>CM055265.1:67429902-68629902 GCA_029237695.1 Conchocele bisecta | reverse complement strand
AACATTTATGAAGGTAAAAAGGTAAAAAGGTCAATAGGTCAAGGTCATATTAAGGGCAGTGTTGATGTGCGGCATTTCTCCTCTCCACAAGTATAATGTATTGCAATATTAAAGTAATCCACCAAGGTATATAGAAGTTATGACATAATTGAGTTATGACAGAATTGAGAAATTCTCGAGAACTTTTTAATGTGGGAAAAGGTTAAAACTTCTTAATGTGCCGGACACACGGACGGACGGACAGACACACGGACACACAGTTCAATCACTATACCTGTATACCTCCGGCTCTACCGAGACCGGGGGTATAACAAAGATGGTCAAATACCATGCAATTGCTGGTGAAGTACTGTCATTGTAAGCATTATTAACAATCTGTAATCATGGTAATTGACACGTACATTTCCGAGGCGAAATTGGTCGGAACTTGCAAATGGAAATCTGGCAAATTTGATCCCGGGTCCATTCTGGAAGTTGGCGTGACGTATCACTAGTCACGTGACCCAGTATGTTTGGGGGTTACACGATACATTTTGCTCTAAAATTTTTATGCCAGAAAAGTTCACAGAGTGAAGATGTCTATGGGGATTTAACATGGGGAAATTCTTTTAGAATTTCAGAAATATTGGACCGATTTTTTAAATTTGACTTTTGTTTTCTTAGTTAGATCATTTCCAAGCTATCTAGCTAGGTTTCGGAGTCAATTTCCAAAATGTTTCGTTTTTTGACTCCTCCCACACTCCTCTACCTCTTTCCCCCCCATGTTAAATTCCCATAGAGAAATCAATTTTCGTAATAAAATAAATATTTGACCAAATTTCACGAAATAAAAAGAAGGCTCATTATTAAATTTTCCTTTAATTTAATATTATCGAAAGAAAAAAAATATTGTTTTTGAATTGTTTAAATGGCCGTAAAATTTGGGCAGGTTTCGTGAAACAGACAGTAGTTTCCTTCCATGATGTAAAGAATAATTTAATTATAATAGAGAAGTTGTGACACCGTGGTAGTTGCGGGAAGTAGTTCTGCAATACTACAATATGCTACGGTACCGTTTATAGCATACTAACATCATGGTAAAGATATCAATTGGTAAATTTAGTTTCATATACTAACGTCGCCCTTCATATGTAGTGCCTATTTCATATTAAATATAAATACTGAAGATTTTGTACGAATTTCAGTCTTTCAAAACAGTTAAAACTGCGCGTGCAACGAAAATAGAGTGCCATCGATTACCGGATGGCTGACTATAATACGGGCGACTCTTTGTCGCCCGCTTTATGTTACGCGTATATGAAAACTTACCATTCAGTGAAACTAGGTTGAACATATGATTGAAAGTGTAAAATTTGTTTTACCGTAAACCAAGCAGGAGGTTTTATTACGACACGTGGTATTACTAATACGGGCGACGAATAATTTGGGCCAAAGGGCCAATCTTCTAAAACAAAATGTAGATAACATCGGAAAGTATACTGAATATAGCTTACGAAGTTACTGCATTTCAAAATTGTGTTGTCGTTGTACATAGACTCGCTTACGAGAGTCCACCAAGGATACACGAATCACTCGGAAACCCTCGCACCATTTCGTAAATCGCCATTATGTTGTGACCATTAAACGCGAAAAGATGACGAAATGAACAGAATGTACACGAATAAACATCTTCAAATTATCTCGAGAGACGCTTGAAAATATGCGTTTTAAATGATCGAAGTAGAAATGCCCTAAATGCGCATTGGAATATTTTATGGAAAAAAAAATAAAAATAATTTGCAACGAAATGGAGTTTCATTATTCCGTATTTATTTTAACACCTTTCTTTCTCCTACACCCATGTCTCTGCCTGTCTTTGTCTGTCTGTCTGTCTGTCTGTGATTTTATTTACAAGACAAAGTCAAACGATCCATGATACTCTGTGGACATGACTAACAGAAACAACTATGCATTGCAACTGCTGTTTTATTGCGCCTGTTCTGTTGTGTCAAGGCCTGTGCTGTATTCACAGTCCATGACACAAGTACCTCTTACCAACAGCTGAAGTGAAGTTGTATGTAAAAAGGACAAAACTAATACGAAAAATAGTCAAAATGTGCTCAAAGATCACCAGGGATCGAGAAAATAATAGCATCACTGGAAGGACACACCTGGAGAATTTATATAGCCGCCATGCTGCACTTAGCTGAAGATTCTTAGCCGTGTTATTTTTTCTAAAAATGATCGTAAATGTACTAATACAGTTTCTATAATGCTTTGCTTTTGCCAGTATACTGGTATACCCTCAATACTGAGGCTTATCACCAGTGGATCATATTTTTTATTCATAAGTACATGTACATACAATCAAATACAATCAAATACAATCAAATACAATCGATGTTCCCGGTATTTAGCCGTACCCATTTACAGCTGGGTGGGCTGAAGCAGTGTGTATAAAGTGTCTTGCTCAAGGATACAACGGACGCGAGGCTCGAACCCACGATCGTAAGATCAGCAGACCGACGCGTCAGACCGCTCGACCACGCGCTCCACTATGCCTAGGCTATTAATGTACTATATATGAAACGGAAATATCTAAATTGTATCACTGGTTCAAATAAGAGAAGTGCGACAATGACACCATTTAATTATAATAGAGAAGTTGTAACACCGTGGTAGTTGCGGGAAGTAGTTCTGCAACACTACAATATACTACGGTACCGTTTATAGCATACTAACATCATGGTAAAGCTATCAATTGGTATTTAGTTTCATATACTAACGTCGCCCGTCATAGGTAGTGCCTATTTCATATTATCCAATGTTGCCTGTGCTTTCAATATTCAATATTCAATTCGTTTATTGGCATTAAACAGCACGAAGCATATTTATAGCCACATAACTAACATGCATGATGGTTTCATGGAAATGTATAATCTCTAGACATATTAGATATTATTAGGCTAAATCATTACACAATCAGTTTGCTGCTAGTCCACTGCATTCTAAACTATTTCTGTCCTCATTAAATTTCACATACTATTTTCATGTTGCTAATCCAGGCTGTATGCCGCGACAAGCCATTCAAACCGTTATAGTAAAACGGTTCAAATGGCGGTTCACAACCTACACCGAGTGAGAAATATGAACGATATGTACCACTGTCCATGACCAATTTTGGATATACCCATAAGTTATTGGGGTCGGTTTCTATTCAAACAATTGTCATACTTCCATATTATGTGACAACTGACAAACCATGAAAATTAGCACTATAATGAACATAACGGGTATCTAGTCGAGTCGAATTTAGGGTGAACCTTGCAGTATGTTACTACTAACGTTTTTTGACTGATGTTGTTCGTTCATGATGTGGATAATTGGAAACTGAATGATGCCACGCTTGCATCATTGAAACATTTTCAGAATTCAAGATGGCGTCCAAGATGGCGGCGAAAATAGGATAAAATCTTATATTGGTCAATAAAAGCTGATTTTAAAAGAAACTATTCGCGATTCAACCTCAGATCACATAGCGAAATTGGAATAAATTAAATTTCAACTTTGTATAGTATTCGGATAAAATCCAAGATGGCCGCCAAAAGTTGGATACGATGTAAATTAATTTAACTAGGCAAATGGACTACGGAATTTCGTCGAACTATGTTGATCTGCTGCTTTTCAGATCATGGTTTGCAAGTGTGCCCGTTTGATGTGCTCATTCAGTGCACAGTCTGTCGGTGGTAATGACTTGATTTTTGGATTGTCCCTCTTACTCATGAATATGGTGTGCTGTAATTGGTTCATGGACGTATAAGTCTGGTTGTCCTTATACATCCTGCCTACTAACCTATGACCAGCTGTGATAATTTGGTCCATAGGTGATGTGCGTTCCCCAAGTATCTCCAGACCAACATCATTTTTCACCATGACTGCAACCGCTGATAAGTTTCCTTTGCGAAACAGGTAGCTAAACTGTGTCACATCCATATAGTGCATGTGTAGCAAGCAGTTGAGCTGACTTGGGACAAGCTGTGTAGCGCTGGTGTTGATATCAATTAGTCTTCCATCAGAGTTTTTCATCGACAGGTGTACAGTGCACTGCCACATCCAACAGAAAAACACAAGCAATGCAAACACATATGCGTCATCCGATACTGCTTGTATGTGCTGGTGTTTCTGGTGAACAGGAGATATGACATAGCTGATGATGATGCAGTCTGATTCTTCGTGTTTGTACACAGAGTTTTCTCCAAACATAGTCAGATTTTCGGAAGTTTTCTCTGTGCAAAACACTTTTATCAGCGACCTCTTGTTGTGTATATGTTCATGTTTGTATCCCTGGCAGGTAAGGTTGTCTCGAGAGAGTGAGATTGACAGTGGGACAGACTCTTGGTACTGTTGGCCTGAGTGTCTCGTGTGTCTTTGTAGACCCCTCTATGTATCTGTCAAACACCACTATGACGCGATGATCCATTTCGATGGCCTTTATGGAATTCTGATGTAGATGTTTGACTGTACCTGTCTTGGCCAATATATTTGATACAGAATTTGATTTCCGTCTATAACCTGCACATCTGGTGCACTTGTTTCGTCTATCGAAAATGCAAGTTTATGCAGAATCGGGGATTTTGTGCCTTTGCGCATGCTTCCATAATCATCTGATATAGCGGGTGGAAGCAGTGCAAGCTCGAAGCAGAGCATGCTCTATAGTGAAACATCACGCTTCTTTGACAATACAAGTAATCATCTATAGAGCTTTTCCATGTGATACACTCTTCTAGTACCTACACGTACCGCTTTCTTTATTGCTTCCATTGTCGCGACTTTGGAGTGGATAGTATTGTAAAAGCCAGTGGGCAATGTCTTCTTAAATTCTGCCACCATACACTCTCCAATTGCCAGTGCATCTTGTACATTCACGGTTTCATCAGCGACTCGACCATTTACCGCATTCAACAACATGTCTGAGTCTGGTTGTTCTAGTTCCGTTTCAGCTCATTGGTAATTTTCGTTCTCTCTGCTTGATCAACTTTCTTGTGTTTATGTCCCTCTTCCTTATGTGTGTTTGTCTTTGTGTAATATTCATCGCCATCGCGATCTTGAAACATATCGTCCATAGCTTGAGACAGGGTATTGCAAACATGGTATTATAGAACCCAACGCGCCGTCTGGACCGGTGACAATGTTAAGCCAGCCAATCCTCCCCTTGGCTTTGCCATACCGAATGTATGTCTGTTCAACGATCTGCGCAGAGAAGACACCATTCCAACACCCAATATATGCTCAAAGTACACAATTTATCCCGTCAACACAGTGCGTAGGTGCCGTGAAACACGGTGCCGTGAAACATTTTTGATATCCAGTCAATACAATTTTGGCATTTTACAGCCATTTATAGGTGTTGATGGGATAAATAGAATAGTAGGTTAGTGCCGTGAATGGGAAAAAATATCTGGCGCGGCTCGGAAACGGGATGTGCTCGGCAAAGCCTCGCCCATCCCGTTTCCTGAGCCTTGCCAGATATGTTTTCCCATTCACGGCACTAACCTACTATTCTCTATCTATTTTCCTTATTTCTGAACCAAAGTATATGTTGTGACCGGTCACAACATATACTTCTGATGAGAAATAAAGAAATTCTTCAGCCTTGCCGGATATTTTTTCCCATTCACGGCACTAACCTACTATTCTCTATATTTCCGTCGGAAAATGTAACAATAACGTTCGAAAATATCCTACGGCCTTGGGGTTCAAACAATTCCCTCGTGCCACAGCAAACGTTTACCCACGGCTGGACATTGTCGAACCTTATATTGCGACACTTTCGCCAATATCTATAACTGATGTTACGCCTTGTTGTCATCAGTTCACGAGATGCAAAGCATATTACCACCCACACACGCGCTCACTTCGTGTCACACCGCCAATCACATGCTAGTATAGCGATTCGAAATCATGGGCGGAGCTTCGCGAGTGGGCTGGTAAACAATAAGTACGTTATAATTCACATATTGAATTTGTAATAAATTAATTTCTTGCTCGCTACGAAATTTATTTATTAAAAATTCAATTTATGAACTATAACTATTAAGTATTAAACGTGTGGATCTCCAACACATCCTATGTCATTCATGTTATAGACACCTCATAGAGAATAGTAGATTAGTGCCGTGAATGGGAAAAAATATCCGGCAAGGCTCAATAATTTCTTTATTTCTCATCAGAAGTATATGTTGTGATCACTCATTTGAACCGTCTCGCCGAGACGGTTCAAATAAGTGACCACTCATTTGAACCTTCTCGCCGAGACGGTTCAAATAAGTGGTCACAACATATACTTTGGTTCAGAAATAAGGAAAATAGATAGAGAATAGTAGGTTAATGCCGTGAATGGGAAAACATATACGGCAAGGCTCAATAATTTCTTTATTTCTCATCAGAAGTATATGTTGTGATCACTCATTTGAACCGTCTCGCCGAGACGGTTCAAATAAGTGACCACTCATTTGAACCTTCTCGCCGAGACGGTTCAAATAAGTGGTCACAACATATACTTTGGTTCAGAAATAAGGAAAATAGATAGAGAATAGTAGGTTAATGCCGTGAATGGGAAAACATATCCGGCAAGGCTCAATAATTTCTTTATTTCTCGCCGAGACGGTTCAAATGAGTGGTCACAACATATATTCTTTGGTTCAGAAATAAGGAAAATAGATAGAGAATAGTAGATTAGTGCCGTGAATGGGAAAAAATATCTGGCAAGGCTCAGGAAACGGGATGGGCGAGACGCTGCCGAGCACATCACGTTTCCGTGCCGCGCAAGATATGTGTTTCCATTCATGGCACTAACCTACTATTCTATTTATCCCGTCAACACATATACATGGCTTTAAAATGCAAAGAAATAATCCCAACGACCGCACATATTCATACGCAGTGAGTAGGTCGTATTGACAGGATATCAAAAATGTTTCACGGCACCTTGTTTCATGGCACATACGCACTGTGTTGACGGGATAAATTAAGATACATGGTGCTGTTTAGATGTTCGAGGACGGCTATGCCATCCTAATATCACTATCTGTAGCCTATTTCACAAACATTACAAAGCATACTTATCTAGCAAAGTGTACTTTGAGGGAGTAATCAATTATTTTTCCCGAAATGCATTATTTCATATAGAACTAACGACTGCATATATTTGATGATTAAAAGTATGCAACATTATTATGCTGAATGTATTACATTATCACAGCCCTTTTGGCTGTGATAATGTAATACATTCAGTATAATAAAAAAAAGTATCCTTAAATTAAAATTATTTCTCCCTCAAAGTGTACTTAGCAAGATAAGTATACTTTGCAATGTTGGTGAAATCGGCTACTGGTCGATAATACGACTTCACAAATATACGATAAGTTATTATGACGATAGTGCGATATTACGATGAAAATACTACGATAACACGAGGACAGTAAAAACCAGTGTAGTGAATTCATTGGAAAATTTAATTTAAGAACTCTGAAACCTGCATATGATGAGGTCATGAGAAACTGTATCACAATTTTGTTAATTAAACAAGATATGATGTTGTTAATTATTAACAGACATGCTGTTATATATTATGCCATACACAATAAGTAATTTGGTTCTCAGACACGGGGTTTACGGAATGTGAAGCGGGAGGGCGAATTATTGTAACCTATGTTATATTTATTTTGTTTGAGATATGCATCTGGCAACCGGAAACAAAATTACAAACGAACATCTCAAAAAAAAAATCTTCTCCAAGCAGGGATTATTCAGACGCGGCGATATATGAGAACTAAAGTACTTTTTATGGCCTTAAACCAGAGACACATGCTATTAACCCGTTCAGCCAAACAGACCATGAAGTCAACATTTGCACACAATGTGCATTTAGATCCGAATGAGTCGGCTCACATGATCTACAATGTGAACAAATAACTTTTGAAGTAAATGAACATATCTGCATGAATGGAATAGGCCAATAATTACCGCGGGAAAAGTCTATGTTATATATTCAGGGGTGAAATGGTTAAATAACCAAGAATGTTATCGGTTATCCTGTATGGAAGCGTCCTGGTGCCAATGCTAAAATATATGTATCTCTTAATTAGGAGATACTAACTCCTAATTAGGAGATATGAAGTCCTAATTAAGAGATAGTAGTTCGTAATTAAGAGATGATATTTCCTAATTAGGACTTACTATCTCCTATTAGGACTTAGTATCTCCTAATTAGTAGTTAGTATCTCTTAATTAGGAGTTAGTATCTCACAATTAGGACTTACTATCTCCTAATAAGGAGTTATTATATATTAGGAGATAAAACATGTTTAGCATTTACACAGTTAGTAAGTCCTAATTAGGAGATTGTAAGTCTTAATTAGGAAATACTAAGTCCTAATTAGGAAATATTAATTCCTATTTATGAGTTATTATATCCTAATTAGGATATAAAACCTTTTTAGCATTTACACAGACAGTAAGTCCTAATTAGGAGATTATAACTCCTAATTAGGAGACTATAAGTCCTAATTAGGAGGTATTCGTTCCTAATTATGAGTTAGTATCTCCTACTTAGGAGATCAAACCTTTTTAGCATTTACACAGATAGTATATCCTAATTATTAGGAGCTACTAACTCATATTAGGATATACTAAGTCCTAATTAGGATGAATATGATTTATTATCTCATAATTAGGAGATAAAAACATGTTAACATTGGCACCAGGACGCATCCATAACTCTGGTATTTACACCATTTGCGGAGCTAATATATTTAAACGATTAAAAACGTAACAGCGAGATAAACACGTTTTTAATTCAACCATTGCATAATTTGGCAATATAGTTTATTATGAGAATGCATAGCAATTACTTATCTATCAAATTCACCCAGAATATATACATCAAAGTCACGGGGTAGTACGAAGCCCCGCCGGGGAAATGGATTTTTTTATTAATTCGTTCCCACGAAATAACAATTCGTTCCCACGATATAACAATTCGTTCCCTCGAATTAACCATTCGTTCCCACGTAATGACAATTCGTTCCCTTAATTTAACAATTCGTTCCCCCGAATTAACCATTCGTTCCCACGATATAACAATTCGTTCCCACGAATTAACAATTCGTTCCCATGGGAACGAATTGTTAAATTGAGGGAACGAATTGTTAATTCGTGGTAACGAATTGTTAATTCGTGCGAACGAATTGTTAATTCGTGGGAACGAATTGTTAAATTGAGGGAACTAATTGTTATTTCGTGGGAACGAATTAATTTTAAAAAAAATATTATACTTGCCCTGTGGGGCTCCGTACGGTAGATTGCGGTCACGTGGATAATCGCATCGGGGTATCCAACAACATGTCTGACTCCTTGTCGCGTTTTTAAATCGTTTCAGTATATAAATCGATCATAAATATTGAATTTAAATCGCACACTGCTCTATACATATGGTTGGTATATTCCATATGTGCAATCATTCATTTAACGATGGGAGTATTAATCAAAACCCTGATCAATAGCTGGCTGTATAGCATACATACAAAATGTATTCATATGTTTCGATATGCGTATATAACTTCATTATGACATTTGGGTTAGCTTCGCGGATATATAGTACACGGTAGGGTTAATCACACACCACTAGTTACTATTGTTGCAGCTAAACTTTGTGATTATTCATTGTTTATAGTGTAACACTTAAGGTGATAATATGTATTATTTATTTAACCTTTACACCGCTATCTTAATTGTTTGTTGTCTGCTGTTTATGTTCTATTCTCCAGTTTTATCATCAAAAACATGCTTTGACAGCACTATAGAATAATTTAAAACATGCTTTGACAGCATTTCAGAATCATTTCCATTGGAAATGATTCTGAAGTGCTGCCAAAACATGTTTTTTTTATTGAGAAATAAGGCAAGATATAAAAGCAACAGCAGACGAATGTTGTTGTGTGTAGCGGTCTAAGGGATAAGTAAAGTAAAATACCATGCATCTTGTGTGCTTTATTAACATTTATATTTACCCTAATATGTTGTAAAAAAGTTGATGACACATACATGTGTCATTATAGTTATTCCATATCACATGAGAGCATAAGAGACACGCCATGTGATTTTTTACCTTCGGACATCTGCGTAATTTCATGAAATACGTTTACAAAATGTACAATATTTTCCGTAAATGGCGTCATAAGTTGACACAAATTAATGTACATGAATTTTGTCAACTTTTGACTTTAGTTATGAAAAATATTGTAATTTTTATAAACGTATTTAATGAAATACGCAGATGTCCGAAGGTATAAAATCACATGGCGTGTCTCATTCATCTAGCTTTTGTAATATATTAAAATGGTATCGTTGCTGATTTCTAAATTTTCGAGGCACTGCTTCCTATCTAACGAAATCAGTACACTCGTGTACATACACATCAATTAAACCTTTCACCCGTAAGTAACTCGAATCGATTTTGATATGTCTATTTTGCAACCAATCCAATCATCACAAAATTCTCGGACTAGTCCATTTATGAAAAGGGGGTGTTTTGTTCTCAATAATATGAAAATTGCTTGCAAAAAAAGTGCAGGTCCAGATGAGACGGCTCGTGACATCTGAATCTACACTGTTTGTTAATACCTCTATACATGTCTGTCGTGTTGAAATGGTTAAAGCATTACTCTTGTAGTATTGCATAATTCACTGCAACCAGGGGGCTATACTTCTTATGAATCTAATAAGGACATTAAAGGTGCATGCCCACTCAGTAGGTTAATAATATAGGAAGACAGGTAGTTTTGTGTATTCTCTAGATATGGCATTTTATGGCAAAATAAACATTCATTCACCACTACCCCACGTATTTATTGGCATTATTATACATTTTCACACTGATATCAGGGACGATAACCGTGTTTCCTTAAAATGTTAACGGACATTACTATTTACTCTCTGTATTTATTGTTTGATGTGCAATTATCATACTTTATGATCTGTCGAAAATATTATTTTTTTCAGGTGACGCATTAAATTAGTATAAATAATTAAAAAATATCATGCCTCATTTGCATATGAAATTACCTGATGCCACCGCGAGTCACTATCATTAAAGTAAATATTACTACATGATTATATTTGTATAGAAGCCACTGGTATTTTTTAGAACTGTTGGAATAGTGACACAATTATACACTTATTTAATTCCTATAAAGAACATGTTGTGCCTACTGAGTGGGCATGTACCTTTAAATAAATATCGTGTTAACTACGGTAAGATACTCTCGTATCATGTTTGTTGTGCAACCAGATTGTATGACTCGATTCTAATGAAATCAGTAAACTCGTTAAATAAGTATATGTTATTGTTCACATATTGGATTTTGATGGAATTAAATTTTAAGGAATTAAACGATGCGGTCGCTAGCGACCGCATCGTTTAGTTCCTTAAAAGTCCAAGATGCCAACAATAACTTACTTATAATTAGACAGGTTAATAATGCAGTCTCCCATCGGAATATTGCTTTTCATTTTCCGTCGAACAGGCAATCATTACATCTGGTATTATGTAATATACTGTGGTTAAATATTGCAATGTGTAATAGTTATAGATCACATATAGAATTTTTAATGAAACAGGTTTAATAAAAATTCAACATGTGATGTATAACTTACTTATTGTTTACACTGCCTATTCACGAACCTCCGCCCCAAACGTGATTTCGAATCGCTATACTTGTATGTGATTGGCGGTAATATGCTTTGTGTCATGTGAACGGATGGCGGCAACGCGTACAATCAGTTATAAATATATCGGCTGAACATTTAATGATTAATTTAATAGATATTGGCGAAAGCGTCGCAATATGCGATTAATTGAGACAAAATGCTGTTCTTTCATTTGGTCGAGAAACTAGGGTAAACAATAAGTGACTGTATGGTTCACATATTGGATCTTTAAGAAATAAATGCTGCGGTCGCTAGCGCTACCTCTCATTTAATTCCTTAAAACTACAATATGCAAACACTACTAAATACTACTAAAGCATCGGATTGCTATGGTGGCACAGAGGGGACATGGAAATATTTTACTTTCGCGTGCGCACGCGAAAGTAAAAAATATGTCCATGTCCCCTCTGTGCCACCGTAGATTGCTATACATGTATTTGAATTATTTATCTTCATGGTTTTCCCGCAACCCACAGCCTAAGCGATGGAGCGGGAGAAACAGGCGCGAGTGTTTCACGTGCTAAAGCGCGCTATGGCGGGAGATGTCGTCGATAAATCGGCAGCTGTGTCCGCCATGAGTGACTTCGAGGTTATATTGGATGAGTTGAATGCGCGGCCTACGGCGGTCCGCGGCAAGAGTACGGTGTGTGGAGACGAGGTAGAGACGATGAAATCCATCATCACGTATCAGGAGAAGAAAATCAGGGACATGGCACTGAGGTACGTACATGTATTGTATCAGGTATATGTGGCTGAGACTGGAGAAATGGGGCTTATGGGCTTTGTATCCACTGTACGTGTAGTATCTGATCCAATAGCACCCTCGTGTTGCCTGATTACAATGTATATCGCTTGTTAGAAGTATGACGGGTGTTTCATTGATGGAATGGCAACCAGTAACCCGAATTATCTGTCTGTCTGCATATGCAGCCTATGCTCAATAAATGTAAATCCATCAGTTTTAATTTCCAGACGATCCTAAATTTGCACTTACGAACTTCTTAGTCGTACGAGCTTAGTGAAACGGGCCCCAATCCTCCAGTCAAAGTCACATAATTATGAGACATATACACAGTAGGTGGACATAAGTAATTTCCCACCCATTGAAATTCCATAGAGTTCTTGTATTTGTAACTGCTTGTTCGCATATTACTTCAAATATACATTAAAGATTTTACTGAAATAGAATGCATTGAGTAGCCAATAGATGTGTGCAGAATTTGATTCATATATGTGTAGTTTACAAGATGCATACAGTTAAACATATGAACTATTTTTTTGGAAATGCTGTTACCATTGACGTCAATGTTGCCGTCGTTCAAAAAGTGACGTCAAATAATGACGCCATATTTAAAAAAAAAAACATGTATCTATCGAACTGCTTGTGATAATCAGTAACCAAAACATTCATGTTCTGCATAAATCTGTTTTCTTTCAAACACTATATATTTCATTCAAATTGGTATGTACTGAGCTACATATTTAAGGAATATAACCATGGGCTGTTGCGCTTACTGGGGTGACAATACATTTGGTCTGTTTAAATTGCGTGGAGTCCGAAGGACTCCTAGCAAACTTTAAACAGACCAAATGAATTGTCAACCCTAGTAGATGCAACAGCCCATGGTTATATTACTTTTATTCACAGTGATTTTGCTGATAGTTTAAAATATGTAAATAACCAAATATGGCATTAACATTAAGATTTATATTGTTTTACGTCCTTGTGTCGCAATTCCTGGAACAGCGACGTTGTGAACTGTAACCAATCAACAACATCGCGCGACGTCACGTGTGTATACAGTATCGTATTGGGATGTAAACGCAATATGTCGTATGGGCGTTTGCATTACGCAGTTATAGAAGGTGTAAATGGTTGAGAGTATAGATGGAAATACATTTTAACTTTCGGGAAATTACTTCTGTCCACTGTTTCACTAAACGTCGTACGGCTAAACTGTTCGTAAGTGCAAATTTAGGATCGTCTGTAAATTTCAATTGATGGATTTACTTTTATTGAGCATAGGCTGCAAATGCAGCCTATGCTCAATAAATGTAAATCCAATGATTGTTTACAAGAAAACATTGTCAATGTGAAATTTACAGACTATCATAATTTGTCACTTAAGAACATTTTAGTCGTACGAAGTTTAGTGAAACGGCCCCCAGCTGTACACTGATCTCCATACCAGTCAAAGCAACACATGAGAGAGATGTACACTGACCACCACGAATATACATACACTCAGATTAAAGAACCCCGATCCCCAGCTCCACGTACCAGTAAGCGGCAGGGACCGCTCGGACCACAAACTACGACGGGACCTCGCGGCCGACTTCAACCGAATCTACGACAACCAATGGAGGAGAGCCTATGCGGAGCTGCACGACCACATGAGGTGGACGGACGTCGAGTGTCTATACTCACTGATGAGGGTCATTCGGGTTAGTGTGCACGTGACAGGCATTGTACAACAGCATATTGTATATATGCAAGTTAATGTAGTCAGTACAATTTATAGAATTGCAGTATTCCATAGACCGTGACGTGGCCACTAAAACACGTCATCGTTCTTGTCAAGTGCGATATTCACTATGGCAGACGCCGAACAAAATTTGGAAAACATGATATGTGTATATCAAGAATTTACGGTTGTAATAGTTATTTATACACCCAGGGTTTATAGAGGTTCCATTGTGTAATAGTGCTTCCTCCTCACAGGGTGTCCGGTTTAGAGAGGCTCAACTGTACAACAGTGCTTCCTTCTCCCAGGGTGTCCGGTTTAGAGAGGCTCAACTGTACAACAGTGCTTTATCCTCCCAGGGTATCCGGTTTAGGAGGTTCAACTCAACGTGCTCCTTGGTCGGTTTAGAGAGGCTCAACTGTACAACAGTGCTTTATCCTCCCAGGGTATCCGGTTTAGAGAGGTTCAACTGCATGAATGTGCTGTCTCCTCACAGGGTGTCCGGTTTAGAGATGTTCCATTGTATAACAGTTCTTCCTCATCCCAGGATGTCCGGTTAACGAGGTTCAACTGTACAACAGTGCTGTCTCCTCACGGCAATGCCTTCTCCTCCTAGGGTGTCCGGTTTAGAGAGGTTTTTCACGGCACGATAGTGCCTTCTCCTCCCAGGTGTTCAGTTTAACCCTTTCAACCCTAAGGAACTGGAATGGACTGTGATATGCTAATGTTCCGACCAATCCAATGGTAACAAAATGATTTTCAGATTCGTCCATTTATGAAAAGGGGGTGTTTTTGTTCTAAGAAATATGAAAATTACTTGCAAAAAGTGCAGATCCTGATGAGACGGCTCGTTACGAGCCGGCTCATCTGGATCTGCACTGTTTGCATAAACCGCTATAGCGGGCTTTCGGGTTCAAAGGGTTCAAGAGGTTCCACTGTATAACAGTTCTTCCAAATCCCAGCGTGTCCCGTTTATAGAGGTTCCACTATACAACAGTGCTTTATTCACCCAGGATGACCGGTGTAGAGAGGTTTCACAGTATACCAGTGCTTTCTCATCACAAGGGGTCCGGATTAGAAAGGCTCAACTTATGACAGTGAGATGAACATTTCAGACGGTCTGTGACATGTGTTACAACTCGTCGGCGGACCAGATGGACAAGCTGTTAGTTGACATGGAGGACGCGATCATCAATCCAGACAACGGAAACGCTTCCGAACTCAAAAAGGTGGGTGTAGAGATCGATTGTTGTAATACTAATGGTGTTTAACCCTTTCAACCATAATTAACTGGGCCCAGTTGAACGAACGTTTCACTAGTTAATGTATCATTAGCCTAATGGCACATTAAACGTCATTAACTCCTCATTAACTAATGACGTTTTAATGGAATGGATTGTGATACGTTAATTTTCCGACCAATCCTATTGTCATAAAATGATTGTCAGACTAGTCCGTTTATGAAAATGGTGTGTGTCCCCCCCCCCCCCCCTCCCCCGAAAATATTAAAATTACTTGCAAAAAGTGTAGATCCTGATGAGACGGCTCGTCCAGAGCCGGATCATCTGAATCTACACTGTTTGCAAAGACCGAGGTATGTAGTGTTGAATTATATTCCGTATGTAGTCTGATCATTTCGTCAACTTTGTTAACGTATTTCATGAAATCACGCAGATGTCCGAAGGTAAAAATCCCATGGCGGGTCTCATATGTGTATATACTGCCATAGATGCTGCATAACGGGGAGATGAAGTACACAGCAGGAATGGAGATTGGCGAAAAGTACGCCCTGGAATACAGACAGAAGCGTGCGCCCGCCTCCGTGCCCGCCCTCGTGGATGTAAGCCCGCCTTTGTAACTCATGTAGGGGTGCCCGGTATAGAGAGGTTCCACTGTAAATTACAAATTCCTTTCAGTTCCCAGGTGTTTAACTTCAGACCCTTGCTTTGACTTTCTGTGGTATTGCTATAAAAACTATCAATAACACAGCAAATGGTGTTATCCAGCTCTCAAGGGAAGTAATTATTGCCATTTATGCAGTAATTTTGAGCCGAACACCTTTGTCATGGGAGTCACCAGCATTATTGAAAAGGGGGTTTGAACTTTCAGCTGTGAAGCAGCATAAATCTGGTAGGTCCCTGGATCCCGTGCTGAGTTCCGATTGCTTCACAGCCCCGTTACTATAGGTTTTTGATGTCTAGAAGACAGGTGCTGTATTCGGGTATGTTTGGACAAGGACTAAGTTCTGGGCAAATATTTTTGGGTCAATTTAAGAAGCATATTTCTGAAAAGTGGAATATTGCAATACGGTTAATAGCGTCGCTTGACTATGTTTTGTTAGTAGGGCCTTTGCAAATGGATATCGTAGATAGTTATATTAAACAAAATATTGCTGGCTCCAAAAATGTAGCTCGCCTGATGTCACCCTTCTTTGTTTCAGCTGTTCATGGACACAAAGCTGCGCATGATCATTGAGCCGTCGTACTTGCGGCCCGCCCTGCGACAATACATTGAGAAGTGCATAGAGGTCATCTGGCTGATGTACACACTGGAGCCGCCCATGCGTGTGTACTGGCAGAAACAAACAGACCGCGTACAGCTCGATTTCTTCCATTTCCACGGACGGTCAGGCGATCACGTCAATCAGACAGTGTGGCCCGCCCTATTTGAACACAATACCGGGCCGATCATATCACAGGGCTATGTACTAGCGATGTAAGAACACTGCCCGCTAAAACCGGACACCCAAAAACTGACATGGTGTTGTTGTGGTGCATTTTACGGAGCCCCGCAGCGGACATGGATTTTGTTTATTAACACTTTCACCCCTAAGTAACTGGAATGGGCTGCGATATGTTAATTTTACAACCAATCCAATCATCGCAAAATGATTTTCAGACTATTCCATTTATAAATAGGGGGTATTTGTTGTTCTCAAAAATATGAAAATTACTTTCAAACAGTGCAGATCCTGATGAGACGGCTCGTTACGAGCCGGCTCATCTGGATCTGCACTGTTTGCATAAACCGATATAGCGGCCTTTCGGGTTCAAAGGGTTAATTCGTTCCCACGAAATAACAATTCGTTCCCTCGAATAAACAATTCGTGAATTGTTAAATTGAGGGAACGAATTGTTATTTCGTGGGAACGAATTGTTATTTCCTGGGAACGAATTAACTATGTCCCCTGTGGGCCTCCGTAGAATTACACTTGCATTGTTATTTATAATTGAGACAAGGCATGTGATTTTGTACCAAGAAGATGGGCTGTAGATATCTCATGAAAATATTTACAACATTTACGATCGTTTCGTAAAAGACGTCGAAAGTTGACGAAATGTTTAGAGAAAATGCGGAATTTTGTCAACTTTCAACGTCATTACAGAAAATATCAGTTTCTATAAATATATTTCATAAAATAGTGCATATACTCATAGATACACAATCACATGGCGTGTCTCATATGTAGTACATGTATACAACAAACACAGTGCGCATATACCAAGACACAGGAACCGGACACGTCTATGTGTTTGAATGAAAACCAAACTCTACTGTCTGTCTGTTTCACGAAACCTGCCCAATTTTTACAGCTATATAAGCAATGCAAAAACAGTATTCTTTTCGATAATATGAAATTAAAGCAAAATTTAATAATGAGCCTTCTTTTTATTTCGTGAAATTTGGTCAAATATTGGTTTTATTACGAAACATTGATTTCTCTATGGGAATTTAACATGGGGGAAAAAGATATAAAGGAGTGAGGGAGGAGTCAAAAAAACGGAAAGTTTTGGAAATTGACTCCGAAACCTCGCTAGATAGCTTGCAAATGATCCAACTAAGAAAAAAAAAGTTAAATTTTAAAAAATCGGTCCAATATTTCTGAAATTCTAAAAAATCTCCCCATGTTAAATCCCCATAGACATCTTCACTCCGTGAAGATGTCTATGGGGATTTAACATTGGGAAATTGTGTTTTCGCAATAAAATCAATATTTGACCAAATTTCACGAAATAAAAAGAAGGCTCATTCTTAAATGTTCCTTTAATTTAATATTATCGAAAATAATATTGTTTTTGAATTGTCTATATAGCCTTAAATTTGGGCAGCTTTCGTGAAACAGACTTTATAGACACAAACAGTCCTTCAGACGTATAGGATATAAAAGACAACACCGTTTAATCAGTGGGGCCCCTGATCATCCAATAATTCATGCATAATTGCTTCGTAAATGTAATGGGATATAAGCATAACATATATGTGAACATTCTCTTCGTACTATATCTCTATCCTACACAGTACATGGAGTTGCCATGTCGGCCATCTTAGTTAGTGTGTACAAGCCATCGCCCAGTTTTACCTCTTATTGCATTTGACACCTACCACTAATCATATGACAAACACATGATTAAAATTTGGTGCAACATGATGGGGAGACATCAGATGACAGCGTGCTATGCTTTGTTTTCATCAAATATATATACAAGGTCTGGTTTCTGAACGGTTTGTTGACCCTTTGTTAAAATGTTTGAGAATTCAGTAAAGACTGTGTAACAGTAAGAACAATACCCAGTGCTCTAGATATATACCTGTATTACCATACATACTGCATCGAATCCAGTGGCTTGTAAGCAGTTATTTGAGTGCATCGTTACTACTGTCTACTTGCCTGCTATGCGAGTACATACAGCTTTTACCTGTGTCAGATGTACTTCTAATAATAGACAGTGCATCAGTTTGACATTTTACATGTTGTGAGTGATGGTAGAAAAGCTCAGATATCTAGATTTTTGTGTAGTCTGCTGAAATAATAATTATAGAACGTTGTCGTCCTATATATCTGGGATGTATTGCACACAGTTTTATTAGAGTAACTGCCATATAGAGAATAGTAGGTTAGTGCTGTGAATGGGAAAAATATCTGGCAAGGCTCAGGAAACGGGATGGGCGAGGCTCTGCCGAGCACATCCCGTTTCCGTGCCGCGCAAGATATATTTTCCCATTCACGGCACTAACCTACTATTCTATTTATCCCGTCAACACCTAAAAATGGCTTTAAAATGCAAAAATAGTATTGACTGGATATCAAAAATGTTTCACGGCACCGTGTTTCACGGCACATACGCACTGTGTTGACGGGATAAATTATTTTACTGTACGTGCCAAACGATCCAAGTGGTGAAACTATCTGATAGCATGTACAAACTAAAATGGTGGAGATGGTAACTCAATGCTCTGTATAATATACTCTAAGAAGAACAGGGTCAGATATACGTTATATAGATAGTCAGACACATGTATGGTTCTACTACATTTGAAACAAAATGTCATATTCTATAAAGTCAGTCCTAAATGACAGGCTATCCTATACGGCACATGGAGTGGCCAGGTCACCTCTTCTGGCGTTTGACAAGAAACTGACAATGCGAAGTACAACATATGATATAATATAGCTAGTCATACATAAAAAGCCAGGACAACGGACTCCTATGAATTATATTACACCAAGATATACTTCCAGTCAAGTATCGGTTTACTTTCGTCAACATTCTGAAAATGTACATACGCTATGGCTGAATGTGTACACGTTTCCTGGATACTGTACCGTGATATACTAGTATGTAAATACACACTGGCCATATATACTCTCATGGGGCCCGTTTCACTAAACTTCTTACGATACGAACTTTCTTACGTCTACGATACTTTTCGTACGAACTTCTTGCGAACTTCTTACGTGCGTTTCACTAACATGTTCGTGCGAACTTCTTCAGAACTCTTCAGTATGGAAATCCATCAAGCCCTTTGAATGTAAACTTCCGATCCGACTTTGACAAACAGACGACAGCTGTCAAATCAACTTCCTTAGTCCAGCATGCTGAAAACATAAATACAAGATTGTGCAACGTCCTATTGGTTGTTTTCATCACACTTATATAAAAAGTCTGAGTTCCTCCTACGTTTAGCGGAAGAGGCCAAGTGACTTTGGTGTGGTATGGACCTGGAACCAGGGGGCCGTTTCACTAAACTTCTGTTCGTAAGCGCAAATTTAGAATCGTCTGCAAATTTCAAGAGCATAGGCTGCATATGCAGCCTATGCTCGATAAATGTAAATCCAACAATTATTAACAAGAACACATTGTTAATGTGAAATTTACAGACTATCATAATTTTGCACTTACCAACATTTTAGTCGTAGGAAGTTTAGTGAAACGGTCCCCAGGAACCAGGGGCCCGTTTCACTAAACTTCTTACGATAAGAAATTATCGTACGAACTTCTTAGGCGAATTTTACCGTCTCACTAACGTCAATTTCGTGCGAACTTTCTTGCGAAGTTCGTAACTTTCCTCGTAAGTCTGCGATAGGTATTGGGCTGTCGTACGAAGATTTTTTAGCGCAAGTGTCACGGCCGCCATACATGTATTTCATGAATAACATCGCCATAAAATCTGCAGTGCATATTTCGCCCTATACGTTTCGCCCTATACTTCCGTCCGTCTGTCTGTCTGTTTATTTTTGGCATTACTTAGTAATACATGTACATTACCCTCACTACTGATCGTACGTCCGTTCGTCTGTTTATTTTGTTTTTAAGTGTTGGTCTGTCCATCTGTCTGTTCGTGTGTTTATTTTTTGGAAGTTTTTGTAAGTTTCTCAAATCAACTATAGGGGCCCTAATGCGTAGACAGACCGGATCATGTAGCTTTAGCTGCTTATCAGTTAGCCAGCAAATGCAACCCAGATATAACGTGGCTTATATAGTAGTGACTCACTATACTTGTAGCTGTTGATCAGTTAGTGCAGCAAATGCAGCCTGATATAACGTGGCTTATATAATAGTGACTCGCTATACTTGTACCTGCTGATCAGTTAGGCCAGCATATGCAGCCTGATATAACGTGGCTTATGGAGTAGTTACTCACTATAATTTTACCTTCTGATCAGTTAGCCAGCAAATGCAGCCCGATGTAATGTGGTTTAAGGAGGAGTGATTCACTATAATTGTAGTGTGGTGTACGGGTGAAGTGGATGAAAACACGAATCAAATATTTTCAAAAGTAATATGTATGTAATGTGTTGTCATATCATTTTGTTTGTTACTGTATACTATATGGTACATCGAGTTGCCATCTCCGCCATCTTTGTATGTACAGCCATCTTACAGTTCTCATCACTTCGACCGTTTGACATATACAGCAAATAATATGACAGAGAAAGTATTACAATGTGGTGCAATACATTATAGACAGATATGACAACATCGTGCTATAAATATTATGCCAGAAAGCTATACAACAGGTTAAGGTCTTATAAGGCCTGGCCAACTGGTTCGATCCCGTATTCAACCTGCTGCATTTCGGGGGGGGGGGGGGGGGGGGGGGGTCCCACAATCAGAACGGAATATTTACATCGAAACAAATATATATTCAGCCCTGAAATTAGAACCCGATCTGGTTCCAGGTCCATACCAAACCAAAGCCACTTGGCCCCTTCCCCTAAATGTAATAGGAAATCAGACTTTGTATATAAGTGTGATGAAAACAACCAATAGGACGTTGCACAAACTTGTATTTCTGGGTATGTCAAATTATTTGTGGTATGGAAAAACGCCACAAGATGTATTGCATATACTAAGATGGCCAATACGGCAACTCCATGCCCCGTATAGTATACAGTACAACCTAAAGCAAATACAAATCAAATTTGAGATCATCAAAGACTCGAGCACTTGAAACTTTGCAGATATTGGTTACCCTGCGCTGCCTAGCGAAGGGTGAATTCTACTCCGAGGCTGGCGACATCCACGGTGTCTCTAGGAGTTCGGTTTCTCAGTGTATTAATGATGTTGTCTCACCCATCAATAATCGACTGGACAACATCAGTTTTCCAACCGAGGAATAAGACCTGGCCAACTGTAAAAAAAAAGCTTGTTATTGTGTGGCCAGGATACCGAACACCCTGGGTGCCGTGGATGGGACACTCAGTGTCAGTCCAATTCACTTTCCTGGTTTTCAACTTGCTGGACTAAGGCAGTTGATTTAACAGCTGTCGTCTGGTTGTCAAAGTCGGACGTGATGTTTACATTCAAAGGGCTTGATGGATTTCCAATACTGAAGAATTCTTAAGAAGTTCGTAACTTAAGAAATTTCGTACGCACATGTTAGTGAAACGCACGTAAGAAGTTCGCAAGAACTTCGTACGAAAAGTATCGTAGACGTAAGAAAGTTCGTAGCGTAAGAAGTTTAGTGAAACGGGCCCCAGGGGCCCGTTTCACTAAGCTTTGTACGACTAAGAAGTTCGTAAGTGCAAATTTAGGATCGTCTGGAAATTAAAACTGATGGATTTACATTTATTGAGCATAGGCTGCATATGCAGCCTATGCTCAATAAATGTAAATCCAATAATTATTTACAAGAAAACATTGCTAATGTGAAATTTACAGACTATCATAATTTTGCACCTACGAACATTTTAGTCGTAAGAAGTTTCGTGAAACGTGCCCCAGGTCGGGTTATTCTAATTTCAGGGCTGCATCTACATTGTTTTCTATGTAAATATTCCGTTCTGAGTTTGGGATACCACACACCCCAATGCAGCAGCAGCAGGTTGAATACGGGATCGAATCAGTTGGCCAGACCTTAGATGTCCTTAACATGTTGTATAGCTTTCTGGCATAATATTTATAGCATGCTGTTGTCATATATGTCTATAATGTATTACACCACATTGTGATACCTTTTCTGACATATTATTTGTTGTATGTGCCAAACGGTCGAAGTGATGAAACTGTAACATGGCTGTACATACAATGATGGCGGAGATGGCAACTCGATGTATCATATAGTATACAGTAACACAAAAATGTTGTTTTCTGAAAATGTTCGGCAAATGGCTGCGAACATTAGACGGACATGGGTAGTATTCCTAATATGACAACAAATTACATATATTACTTTTGAAAGTTATTTGATGTGTGTTTTCATCCATTTCACCCCTACACCACACTACAATTTTAGTGAATCACTCCTCCTTAAACCACATTATATCAGGATGCATTTGCTGGCTAACTGAAGGTAAAATTATAGTGAGTAACTACGGTACTCCATAAACCACGTAATATCAGGTTGCATTTGTTGGGATAACTGATAAACATCTACAATTATAAGCCACGTTATATCAGGCTGAATTTATTGGGCTAACTGATCAATAGCTACAAGTATAGTCAGTAACTACTCCATAAGTCACGATACATATCAGGCTGTATTTGTTGGGCTAACTGATCAACAGCTATACGTATAGTGAGTCACTACTCTATAAACCACGTTCTATCAGGCTGCATATGCTGGCTAACTGATCAGCAGGTACAAGTATAGTGAGTGACTATTCTATAAGCCACGTTATATCAGGCTGCATTTGCTGGACTAACTGATGAACAGCTACAAATATAGTCACTACTATATAAGCCACGTTATAGCTGGGTTGCATTTGCTGGCTAACTGATAAGTAGCTAAAGTTAGATAATTATGTCTGCCTACGCACTTAGGGCCCCGATAAGTGATTTGAGAAACTTACAAAAACTTCCAAAAAATAAACACACGAACAGACAGACGGACAGACACAAACTTTAAAAAAAATAAACAGACGAACGGACGTACGATCAGTAGTGAGGGTAATTGTATTATTGCGGAAGGATGTATCGTTACTAAGTAATGCCAAATATAAACGGACAGACAGACAGACGGAAGGATAGGGCGAAACATATAGGGCGAAATATGCACCGCCGATTTGACGGCCATGTTAGTCATGGAATACATGTATGGCGGCCGTGACACTTGCGCTAAAAAATCTTCGTACGACAGCCCAATACCTATCGTAGACTTACGAGGAAAATTACGAACAACGCAAGAAAGTTCGCACGAAATTGACGTTAGTGAAACGATAAAATGCGCCGAAGAAGTTCGTACGATAATTTCTTATTGTAAGAAGTTTAGTGAAACGGGCCCCTGATATGAAGCTTCACTGCCCTATTATATTATATTAGTGTATACTAATAGAGAACAGTAGTGAGTATATATGGTATGTGTTGGGTGGTTAGCCATGTACAAATGACACACTGTGCCATTTTCTGTGTATGAGGCTATTTATAATTGTGATTGGTGATGGTGCATGCCCACTCAGTAGGCACAAAATGTTCTTTATAAGAATTAAATCAGATATATTCTGTAGATATGACATTTTCTGGCAAATAAAACATTCATTCACCATTACCCCACGTATAAAATTGTAAATGTAAATGCTTTGATTTAACGATGGCACTGGCTCGATGACCTTGCATGTCGGGACAGACTATTTAAGTCCCCATCCGATAGGACATGGCTAGCACGAAGTTGTCTTGCCCAAGGACATGCCGAATCGGCCATTCGGAGCGGGTCGAGGTGGGAATCGAACTCGGGGTCTCCCGATCCGCAGTCCGATGCTCTACCTTCTGAGCTACACGTATATATATTGATTGGCATTATCATACATTTTATATCAGACATAAACTTCTACACTGATATCAGGGGCGATAACAGTGTTTCCTTAAAATGTTAACGGACTATTTATATTACTATTTATCCTTTGTACTTATTATTTTGATGTGCAATGATCATACTAGTACTTTATAATCTGACGCATTTAATTAGTATAAATAATTAAACAAATATCATGCCTCATTTGCATATGAAAATAGCCTGATACCAACGCGAGTCACTATCAGTAAAATAAATATTACTAAATGATTATATCTGTATAGCGGGCACTCGTTATTTTTAGAACTGGTGGAATAGTGACGCAATTATACAATTATTTAATTTCACTAAAAAACAGTTTGTGCCTACTGAGTGGGCATGTACCTTTAAAAAAACAGGCACAAAACTCTCCAGAAACTGACGTATTTTACAGTTTGTCAAACGCCAGAAGAGGTGAAACTGGCTGATGGCTGAAATACACAAAGATGGCCACTCCATGTGCCGTATAGGATACAGTACTCAGGCAGTGTTCACATATAATATATGTTATACATATATTCCATCACATTTACGAATCAATTATCTTCGACCCAAGGGATGATCAGATATAGAGCGTCTCCTTAAAGTCTCAAATTATTCAGGGATCAGTCAATATATTCATCCCTGAATAAGTTGAGACTTTAAGGAGACCATCTGTACATCTGTCTTCTGTACATACAGGCAGTGATACTAAACAATCGATGTACTAGCTGTATAATAATTCCAGCACAAAAAAACTCCCACGCCGAACTACTTTCCGTAACCGTGAGGCGCAGTTAAAATAATTCTTAAGAAAACGGAAAATAAACACATTTTCTTGATGAATTTATTTAAAATGCTGGAATTATAAGGAATGAATGGCCTTTTTGTGGAATTTATCGTGGATATAAACTTGGAAAAGTCGCGGGAATACTGGACGAAGGCCACAAAAATGCCATTCATTCCTAATGAAGGCCTCGTCCAGTATTCCCGCGACTTTTCCAAGTTTATATCCCCGATAAATTACACAAAAATGCCATTCATTCCTATAATAAAGGTACTGTGTCTCAGATTGTACGTCCAAATAAGCATTTCACAAAAAGCTCTTGAGATATATCACTGGATATTGTATGATTACAGCCACAACTTGTTCTTGGTCATAAACATGCGTTTGTCGGTTAATTATCTCATTCGCAAATTAAGTCGAGGAAATTCCATGCTCAGTTTAACTTGGCAGTATCTGGAAAACCCCAATAGTAGTGACGCACTTCTTTCTCCGATCTATCGAAACAACTTAGCAGTGACGTAATTCCTCATGTTACCACTCTGACTACAGCTTCGCTGCAGATAAAACAAAACGATAAACGTGTTTGGAATGCTTCAAAAGCTTTATTACAAGATATGGTCAACATTGCACACATCTATATAATCGCCATATTAACACTGTAGTACCTTAAAGGTACATGCCCACTCAGTAGGCACAAACTGTTCTTTATAGGAATTAAGTAAGTGTATAATTGTTTCACTAGTCCACCAGTTCTAAAATGTATGAGTGCCCGCTATACAGATATAATCATTCAATAATATTTATTTTAATGATAGTGACGCGCGGTGGTATCAGGCTATTTTCATATGTAAATGAGTCATAATATTTTTTAATTATCCATACTAATTAAATGCACACCTGAAGAAAATAATATTTTCGACAGATTATAAAGTATGATTATTGCACATCAAAAAAATAAATACAGAGGATAAATAGTAATGTCTGTTAACATTTTAAGGAAACACGGTTATCACCCCTGATATCAGTGTGGACTTTACGTCTGATATAAAATGTATAATACTGCCAATCAAATACGTGGGGTAATGGCGAATGAATGTTTATTTTGCCAGAACATTTCTCTGATAGAAGAACATTTTGTACCTACTGAGTGGGCATGTACCTTTAACACACGATGTATACACGCATGGTCATAAAACAATCACTGAATTTAAAAATGCGAGTACTGAATGTTATCGGTGACATTGTGTAAGGAATTTAGAAGTATTGAAGTCAGAGGTCCCTCCTGGGCTCCCATACAAAACCAATCTCAAAATCTGCCCGCATGCGGACGTTTAACAGGGAAACAACTTGGTATGACGTTATTAGTTTAAACTAATCCATCAATACAAGTCGAATGCCAATGAGGCCCCGGTGTTGCTATTGCGTTAGTATATTGATTACTCCAAGTAACTTGGTGAGTATCACCGACGGGATTATCACACTGTGAACCAATTTATCTTCCTGTGTCACATTCCCGAAACATTTATGTTCGTATTGACCAGTCCTCCAATTGTAATCTCAATAATGCACCGGAAGTTGTTCTAAGGGAAGTTACACGTGGTTTTCCAAGTATTGTAAGCTATTTATAACGCTGATCAATAGTGGAAAGTTTCCAAAGACCCGGATCGGAGCGATAATGTTGCCAGATTCCCTTCATACATGTACTTCGTCAGGAAGTTTATTGGCTAGACGTCACGTAACACCCCCTCCAATTGATCCCCTGACCTCTACGACAATTTGACGCTACGCAGCGCCAGGACTCTACAATTTGCAGGAATTCGGACTGTGTATGTATCTTTCTTTATCTGTATTCACAATTAAACTAACATGTTGTATCGCATAGGTAACATATTGCTGTTTTAGATGCCGTATTGAATGGATATGGCACCATGAAAATGGAATTTATGTAGTTTCATGTGTCCAGAATAGTATATGAAACTACTTACTTCACTCCACATTTTACGGCTATATAGACAATTCAAAAACAATATTTTTTTTGATACAGTCGAACCTCCCCGAGCGGCCACCTCTCTACAACAACACCCTCTCCTCTATAACAGCCACTATTTTATATCCTAAATGGATGATTTCCTCTGTATCTAACCCTTAGACTGCTGAACACGAAAATTGTCGTTTGCAGTTGCTTTGCCTTCTTTCTCAACAAAAACATGTTTTGACAGCATTTTAGAATCATTTCCATTGGAAATGATTCTAAAATGTTGCCAAAGCATGTTTTTGATGAGAATTATCGAAGAAAATAAATAAACAGCGGACGACAAAATTTAAGTCAGCATTAACCTCTCTACAACAGCCACCTCTCTACAACAGCCAGTTTTGCGTATTCCCATGGGTGGCTGTTGTAGAGAGGTTGCACTGTAATATTAAATTAAAGGAAAATTTAAGAATGAGCCTTCTTTTCATTTCGTGAAATTTGATCAAATATTGATTTTATTACGAAAAATTGATTTCTCTATGGGAATTTAACATGGGGGGAAAAGAGGTAGAGGAGGAGGAGGAGTCAAAAAACGAAAAAATTTGGAAATTGACTCCGAAACCTGACTAGATAGCTTGGATATGATCTAACTAAGAAAACAAGTTAAATTTTAAAAATCGGTACAGTATTTCTGAAATTCAAAACAATTTCCCCATGTTAAATCCCCATAGACATCTTCACGGATGTTAAATCCCCATAGACATCTTCTTCACTCCGTGAAGATGTCTATGTGGATTTAACATGGGGAAATTGTTTTTTGCGCAATAAAATCAATATTTGACAAAATTTCACGAAATAAAAAGAAGGCTCATTCTTAAATTTTCCTTTAATTTAATATTATCGAAACAAATATTGTTTTTGAATTGTCTATGTAGCCGTAACATTTGAGCAGCTTTCGTGAAGCAGACAGTAGTGTGTGCAGGAGTTATTTGTGTTTTAACTGTGTACTGCAATGTGTGTAATGACATTTTGACGCCCTACTGACCTTTGGCTTCGTACGCCGAATACGTAACTGATGAAATGTGTACACACATAAAAATCCACTCCACCTTCAAATACTGGGGCGGTAATTAATATGTCACTATGTGCGGATGTAACTAGTATATACTTCCGGTTACAAGGCTCCATTGTCTGAAATGTTACATTTTCTGTGGTATGTCCGGCATATTTTGCCACCATCCATTGATAGTCTACACACGTGCAAGGATACCTGCAGTAATCCCCAGTAAAACACTGCTTTTCTCTCTGGGCCAGGTGGACACGTGTTGATTATGTCGTTTTGTATGTTATCTCCCTTGAGATAGCATATTATGTCACGCAAATTTCTATAGGGGCAGCCATATTCTCGTGCTACGCCTAAACGGCGAGTACGACCAAGAAAATAATGCCCAGTGCCAACTTATCCTATGTCGTTTTGGTCTGTCTTGCTTTGTATCTAAAACTCTACATATACTATTCTCTGTAGTTGTCATAGTGTTGGGCTTAGTTTATCAGTTACATTTGGGAAAATACGAATCAAGACAGTTCGTGGCATGAAGACAGCAGCTATATTGTTATATTGCCTGATGATCTGCCGGACACCACGCACCACATCTGGCATTCTGTGTATTGATGAATCAACTAAACAGAGCCACCGGAAACCACGCAGCATACCTGACACACCGATGCTATCACGGTGTAATGAGTGAGTATTATTTCCTGCGCTGTTGATAAGATCCAGCCGCTACATGTTCGGCTCATTCTCCCACAGGCACAAATAGTAGTAATGTTGGTTTATTGTCGTCGGTGCGATGGTGTGAGTCTTTGGTCAATAATATTAATTTTGTTGTTTTCATACACGGTGAAACAATCGTTTGAATAGTCTGTTGATGTAGCTGGGTGCCAGACATCACCATTGTGGGTGTCTTCATAAATATTTATAGTTAATATGTCTTTATTATTTGAACATATAATTTATTGATGCTGAACATCAATTTTAATTGTTATATATATTCTAAGTATACATGTACGTTAGATCGGAACAACAATGGCGGACCCTGATCTCGCATGAACTGTCCGACATGTGACACACATATATCCGGTGTTGAGTGTCATATCTGTCAAAATACTAACAAAGGCGAACTTTAGTTGTATACTTGTTTCTGATTATTATCGAAATACATGTAAAGTATGCGAAGCCATGTACACTGACTATATTTATTTTCTGTAAATATTCTGTTCTGATTTTGGGATTAACCTTCTATCCATACACATGTAATATGGGATTTGACCCTGTTAACCGACCTAAAATGACTAACGATGATAAGCCATTAAACATCATTACATAAATAAATAATAAGTGTTAGTAATCATGTGGAGCTAACATAGTTTCAGTACTTTCAGTACGTTGATTAAATGTTATCTCCTTTAAGATAGCATATTATGTCACGCAAATATCTATGGGGGCAGCCATATTGTTTTGCTACGCCTAAACGGCGAGTACGACCAAGAAAATAGTGCCCGGTGCCAACTTATCCTATGGCGTTTTGGTCTGTCTTGATTGGTATCTAAAACTCTACATATACTATTCTCTATAGTTTTCACAGTTTTGGGCTCAGTTTATCAGTTAAATTTTGGAAAAAAAAGAATCAAGACATTTCGTGCGTATGAATACAGCAGTTAGTATCGTTAGTTCTCACAGTTAGGTAGCAGTGACCAGTGAGCCGCCAATTTCGTACAATTTCTTCTGGGAGTTACAAACAGTAATTTATTCTAGAGAAAACGTGTGGATGAGAATGAGTTTGCACCAGCACAGTACATTTGCCTCTGGTTGATGATTGAGAAAATATGCAACTTTCTAGTATGCAACTGTCTCTAGTTCCGCAAGTTATCAGTTTTTGCGGAGATAAAAATAAGTATATGTTCAGTTTGATCTATGGTCTTGATCGATCTTACATCACCAATGCGTTAATACAGTGCCATCGATGAGCAATTTCCCGCGTGTGGACCATTGAATCACACTGTGATAGTTGCCATTTCAATTCACACAAGCTTCATTTTCCTGGAACATTTTACAAAATATCAGCAAACACTTTTTTTCACCAGAAGATGATCGGACCATTTTGCTACCACTCAAAAGTCTAAATATTTTTTTGTTTAATGTTTAAATGCCATAATGCCACTTGAAAATCTGGTAAAGAGCATTCGCTCATTGTATGCACATGTATACGTGTAATAGCATAACATACAAGCGCCATTTCCATTAAATGCACCGAAAGGCGATGTGTTCAAATACAATTGCATATCGAATAGAAATATTGTACTCAAGGGAAACCAAAGAGCCCGGGTAAACCCTAATGCAGCCATGTAAGGCCATATTAAAACAGGCAAGAGTACAGTGTCAATCGCAGTGTCAACGGGCACCGAGGTGCACTCTATGTAGTTCGGTGTACAGCTCCCCAAATAAAATATAATACATAAGAAATATGTAACATGAAAGTTATGCATTGTCATAGGACACAAACGCCATATGCAGACCCCGACAAACAAAGGTCCCACGAGATTAAACAAAATTAATACATAGAAAGGCGATATTTGTAAATAAACGTGGCGACAACGGTACCGCACCGACTTGGAGCGGTAGGTAGGCAAAACTGGTCACTGGTGGCCACTTTAAACCTCCCGCTAATTCATCGCCGTCATATAGCTCCGAAACAGTTTCGAAATAATGCACGTTAACCGCCGTGCAACGAAGAACGCAAGGGCTGTTATGAACTGACGGCTGTTCAATGGCAATACCAGCAGTATAATGTAAAATGGAGGCGTCATATCTTCTGTCGATATTTTTTCTTATAATCGTGTTATGTAGACCAGGAAATTCATGACAACCTTTAATGTTAAGATGTTTGTAAAGCATGTCACCATAAAATTGTGGATGGGCACTGCCGTTCTGCATTAACATTATAATACTTTTTGTATTAGTACTGTTACTTCTTGACAACATTTTGTGAACATTAAACCTGCTACATAAGGACTGTCGATGCTGTAAATAAAAAGTTGACATTGCTGTTGGGGTTGTCATAACTGCTCTCCAATTGCACTAATGTCGTGCTGATATGGTGAAATGTCTATGGCTGAGAATATAAACTTGTGTTTGAAGTCGTCAGTTAAATATGTATACACAAAAATAAGTAGCCTGTGCAATATAATGCTTATATATAACAACAACGTGTAGTTGTTCTCTTCGGAAATAGTTTATCTTAAAGATGGGGAACCCTAGAGTTATGTTAGAGGCAGATATGTAGTATGATTACAGTTGTAAATACCATTAGGTGAGTCACGTGATCTGACAGGCAGCGACTGGCGTGAGAAACTATTCATCCAATCAGGTGTTAAATTATATCGATAGCGGTTAGTTGGGATAGACGGAATAAAAGAGGTTACAATTTAATATAGTAGTTGTTCTTAAATAAACAGCCATGCAACATTGGTGGAGAATCCAAAACACCCGTGCCTCTCCGGGACAAGATGGACGATACAGATACACAGAAGAATAGTGTCAAATGGGGAAACAATTATGTGCCAAGTAAATCAGAAAGTGAAAAAATACTCAAATTGGACATTTAACAGCAGAAGAACACCTTCAGCAAATAACTCCGATATAAGTTGTTCTATGACTTAAGAAATTCGGCTTCGCCCAGCCAACCTACAAAATACGATATTGCTCGCCCAACGAGTGGTGATTTTCATCAAATCCCGCGATACGTATGCCGACTTCAGGACATAGGCGACGCCTGGAATTGTTCAGGGGTGTTCGACTGCCGAAGACCAACACTGATAGCCGAAGGCTGGAGGCGGGTATAGCACGAGAGGAGTGTCCCCTCTCGTTAGTCTGGGGGAGGGGTTGGTGGTCCTCTCCCAGACATATTTTATTTCTACGTGCAATTTCCGACATTCTAATACATTTTAGAGCTATAATTTCCACATTCCCACCACCGCATTTCTGTAAGGAAAATATCTGTAAATATTAGATAAATCGTAGAAAATGACTGTGTCGACACTCTTGCGAAAGAAAACATGATAGGAGATACTCTGAGACGCACGTTGGTCGTAGTTCTGATACTCAAAATCTGAGCACATTTAGTAGCGGGGGAGGAACCTGTCATACACACAAGAATCGTGCACTTCGTGACACCTTTTTTAAATTTGGCATGTTGTTAGGGCAGGCCATGAGGTTTTCAAAAACCACCGGCTACAAATTGGCGGTCACCCCTGGTGACCTGTAGCTGCGAAATTCAAAATGGCCGCCAACGGACAAGAAATGCACTATTTCGCGGCTTCTACAAAATCTGAGCACATTTAGTAGCGGGGGAGGAACCTGTCATACACACAAGAATCGTGCACTTCGTGACACCTTTTTTAAATTTGGCATGTTGTTAGGGCAGGCCATGAGGTTTTCAAAAACCACCGGCTACAAATTGGCGGTCACACCTGGTGACCTGTAGCTGCGAAATTCAAAATGGCCGCCAACGGACAAGAAATGCACTATTTCGCGGCTTCTACTCATCGTATCTTCAAGTATAATACCACTTTTCTGGTGTTTTTCAGGATGGAGAATTCATTTCTGAAGTTTATTTCTGGTTTTAAGGTCATTTTAAATAGTATAGAGGTCATATACATGTTATTGGGTGTTTCAAAATGTGCCATATTTACCCTATTTATCCGGACACTCTTTATTTTGGAACATCCCTATTATTTTGTCATATAAACTGTTTGCTAGAAGCTAGATGTTAAATTAATGTTGAACAGTATAGATCCTGATGCAGATCCTGATGCAGATCCTGACTGAGCGGAAGCGCAGGCTGATCTGGGTCTACACTGGTCGCATAAGTCATACAACATAGTGCCGATAATATACGTAAATACGGTGTTTTTCCTTCACTGACATGTTTATCTAAATGCTCCAGTGACCGGTTGTATACCAGGCGCCCAGTGTGTATGTATTACGCGATTGGGCAATAATCTTGCAACACCGCCATGGTTTTTGTCAAATACGAATGGTTAATTTATTAGCTACCACGATAATAATCCCATTTCTGTTTAATACTAATGTCTTTGAAAATGAGGGATAATCCTCTAGATCTGAGGAAGAAAACGGATTGGGAACTTTGTTGCTTTTGTCAGTCTGAAACAGCTAAGAAGCTGATGCATCCATACAAACAAGCGTGTTACCACCAAGCCTATGACACTATTGAAAAAAGACTTCACTAATTTTTTTGATAATAATGTGACGCTTCCACATGGTATGCCACGGGAGTGCCTTAAAGGAGAGGGTGAGGAATGTATTTCCAAGTCGCTTCTGAACAACAAGGCCGTGTATCATAAGACATGTCGTGACAATATACGAACGCACATTGTAGAGCGCATATTGAAAAAAAAAGGACACAGGGTGAGATGGAGGCTTCTTGCTTATAGTTAAAGACTGTTCTGTGTTCTGTTTTCATTTGTATGTTCATGTTCATCAAATTCACATATTAAGATAAATGACACTTAAACCAGGTTTATTTCACGTAATTTACACTAATTTTGGCTCTATGACCCTTAAATTAACATTAAAACCAAAATAGACTAGATAAATTAATTCCTCATACTCAAAAACATCAGAAAAGTGGTATTATACTTGAAGATACGATCCGTAGAAGCCGAGAAATGGTGCATATCGTGTCCGTCGGCGGGGCCATTTTGAATTTCGCAGCTACGGGTCACCAAAGGTGTGCGCCAACTTATAGCCGGTGGTTTTTGAAAACCTCATGGCCTGCCCTAACACCATGCCAAATTTTAAAAAGGTGTCACGAAGTGCACGATTCTGACAGGTTCCTCCCCTGCTATAGGCACATTATGAAAACACAGCATTGTAGAATAGTATAAGTTTGCATACTGTCACCATTGAAGAAACGATATTAGAGATATGTTGTCATGAATATACGTGCAGAACAATTTGGATGCATGAATCTATATCATGATACTGTGTCGTACAACTCTCTCAATAGCCGCAATAACTGCGAGAGCATCTTTCCGACACACTGCAGTTGACATGCACCTGGTCTAAAAATACGTAAGCAAAATGGAGTTCACTATGTACACACGACCAGCACGCTGGCACAGAGTCAGCCGGGCGGTCGCGGCCTGTTTTTAATGTGGAGGAAAACAGGAGTACGATGAGAAAAACGACAGAGAGCCTGCACGGAACAGGTTAAACCGTCCGGACATAAGTCAGTACAAATACCGAGACATTGGTTCAGCGGATCGGGCATCGAATACACACAACAGACATGCTGCCCAACAACAGGTTGGTGCACCGAATCATCATCAAACCAAGCTGCACCCTCGAAGAGCCAACGACATTCTCACTCTGAACAGTATTGGTTTAACTCCACGGAGAGAAAACTCTCACTCAATCTCACACAATACATTATAGACTATCAATACACTATACTCCGCTCACCTTTCACTGACCTCAAATAAAAACACATTCATGCTAAAAATGTTGCAGCATGCATACATTCGAACAACGCAACAATAAAACATGTGTATTTGGGCATATTATACATTATGGACCATAAAGCAAACACGAGTGCAACGCATAAAGTATACTAGTATATACAATTGATTTTCGGTCAGAGAATTGGAAACACCGACCAACACTAGTTGACTTGCTGAACATCATGATAATACCTATTCAACATGTATTCCTGAAATAGAAATAGTCTATATCCAATAATCATACTTATACCCAAACATTAAGACTGAAAATTGGGTTCGTTCGCACCCCCACCCCACCGAAGCCCCCTGGCGATGCATATGCAGAATGTGAAGACTTAACCTCCATGTACGTTACATGTATATATGTATATGTATATAGTGAAACCTCTCTAAACCGGACACCCTGGGAGGTCCCCAGGGTATCCGATTTAGAGATATTTCACTGTAAATCAGGCATTTGGCCATTATGACAAATAGTTGTTAGGTATGCGATCACAAACATGCATTATCACGTGAGATAGCCGACCAAGTAACAAGTCAAAAATAGTATCTCAAATGTTTTCTTCGTGTCAGGTTTAGAGGGGTTCCACTGTATCACGTATCTCTCTTGAAATAAGTATTGTTTAAACCACAAGTATGTGCCTCACGTGATTGATGATCCATGATGTTAATACTCACGCGTACAGTGCCAATATTCTAGACCAAACATTAACAGACGGATATCCATACGATAATCAATGTCATTATCCGAAAACGCGATAAACCCATATTTCAGCTCAAATACAAGTATACATGGATGTAAACCGTACCATTTTAAAGGTAGCACATTCAGAAACAAATCTGGCTTCAGCTACCACCTGTTTTGGTTGGAAATAAAATATAGACTGAGTGAGTGAGTGAGCACGTTTGACCAAATCCTCGAGAAAGCTCACTGGGAAGTCAACCGTATTCACCCAACCTATATAGATTAAAAGAGGATTATAATTATACTCATTCACCTGTAGCCGATTTCACCAAAATTGCAAAGTATACTTATCTTGCTATAAAGTACACTTTGAGTGAGAAATTTGCAATTTAAGGATAAATTTATTATTATTATTATTATTATTGTTATTATACTGAATGTATTACATTATCACAGCCATTTTGGCTGTGACAATGCAATAAATTCAGTATAATAATTCTGCATACTGTTAATGATCAAACATATGCAGTCGTTAGTTCTATACAGGGGCGGATCCAGCATTTGTGGAACGGGGGGGGGGTGTGGGGTGGGGGTGTCTTGTTGCGAAGGTAACTCTTGCAATCTACTCCCGTAAGAGTTACCTTTCGTAACTACGGGGTTGTCTTATTTTTGAGCTCTTCGAAATGCACTTTCTGGGGGAGGGGGTGCAACCCTGGAACTCCCCTCCCCCCCCCCCCCCCCCTCTCTATATCTGGAAAAATAAATGAGTAATACTCCATCAAAGTATTCTTAGCTATATAAGTATGCTTAGCAATTTTGGTGAAATCGGCTACAGTTGTCACTTAATTATCACACAGTACAATTTAGTTGATAGTCACGGGGAAGTAACCTACGTGGTGTACTGGCATATCATAGAGTTGTCTGCCTATCACACGTGTCAGTCCTCGTGACTGATTGATTGATATTCCTGATGGATCTTAACCAACTTCTTCATTTGTATATTTAGTTTAAACATAGTTCATTGCATATAAGTAAAATGGGCTTGGGCTACAAGTTCTCACAACATTAATTACAGCCCTTACCCAAGTATTTCAACAATACATCAATTTAACAACAATGGCGATAAGTATACAGGTATATGTACATGGGTACATACTAATAATCATGCGGTATATATATATATATTTTCACAATGTACGAAAAGAAAAATCGGATAAAAAGAGAGAGTAAAGAAAGTGAGAGAGGAGATTGGGAGAAAGAGTGAAAGAGTGAAATAGTTATGTGTCACAATGTACATATAATATATAACCTAATGCATAGATAGATGTGCACTGCAGTTGATTCCAGTGTTCGTTGTTATCAGGTGGTACTGGATGATGTTGGCAAATGGAAAGCATCCAATAGAGCTTGCGTCTCATGCATCCACCAAGTGTGTTGCTTAAATCTTTTCGTAGCTTTAATATAATCTTGTACAGCTTTACAAATAACAGTATTGCACTCATTACTTTCTTCAGGTATGCCATGCAAAAGTATATGTGCGTTTAGGGGATAAAATTGTCGCAGTGACTGGCATAAAATTAGACGTTGCGCATGATATGTAATACATTCAAAGAAGTAATGTTCAGCATCCTCTACAACTTCACTACATTCGCAGTAAGGAGTTTCTCTGATATGGTTATTGCAAAGATCACAATTAAGACTGCTACATTTATTTCGAATTCTTGCATGCATAACTGAAAACAGTCGATCTCCCTCTAAATAGTATGGTGGTATATTATATTGAGTATATAGTTGTTGGGCGCATGATGTTTTGAAGTGTCTAAGACTATCTATATTTCTCAGCAACGTGTCATTTTCATTCCAGAGTTGTACCGAAGATGGTATAAACGATTGTTTGTATACTTCCAGTCGTGTAGTGGGGTCATTTAAATTAAATTGATTTCTAAGATTGTAACGAGATATATTATTAACAGTGGGTGGAATCAGGCTAGAAATATAACTAGGTACTTGATTAGTGTTGGCTTTGTACATGATCGAAAGCTTTTGAATACTACGTCCAACAGATAGAAGTTGCCATCCAACTTATTGCCTTAAGTTGTCGAGTGATACTGACCGTGTTAATCCTGTTACTATTCTGGCGGCTTCATTCTGAATTTTTTCCAACGAATCCTTTTCATATTCTGTACACCCATCCCAGACTGATGAAGCATATTCTAGTATAGGTCTCATATAAGATATATATATTTGGTTTAAAGACTGTCTGCTTATCTTAAATTTTAGGTTACGCATTATTCCCAATACTCTCGTAGTCGAATTAATTATATGTTGTATGTGTGTATGCCATTTTCCATTATTGCTCAATGTTAAACCAAGATGCTTATGATCGTCAACAAAGGTTATGGACGTGTTCTGAATGATTAAGTTTAAGGGTCGATCAAGTTGTCTTAATGTTAGAAGCATCGCTTCAGTCTTGTTCGGATTGAAACTAACTAACCATTGTTTAGCCCAATCAGAAATCATTAGCAGGTCATGATGTATTATGCCTTCTAGATCATCAACATTTGTTGAAGAAAAGGACAGAGAGCTGTCGTTAGCAAATAATCGAACAATACTTAATAGATGGTCAGTTGTGTCGTTGACATATATTAGAAATAGTAATGGGCCGAGTACCGAACCTTGTGGTACGCCAGCAGTAACTAATTTGGTATCTGAGGTTGTGGACCGTATTGATACGGACTGTTTCCTGTTCGACAAGTAGTTTTCGATCCAGTGTAAAATACAACCATTTAATCCATTTTGCCTTAGCTTAAATATTAACCCCTTATGCCATACTCTATCAAAGGCTTTACAAATATCACAAAACACTATACATGTAGATTGTCGTTCATCAAATGCCTGACATATTTGATGGTGAATGTCTATAAGTTGATATACCGTTGAGTGGCCTGGTAAAAAAACAGATTGCCCGTTATAAATCAATTGTTGTGAGTGCAAGTGATTATAAATATGTTTAAACATTATTCTCTCCATCACCTTACACAGACAGCTTAATAACGATATCGGGCGATAATTTGAAGGCGTCTGTGGACACCCCTTTTTAAATAGAGGAATTACACTTGCTAATTTCCACGCCATCGGAAATTGATATTCATTAACAGATCTATTAAAGAGGATCGCCAGAGGTTTTGAGACAGATGTAATAGTTCCTTTTAACATTCTATGACTAATTAGATCGTATCCACAAGCTTTATTAGTTTGCAAAATTCGTATTATATCTCAGATTCATTTATGTTAATCGTATCAAGAACTTGGTTAGTTTTTAATTCAAACGGTGGTAAAGTAGAGTTATTATCATCAACAGTTGATATTGAAACGAAGAAGTTGTTAAGACAGTTTGCTTTTTCGGCATCAGACAAATATAAATTTTCGCTGTTGCCTTCATTGGTTTTTAATGGAGGAATAGTACCACTTGACTTGCTGTTTTTCACAAAGTGTCGGACTAGCTTCCAGAAATATCTTGTGTTATTCGAGAATGATTCTGTTAGATTAAACTCTATGTCGTTATAAAATGCTTCTCTTGCATGTTTGTTCATATTATTAACTTTAATCCGAGTTGTTTTGTATCTATTCCAATCGTCCACCCGTCCAAATTGTATTGCTTTCTTTCGTAACTTGTCCCTTAGCTTGCTTGTTTGGCGAATTTCGGTATCATACCATGGTTTATCGTTAGGCCGCACTGTAACTTGACTGCATGGAATGCATTGCTTATAGTCCAGTCAGTATATACCAATTTGTAGCCCAACCTTAACAAAATTGCAACAGAAACTATTTTACTTGCATATGTGTATGTGAAGTGTTTATGATAACATACTAAAAGTCTAGAAAAATCGAAGCAGGGGAAACAAGCTTAATTTGCATAAATCCAAGATGGCCGTCGTATACAGATATATCACGCTACTTTTGTCATATTATCATTTGCAAATATTTGTTGGCGCAATTTACAGCGCTCAAATACATATCTAAAGGTAAAAACTTCTGATAAGTATACTATATATGAATTAAATTGTTCTGTCACTGGCATTAAAATTCAAATTGGCCGCCAAAATAGCATGTGCACGAAAAACTCGCTCATTCACAACAAATTGCAAACATAACATATCAGATGGAGACTCGTTATCTCAATGTGTAATATCACAGATTTCCTTCGTAAACTATGATACAAGTAGTTTGAAATAGAGATAATTAGCTCTTCAAATCAATTCACTCACCTCAGTATGATTGTCCATTTGTATTAATATGTCAGTTGGGTTATAAGTCTACTCAATATGTCGGACTAACTGAGGTTTGTAACGTTAGTGCATAGCATTCGCCGCATCCTGTGGAACATCCAAGTCCATGTTTACTGGATGTACAACGTTTTGTATCGCAATTCAGTTTACAGCTACACCTGATAATCTTCAGAAGACTTTCGGAAGCAGGTGGAAAATATTTCTTTCTAGGAAGTATCTTGTTTTACAACAAATCATCCCCATTCCTGTGGTGTCAGTTCATCTCTGAATCAATCCAGGTATGTACCTGAAGGTACACCCTCATACTGTGGTATTTCGCTGCTGCTGATGTGGGTGGCAGTTCATGCACTTGTACACACGTTGTACCTGCCGAGACTTTGATAGTAAATTTTCTTGAGCGAAGTGTATCTAGTCCTTCTGATATAACCCCACCGTAAATTCCCACTAAGTACACTCTCACCAGCTCGCACTTCACCATCATGTGCGCTGCTATCGACGAACACTTCAGCACATTCCTTTAAATGTTTGTCATTCATTACTTTCGTCAGTGCAGGCCCCTTACATATACCGAAGAGCCGTGATGCAGTGTCACACCCTGTAATCTGCATCTAGAACCATGTTGCCATGGGATACGGCGTAATAGAGATCCACAATCAATCACTTGTTTCACGTTCTCGTTTTCCATCTCAATGTTGCAACAGTTTTCCATGGCCCATATTGCATCTTCTAACGCTGTTGTTTTTTTTTGTGTCCGTCTTAGAAAACCCGATGACGGGATACTGCACAGTTCGTATTTAAATACGTGTGATATGTCACATCCGATCTACTGGAAACTACTGTAGGTCGTTGGAAAAGCAGCTGTGTATATACATTAATTGCTTCACGGTCTACTTTTACTGAAGAATTTGTGTTACGTGTCACTGCTTTATGTGATCGTTTGAACGAATAATCCATTACAGTCTTGCTAATGAGTTTGTTTAGTACATTCGACAAAATTTCTTTTGCCCTGTCGACATTTGTTGAGGAATCAGTTGACAAACCTGTTTCTATATTTCGCAACAAATGATCTTCGTTGAACGGATTTATTTCAAGAAGAAATAATGAGAACGTGTGCGTGTCTTTGTAGTCTCTCTCTTTGGTTTGCTTGACCACATTCAATGTGTTGGCCACTGGTGTGATACTGGCTTCAACAGAACTCCTGCATATCACTGTATATTTCTGCGGATGAAAATAATGATAATAACCATTCTCCTTGCTGTGATTTTGTCATGCCTTTGCCATTTACACTTCTTATTAATACGTGTTCAATGACGTGATTAGCGCATAAGCCTGCCCATTACCTGGCGCTCCTACAAACAGCATGATGTCCTGATTTGACAGTTTGATGTAGTTTGTTGTTGGTAGTCGCGGTCTTGCATCATTTCAGATTTTGATTGTGGCCTGCGGCAGCGAAGAACGGAAGCATTATAAGCGATATTGTGTGTAAAATTAAGTTCCCTATCACATGTTCGCTCTGCTTTTATAAATGTTCTTAAATATGTCTATCATTTCCATATACTGAAGTCAGAGTGCTGCTGTTCGGTATTCTTTCAATGACTATTTTCCTTCAGAGAAACGTGAATTGACGTGAAGAAGATTACTTTCAACAATAGACTGAACAGTAAGATTAACGGACAGAAGAACATCGTATATTTTGCTAACTTCAGTAATGTCGCCATGTGCTTCAGCACTATAATTATCTAGCGTGATATGTCTCTCTTTCACTTCGAGCAGGTCCCTCATTTACGACGGGTTCAATTATCATGCCATTTCTGTCATATGTCCTGGCACACCAAAGCTCCGTGAGACGGGGATTGAATTCAAAGCGTTGTCTACTAGCAAATGACCCATGACCGCTCGTGCTACTGCTTTTCCGTTCAGCATTTGGCAGCAGTTCCGAGAGACCAGATCCTGCATCAGCTGAACAATACATCCGAGGAAGCTCATGATTGTGTGAAATCAGCCTAATCATAATACGATATCACGCAAACAGCTGCTGGCCTTTTCCAAAGGTAATTACCGGATTTTGAAATGTGTCTATGATCATGCATTGACATATGGTGTGACCATATGTTAATGCATGATCACAGACACATTTCAAAATTGTGTATGTACACTACATGTCACTCAAGTTCACATCGATCATTGGCATAAAAATACTGATGATTTGCCTCGAGTCTACTGAAGTGGAAGTTTCAAAGTTATTTGACCTTGACTTTGGGGTGGGAAATTAAACTATGGATGATGACAGACATGCACACGAAGTGTCAAAACATTATTTGACATTTTTTTACCATGACCTTGGGCACAGGTGAGCACGCCTGTGATGATGAATGAGAAACATGCACATGAAATTTCAAGCCAATCTGTCATACGGTAAAGAAGTTATAACAGAATGGAAAACATGATGGACAGTCAGACAGGCGGACGAACGAACGTATGACTTTTGCATCCCTATGTCACGTTCTCGCTATGCGACGGGATAAACATTACTCCAGCTATATTGGAGCTAATACAAAACTGTTTACATTACAAACGTATGATGCTTCATGATGTTCATGTATGCGAAGTATGAAGTTAATCAATATATGTCAAACTATATATGACGAACATACAGACGGGCGGATGGACCGACAGTTGCAAATTATAATGCCCCCTGTCGGGTGTTGGTGCAGGGGCGGAGGGGTGGGGGTAAAATACTTCAAAACATAAGTGAATATGTAAAATATTGATAAACAATGAATATATAATATACATTAAAAACAACTGGCTTATGTCCGAAATTGACCACCATGCGTTGAGAAAAAAACTAGCAGTGTGCAAGTTATTTTTATCATTATTTGCTAAATCACGTGTCTTTTATAATGTTATCAGCATGTATTATTGTATATGACAGAGTAGGTAGAGTAGATCTATAATAAATATGTTACATTGTTTACGTTTCTTGATGATTGTAGACAATTGCGAAAATCCATGACAACGCCAATAAACTTGTAAAACACGGGAATTACACTTGTATGAAAGCAACATTAATATTATATAAACGTGATAAAGAATGTAAAATAAACACTCATCTTTAGAAAGTCATGATACTCTCATTAAAACCCTTGATAAACTACGTGCAGCAAACGTCACCAATACACGTCATCACACGGTAAATTTGACATGTTTGCCTATGGTGGGCTGCAACGGCCATTCGTCCATATGTCGAATAGACCTGTTTTAAAAGTTATTTGTATGGGATTTCCCTTATTTAGATTTTTCTAGACTTTTGATATGTTCTTTATAATGCTATCTTCAACACATGTGTAAAGAAATATATTCTGTTGCAATTATGTTGAGGTGAGCATACAGGCTGACTGGACTATTAGCTAGCTCAATGAACTTAGATGTAAATATATTAGATACATCATCTACACTACCATTATTTAAAATTGTCCAATCAGCATTAGGCATCAGCTCGTTAAATTTAGCAAAGTCTGCTCTTTTATAGTTCCATACAGTTCGTTTATATGAATTATTATATGAACTTTCAGCTGGTATGATGACACATGTAGCCTTATGATCACGTATGTTTGGCGAAACAGATATAAATACATCGCTTTTGAGAATGATTTGATCTTGGTTAACAATAATTGCATCCAGTAAGGTTGAAGTAGTAGCTGTTTCCCGAGTTGCGGATGTAATTATGTTTCTCAATGAATTTATAATCATTACGTCTTTTAACTTGTGGTTTTGTACATTTAATTGATCTTCATTTACATCGCCAACAATAATGATATTATTTGTTATATATGATACCAGTTCTAGATTGCGATTAAGTAATTCCCAAAATTCGATATTTGACGACGGGGGTCGGTAAATCGTGCCAATCGTGCCAATCAAGAACGTTTTACGGTTTGTCTTAATTTGAATCCAGATGGTTTCATCCGAAAATATTTCTAAATGTTGCATTCTTTCTGCTAATAAGTGGTCTGCGACATATACTAATATACCCCCAGAATGTGGTGATTTGTCCTTTCGGAATGATAAGCCATATCCATTCATTTGTAAACTGCTCGTTTCTATAGAGCATGATAAGTGCGTTTCTGTAAAACATAGAATATCGAAGTCTGTAAAAGTGTCCTCGATATAACTGACCTTATTGCGAATACTTCTAATATTTAAATGTAAAATTGAAAAAGATCCAATCTCATTTTCAGGCCCTGGATTTCTTTCTACATCACCAGCCAGCAGTAGCAAAATCAAAGATATTATTGCTAGAAAAATGTTGAGGTTAAATAGTAATCCGGATCCTCTACATTTAAATATATTGGTCAAACAATTACCTATATCCGCTAACACATTCAGTATTATATATAAAATGTTAGTATATATTGTAAACGCAAGCAATATCGGCTGTGTGCTACAATTAAAATTACCTAAAGCAGCACTCCAGGAAGTTAAATCATTACCCATTCGGCTTATTAATTAAATCAGCGAGGTGAAGAACTGCCATAGGTATCAACAATGACAACCTCACCCAACAACACCAGATAACATGTTTGTTCACAAATATTCTCAACATAGTGCATGTACCTATAATAGTGACATTCAAACAGCAAGGACGTTTGACTGAGAGAAAGAAGATAGAGCGAGTAAAAAGCAAAAGGAATAGTAGAAACACAACAAGATGATATTGAAGCTGGTAGGAACACGTACATGCAACATACAAACACATCTTCCTAACATGTGATGCAGAACGGTGTTCATGTTTTTGTGGCGGGATGGATAATTCAGTGAACTATTCTCATATCAAATATCTACTACAAAGTATCGTGTGTCAGTTACAATTTAAATCATTTAACGAACACTGTAGATCCCGATCGGATCGCATGTCTAGCCGAACGGCTCATGCATTTAATCCAGTGACATAATGCTTTCTTTATTGTTATAATAATACATACCTAAAGAACACTCACACGTGTCACTGGGAAAAACGATCTACTATCATTTATTGACCAAAGTTATGTCACAGTATTATGAACAAGATTCACATTCCGCTATAAAAATAAACTTACATGTGTAACGGGGATGACCTATCTATGTCAAAGCACCCATGTCCGCCATCAACAATTATCATACTTATTGTCCCTCTAAATGTTTATACAAGTAACTATATTTTGTACTACACTGTACTCTAAATGTTGTACCTATATTTTGTACTACCCTGTACTGTACTATACTGTACTCATACATATAGCCTCTAATAAATATGAAGCTACATGTATGAGGCTTGTAAACGTTTATTGTTGGCGGCGGTCATGGCGTGTATTGACATAGACAAAATATGTATTATAATCACTGGTCATACAGTCTATTTCGTATTATCTTAGATCCACCTTCATACTTACGAGGGGTTCGAGATTATGGCCATGCACGTGCATGGTCATAACTCGCTATATAAGCCGAGCAGACGGCTAGTTCGGGGCCCGACTTACGTTCAATCTAAATTGACCGGCACTCTTGATAACTACAGGTGAGTAATCGCCAAGTTTGAAACCTGCCTACATGGTCACCCTAAATCTCAGGTAACCAATTTATTTAGGCACGGGGGTCTAAAATGCATTAATACCAGTTAGGGGGTGGGGGTTGGTCATAAGATATATATAATACTTTAATAAGCTCACTTGTACACCAATAATCATTCATGAACTACACATTGTCCAGAGTTATTATTTACCTTGTCCTTTCAAAAGCCTATACCCGTACAGTCCTACTGTTACCTATGGATCTAGAGTGAACGAACCTCAAACAATTACACAACGCCCGCTACGATTCCGGTTACACATGCAACTCGAGAGTATGAAGTGACACGGTAGGATATCGATTACATGAGTGACCATTACATAATGTACAACCCGAGCCGATCTGGACCAGCCTAGGCACAACTATACAGTATGATCAGGATTTACTCAGTTTTCCACTACGCAAACATGTAGAATCCTCCTATTATAAATAAGTTTACCCTGCCAAGGTAGAATGTATCAACTGGGTGAGTGAACAGCACAGTTCTACAACCAATGTATATCCAAACCAGCCTGCACACGAACGTATATTCTGATCAGTGTATACTGCATTAGTTACTATGTGATAATGTCGGATCAGGTTCTTGTACGTTACGATGACGTGATGTGCGAAACCATATCGACTGATTTTAATAACCGCTCAGAATATAACCAACGTCGGCACAGACCAGCCTACATCGAAGTATATGCTGAACAGGATATACTCGGTTTATCAAACGTAATAGACTTGAATCATCTGAGTACAGCTTGAAATTGTAAAAGTATGATTGAATCGTACATCACCTACAGGCACAGACAATTCTACACACAAATGTATAGTCTAATCAATGTATACTCTGTGCTCTATGCGTTACTCCTGAGAAATGTAACATCTGCCAAGTAGTGAATAAATGAACCATACATGATTTACAACCAGTGTAGACCGAGACCAGTTTAGACACGAATGTATAATCTGATATGGGTATACTCTGCTTGTTACTTCTTAAAAAGGAACATCAGCCAAGTTTATTAGAGTATGGCGTGACATGACAGAACAAGTAGTGGATGAATGAACCATACATTATTTGCAACCAGTGTTTACCGAGACCAGCGTAGACACGAATGTATAATCTGATCTGGGTATGCTCTGCTTGTTAAGTTGTTACTCCCTAAAAAGGAACACCAGCCAAGTGTTATCTTAGTATGACGTGACATGACAGAACAATTAAGTAGTGGATGAATGAACCATACATGATTTACAACCAGTGTAGACCGAGGACCAGCTTAGACACAAATGTATAATCTGATATGGGTATACTCTGTTTGTTACTCCTTAAAAAGGAACTGCATGCATGTTTATTAGAGTATGGTGTGACATGACAGAACAAGTAGTGGATAAATGAACCTTAACATGATTTACAACCAGTGTAGACCGAGACCAGCTTAGACACAAATGTATAATCTGATATGGGTATACTCTGTTTGTTACTCCTTAAAAAGGAACTGCATGCATGTGTATTAGAGTATGGTGTGACATGACAGAACAAGTAGTGGATGAATGAACCTTACATGATTTACAACCAGTGTAGACCGAGACCAGCTTAGACACAAATGTATAATCTGATCTGGGTATACTCTGCTTGTTTCCCCTTAAAACGAAACATCAACCAAGTATATTTGAGTATGGTGGGACATGACAGAACAAATAGTGGATGAATGAACCATACATGACTTACAACCAGTGTATACCGAGACCAGCGTAGACACGAATGTATATCTGATCTGGGTATACTCTGTGTGTTACTCATTAAAACTGAACATTAGCCAAGTGTTATTTTAGTCTGACGTGACGTGATAGAATAAGTAGTGGATGGATGAACTATACATGATTTACAACCAGTGTAGGCCGAGACCAGCTTAGACACAAATATATAATCTGATATAGGTATACTCGATCTGTTAGTTACTCCTTAAAACGGAACAACAGCCAAGCTTTATCTTAGTATGACGTGATATGACAGAGCAAGTAGTGGATGATTGAACCATACATGATTTACAACCAGTGTAGACCGAGACCAGCTTACACACGAATGTATAATTTGATATGGGTATACTCTGTTTGTTACTCACCAAAACGGAACATCAGCCAGGTTTATTAAAGTATGATGTGACATGACAGAAGAAGTAGTGGATGAATGAACCATACATGATTCACAACCAGTGTAGACCGAGACCAGCTTAGACACAAATGTATAATCTGATCTGGGTATACTCTGTCACTAAATACCAACTTATCAAAAACTTAGTTTGCCTTAGTATTATGTGACATTGTCGACGATATCCACTGAATAACTGTACGGGATCTACAACCAGTGTAGACCCAGACCAGCCTACACACGAATGTTTAATCTGATCAGGGTATACTAGCTCCTGCCACTCATCAATAATGTAGTCATCCCAGTATACTGCCTTGGCCCTTAATATGCCGAGATATATACTATATTGACTGAACCATGCATGGTCTACAACCAGAGTAGACAACACAGACTAGCCTAAACGCGTGTGTATAGTCTGATCAGGGTGTACTCTGTTTGTCACTCTGCAATAATAGAAAATAAGTATGTATGACTCAGCAGTACAATCATGTTTTGTTGTCAAAGTGCACTCTGACCAGCCCAATCATAACTATGCCGTCTGCTCAGGGAATACTCTGACTGACACAGCACAATCAATGAACAAGATCCCATATGGCTCCCCTTCAGATAACGGATGTGAAGGAAAGGATAGGATTCTAAAAATGCTGACTGTATGATGTTCTATGTCAATATATTATTTATTGACATTAAGTGGCTCCAATGGCTGAGCGTGAGCTGTGCTACATCTTAGTTAACCAACAGCTTCATTGCGAGTTCAAATTACCCAAACATGTTCCGAAACGCTGAAAATTTGAGAAAGATTTACGTAGGTGATTGTGTACTCGTCAGACACAGAGAAGTCGGCATTCAAACATCGAGTGGGCGGTTTTTATTGTGAATAAAGTTACGTAAAAATGTCCCAAATGCGTTGATTTAAAATCAAAGGTTACTTCACAATTTAACAATCGGTCGTCATCACAATTGACAATATTTGATTGTGCTGTCCATTGTAATAAGGTGAGACTGTAAAATACTCGTTCTTATTATTAATATGGACAAACATCATTGTCAGTCGGGACGAGTCTTATACAAGTACACATTAATAGTATGGTCAACACTGGTCACCAACAAAAAAGATGTGTTAAAATTCTCGGTGTATATTAGTTTACCAAGTGCAAGCATGACAGTTAAATGCATTACAAACACAGACGATTCGGACCTCGCAGTACGAGTGGAATTCATACTGCAAAATCTGTCCTTGTCACATAGTTTATCGATCATTTCACAATGTGAGTTCTTCGTATCATATGCACGTATACCAGATAGCGCGGGGTATATTGGCACGAGCAGAGTTTATATCATAAGCGTGCGTGTGTGTAGCGCGTCATGACACAGATAGGCTTACTCGATGATTGATCAGATCGAATGGTTCCTGGTCAGTCGTGGATCTACACTGTCAGCTAGAGGCACCGTGGAAGTTTATATGTGGCTGAACAACATGGGGTGTATATCATGATCACTGGCGTAAAGGAGGGGTAGTATTCATACGTTCGCGTTCACTCTCGCGACGAACAACATGCGCTGGAGGTAGATTTTGTCGCCCAATTAAGTCATTAATATTATATTCTGTGCAAATTTTTGTCGGGCGATTGTCTAGCGATTGTTTAGCGTAGATATTCCCGTCTCTTGTCCAAAATGATACGATGTGTCCGGCTCGTCTCTGATGCGTTAATTATTGTACTACCGCGTAATAGTGTCTGGTTAGATCTTCTGAAATGTACCGTTTGTGGAGATCGCCCTTTAAGTTAGATTTGGCTTGATATAGTGTCTGTTTGGTGTGATATTTGTAAAACTTTACTATTACATTTCGTTTACCACCTCGCATTGGGCCAACTGGGTGGCACCTGTCGATCTGATCAGAAGTTATTGGCGTAACAGATTTTCCCGGCGTCGCCTTTAATACCAAGTCGTTTATAAATTTGAGTGTGTGTTCCGTTACCTCGGCTTCCGTGGCGTTAGGGGGGCCGGTCATCATGTTTGATATCCTCAGGTTGTTACGTCGGCCATATTGTTCCAGGTAATTTACCGATAGCTTGAGGTCGTCCATTTCTGTGCATAGTAGGTCGTGTTCGGACTCTAAATGAGGATATAAAAAATTCTACATCGACCGCCGTTTTTAAAAATAAACTAAAACAACTAGTCAGACCTCCAATTGTTCCAGAATATTTTCTTATCGGCGACAGAACATTATCCATTTACCACTGCAGCATAAGAATCCAATGTAGTAATCTTAATGCTGATCTATATAGGAATCACTTGAGAGAATCCCCTTTATGCCAATGTACACTCGAAGATGAATATGCCGAACATTTCCTTTTTAAATGCCAACTATTCCATCAGCAACGATTAAACTTTTTTGCAGCAACCCGTCAGTACCATCCACTATCTGTTCAAACCCTATTATTCGGAAACGAGTCACTAAATGTGGAAGACAATACTCGCATATTTACAGAAGTGCAAACTTACATTAAACTGACTCGACGATTCATATAAACTGCATCCGTATATGTATTGCGTTTTTACAAAACTACATTAAACAAGTAACTTATATATAACAATTAACTATTTACATAAATACTGCGTTCCTGCATGACTACAATTATTATAAATGGTTACCTGGGCTCGTGCTCGTGGGTCTTCCGCGATGTGTTAGGTGCTCCGTGCTCGCATTTGGACTTTCTATTGGTCATGATTGGGCTTCGCTCGGTAATGGCCGGCAGAGCTGTTTGATTTCGAGTATGGGGTACGAGAGCATATTCGGGGGGTTTCATAATCGTGGTCCCAGATTCTGGAGTGTGTGCGGTGAAGACATTTGGTGCAGCACATTGAACACTTATATCCTGTTTTATTGTTTATTTTCGATTTATCATGAGCACATTAATATGACTGTTTATGAAAAACATATGGTTTCAACACCTAGACTGATGTGCTCATGTGCACATCGATATATTTGTGTGTATATATGTGTATATATATATATATATGTATATATATATGTGTATATATGTGTGTGTATATATGTGTATATATATGTTTGTATATATACTTCCTCTACAGAATATGTAAAACATCATAATTATTTACCTACCACTATTATACCACTTTATATATATGCAATAAGCAATTGGGACGGGCTGTAACTAATGTTGCTAAAACGTGTAGCCCAACCCGTTTGCTCTTCTAAATTAACCTGTATTTATTAACTCTAAAGTTACATTGTAAATTTAGAGCAATAAAATATGTTTAAACTAAAACTTTTCATTGAATTCTGCCAGCGGTTTGACAACTTCATTTCTTACCCCTGCGATGGCGGAGTCAACGGCCCGTTGAATTGATTGTTCGATTAATGGGGACACCAGGTTGCTGATCATCGTTGAAATACCCTCTTGAAATGATGGGTCCTTGAACGTACCAATCAGCATCTCCCGAAATGGTGCTGCTGGTGGTAACTTAATCTTAGGAGTCTTTGTTGCCGTTTGTGCGCGTTTGGTTGACCGGACTGGTGTAATTCGCACGTCTGGTACAGAATTGTGACGCTTCAACATCTGGACGTCCGAGTTGCCAGCTGGGGAGGTTGCACACTGCTTACGTTTACGTATCATAGCATCTCGTTCAATTTCACTGACATCACTGAACTGCTGGTCTGCATTTACAGATAATTGTGACATGTTCTTTGTTTTGTCAGTTTGTCAGTTTGAAAGAGTGGTAAATAATTATTAAGTGTTATAATACCGTATGACTCGTTTTTATTCCATATAATGTCCATATAGTGTTTTATAGCTTTGTGCACCCATTATCCAAAAATCTACCATTATGCCATTGTTGTTGTTGTGGTAGTAGAGCTCCGTCGTTTTCTTTTCGACGAACCGTCTCGAAGGACGTAGATAGGGTTTGTTAGTCTTTCTTATTTGTGGTAAGTCAATAGTCTATATAAGTATTTACAGGTATCCGTTGGAAAACTGGAATAGTACCATAGAGGCGATTTAGCAACGATCGCCAAGACCCTGTTGCCCTTCCATAGCGGTAAGTAGTCGAACCCGTTTATGATGGAGATGATGGATGAGAATTCTGCTCGCACGTTCCATGTTATCTAGGTCTGTTGGGCTGGTGATGCTCCATGATGGATCCAAAATAAGTTTGGTTAATGTCACTGGATTGTTTATATCAATGCCATATGGTTTTATGATATCTTCGGTTCTGCGGAGGTAGTCTTCTCGCTCAGGTTGAAAGGACGTACACCCGGTCAGGAAGTGTTGTCTCGTCTCTGGCTCACTCTCGCAGAGTTTACACACCGGATTCACTTTGTATTGGTTGAAGACCGCTCGGTTTCCTTGAAGATTGTAGGTACCCGTCAGGAGTCTGCATTTCAGTTGGGCCATTCTGCTGTCGTGTATATTGTCACGTACAGTGCTCCATATTGGATGGGGTCTACCCACCCGCAGAATCTCTGGGTTGATATATTTCAAGGAAGATTTTGAAGTTACATCTTCATACCAGGCGTTGGTAACTTCACTGTAGAGAGCACCGTTGACAGATTTCTTCCACGCAGGTTTTGAAGGTGGGTTGGACAATAGTTGATACGCGGTAGGAAGATCGTATTTATCAAGTATCATTTTAATTTGATTAAACCAGCTGTATTCATTCGGCGATTTCATTGCAAGTTGTCTTACTGCGATGTCGTATTCCACGGTTTCATGAACTTTAATTATCTTCACAAATAACGTTAGCATGCTCTTATGAATAACCTTTTCAATTGGAGTAATACCAAGAAGAGCCAGTACCGCAGAGTTTGGCGTTTTATCAGGAAGCCCTTGGATTTGCTTGAGGCATTTTCTTTGAAAGCTTTCTAATTTTTCCATTTGCTTTAGATTCAGTTCAAGCGTTTCGAGTCCGAAAAGCATTCTCGGCAATACTTCAGTTTTCCATAGCTCGGCGCAGATTGACTGTTTCAGCCCGTTGCCACTGTGTAGTCCCGCTCCCATAAGAGAATATGCTGCCTTTCTCCCTAGAGATATCTTCTCATCAATGTCTGCTTTGTTATCTATTGTCCTATTGATCCCTAGATGTGTAGCCTGACTGACTTTTGGCAGTTCCTCACCCGACATGTAATATTGACTATGAGGAGCCTTAGGATTTGAATTTTTATATAAATTAATATGTTACTCTTTGTATGATTTATACAATAGCGTTCTCTGTTTGCAAAGTTGTCAACATTGTCTATCATTTGCTGCATTTCATTTGAAGAATGTGTAGTTAAGGCCAGGTCGTCTGCACAGGTAACGTGAGGAATGTTAATATATCCAATTTTGGCGCCGGTAAAGTTGTTTTCAATTTGGAGTAATAGTGGGTTATTGAAGCGTTTGTAGTGCGTCGTTGATAGAACCCCACCCTGACGAACACCTTGTTTAATAGTAATAGGGTTTGACAGCATGTTTTCCCATTTCACTACTGAAGTTAGATCGGTATACATGTCTTTCAGCAGGAGCCAATCATCTCCGCGTATTCCATCAAGGTATAGCTTCCTCAATAGTGAATTATGGTGAACAACATCAAACGCTTTTTGCGCGTCCAGCGTAGTTACTATTAAGGGTCGTTTCATGTTTTTGGATTCTGCAATGACTTCCGACAGAATAAGCGCAGCATTTATTGAAGACTGTCCAGGAGTAAAGCCCTTCTGTAGTTTTGACTGAGTTTTGTCCAAGATAGAGTTATGTCTCTTGTTGATTATATGTTCAAATATTTTCAATATTACCGACGTAACAGTGATCCCCCGAAAATTTGATGGCTTTGTGACATCCCCCTTCTTGTAGATTGGAGACAATAGGCCCTCTTTCAAGACAGGAGAGACAGATTTTGCTCGTGCCATGTAGTTGAGGAGATCGACGAGGAAGACAGTTAGTGATTTACCGCCATACCGCCCAATTCGCACTTCAGTCACAGATCACCGGAAGACGTGCGGGGATTCCCCTCTGTCCTCCATTTACACTTTCGTCAACAAATTCGATGATTCACTGAATAAATGCGTAAATACAATGCGCGCACAGTAATTAATTATTTAAAAGGATATACTAATCAACATATGCTGTTAGCAGTTAGAGGTAAGCATATAAACTGTTTCTGAGGTAATTGAGAAGTAGTTTCCTCCCTAATCTTGGGAAATTCCCGATTTGGTACAATTTCGGCAGGTGCGTATTTTCGTCGGTATAATAATTGGCAGGTAAATAAAACAGGTTAATAAATCTTCCGCTATTATATTTTTGTATGCATATGTATATTAAATGGCAGATTCATTTTACTCTTTCTAGTTTCCATATTTCCATAAAAGTATGCAGACAGCATATATTCACGGAAACACTGGTTTTAAATCCTGTTCTATGGGTCGATCAGGGACCAGAGCTCCAGATAAGGTATGTACATATTGGCGTATTTCTCACACTTATTTTAGCAGAATACGCATTGATTATCAAAAGTGGGAGTACGAAATACTCGCAGCAATGTGAAAATACGCATTGATTTTCAAATTGAGTAGTGAAAATACCATAATAAAGTTGAAAATTTAGTTTGCTTTTTGCAGTTCAAATATGTGATTTTTTTTTTATCATTTGTTCCCTGTTTAATAAGGAAGACAATCAATAATACATTTGTAAAAGTAAAATATGCATTGAATTTGAAATCTGGGTGTATAATACTCTTTAGATACAAAACTTATCTGGAGCACTGCAGGGACTACTGGCCAAATACAATAGGACCTGCTTTATTTGTTCCCGAGTGTCCATTTTGTACGTTTTTGTTGTGGTAGAAAGGTGCCTTGTGACTTTTCAATATCAATTTTACAGTAATTACTGTTTGCATTAAATGTGAATAGAACTGCATCCAAATTAATTTCAATATCATCATAATCGCTATCTAACTGATGTGCTACAATCAGTGTTTTCTCCAGAGCGCGTTTTTGGCGCAGTAAAATCGCCAGTGATGCAACAAAATTTCCATATTGCGTTTTCCATGATGCAAGTACTTTTTATACGACCGTTTTTGAAAAACGGTACGTATTATGTTTTACCGCAGGGCGGGCGGGCGGCGGACATTAAAAGTGCATAGGTTGTGTACACAACTCCTCCGAAACCGTTAAGTCGATCGATCTGAAACTATACACACGTCTTCTACACATATTGAAGATGTGCACCTTGGTGTTTTTATGCCGAAAATATATTTTTTAACAAAAATATCACATTTTTAACGTAGCCATTTGTGTATACAATTTTATATAGGGTACAGAGTTTGTGTACACAACTCCTCTGAAACCTTTCAGTCGATCGATCTGAAACTATACACACGTCTTCTACACATATTTAAGATGTGCACCTTGGTGTTTTTATGCCGAAACAATATTTTTTAACAAAAATATCATCATTTTAACTTAGCCATTTGTTCTACATTTTTGTATACAATTCTATATAGGGTACAGAGTTTGTGTACACAACTTCTCTGAAACCGTTCAGTCGATCGATCTGAAACTATACACACGTCTTCTACACAAATATTGAAGATGTGCACCTTGGTGTTTTTATGCCGAAACAATATTTTTTAACAAAAATATCACCATTTTAACTTAGCCATTTTTTCTACATTTTTGTATACAATTATATATAGGGTACATAGTTTGTGTACACAACCCCTCTGAAACCTTTCTGTCGATCGATCTGAAACTGTACACACGTCTTCTACACAAATATTGAAGATGTGCACCTTGGTGTTTTTATGCCGAAAAAATATTGTTTAACAAAAATATCACCTTTTTAACTTAGCCATTTTTTCTACATTTGTGTATACAATTCTATATAGGGTACAGAGTTTGAGTACACACCTCTGAAACCGTTCAGTCGATCGATCTGAAACTATACACACATCTTCTACACATGTTGAAGATGTGCACCTTGGTGTTTTTATGCCGAAAAAAATATTTTTTAACAAAAATATCACCTTTTAAACTTGGCCATTTTTCCCCACATTTTTGTATCCAATTCTGTATAATTTCTACTTTACACATCTCTACCTAAATTAGTATACCTGTTTATTACAACAAGAGGAAGAAATGATGCTATATATTTTCAAATTCTCATTAATGTTTCTTGCCTTGGTGACAGCTTCACATTTCTACATCTTTGCTGTCTGGCCCATCTTCGACGGGCGTATTTTGTGACTTACGGCACTCTTGTTTTAGTATTAAGGGCTAGTTATTTTTACGTCTAACAAGCCGGCGTGGTGAGTAAAAAATCCAGCTGATATGAATTTACTTTAGTAGTATATAGGGTATCACTTCATTACCGCGACCCAGGGTAGGAGAATTAGCCCAAACCTGGGACACCAAGAGGGTAAAATTGGGTCATAATTTCCCATAATTAAGCAAGATAAAACTACCTCCCACCTATGACAGAGGTTGTCATAAAATCCGTGGCAAAATTGAGGACGTTTTCAACTACCCCGCCAGTAACATGGGGGTTCTGGCTCACTTTTAAGAGAGCGCAAAAATCCCGCCGACAACCATGTTTTCGACAACCACAATCCATAGAAAACGTTTCTGCAACCAAATTCTAACTATTTGTAGTACTTTATAGGAGTGTAAAAATCGCTCCGACAACAACGGTTTTCGGCAACCATTGATACCGCGACCCGGGGTTAAGAGAATTAGCCCAAGCCTGTTACACCAAGAGGGTAAAATTTTATCATAAATTTATGAGAATATATTTGAATTCATATTGAACAAAGTAAACATAATATTTAAATATATTAAAAACTTCCAACCTTGGGAAAGTATATTTTAATAATATATAAGAACCAAAAAATGTCACACGCTAAACAAAAACTATCACAAAAAGTTATGAAAACGGCACACCCTAAATTAACTCACACAATGATTGGTGAAAATGGGGTATAAATGCCACGAAAATTCCACAAAATTCTTCTCCTAAAATTAGGGAATTAAGAGCGGAATTAAACTCCTTTGGGGTGTCGTTTTCATCAAGATTAAGAGAAACGGGTTTAAACAAGCTTATAAATGAAGCAAAAAATGAAGAATATATGAAAAGGATGAGCCGCGCGCGTTCACGCGCGGCATGTTCAAGGGAATAGAAAATAAGGATTACAAAAAGATAGCACAACAGATCGCAGATGAGTCCGTATTATCACTTAGAAGTAAAAATATTGGCAAACCAAAAAACAGGTTGCCCAAAACGGGTTTACTAAAACAGTTGATAGGGGAAGGGGATGCACTATTAGATGGGTATAAGGAAAACAAAGAAACCACAGTGAAAGGACGCCGGTTAACTACACTAACCATAAAAACCAAACTTCAGGTAGATAAGACCCAAAAATTGATGACCTTGTTGCAACCTTTGCTGACTGGTAGCTTCTACCTTAGATATTCTTTTTCTTACAGATTAGTTCATCAAGATGAGAAAGATTTTCGAGGAAGACCTAAAAGTTTGATATTTTATAAAAACCTTTTCGGTAGTCCCTGGTTCAGAGAATACACACAAGTGCACAATTGGATTAAAAAGCAAGAAGAAGAACGATTAAATATAGATAAAATAGATCGTCCAAACACGAAATGGAGGTTTGTACGGTGGGTAACCACTAGTGTTAAAATAATTTACGGAACGGCAACAAGAGATGTCGGAAGGGCGTCAGATCAAGTGGCCGGAGGACACTTGCCTGAATGGTTGCGACACAAAAAAGGACTGAAACCACTAGATAGTTTTAATGATGATCTCTGTTTATTCCGGTGTTTAGGCACTTCATACGACAGAATTACGCACTGACCGCTGTTTATCCTTAACAAAAGATCTATCATTAAAATATTTAAAATATTGTTCCTCAAAAAAGTTGGATATATCAAGCGGACCGGTTTTATTCGACGATCTTAACAAAATAGAAGAATGTTTTAAAATAGGTATTGATGCGTACGAACCCGAGAAGATGGAACATGGTTTTTACGAAAAGTTGCCGCGAATTACGAAGAACTTGGTATCAAGAAGATGAAAATAGGTATTTTTAATGATCACGCATTCCTTATTACAGATATGAATAAAGTTTGTAAAACGTATTGTTGTTCTGAGTGTAATCAACGATTTACACAATCGCACTGCTTGACAAGACACGCAAAAACGTGTATGAGAGGAGAAACAAATGTATTGTGCAAAGCAGATAAAATAGATAGACCAATATCTGCGTTTGAAAAAGCTTTTTATCCAATACCTAAATGCAGCAAAAAAGCAATTACGTGGATAAACTCTTTTGAAGGACCACATATCCACACAGCTGTATGTGGTCACGGTGGAGAAAGAATGGTAGCTGGAGCTCCTGTAGATGGATTTTGTTCAGAAACGGAAACAGTTTATCAATTTCACGGCTGCTATTGGCATGGATGCCCAAAACACTGCACTAAAGACGCAAAAGAAAAGTTTGAAAAAACTAAATTGCGAGATGAATTGATCAGAGCAGAGTTTGAGTTAGTAGTTATTTGGGAATGCGAATACGAAAATATTTTGGTACAAAAACCATTAGAAAACCCTCCAACAACAATTTACCCATACCACATTGTATACGATTTTGAAGCGTATTTGGATCCTTCTTCCAAAAACCCCGTTACTAAAGATGTAGAATATATAAATGAACACGTTCCAATAAGTGTAAGTGTTGGAGATACACTGTCATAGAGTTATTACACACATATGTGATACTTCTCCTAAAAAATTAGTACAACTTTTTGTTGAAGATATTAGTAAGCGAGCGCAAGCAATTCGTAATGTTGTCGGTGCAGATAAAACATACGGATCACCGTACGATATGGACCGACTTCTCTCTTCACAGAGTGGTGAGATAAAGCGGTGGATAAACCAAGTGCCGGTAATTGGTTTTAATTCCAGCAACTATGATATTAATTTAATAAAGAAACACTTAGTAGAGGCTTTAACAGATACTGTTAAAAAGGTGTTAGTAGGAAAGAAAGCAAATACGGACATCTTCCTATTTACCCCAGAATTTAGGTTTTTGGATGTAAAATTATATCTTGCTCGGTATTGATTACGACCGATGGTAAGGGCGTATGGATGTGAAGCAACAAAGTCTTTCTTTCCATACGAATGGTTTGATTCCCCCGATAAACTTAATTACGAGGGATTACCACCACTTAAAAACTGGGGAAATAAATTAAATCCCAGTAAAATTCTAACCCAAAACCAACTAGATGAGTGCAACAACATTTATAAAAACATGAAAATGAAGAGTTTCAAAGATTGGTTAGAATATTATAGCAACTTGGATGTTGAACCTTTCCTAGAAGCTATTGGTAAAATGACTACATTTTATAAAACAAAAGATGTAGATATATTTAAGGACGCGGTTACCCTTCCGGGAGTTGCGTTACAATATATTCTAAAAGGAACTATAAAACATCACGTAAAAAGTTACAAAACTAAAGAGAGTATAGCGGCAGACGCGATCTGTCCACCACTTTACGCTCCCGACGAAGAAAGTTATGAAATGTTAAAACAAGCGCTAGTTGGAGGTCCATCAATTGTGTTTACAAGATATGCGGAAGCCGGAGTTTCTAGAATTAGATCAACTCCTGATGGAAACGGAAAACTCTGTAAAGCGGTGTTAGGATTTGATGCGAACGCTTTGTATTTGTCCACACTAAGTAAGGTTATGCCCTGCGGAAAGGGAAAAATTATACAAGTATTTGCACCAAATAATCCGAAAAAACTTGCAGCTTTTCAAAAAACAGTATTATCCAACGATTGGTTTGGGTTTGCTGAGGTTGATATAGAAGTTCCACAGAAATTAAAAGAAAAGTTTTCAGAAATGTCCCCTATATTTATAAACAGAGTTGTAGAAGAGGAAGAAGTTCCGGACCATATGCTCAGTTATTTGAAACAAACTAACCGTGAAAAAGGAAAATGTAAGAAGTTGGTAGGAGCAATGTCTGGTAAAAAAGTTTTATTATTCACACCATTATTAAAATGGTATTTACAGCATGGATTACAAATAACAGGTCTATACAGGATTATAGATTATGAACCAGGAAAACCTTTTGAGTGGTTTGTTAAGGAAGTTACTGCCGCTAGAAGAGCCGGAGATGTTGATATATCAAAGTCCCCAATTGCAGATATTATGAAATTATTAGGAAATTCGTGTTGTGGAAAAATGATAGAATCTCCAGAAAAACATCTTAACACAACCTATACAAAAGATGAAAAATGTGTAGACAGAGCATTAAGATCCGCGTATTTTAGCGATTTGGAAGAGATCGGAGATGCGTACGAAATATCCTCAAGAAAAGTAAACGCTCGCATGACGCGTCCATTTCATTGTGGGATTGCTGTATACCAATATCCAAAACTAAGAATGTTAGAGTTTTATTATGACTTTATGGATAAATACGTAGATCGGTCTGATTTTGAGTTGATACAGATGGACACTGACAGCTTATATATGGCAGTTAGTAAAAAAACAGAAGGATTAGATGGAATGATAAAACCCCACTTACTTCATGATTTCAACAAACATAAAAATAAATGGTTGGCGTGGGATAAATGGAGTAATAGAGAGCCAGGGTTGTTCAAAACAGAGTTTCAGGGAGATCGTGCAATAGCTCTATCCAGCAAGTGTTATTTAGTTGAGAAAATTGAAAATGCAGAATTAAAACATTCCGCAAAGGGTTTATCCGCCCGCCAAAACAATCTTTCATGGTTAAGATACAAAGAAGCACTTCATCCAACTGATATTGATAGGGGTGTAAACAGAGGTTTTAGAATGAATTCCGGTGTTATGAAAACTTATACACAGAGCAAATTAGGTCTTTCCGCTTACTATGATAAAAGAAGAGTTTTATCAGACGGAATTCATACAGAACCTCTATAACTAATTTCTCCTAAATTAAAAAAAAAAGAAGAAAAAACGTAATTGACTACCCAGCTGCAGTCACCGTTTGAATCTTTCTTGGTCTTCCAATTGGTCCTTTTACGCGACGTTCCGGGGTTTTTTCCCAATCTTCTCTAGATAATCCACTTATAAATTGGTCATTTTCCCACAAATCTGTAAGGCGTTTTGTCCCAATATGATATTTTTTCTTGATTTTCGTAGCAGGAACATGTCCCCGAGATCGAAGAATATCCAACAGAGCGTCTCGATTAAGAACAGACTTCATAAATCTTCTTTATATATAAAACACCACATATTAATGTTTAACATAAACTCATAATTGGGAAAATTTTAGTAATTTTTTTTACCAATCGGAGGAGTAACGTAATTATAATACAGAGGTATTATAGCGAGGGACAAAACTGCCAGAGCCGCCGCTGAATAAGACCAAGAAGAATCTTCCTCTTCTTGTTTTAACATTTGTGCGAACCCAGAAACCACATTGGAGAGTTTCTTTTTTATTATCAATAATTTTTTCCAAGTTTTTAACGAATTGATCATTGACACCCACCCCCTTGTTTAACTTTTTAAGCTCATTTGTCCCCCCACCGGTTACCCGCGTAATCGTTTTTTCTTTCGCAAGTAAATACAATCCAGGGGATGGGTTATTATCCCACAGTTTTTTAAGTCGCGCACTACCGATTCCAAACTTCTTTTTAAGTTGATCCGCGGTTACCTTTCCGCGGGATGAAACGATTTCTTCGATACTTTCGTTAGATAAGTACGACTTTGGCATTATTAATAGTTCATAATAAGGCGCAGAAAAAATGTTCAAAATGCTCAAAATATTTTATAAAATGGAGATAACTATTAGAAATGTGTTTAAAAAGGCATATTTGAAAAACCTTATTAATAATAAAATGGATAAAGTAATAGAATGGGAAGAAGTGGAGTTTTGTAATGGTCTTGTTGACGATTATTACTATAACATGAAATCATTAGGTAAAATAGAGTACATGAAATATCAGCGCAACCTATTACGCACCGATAAAAGAGTCACATTTCCAATATTATATCGAAAATTATGTAGGTTTTTTAAGAAACAAATTAGAGAAATGAAGGGTTTAATCAGGGTTGACAAACGATTAGTTGAAGAGAATGGAGCTAATTTTATAAAACTGTTTCAAATCAACGATTCGTTTACGGATATGGCTTTCTACGAAGAAACGGAAGAAATTAGCTTTTTGTTTGAAACAATTATAATTAAGGGTTACTGAGTAATTGCTGAGTAATGATGAACAATTGCTGAATAATGCTGAGTAATTGTTAACTAATGCTGAGTAACTGATGAGTAAACAATGTCCATAATGCCCATAATGCCCAAAATGGTGAACAAATATTTAAAACAGTTTATAATTAGTGAAAAAATCCGTCCGTACAACAAAAGTAATCTATTGGTACACTCTCTTAGTAATTATAACCATTTGGACAAAAGACGGATTTTTTCAATTTTCTCAACTAAATAACACTTGCTGGATAGAGCTATTGCACGATCTCCCTGAAACTCTGTTTTGAACAACCCTGGCTCTCTATTACTCCATTTATCCCACGCCAACCATTTATTTTTATGTTTGTTGAAATCATGAAGTAAGTGGGGTTTTATCATTCCATCTAATCCTTCTGTTTTTTTACTAACTGCCATATATAAGCTGTCAGTGTCCATCTGTATCAACTCAAAATCAGACCGATCTACGTATTTATCCATAAAGTCATAATAAAACTCTAACATTCTTAGTTTTGGATATTGGTATACAGCAATCCCACAATGAAATGGACGCGTCATGCGAGCGTTTACTTTTCTTGAGGATATTTCGTACGCATCTCCGATCTCTTCCAAATCGCTAAAATACGCGGATCTTAATGCTCTGTCTACACATTTTTTCATCTTTTGTATAGGTTGTGTTAAGATGTTTTTCTGGAGATTCTATCATTTTTCCACAACACGAATTTCCTAATAATTTTATAATATCTGCAATTGGGGACTTTGATATATCAACATCTCCGGCTCTTCTAGCGGCAGTAACTTCCTTAACAAACCACTCAAAAGGTTTTCCTGGTTCATAATCTATAATCCTGTATAGACCTGTTATTTGTAATCCATGCTGTAAATACCATTTTAATAATGGTGTGAATAATAAAACTTTTTTACCAGACATTGCTCCTACCAACTTCTTACATTTTCCTTTTTCACGGTTAGTTTGTTTCAAATAACTGAGCATATGGTCCGGAACTTCTTCCTCTTCTACAACTCTGTTTATAAATATAGGGGACATTTCTGAAAACTTTTCTTTTAATTTCTGTGGAACTTCTATATCAACCTCAGCAAACCCAAACCAATCGTTGGATAATACTGTTTTTGAAAAAGCTGCAAGTTTTTTCGGATTATTTGGTGCAAATACGTTGTATAATTTTCCCTTTCCGCAGGGCATAACCTTACTTAGTGTGGACAAATACAAAGCGTTCGCATCAAATCCTAACACCGCTTTACAGAGTTTTCCGTTTCCATCAGGAGTTGATCTAATTCTAGAAACTCCGGCTTCCGCATATCTTGTAAACACAATTGATGGACCTCCAACTAGCGCTTGTTTTAACATTTCATAACTTTCTTCGTCGGGAGCGTAAAGTGGTGGACAGATCGCGTCTGCCGCTATACTCTCTTTAGTTTTGTAACTTTTTACGTGATGTTTTATAGTTCCTTTTAGAATATATTGTAACGCAACCCCCGGAAGGGTAACCGCGTCCTTAAATATATCTACATCTTTTGTTTTATAAAATGTAGTCATTTTACCAATAGCTTCTAGGAAAGGTTCAACATCCATGTTGTTATAATATTCTAACCAATCTTTGAAACTCTTCATTTTCATGTTTTTATAAATGTTGTTGCACTCATCTAGTTGGTTTTGGGTTAGAATTTTACTGGGATTTAATTTATTTCCCCAGTTTTTAAGTGGTGGTAATCCCTCGTAATTAAGTTTATCGGGGGAATCAAACCATTCGTATGGAAAGAAAGACTTTGTTGCTTCACATCCATACGCCCTTACCCATCGGTCGTAATCAATACCCGGAGCAAGATATAATTTTACATCCAAAAACCTAAATTCTGGGGTAAATAGGAAGATTGTCGTATTTGCTTTCTTTCCTACTAACACCTTTTTAACAGTATCTGTTAAAGCCTCTACTAAGTGTTTCTTTATTAAATTAATATCATAGTTGCTGGAATTAAAACCAATTACCGGCACTTGGTTTATCCACCGCTTTATCTCACCACTCTGTGAAGAGAGAAGTCGGTCCATATCGGTGGGAAATCCGTATGTTTTATCTGCACCGACAACATTACGAATTGCTTGCGCTCGCTTACTAATATCTTCAACAAAAAGTTGTACTAATTTTTTAGGAGAAGTATCACATATGTGTGTAATAACTCTAGACAGTGTATCTCCAACACTTACTTATTGGAACGTGTTCATTTATATATTCTAAATCTTTAGTAACGGGGTTTTTGGAAGAAGGATCCAAATACGCTTCAAAATCGTATACAATGTGGTATGGGTAAATTGTTGTTGGAGGGTTTTCTAATGGTTTTTGTACCAAAATATTTTCGTATTCGCATTCCCAAATAACTACTAACTCAAACTCTGCTCTGATCAATTCATCTCGCAATTTAGTTTTTTCAAACTTTTCTTTTGCGTCTTTAGTGCAGTGTTTTGGGCATCCGTGCCAATAGCAGCCGTGAAATTGATAAACTGTTTCCGTTTCTGAACAAAATCCATCTACAGGAGCTCCAGCTACCATTCTTTCTCCACCGTGACCACATACAGCTGTGTGGATATGTGGTCCTTCAAAAGACTTTATCCACGTAATTGCTTTTTTGCTGCATTTAGGTATTGGATAAAACGCTTTTTCAAACGCAGATGTTGGTCTATCTATTTTATCTGCTTTTCACAATACATTTGTTTCTCCTCTCATACACGTTTTTGCGTGTCTTGTCAAGCAGTGCGATTGTGTAAATCGTTGATTACACTCAGAACAACAATACGTTTTACAAACTTTATTCATATCTGTAATAAAGAATGCGTGATCATTAAAAATACCTATTTTCATCTTCTTGATACCAAGTTCTTCGTAATTCGCGGCAACTTTTCGTAAAAACCATGTTCCATCTTCTGCGGGTTCGTACGCATCAATACCTATTTTAAAACATTCTTCTATTTTGTTAAGATCGTCGAATAAAACCGGTCCGCTTGATATATCCAACTTTTTTGAGGAACAATATTTTAAATATTTTAATGATAGATCTTTTGTTAAGGATAAACAGCGGTCAGTGCGTAATTCTGTCGTATGAAGTGCTAAACACCGGAATAAACAGAGATCATCATTAAAACTATCTAGTGGTTTCAGTCCTTTTTTGTGTCGCAACCATTCAGGCAAGTGTCCTCCGGCCACTTGATCTGACGCCCTTACCGACATCTCTTGTTGCCGTTCCGTAAATTATTTTAACACTAGTGGTTACCCACCGTACAAACCTCCATTTCGTGTTTGGACGATCTATTTTATCTATATTTAATCGTTCTTCTTCTTGCTTTTTAATCCAATTGTGCACTTGTGTGTATTCTCTGAACCAGGGACTACCGAAAAGGTTTTTATATATACAAACTTTTAGGTCTTCCTCGAAAATCTTTCTCATCTTGATGAACTAATCTGTAAGAAAAAGAATATCTAAGGTAGAAGCTACCAGTCAGCAAAGGTTGCAACAAGGTCATCAATTTTTGGGTCTTATCTACCTGAAGTTTGGTTTTTATGGTTAGTGTAGTTAACCGGCGTCCTTTCACTGTGGTTTCTTTGTTTTCCTTATACCCATCTAATAGTGCATCCCCTTCCCCTATCAACTGTTTTAGTAAACCCGTTTTGGGCAACCTGTTTTTTGGTTTGCCAATATTTTTACTTCTAAGTGATAATACGGACTCATCTGCGATCTGTTGTGCTATCTTTTTGTAATCCTTATTTTCTATTCCCTTGAACATGCCGCGCGTGAACGCGCGCGGCTCATCCTTTTCATATATTCTTCATTTTTTGCTTCATTTATAAGCTTGTTTAAACCCGGTTTCTCTAATCTTGATGAAAACGACACCCCAAAGGAGTTTGGTTTTAATTCCGCTCTTAATTCCTAATTTTAGGAGAAGAATTTTGTGGAATTTTCGTGGCATTTATACCCCCATTTTCACCAATCATTGTGTGAGTTAATTTAGGGTGTGCCGTTTTCATAACTTTTTGTGATAGTTTTTGTTTAGCGTGTGACATTTTTTGGTTCTTATATATTATTAAAATATACTTTCCCAAGGTTGGAAGTTTTTAATATATTTAAATATTATGTTTACTTTGTTCAATACGAATTCAAATATATTCTCATAAATTTATGATAAAATTTTACCCTCTTGGTGTACCAGGCTTGGGCTAATTCTCTTAACCCTGGGTCGCGGTATCAATGGTTGCCGAAAACCGTTGTTGTCGGAGCGATTTTTACACTCCTATAAAGTACTACAAATAGTTAGAATTTGGTTGCAGAAACGTTTGCTGTAGTTTTCTATGGATTGTGGTTGTCGAAAACATGGTTGTCGGCGGGATTTTTGCGCTCTCTTAAAAGTGAGCCAGAACCCCCATGTTACTGGCGGGGTAGTTGAAAACGTCCTCAATTTTGCCACGGATTTTATGACAACCTCTGTCATAGGTCGGAAATTATGACCCAATTTTACCCTCTTGGGGTCCCAGGCTTGGGCTAATTATCTTACCCTGGGTCGCGGTAATGAAGTGATACCCTATATACTACTACTTTTAGAACATGAAATGGTTGTTTACAAAAAATTGTCAGTGAAAATGGTTGTAAGCTGCTTCGCTATTGGTGAGTAGTAATCCTAAAGCCAAATATCATTGGGCTGCATGCCAATAGCCAATCACATATTGTGCATCCGAATCGTGAACTGATAACTTTTGTTTCTTTCCGTAAAGACCGCCCTCAATATAACGTGTAGCAGTTTTCCCACGCTAGCGACACCTGTTGGGACTTTTTCATTGGTTTCTTCAAATATTTATAATTAATTTATTCACTAAGGTTACTACACTTTCCTAATAAGGAAATCAAGTAATTTTGATTCTAGGAACAGAAACCACGCTTGATTTTGCGGGAACGAAAATCGAAAGTACGTCTAAACAATCTGACAATGGCTTCCAACTTTTTTTGACAGCGATGATGTAATTGTTGCAAACGATTTTAAAATTTTATTCGTTCAGAAGTGGGTTCAGATATTCACGTTAGTGAAATATCATCCGCAAGTGAGACCTTCGACGACGAAAACATCGGCGATTATGATGGACACGGGTCACTACATTTTTCCTACATTGCGGTGCATATTATTTTTGGAAAATCCAACTTCCAAGTTATATTTTTGCATATATAGCATCAAAGTCGATCTAAACTGGCAAGAAACACTGAATATATTCAATTGAGAATGTGTTTCAACAAAAAAATTGCATTGATTTACGATCAAACGTGAGTTTTAAGCTGAAAGAAAAATGGTCTTATCGATTGACACCCGAGCAAGTCGCCCCCACACCGTTTCGGACCTAGTAATGAATTTGTGAAAAACGATAAATTTCACAGTTTTTACGTCATTTTAAATATATTAAAGGTACATGCCCACGCAGTAGGTTATACTATAGTGATACAGATACTTTTGTATATTCTGTACGTATGACATTTTCTGGCAAAATAAACATTCATTCACCATTACCCCATGTATTGATTGGCATTATTATACACTTGATTTTAGATGAACATTTTCACACTGATATCAGGGGCGATAACCGTGTTTCCTTAAAATGGACATTAAACAGACATTACTATTTATTCTATGTGTTTATTTTTTCAGGTGACGCATTTCATTAGTATAAATAAGGTCAGTTTTTTTTTATTAGTTTGTTTACAGATCCGCCGACCCGATTTTTTGACAATGTGGAAAAAAATAAAAAATTTAATTTCCGATTTTTTTTTAGATTTGTTTACCTCCGATCCAAAAAAAAAAAAGAAAAAAAGTAAGTGCCGAGAAAAGTAAGTGGCGGAAACCGGATCTTAGCAGCAGCGACAACAACAACAACCTGCGAATGGACTATTCGATATGATTTGATTTCAGATTGAATGCAAAAATTCAAAACCTTAACACTCGGGTAAATGGCCTATATTTTCTGTTTTCTTGCTCCGATGTGCTTCATATTTCATGTATGTGTTCTTCCTAGGGTCCTCTACCGCCCTGCCACAATTCCACACTCACTGCCACAAATCCACACTTGTGCCACCCCCACTGATATTCGTTTCAACTATATCGCCGCTTCGTTGTCTTGTATTTAAAATTATACCAGATACGGTATTAATATGTACGCATTACGCAACCCATTCACAGTGATCAACATTCAACAGTATGTGAATATGAAACTGAGTTGCTATGTAGAATATAAAGAAACTTGCTGAACCGACTCCCTACGTTAACCGACAAACTCTTGGTCCGAGACGATGCCGGTTAACACAAGTTTCACTCTATCACAATCACTGGCCTTTTTGTTTTTTACCGACCACAAACCGACCCAACCATGACCTTAAAAAGGTGAACCGACCCAACCATGTGCCTTAAAAAGGTGATTTTTATGGTGTTCGGACCGTCCGTCTGTCCGTCACACGTTCGGTTAACCACTTCGTAACAGTTTCTCAAACTGGCCATATCTTCTACATAAGTTGCTCAAGTTCTTCAATATTTCAACACATCATTCATTGGTATGTGTGCTATACCTGCCTTGTCATACTTTATATTACCTTGACCTTTTGACCTTCACAGGGCTGCTGAAAGGACTTAGCAATTTCGGTTAACCAGTTTGTCACAGTTTCTCAAACTGGCCATAGCATCTACATAAGTTGCTTAACTGCTTCAATATTTCCATACTTCATTCATTTGCATGTATGCTACACCTGCCTTGCCATACTACATATGACCTTCACCCTTTGACTTAACACTTTTGGTTCACCCGTTTGTCAGTTTCTTCAATATGCCGCCGGTGGCATCCGCGTTCGACACTTTTTTTTTTTTTATTATTTTTTATTTCCCCGACCGACCCAACCCTGTGCCAAAAAGAATAAAAAAATTGAAAAAACTTTTTTTTATTTTTTTCCGACCGACCCGATCTCGTGGAAAAAAAATCCGTAAACCAACAAATAAAAAAAAACTGGCCTAAGTAAGAAATATCATGCCTCATTTGCATATGAAAATAGTCTTATACCACAGTGCGTCACTATCAGTAAAACAAAGATTACTAAATTATTATACAATGTATCTGTATGGCGGGCATTTGTAATTCTAAAACTAGTGGAATTAGTGACACAATTATACACTTATTTAATTCCTATAACGATCATTTTGTGCCTACTGAGTGGGCATGTACATGTACCTTTAATGTGGGAGAAAGCCATGCATGTTTGCAATAAGCATACCCATGCCATTCATCATACCATACTACATACTGCCTTGGCCAATGATCATCATGCCCGCTTAATTGTCAGAAGTGTTCTTGTTGACAATAATAATATTGTATTCCTGGTCAACAGTCAATCAAATTTGGACACACTTTGAAACAGTTCTTCAATACTCAAACTGATTGAAATACATCCATATTTGTCTTTGAAAATAAGCAGAATATCATACTCTATACAATACAATGTTAGTGTTGTTTAATTACTGAAAACTGCAGCTTCATCATCAATATTATTGAACATCTGATCATTTTGGCGGCCATTTTGAATATATATTATAGCATTGTATACCTGGATATGTATATGTTATCAAATGATTTGATTTGTATACCTCAAACTGGTATGCATACATGTAATAGGTGCATGAAATGCTGTTCATAGCAACTCCATACAGTAAAGAATAGAACAAAACAAGAACATTTTGGCGGCCATTTTGTCTGTTCTGACAATTGTGGAAGGCTATTGCATCACTATTTTCCATTTATTTGTGAAGGAAAGCAATGTATATGCGTTTCAACTTTATGAATGTCTGTATTTGTTTGTAACAGCACACGACTCGCAGCAAAATGTTGTAAAACAGCCTATTTCGGCAGCCATTTTGAAATGTATTGCCATTTACAGGTGTAATTAAATATAAGACGTATTCTAAATCATTTTACATTAAAATTGTGACTTAATTATAGAAATTTACCTGGTTAATATTGATCAGACTGAAAGTTTAAACTCCTTAATAAAACATTATAATACTGTTAGGCGGCCATCTTGTAAAATGGCCGCCATTTGTTCATCCAGCGGCTTTTTGAGCGCAGACAACCTGGATTGATAGACAATAGGCTACTGAATCCGAAAATCATACTCACCAAAAATCCCACATGGGGGGTTATTGCTGGCTCAAATAAAATTTTATTTTATTTACATGTACCAATTATTTGAAAAACAACAGTATGAACATTACATGCATTGTATATTCAGTAGAAAATAGGTCATAATGTACATGTAGGCCTACTCACTAGCAAGGAAGTAAAATTGTGTTTACATAAACGAGTAAAATATAATACTACAGAGCTCCAGATAAGGTGTGTATTTTCTTAAATACCCAATTAAAATTGCCAAAAACCCAATTGAAATCAGAAGTAATGAGTTTCAAAAAGCAATGAAAAATGTGTGGTATCTTTAATCATGCTACAGAAAACAATAAACAGACACATATAGCATATTTATACCCCCTGCAACGAGTTGTAGGGTGGGTATACTGGAGTCAGGTTGTCTGTGTGTCAGTCTGTCACTAAACTAAACATCAGAAATATTGTTATAACTTCTATTTCCTTCATCTAAAATGCTTAATATTTCACACATACATTCCTGTAAGGCTCTGCTACCATGCTGTGCAAAATCCACCGTCCAACCCCCGCTGATCCCAAGGTCAAGGTCAAATACTTAGTCTCTTTACAAAACTTAACATCAGAGAAATATGTTGTAACTTCTATTTCCTTCATCTAAAATGCTTAATATTTCACACATGCATTAATTTCTGTAAGGCTCTACTACCATGCTGTGCCAAATCCACGACCGTCCAACCCCCGCTGATCCCAAGGTCAAATACTTAGTCTCTTTACAAAACTTAACATCAGAGAAATATGTTATAACTTCTATTTCCTTCATCTAAAATGCTTAATAGTTCACACATGCATTCCTGTAAGGCTCTACTACTATGCTGTGTCAAATCCACGACCGTCCAACCCCCGCTGATCCCAAGGTCAAGGTCAAATACTTGGTCTCTTTACAAAACTTAACATCAGAGAAATAGGTTATAACTTATATTTCCTTCATCTAAAATGCTTAATATTTCACACATGCATTCCTGTAAGGCTCTACTACCATGCTGTGCCAAATCCACGACCCTCCAACCCCCGCTGAATCCAAGGTCAAATACTTGGTCTCTTTACAAAACTTAACATCAGAGAAATAGGTTATAACTGCTATTTCTTTCATTGAAAATTCTTAATATTTCACTTGTGCATTCCTCTAAGGTTTTACTATCATGCTGTGACAAACCTACGACCGTTCAACCCCCGCTGATCCCAAGGTCAAGGGTGACATACTTAGTCTCTTTACAAAACTTAACATCAGAGAAATATGTTATAACTTCTATTTCTTTCATCAAAAATTCTTAATATTTCATGCATGCATTCCTTTAAGGCTCTACTATCATGCTGTGACAAATTCCCACTCATCTCGAGGTCAAGATCACATACTTAGTCTCTTTACAAAACTTAACATGAGAGAAGTTGGTTATAACTTCTATTTCCTTGCTCGGATCTGCTTCACATTTCACACCCGCATTGCTCCAATGGACCTCTACCACCGTGTGACAAATTCATGTTCGTGCCCAGAGTCAAGGTCACAAGCCCACACACTTGGAATTTATTTTACATATTTAGGGGTACCTGGGCCCATGCGGGGGTTATTCCGTAAGCCTCGCTTACTGACAAATCTAGTTTTTATACGACCGTTTTTAAAAAACGGTACATATTATGTTTTACCACACGGCGGGCGGGCGGGCGGCTGAAGAAAACGCACATAGTTCGTGTACACAACTCCTCCGAAAAAATATTTTTTAACAAAAATATCACCTTTTTAACTTAGGGATTTTTTCTACATTTTTCTATACAATTCTATATACTGTACAGAGTTTGTGTACACAACTCCTCCGAAACTGTTCAGTCGATCGTTCTGAAACTATACATACGTCTTCTACACATATTGAAGATGTGCACCTTGGTGTTTTTATGCCGAACAAATATTTTTTAACAAAAATATCACCTCTTTAACTTAGCCATTTTTTCTACATTATTGTATCCAATTCCCTATCATTTCTACTTTACACTCTACTTTTCTATCTCTGCCTAAATTAGAATACATATTTAGCAGAACGAGATGAAGAAATAATGCTATAAACTTTCAAATTCTCATTAATGTTTCTTGCCTTGGTGACAGCTTCACATTTCTGCATCTTCGCTGTCTGGCCCATATTCGACGGGCGTATTTTGTGACTTGCGGCACTCTTGTTTATTATTATACTGGAGTCAGGTTGTCCGTCCGTGCGTCCTTAAAGTTAACATCAGAGAAATATTGTTATAACTTATATTTCCTTCATCTAAATTGCATAATATTTCACACATGCATTCCTGTAAGGCTCTACTACCATGCTGTGCCAAATCCATGACCGTCCAACCCCCGCTGATCCCAAGGTCAAGGTCACATACTTAGTCTCTTTACAAAACTTAACATCAGAGAAATATTGTTATAACTTCTATTTCCTTCATCTAAAATGCTTAATATTTCACACATATATTCCTGTAAGGCTCTACTACCATGCTGTGCCAAATCCACGACCATCCAACCCCCGCTGATGTCAAGGTCTAATACTTGGTCTCTTTACAAAACATAAAAAAAGAGAAATATGTTATAACTTCTATTTCCTTCATCGAAAATTCTTAATATTTCACTCGTGCATTCATCTAAGGTTGTACTATCATGCTGTGACAAATCTACGACCATCCAACCCCCGCTGATCCCAAGGTCAAATACTTAGTCTCCTTACAAAAATTAACATCAGAGAAATATGTTATAACTTCTATTTCTTTCATCGAAAGTTCTTAATATTTCATGCATGCATTTGTTATAGTGTACCAATTTGATGGACTGAATGGCAAACAGTATAAACCATGCAGATGCATTTATCCAATCTGGGACTAGACTGGTTGCAAAGGAACGGTAGTTGATTTGTTTATGACAGATTCCATTTAAGAGTGTGGAATTAGGTCCAATTAGACAATTAATATTTTGTATAAAAAAATGCAAGATTTTTTTATTAAATGACAAAATTGTGATATAGTGTCAAAAAACTGAAAATAAAAATTCTATCACGTTTTATTTGCTTTTAAATCGAATTTTAAATTTCAGGTTGCTAATGTCATTCTTTGACGGAATATTTGACAGAAATTTTTATGTTCACAACTTTAAAAAGTTTGAAAATTAAAGAGATTACCTTTATTAAATTAATAACCAAATTATTAAAGTAACAAATTATTGAAAACTATATCAAAAGTAAGTATGATTTCTGCAAAGAACGTTTCAAATACAGGTTTATGCAACTTTTTTTATGCAACAGAAATATCTGTCACAAACATACGATCGCAACTAATTATTAATTATTCCGTCAGAAAATGACGTTCATTCATGCGCATGGGTGTTTTTCAAAATAAACAGAAACTACATGTATCTAAGCGATCACCTGTTGCCGGCGAATCAAATGCATTTCTGACCTCAAATACAAAATATCAGTGTCACAAAATGACTGGAATCGATAGAACACAACCTCTTTTGAGAACGTCATTAGTTGCGAACATAAAATAAAGTTGACAGACACGATTAAACTTAAAAAAACCAACCTAAATATCTCAGTTTCTTACCCGCCCGCCATTTTTAAGCATTCGGTTTACTTCGGTTTTTACCGCAATGAACCAATCAGAATGAATCAACGGAAAGTAACCCTCTAAGACAGTGCGCGATAGGTCGAACGTCACTAAAAAAATTGACAGAAATGATGTTCGCAACTTATTTTTTTAGAATTTCGTACGAAAGTCGTATAAAAACTATCGATGGTGGCATTTTTTTAGCAAGGACGAGTTGTTCCTTTCTAACTAAGATAGCCTCATTAAACATTCGTGCTTACAAGCTTGAGTTTCTTCACATTTTGCAAACGTCACTCGATTGACGGATGCGCAGTACGATACGTACCAAAAATGAAATCCGTAAAATTTCTTTCATTAATCAAACTAAACAACAGAAGATGTTATTTGTTATTATTGAAAAGTATTTATATCAATAATAAACTGTACTTAACCTAGGATGTTGGTCTTTGAATTGAAAAAATATACCAGGTAATTAACATGGTGTAAACGCCGGGACATCAATTCCGTCAAACTAACGTCATTTTGTGCTATACATTTGCAGTTTTTTCCCTCAAAATGTCAGATTAATGGAATTTAAAAAAAAAATTAAGAACTATTTTCAATACTCCAATTCACCAGGCCTAGTAAATAAAGATACATTACAAGGTCGTTCAAATTTTAAGCTTAAAAAAAATTGACGGACAAAATGACGTTTTCACAAGTTTTAAATGGAATCTGTCATATGCATTGAGAACACAATGGTTGAATAGGTTAGTGGTCAGAACCTACACTGTTCACTATATTAATGGTGCTGAGATGAAATATAACATTGCTACAGATACATAATGAGATTATGTAATATTACAAGTTAGGGCTGGTGATAGTGAATATACATGTTTTTAATAGTAATTTGAACCATACCATTCTTTGTTCATAAGGAATCAGGTCATGACCTCTGAGTAACTCTCTGCAGAAACCAGACCTCTTTAATGGGCGTTATGCCCGGTCAAATAGCTTGGGGTCACACCATACCATGTTGCAATTCTGAATTGGTGTCTGCAAATTATTGTGAAATTTCATAAATCATGTAATAACTCTTGAGACTGTACATTGATGACTAGTATTTGAGCTACACTGAGTCAAAACATAATACTATAACATGTAGTTGTTTACAGTCATTTGCATATTACAGTTAGTTCCAAATATGATTCAGAAGGCACTCCGATGTCTAAATTGACTTTGATATTCATATTAAAAGCCAATTTAGACATAGTTGTAATGTCATGTTGGCATTGATATTTGCTGTGTGTATGTAGATGAATGGATGAAATGTGCATGTAAAATATCTAAGGTTTGCATTCAATTGGTAATGAATTATAGCAATTTAAGCTGTGTTGAACAAATCACAATTTTTTTAGTAAAATTAGTTTTTGTTATACATGTATACTTACCTCAGTTATGTCTGCTTTATGCTCTCTGGTAAAAATTGACTCATCCAGAATTAAAAAATTCGAGAATTACCAAGTATCGCCTGCCCTATAGTATATACTGTTAAGTATACCTTTGTGCATGCGCACTCTACCACTTCCTTGCTTTGATGGATAGAAAAGCACCTGAAAGCGGGGAAGGGAGGTGGGACTCAGATACATAACTGAGGTAAGTGTATAACAAAAACAAATTTTACTAAAAAAATTGTGATTTTTGTGTCACATCTTACCTCAGTTATGCCTGCTAGAATTTGTCTCCTAGGAGGGAGGTAAGGTGTGACACAAACATCCTAATAAGAAAAGATACTTGGCAATGAGAATTAGAACAGAATACAACTAGATGTAACATCTCTACGTCCGGAGACCTAGAGGTGCACACACGAACCATAGTCCACTTACCCCTAGTAGATAAGTCGTGAGCCGGGTCCCCTCCTTCTTATGGCAGAAGAAAAACGAGTCCCCAATCTGAACAGTGGACCCATGGAAGGAGTGGATTGCGTCATACCGCCGGTACATCCTGGACCTTCCTCGAATCTGGTCCAACGACGACACTGTATGACAGAACTCCACCTCGACGCCACTGTCGTTGTAGGAGTCTCTATACACTATCACTGATTATTCCATATCACCGTTATGCCAGTTCAATCCAACACTAAAGTCATGCCATCCGTAGATGTCCGTGTCCTAACACTAATACACTCCTAACCACTTATGGATCCATGAAACGTACAATACACACCATCATGTAAACATCACAAAATATACAAGTTTACACAGAGTATACCCTGGGAATCTTCAATAGGTCAAAGGTTATCTCCCAACTCTGGGTTCCGGAAAGAAAACCGTCTTAGCCCGAGACTGTTATACCTCCGAATAGCTAACCCGACAATCCAATCTCGACCCTGAGTGGGAAAAAACCTCCACACCCAAACAATCCTCCCAGTTGAAAGTATGAAAATAACTGTAGTCTAGACTACAACATTATAATACCAATATAATTACAAAGTAACCTGACACGCTCACACACACACACCCGTATAAATACACAACAATAACAATTAATGTTGTGCCCGGTTTAAAGGGAGCCGGAAACTGTTACCTCTAAAGGTTCGGCACTCTACACCGTGGGTCCCCTTGCCGGAAGCAAGGTTCCCGCAGCGACAAGGGGGCCCAAAGAATAGAGATCAGAGCTCTGTGCGGACAACGTACGCATATAAAAACTCGAAAAAGTCGAATGAGACTTCCAGGACGCTGCCTGCATGACTTGAGTTAAAGGAACTCTGTTTTGAAAAGCCCAAGAAGTCGCCATGTCTCTAACCTCATGCGCCTTAATACCAAATTCCGTTAATTCCCTTGCAGGCAACGCCCTATAAGCTCTGCTGATAGCCAATGTGATCCATCTAGAGATGGTCGCCTTGGAGACATCTTGTTGTCCCATACAAGGGATAAACAACCTTTTACGATCCCCCCTTATGGACTGGGTAAGGGAAAGGTAGTGTTTGACGGCACGCACTGGACAAAGCAATGCGTCCGTCGATGAAGTATTGTTCGCTTTAGAGATGGAGGGCACCACAAATGGTCGGGGAGCTAGACCTGGGACGGCTGTTTTGGGAAGGAACCCCGACTCCATGCAAAAAGTAATAGCCTCGTCAGATACTTTTAAATTTTGATGCTCGATAGACAAAGCGTGCAATTCCCCTCTCCTCTTGGCAGAAGCGAATGCCAAAAGGAAGGAGGTCTTAATAGACCAGTCGAACAGAGAGGCCTGAGTCATAGGTTCGAAGGGTGCTCTGGTTAGAGACAGTAACACACAGGAGAGATCCCACCTAGGTGTCAGGGAACGATTGACATGTCTATTCCTCGTGAAAAAACTCACCATATCTGAGATGCGAGGATCCGATCCAATGTCCTTGGCCGTATGTAGGCTGAACCGTAGGGAACTGGCCAACGCCGATCTGTAGCCCTTAATGGTGGAAACAGATAATCCTCTGTCATAAAACAAATATAAAAGGAAATCGCCTACCTGTCCCATAGAAGGTTTGCAGAAATCAATCTCCCTCTGCAGACACCAATCACACCAGAACTTCCACTTGGCCTCATAGCATACTGATGTTGATGGCCGTCGTGCCTGTGCAATCGTCTTGGCAGCCTCTGCAGAAAATCCATCCTTTCTGATGAAATCCCGGATAATCTCCATGCGTGAAGGTGTAGGCATTGCACGCTTGGGTAAACAGTTCGCCCCCCGTGTTGTGACAGAAGGTTCGATGTCAGCGGTAATGTCACCGGGGACTCCACCAGGAGATCCAACAGGCTGTTGAACCAACTCCTCGTTGGCCAGTATGGTGCTACGAGAGTGATTCGGCAGACCGATTGCCGAATCTTCCGCAGAACCAACGGAATCAGGACATGCATAACGGTGGAAATGCATACCCGTCCACCTGATTCCACCCGAAGGACATTGCATCGATCGCCCATGCCCTTGTGTCTGGCACTGGGGAGACGTACCACAGAAGTTGACTGTTCAAACAAGTCGCGAACAGATCCAGATACGGATCTCCCCATCTGCGAATCACCGCACTGGCTACCTCTGGAGACAACCTCCACTCTGTGAGAACGGGCATGTGCCCCCTGGACAGATAGTCCGCCAGGATGTTCGCCTTGCCCGCGATGTGTCTGGCCGTCAGCGAAATTGAACATTCCTGACACCAAAGGAGAAGTTTCCTGGTCTCCAGGCACAGCGGAACCGAATGAGTTCCGCCCTGCTTGTTCAGATAAGCCACTACTGTGGTGTTTTCTGATGATACCATGATGCATTTGCCTGATACCAGATGCTGAACCTGACCCAGGGCCTGAGCCAGCGCCCTCAACTCTAACATGTTGATGTGGTCGTTTGCGGACTCCTGGGGCCACGAACCTGCCAATGCCAAACCCAGAGGTTCCAGATGCGCTCCCCATCCCCTTTTGACGCATTCGTCGTCAGAAATAGTTCCGGAGGGCTTAGTACCATAGGAACCCCCTCGTTGTAACGCGACTCTCGGGCCCACCAACGGAGGTGACGCTTGAAATGCCTCGAAAGGGGCACCATCATATCCAGGGGACATACATGTGGCCGCCAATGGAAAAGTAGGTAGATTTGTAGAGGCCTCATGTGTAGTCGCCCTAGTGAAACGAGGTTCGCTGCCGACCCGAGCATCCCTAACAACGACAGAATATCCCTGGCTGACATGATCACTGCATCCAGGACAGAGAACACCCCTACCAAGATCCTTTGAACCCTGTCGGTGGGAACCCTGACCACCCCCAGGTCTGTCAGAAAATTCATGCCCACGTAGGTGAAGTCCTTCGTGGGAGTAAGCTCTGACTTCTGTAGGTTGGGGATAAGCCCCAGTCTCGTGATCACTGACCAAACCGTGTGAAGATTCTCCAATAGTAAACTCCTTGACTGCTGGTGGAGAAGCCAGTCATCTAAGTACTGCAGGAGGGAGACACCCTCTCTCCGGGCGGCTGCTGCCACCACCTCCATCAGCTTGGTAAACACGCGCGGTGCTGTAGAAATTCCGAAAGGCAGGACCCGAAACTGGAAGGTCCTGCCCTCGTGGGAGAACCTCAGGTACTTGCGTGAATGCCGAGCGATGGGTACATGGAGGTAAGCATCCCTCAGATTGATGGACACCGCCCAGTCGTTCACCTGGATGGTGTGCCGAATGGACCCCGTGGTCTCCATCTTGAAATGGTCTACCTGTACAAACTGATTCAGTCTGGACAGGTCCAACACGGGGCGCATCTTCCCGTTCTTCTTCGGAGCCAAAAAGAGCCTGCTGTAGAAGCCTGGAGTTGCCACATCCAAGACCTCTTCTACAGCCTGCTTCTCCAACAGGGATTGCACTTCCAGCCGGAGTGCATTCCTCTTGTTTTGGTCCTTTGGGGGCACACATGGAAGAGGTGAGCCCCGAAGGGGGGAATGGAATGGAACGGAATGCGGTAACCCTTCTCTATGATACGAAGGGTCCAAACGTAATCTGTGATTTTCTCCCACTCGTGGAGATATCCTGACAACCTGCCTCCTACAGGTCTACAGGAGTCGGGAATGTTCCACTCCCCCGAACGAGAAGCGCGCCGCGTATCCCTAAAACGAAGCCCCTCGAGGCTTCCGGTTAGAGACACCACGTCCCCTGCCCCTAAATCCTCTACCTCTACCTCTACCACCCCTAGGAAACTGAAACTGAACCGGCTTCTTAAAAACAGGAGTAGGTGTTGGAGGGGTTGCTCCCTGAGATGCGGAAGGTTTCCCAGAAAAACCTCAACCCGAACCGGGTCTATGCCTGCTACCTCTAAATGGTGCGTTAACAGCTCTAGGAGGGGGTAATTGCCACCTAGCCAATTGACGACTCTGCCTCTCCGCCGAGTCCACCGCGGCCACTTGTGCACACCGGCCACCGAACAGAGACTCCGACTGTAGAGGGGCGGCCCTAAGTGTCTCGCGACCTAGACCAGGTAACACTGAAGTAGAAGCCAGGGTGGCATCTCTCTTATGGAGAAGAATGTCTGACGACATAGCCACAGCTGTGCCCATAACATGTTTCGTTGCCCTCGCCGCAGACTGAAGTAACGCCATAATCGCCCTAGAATCACCCTCTTCAATGGCTGGCTTAGCCGCGCCCAAGAATAAATCAATGTGAGACGCCATGGACACGATAGATCTGGACCTAGCGTCCAAAGTCTCTATCAGATTGTCCGCCTCCCTAGGGTAACAGACCTTGGAGGCGCCTATTTTCTGCGCGTCTGGGTCCAAGGGAGGGGGCTTCAACGGCCAACTAGACGTGTGTGGGGTGTAAAACTTAAGTCCCTGCTGCGAGACAAAAGCCTTAGGAATAGAAGTCCCGCGCTTACCGAAGTCAAAACCTTCGATAGCCTGCATCTCATTCACTAACGACGTGAGGGTCGGTGAATGAGGCAACCTGGGCGTCTCTTTCTTGATGGAGACTGCGTCGGCCTCCCAGAGAGATTTCGTTCTAGGAGCCGGTAACGGCTGTGCCGGGCATTTATCAGCCGGAAGGAACCGATAAACGGCCTCCAGAGCCTCCGAAAAGGATGGCAGTACCTCCTCCTCCATAGAGTAGACTGTAGCGTCATCCTCAACCCCCAATGGAAGCTCCTCCTGCAAGTATTCCATATCCTGCCCTGGATCTACACTGGAAAGAACCACTTCCGAAATGGGGTGGGGCCCATCAAAGTTGTCGTCCACCACAGGTCCAACAATTGCAGGATCTACCAGTGCTGGCCTAACTGTGGTAGTCGTGCTGGCTCGATCCCTATTCCTAGTCAGTTCAGCCATCATCTGTGACATGGATGTCAGTATATTCATGGCCTCACTAGGTAAACTGCTAGATTGCCTAGGAGACGACGAACGACGTGAGGACCGATGTCTATATCGCCCCGACTTCCGAGGACGGGGACTGCCAGAATCGGAAGAAGAGGATGACTGATGCCTCCTCCTCTTGCGTCTAGAACCCGATCGACGGGAACTGTGGACCTGTGACTGTTCACTAGAACTGGGGGAAGAAGAAGTGGACCGTCTGCGTCGCCTATGTCCACGGTCGCGACCAAACTTATCCACCCCACTATCCTCAGACTCTAACAAATCACGGAGGTGTGAACTGGCCCGCCGTGACCCGCTGTCTCGATGTCCTGTGTCTGTTGCGGTTTCCCGCAATGACCGGTGTCTGGTGAGACAACCGGTGTCCGGTGGACATGTCCGGTGTCCGATGGACATGTCCAGTGTCCGGTAGATATGTCCGGTGTTCCGTGTCCGGTGTCCGGTGAACATGTCCGGTGTCCGGTGATCATGTCCGGTGTCCGGTGGACATGTCCGGTGTCCGGTGAACATGTCCGGTGGACATGTCCGGTGGACATGTCCGATATTACCGTGTGAATGGCCAAGGGAGGGGTATGAGAACCGGCACTCCCCGAGCCCACGGTTGTCGATTTCTGGGTGGCCAGAATCAAACCCAAGGGATCAGATCCCCCAACTGCTTGCGTGGCACTCGTCCCCGACGAGCCCTGTTTGGCCAACGCAACAGCCTTCTTTGATTGGTACGTACGTACCGACTCGGCCAGATTCCACGTCTTGGGTCCCCAGGACTTAGAGGCGTAACAGGGACTCTCACGTGAACAATTATTTTGCCTAACACAACATCTGAAACAGATGATCTCGTGAGAGTCCCAAACCCCCGTCTTGTGGCCGCAAGACATGGTTTTCTGTCCTTGCCCTTAGCTACACTGGCCCCTCTACCTGGCATGTTAACAAGATAAACAACCCAATTTAATACACAAATCCACGCGTACACAATCGCGTGTAATTACCGACCACAGAAAATCGATAACGCTATAACGATACTAGCGAGTAGCAGGGAGGGAAATGTAACAGCTGAAAAGGTAAACAAAATGGCGATATATCACCTGCGTATCAATACACAACAACACAAAACAAAAATAATGGATACCACTATGTCGGCGAACGCCGAACGTGGTCGAAAAGCAAAATGAGTCTAAATGCACCTCGCAAGTAAAATACTCGCGACTACCGCGTGAAACGCCGTACAAACCGATGCAAAAGCAAAATTCGAGAGATAGATAAAAGGAATACCTTCCTCCAAAATTATCCAGAAAAGCAAGGAAGTGGTAGAGTGCGCATGCGCAAAGGTATACTTAACAGTATATACTATAGGGCAGGCGATACTTGGTAATTCTGGAATTTTTTAATTCTGGATGAGTCAATTTTTACCAGAGAGCATAAAGCAGACATAACTGAGGTAAGATGTGACACAAAAACACAGTTCTCAGGAAAAGTCTGATTTTGAGCATTTGAGCCGAGTGGTCAGATGTGCTTTCTATATCGTCCGCTTGGCTTAGTATAAAGGGTATAGTATCATTAAACAACGCTCGTTGTAACACATTCCTCTAAGGCTCTACTATCATGCTGTGACAAATTCCCGCTGATCTCGAGGTCAAGGTCACATACTTAGTCTCTTTACGAAACTTAACATCAGAGAAATTGGTTATACATATAACTTCTATTTCCTTGCTCGGATCTGCTTCACATTTCACACACGCATTGCTCCAATGGACCTCTACCACCCTGTGACAAAATCAGAGTCAAAGTCACAAGCCCACACACTTGAAAAATTTTACATATTTTAGGGGTACCTGGGCCCACGCGGGGGGGTATTCCGTAAGCCTCGCTTACTGACCAATCTAGTTTTTCCATGAAAACACATCTTGGTATTTCATTAGAATTGTCTCGAAGGAGACAATTCTAATGAAATCCCAAGACATGTTTTCATTTAGAAGCAAACTATTCAATAATTGCAGTCTGCTGATGTGTAAGCAGTAGTGTGATTTTATTGTACCCGATTAAAATTTTGAAATACATATACCCAATTGCTTCAGAAATGATGGAGTGACAATACTCAATTACTAATTGTATCCCCCGGACGAAAGTCGGGGGATACTATGGATTTGACACCGAACATTGTCCGCGTCCGCCGCAGACACTTCTTGCCCGGAGCATAACTCGAACACCCTTTGGAATATTTTCATGAAACTTCACACATGCATAGACCACGACCCGAAGGTGTGTCACGCACAAGAATGAAACTCTTGCTTGCATAACTAATTTTTTAGTTATCTCCCTTTTTTGTTTTGCGCACTGATTTCGTGTCCAGAGCATAACTCGACCACCCTTTGAAATATTTTCATGAAACTTCGCACATGCATAGACCACGACCCGAAGATTTGTCGCGCACAAGAATGACAACTCTTGCATAGCTCATTTTTTAGTTATCTCCCTTTTTTGTTTCGCGCACTGATTTCGTGTCCAGAGCATAACTCGACCACCCTTTGGAATATTTTCATGAAACTTCGTACATGCATAGACCACGACCCGAAGATTTGTCACACACAAGAATGACAACTCTTGCATAGCTCATTTTTTAGTTATCTCCCTTTTTTGTTTCGCGCACTGATTGAGCATAACTCGACCACCCTTTGGAAAATTTTCATGAAACTTCACACATACATAGACCACGACCCGAAGGTCGCGCACAATAATGACAACTCTTGCGTAGCTAATTTTTTAGTTATCTCCCTTTTTGTTTCGCGCACTGATTGAGCATAACTCGACCACCCTTTGGAATATTTTCATGAAACTTCACACTTACATAGACCACAACCCGAAGGTGTGTCGCGCACAAGAATGACAACTGTTGCGTAGCTAATTTTTTAGTTTTCTCCCTTTTTTGTTTCGCGCACTCTACAAACTGGACAATAATGCATGAAGACCCATTTTCTTGTGTGCTCTGTACACTTTACCTGTAGAGAGAACAATAATTATAGCCTTCTCCAGTTGAACAATAGTGACTGGGAGAACCATTCACCTGTGCATGTGCTAGCATGTGCAAATGTCCAGACTGACCACTAACTTATTACAGGTAATTTCTGCAGGTAAATTATTATATTACATTTCCGTAAACTGTGTTGACAATATTGTGGCAATATGTGGACCTGTGCAGATATGATATGTAGATAAATATAGGACTATTAAAAAAAAATTCTGGTCTCCAGTAGCGAGCATTATTATTTTTAATTTTTAAACTTTTTTTTTCCATTTTTTTTTTCAAATTCTATTTCAATTTTTGTCTAGTAGCATAAGGTTGTAAGTGCTATATACAGACTATTATCATATAATAAAACAATTATTGACTAGTGAGCGATAGAATATAATCTGATATTCTATGGCTCACTTGTCAATAATTGTATAATATGTTCGAGCCCGTGAAAATTGCTTTCGGGCCCAGGCTCGAGGTCAAGGCGGGACAAGGCGAGGCATTTGATTCCGCGGAATTCTTGTTTACTTATCTCCCTTTGTTGTTTCATGCACTTATTTCGTGTCCGGAGCATAACTCGAACACCCTTTGGAATATTTTCATTAAACCTCACACATGCATACTGCCATAGACCACGACCCAAAGGTGTGTCGCGCGCAAGAATGACAACCCTTGCATCGTTAATTTTTTTTACTTATCTCCCTTTGTTGTTTCATGCACTGATTTTGCGTCAAGAGCATAACTCGAACACCCTTTGGAATATTTTTTATTAAACTTCACACATGCATAGAAGATGACCCAAAGGTGTGTCGCGCAAGAATGATAACTCTTGCATCATTAATTTTTTAGTTATCTCCCTTTGTTTTTCCGCGCACTGATTTTATCTCCGGAGCATAACTCGAACACCCTTTTTTCAAACTACTTGTGTATCTGGGGAGGGGGATACACATGTGCTTGTCGACAAGCGTCCATTTCTAGTTCCTTATCTGGAGCCCTGATACTAGCAATAGTATTGTACATGTTTTCAACAAAACAAAATTTACACCGTCACTCGAAGTCGGGTTTTATTCACCAATTAACTAATGACCAAAGCTAATGTAGTAATCAACATTACAAGGTGGTGTCACAACTTTGTTTTTTGTTTATATTTAAGGGTAGGAATTGGCTCGAGGACCTTCCAAACCTGGGCATTTGAGTCTAAAAAGTGTCGGGCCAATGACCGTTGGCCTGTTTGTTTCCGAATTTACTAATATCTGCGATACAGTCGAAATATGTGCATTAAATGAAGGAGGTGATGAGGCGGTTAATTTAACCTAGCTCGTTCATTCTCCTATTGCACGATACCGGTATGACAGACCTTGAGAAGTGCTGAGTGTGAGTGCATGTGATCTATGGAGACTTGGCCGTAACAGCGTTATCCTACATGATGATGATAATTGAGGGCTTTTTTTTTTCTTATATTTAAGGGTGGGAAATTGCTCGAAGACCTTCCATACCCGGGCATGTGCCCATAAATGATCAGGCCAATGGCCGTTGGCCCATTTGTTTCCGAATTTTCTAATATATGCGATACAGTCAAAATATGTGCATTAAATGAAGGAGACGATGAGGCGGTGAGTAACCTAGTTAGTTCATTCTCCTATTGCACAATGCCGATTTGTCAGACCGTGAAGAGGGCCGAATGTGCGTGCACATGATATATGGAGACTCAGCCGTTACATTGTTATATTACCTGCTAATGCTATTAGAGGGTTGGACGAGGCAAGACAGACCAAGCAGAGACGGATCCACGTGATATGGGCAAATCCAACGCCCACAGAGGAGCAACAGCGCAGGCCGAGCCGGAGCCGAGCCACTGACCCACCCACAGCAGACCGGGACACCGCAGCCAGTGACAACCGGAGGCTCCGCAACCACCACCCGCAGCGACGAGGAGCCAGGCAAGCCATGTCCAAGCCACCCACAAGGCCGCCACTGGCAACCCCCAGGCAGCTCATTCCGCCACAGATCCCAAGGCGCATATAGCATGACACTGCCCAGTATGCAACACAGAGTAAACGACTCGATGTCGGGTCCACAGAGGCCTAGGCCACCTCCAACTGAGTGGGTGGTAGACACGAGCGAGGTCTTGTCCCCGAGGAGGGGGGACTAAGTTTGTTTATTTCTGTTCTTCTCTTTGTTGGTGTCGTAGGCGTCTGGCTACACCGCGAGGACCGCATCTGGTTTATGTTTGAGTGAGCTGTCTGCATGAAAATCACAGATGCCCTTATCTGGATTGTGTATGTACATGTATATGTTGTGGGTGCGTGCCTATCTAAGTGTGTCTGTCAGGGTTATGTCCAATGTCATACTGACTTGGCTCATCTACTGCCCTAAGGGCGAATTAGCTGGTGTACTTTGAATAAAAGATCGAGATAGCGAAGAGATTTTTAACATAGTTTTATACAGACGGGACAGAATGAACAGTCGAGATAGAGAACATATACGAGATAGGGCATGGTCGAGATAGCCAAAGAAATTTATATTAAACAAATAAAGATATAATTCGGGACTTTAGTGAATCATCGAGATAGGGGATTATCATCGAGATACTGGTGCTCGGCTGTATTGTCAAAGAAAGTATTTTGATAAATCTCTCACTGTTGGTCATATTTTACCCCATTCCAATAAAAATGATCAGTGCTTATGCTGTTCGCCATTCAATCGGTGCTTTATCTTATTCCTCCATGAAACAATATGATCAGTCGCAACACACTGCCATTTTGTTTGTTCTGTTTGCTGTTTATATGTGCATGTGTTCATAAATAAATAAGTGGATAGTTGACAAAAGATTCTGTGTATGTAATTTGCAGTGAGTCATTAAACGTTTGTCAATTTTTCAACTGAAGTCACAAAGATATAGGCTATAATTATATGACACACACAGGCTCCAGATAAGGAATTATAGTCTGTTTCACGAAACCTGCCCAAATTGTACGGCTATATAAACAATGCAAAAACAATATTTTTTTCGGTAATATTAAATTAAAGCAAAATTTAAGAATGAGCCTTCTTTTTATTTCGTGAAATTTGGTCAAATATTGGTTTTATTACGAAAAATTGATTTCGCTATGGGAATTTAACGTTACATGGGGGAAAAAGAGGTAGAGGACTTGTGGGAGGAGTCAAAAAACATTTTTTTTTGGAAATTGACTCCGAAACCTAGCTAGATAGCTTGGAAATGATCTAACTAAGAAAACAAAAATTAAATTTTAAAAATCGGTCAAGTATTTCTGAAATTCTAAAAAAATTCCCCATGTTAAATTTAATCCCCATAGACATCTTCACTCGATGTCTATGGGGATTAATGGGGAAATTTTGTTTTCGCAATAAAATCAATATTTGACCAAATTTCACGAAATAAAAAGAAGGCTCATTCTTAAATTTTCCTTTAATTTAATATTATCGAAAATAATATGGTTTTTGAATTGTTTATATGGCCGTAAAATTTGGGCAGCTTTCGTGAAACAGACTATAGTAATTGAGTATTGTCACTCCATCATTTCTGCAGCATTTGGGTATTTCAAAATATTAATTGGGTAAAATAAAATCACACTACTGTTTACACATCAACAGACCGCAATTATTGAATAGTTAGCTTCGAAATGAAAACCTATCTTGGCATTTCATATTGTCTCCCTCTAATGAAATACCAAGATGTGTTTTCATGGAAAATAAGAAAAATATGCTATATTTGTGGTCTGTTTATTGTTTACTGTAGCATGATAAAGGTACCACACATTTTTTATTGCTTTTTGATACTCGCTACTTCTGATTTCAATTGGGTGTTTGGCAATTTTAATTGGGTATTTAAGCAAATACGCAGCTTATCTGGAGCTCTGTGTTATGCTCTCACACGCATGAAACTATATAAAAACCTGAAACGTGCTATACATTCAGAGCTCCAGATAAGCTTTGTGTCTAAAGCGTAATATACCCCCTGATTTCAAAATCATTGCATATTTTACTTTTAAAAATGGATTATTGATTTTCTTCCTTGATAAATAGGGAACAAATGATAAAATATATATAACAAATTTAAACATTCACTTATTTGGGCTGCTTTTTGCAGCTCAACTAAGTGAAATTTCAACTTTATGACAGTATTTTCACTACTCAATCTGAAATTCAATGCGTATTTTCACATTGCTGTGCGTATTTGGTCAAATATTGGTTTTATTACGAAAAATTGATTTCTCTATGGGAATTTAACATGGGGGAAAAAGTAAAAAATTGACTCCGAAACCTAGCTAGATAGCTTGGAAATGATCTAAGAAAACAAAAATTAAATTTTAAAAATCGGTCCAGTATTTCTGAAATTCTAAAAAATTTCCCCATGTTAAATCCCCATAGACATCTTCACTCCGTGACTCTGTGAAGATGTCTATGGGGATTTAACATGGGGAAATTTTGTTTTCGCAATAAAATCAATATTTGACCAAATTTCACGAAATAAAAAGAAGGCTCATTCTTAAATTTTCCTTTAATTTAATATTATCGAAAAAAATATGGTTTTTGAATTGTTTATATGGCCGTCAAATTTGGGCAGCTTTCGTGAAACAGACTATAGTAATTGAGTATTGTCACTCCATCATTTCTGTGCGTATTTTGATAATCATGCGTATTCGGGTAAAATAATTGCGTAAAATACGCCAATATACATGTACATTGTACACCTTATCTGGGTATTGGCATATTTTACACACGTATTTTAGCAGAATACACATTGATTATTAAGTGGGTGTACAAAATACTCACAGCAATGTGAAAATACGCATTGATTTTCAAATTGAGTAGTGAAAATACTGTAATAAAGTTGAACATTTACTTAGTTGAGCTGCATTTAAGGAAATTTTCAACTGTATTGCAGTATAAATAAGTGAATAAGTAATAATACAGTCAAATAAGTGAATGTTTAAAAAAAAATGATCATTTATTCCCTATTTAATAATGAAGAAAATCAATAATACATTTGAAAAAGTAAAATATGCATTGAATTTGAAATCTGGGGGTATAATACTCTTGAGATACAAAACTTATCTGGAGCATTTATATCGCCAATATTGCAAAGTATACTTTTCTAGCAAGTGAGAAATTTTCAATTTAAGGATAAATTTATTAATTTTTATTTACATGTATACTGAATTTATTACATTATCACAGCCAATTTGGCTGTGATAATGCAATAAATTCAGTATAATAATTCTGCATACTTTTAATCATCAAATATATGCAGTTGTTAGTTCTATATGAAATAATGCATTTTAGAAAAAATAAATGATTACTCACTCAAAGTATACTTTGCAATGTTGGTGAAATTGGCTACTGATGCCTCACTCACCCATACAATCTATTTTCAGCCGGCATGTATTACTGACAACGGACAGACCATAGAATGTTGAACAAACATCGGCAGGAAGCCCAGGCCGCATATTCCCAGTTTGTATCATGGTATGGGGAGACTCTAGGCTCCAATGGCACGGACAATGAGCAGGTTCAGTCACGGCGGGACTCGATCGCGTTCCTCCTCATGCAGTTCCTATGCCAGTGTTTTCCCAACGACCGGTTCCAGTTTGCTGAGTTCCCCAGTATAATACTCAGCACAGTGGCAGCAAATGTCTTTCGTCCAGACAAGGCGCCGGCGGCCTTTTTACACATTGAGCAGTATCTGTTGTTGCTGTGCTTAATGCCGTGGAAACAGGAGTATCGCACAATTAAGGTATGCAGAATTAAACACTTTCACCCCTAAATAACTGGAATGGATTTTGATTTGATACGTCAATTTTGCAACCAATTCAACCGTCACAAAATGATTTTCAGAATAGTCCGTTTATGAAAAGGGGGTGTTTTTTATTTAAAAAGGAAAATTCTTGCAAAAAGTGTAGATCCTGATGAGACGGCTCATTATGAGCCGGCTCATCTGGATCTACACTTTTTGCCAATACCACTCTATACAGGCCTGTGGTGTTGACAATGTTAAAGGTACATACCCACTCAGTAGGCACAAGATGTTCTTTATAGGAATTAAATAAGTGTTTCAGTATGTCACTATTCCACCAGTTCTAAAAATTACGAGTGCACGCTACACAGGTATACCTAATCATTTACTAATATTTATTTTTTTACTGATAGTGGCGCAGGGTGGTATCAAGCTATTTTCATATGCAAATGAGGCATGAATTTTTTTATTATTGATACAAATTAAATGTGTCACCTGAAAAAATAGTATTTTCGACAGATTGTAAAGTATGATCATTGCACATAAAAAATAAATACTTAGAATAAATTGTCCGATAAAAAAATTAAGGAAACATGGTTATCGCCCCTGATATCTGTGGACATTTACGTCTGATATAATATGTATAAGAATGCCAATGAATTAATGTTTATTTTGCCAGGAAATGTCTCTGATATAAAGAACATTTTGTGCCTACTGAGTGGGCATGTACCTTTAAGATGCTCATGAAACCTGTTCAGAGCTCCAGACAGGCTTGGTGTCTAAAGAGTATTTTGCCAATTCAACTTATGTGTATGTTATTTTTATATGCCTGTTTGAATAATGGGCAAGAAAACACAATGTTGACTGCGCATAATCACAATAGCATATAATACTGCTTGTTAGAAGCATGATGGGCATTTCATTAATGGAATGGCTAACAGTGCACATGCTGATCTATCCATCCTATGTCTCCAATCATAGCCACACGCATATTTCAGAGCTCTAGTAGCCGATTTCATCAAAATTGCAAAGTATACTTATCTAGCAAAGTATACTTTGAGGGAGGAATCATTTTTTTTTCCCAAAATGCATTATTTCATATAGAACTAACAACTGCATATATTTGATGATTAAGAGTATGCAGAATTATTATACTGAATTTATTACATTAGTGATAATGTAATAAATTCAATATAATAAAAATTAATAAATTTATCCCAAAATTGAAAATTTCTCCCTCAAAATATACTTTGCTAGAAAAGAATACTTTGCAATGTTGATGAAATAGGCTACAGATACACTGCATATTTACTTAAATACCCAATTAAAATTGCCAAAAACCCAATTGAAATCAAAAGTAGCGAGTATCAAAAAGCAATAACAATTTTATCATGCTGCAGAAAACAATAAACCGACCACAAATATTGCATTTTTTTTTCCATGAAAACATGTCTTGGTATTTCATTAGAATTGTCTCCAAGGAGACAATTCTAATGAAATGCCAAGACATGTTTTCATTTTGAAGCAAACTATTCAATAAGTGCCGTCTGTTGATGTGTAAACAATAGTGTGATATTAATACTATTATGTAAACTGAAGGTATGTGACATAATGTCATGTGCAAAATAAATGACTTGTGATTTGGATAATGTGGCCCATTAGTTGTACAACCTTCGTTGAACCTGCTAAATGTACATGCAGCAAATGAACAGAGCTCCAGATAAGTTTTGTATCTATATCGGATATTTGTGAAAGTAAAATACGCATTAAATTTGAAATAAGGGGATATTATCCCCTTATTTCAAATTTAATGCGTATTTTACTTTCACAAATGTATTATTGATTTTCTTCCTTATTAAATAGGGAACACATGATAAAAAATAAAACAAATTCAATTTTTTAGCCAGGTTTTTCGAAAAAAAATCCAGGCTATTGGATTGGCGAAAGCCGGGCGGGCGGCGGGCGGGTGGTGGGCGCGTCCACAATCAATGTTAAGTTTTCGTGTTTCAGTCCATTTCTTTGTTACTGTACCACCTAGGACCACCAAACTTTCACAGCTTCATAATCAAGGGGTGCCCACCACATATTACTATCCAACATGTTACTTTTTGTCGCGCCCGCTTGCGGAAAGCGCGATATAGTCGGCCGTTTGGCGTACGTACGTAGTACGTACGTGTGTCCGGTTAAAGTTTTTGGTTAAGCTGTAAGGTTAAGTTTTTTGGTTAAAGTTTTTGGTTAAGTTCTTTGGTTAAAGTTTTTGGTTAAGTTTTTTGGTTAAGTTGTTTGATTAAGTTTTTTGGTTAAAGTTTTTGGTTAAGTTCTTTGGTTAAGTTCTTTGGTTAAAGTTTTTGGTTAATTTTTTGGTTAAGTTTTTGGTTAAAGTTTTTGGTTAAAGTTTTTCGTTATACTATATCTCTGCAACTGCTTTGCCTATTACCTTGAAACTTCACATGGGTGTTTATCATCATCTATATTTTCATTCTACCCCCCTCCCGTGCGGCCCCTGTGCCCAATGTCTAGGTCAAATTACTTTGAAGTTTTTGGTTAAGTTTTTTGGTTAAAGTTTTTGGTTAAGTTTTTTGCTTAAGTTTTTTGGTTAAAGTTTTTTGTTATACTATATCTCTGCAACTGCTTTGCACATTACCTTGAAACTTCATATGGGTGTTTATCATCATCTATATTTTCATTCTACCCCCTCCTGTGCGGCCCCTGTGCCCAATGTGAAGGTCAAATTACTTTGAAGTTTTTGGTTAAGTTCTTTGGTTAAAGTTTTTGGTTAAGTTTTTTGGTTAAGTTTTTTGGTTAAAGTTTTTGGTTAAGGTTTTTGGTTAAGTTTTTTGGTTAAAGTTTTTCGTTATACTATATCTCTGCAACTGCTTTGCCCATTACCTTGTAACTTTACATGGGTGTTTATCATCATCTATATTTTCATTCTACCCCCCTTCCGTGCGGCCCCTGTGCCCAATGTCAAGGTCAAATTACTTTGAAGTTTTTGGTTAAGTTTTTTGGTTAAAGTTTTTGGTTAAGTTTTTTGGTTAAAGTTTTTGGTTAAAGTTTTTGGTTAAGTTTTTTGGTTAAGTTTTTTGGTTAAGTTAAGTTTTTTGGTTAAGTTTTTTGGTTAAGTTAAGTTTTTTGGTTAAGTTTTTTGGTTAAGTTTTTTGGTTAAAGTTTTTCGTTAAAGTTTTTCGTTATACTATATCTCTGCAACTGCTTTGCCTATTACCTTGAAACTTCACATGGGTGTTTATCATCATCTATATTTTCATTCTACCCCCCTTCCGTGCGGCCCCTGTGCCCAATGTCAAGGTTTTCAAATTACTTTGAAGAATTTTTGGTTAAGTTTTTTGGTTAAAGTTTTTGGTTAAGTTTTTTGGTTAAGTTTTTTGGTTAAAGTTTTTTGTTATACTATATCTCTGCAACTGCTTTGCCCATTACCTTGAAACTTCATATGGGTTTTTATCATCATCTATATTTTCATTCTACCCCCCTCCCGTGCGGCCCCTGTGCCCAATGTCAAGGTCAAATTACTTTGAAGTTTTTGGTTAAGTTCTTTGGTTAAAATCTTTGGTTAAGTTTTTTGGTTAAGTTTTTTGGTTAAAGTTTTTCGTTATACTATATCTGCAACTGCTTTGCCCATTACCTTGAAACTTCACATGAGTGTTTATCATCATCTATATTTTCATTCTACCCCCCTTCCGTGCGGCCCCTGCGCCCAATGTCAAGGTCAAATTACTTTGAAGTTTTTGGTTAAGTTTTTTGGTTCAAGTTTTTGGTTACAGTTTTTGGTTAAGTTTTTTGGTTAAGTTTTTTGGTTAAAATTTTTTGTTATACTATATCTCTGCAACTGCTTTGCCCATTACCTTGAAACTTCACATGGGTGTTTATCATCATCTATATTTTCATTCTACTCCCCTTCCGTGCGGCCCCTGTGCCCAATGTCAAGGTCAAATTACTTTGAAGTTTTGGTTAAGTTTTTTGGTTAAAGTTTTTTGTTATACTATATCTTTTTTTTTAGTGTCCATGCCTCGCCACAAGGCGCGACATGCAGGCCGCGGCCATCTAGTTTTTTTTAACTTGACCCATTTTTTCCGCGCAGTCGACTTAGCCATTTTCAATGTTAAGTTTTCGCGTTTACAATGTTAAGTTTTCGTGTTTATGTCCATTTCTTTGGTAATTTACCACCTAGGACCACCAAACTTTCACAGCTTCATAATCAAGGTGTGCGCACCACATAATACTATCCAACATGTTACTTTTTTTTTTAACTTGACCCATTTTTTCCGCGCAGTCGACTTAGCCATTTTCAATGTTAAGTTTTCGCGTTTACAATGTTAAGTTTTCGTGATTAAGTCCATTTCTTTGGTACTGTACCACCTAGAACCACCAAACTTTCACAGCTTCATAACCAAGGTGTGCCTACCACATACAACTATCCAACATGTGCCCATTTTTTTTACCTTCACCTATTATTGCTACGTAATTGACTTAGCCATTTTCAACGTTAACTTTTTAACGTACGTCTGGTTAACGTTTTTTGGTTAAAGGTTTTTTGTTATACTATATCTCTGCAACTGCTTCGCCCATTACCTTGAAACTTCACATGGGTGTTTATCATCATCCATATTTTCATTCTACCCCCCAACCGTGCGGCCCCTGTGCCCAATGTCAAGGTCAAATTACGTTGAAGTTTTTGGTTAAGTTTTTTGGTTCAAGTTTTTGGTTAAAGTTTTTGGTTAAGTTTTTTTGTGTACTATATCTCTGAATGTCTTATAACTTCTGTTTCCTTTCACGGAACACCTTGTTATTTCATACATGCATTCCTCAGATGACTTTCTATCATGCTGTAGCAAATCCATGACCCACCACCCAGCCCTTACCCCAAGGTCAAGGTCACAAACTTGTCACATTCATAAACTTATTGTTGGGTAAATGTCTTATAACTTCTGTTTCCTTTCATGGAACACCTTGTTATTTCATACATGCATACCTCAGATGACCCTTTATCATGTTGTAGCAAATCCATGACCCACCACCCAACCCTTACCCCAAGGTCAAGGTCACACACTTGGCACATTCATAAACTTAACGTTGGGTAAATGTCTTATAACTTCTGTTTTCTTTCATGGAACACCTTGTTATTTCATACATGTATTCCTCAGATGACCCTCTATCATGCTGTAGCAAATCCATGACGCACCACCCAGCCCTTACCCCAAGGTCAAGGTCACAAACTTGGCATTTTCATAAACTTAACGTTGGGTAAATGTCTTATAACTTCTGTTTCCTTTCATAGAACACCTTGTTATTTCATACATGCAAGCATCTGATGATACTCTATCATGCTATAGCAAATCCATGACCCATCGGCCATCCTTTACCCCAAGGTCAAGGTCACAAACTTAGCACATACATAAACTTAACGTTGGGGTAAATGTCTTATAACTTCTGTTTCCTTTCATGGAACGCCTTGTTATTTCATACATGCATTCCTCAGAGATGACCCTCTATCTGTCTATCATGCTGTAGCAAATCCATGACCCACCACCTAGCCCTTACTCCGAGGTCAAGGTCACAAACTTAGCACATTCATAAACTTAACTTTGGGGTAAATGTCTTATAACATCTGTTTTCTTTCATTGAACGCCTTGATATTTCATACATTCATCTGATGATACTCTATCATGCTATAGCAAATCCATGACCCACCGCCCACCCAATCGTTATCCCAATGTCTAGGTCACAAACTTAGCATGTTCGTAAACTTGTTGGGGTAAATGTTGTGTAACTTCTGTTTATTTACAGGGAACACCTTCATATTTCATACATGCATTCATCTGATGATACTCTATCGTGCTATAGCAAATTCATGACCCACCGCCCACCCCTTTCCCCAAGGTCAAGGTCAAGGTCACAATCTTAGCACATTCATAAACTTAATGTTGGGGTAAATGTATTATAACATCTGTTTCCTTTCATGGAATGCCTTGATATTTCAAATATGCATTCATCTGATGATACTCTATCATGCTATATCCATGGCCCACCGCCCATCCGTTACCCAAAGGTCAAGGTCACAAACTTAGTACATTCATAAACTTAACGTTGGGGTAGACGTCTGTTTCCTTTCATGGAACGCCTTGCTATTTCATACATTCCTCAGATGACCCTCTATCATGCTGTAGCAAATCCACAACCCACCACCCAACCCTTAACCAAAAGTCAAGGTCACAAACTTAACGTTGGGGTAAATGTTGTGTAACTTCTGTTTCATTACACTTTGAACACCTTGATATTTCATACATGCATTCATCTGATGATACTCTATCGTGCTATAGCAAATCCATGACCAACACCCACCCCTTTCCCCAAGGTCACGGTCACAAACTTAGCACATTCATAAACTTAACGTTGGGGTAAATGTCTTATAACATCTGTTTCCTTTCATGGAACGCCTTGATATTTCATACTCGCATTCATCTGATGATACTCTATCGCGCTATAGCAAATCCATGACCCACCGCCCACCCCTTACCCCAAGGTCAAGGTCACAAACTTGACACATTCATAAACTTAACGTTGGGGTAAATGTCTGATAACAACTGTGTTTCTTTGATGGAACGCCTTGATATTTCATACATACATTCCTCAGATGACCCTCTATCATGCTGTAGCAAATCCACAACCCACCACCCAACCCTTACCCCAAGGTCAAGGTCACAAACTTGATATGTTCATAGATTTTACATTGGGGTAAATGTTGTGTAACGTCTGTTTCTTTACACTTTGAACGCTTTGATATTTCATATATGCATTCATCTGATGATCCTCTATTGTGTTACAGCAAATCCATGACCCACCCCACCCCTTTCCCCAAGATCAACATCATAAACTTAACGTTGGAGTAAATGTCTTTTTAGCTCACCTGAGCGAAGCTCATGTGAGCTATTGTTACCGCAATGTGTCCGTCGTCGTCGTCCGTCGTCCGTGAACATTTTCAAACGTCTTCTCCTCGGTAACCATTGGGTCTATAGTCACCAAACTTCATGGTCATGGTCCTTAGGTAGGGGGATTACAAAATTGTTAAAATTACGTCATTATGTAATCCAAGATGGCCGCCGTCTAAAAATAGCACAAATTCTTAAAAAATCTTCTTCTCAAGAACCGCCAACCGAATTTCGACAAAACTTGGTAGGAATGATCGATGTACATTGCTCTTTCAAAGTTGTTAAAATGGTGATCCTGGGGTCAAAAATGGGCGTGGCCCGTGGGGTCAAATTGGGGTCAAATTTTATTTTTGACTGAATATGGTCATTTCATATATCAAATTGAAGGTATCAATGAGGCGATCACTCTGGTGCATTTTTTGTCGAAATCGGATTGTTATGTCATCCAAGATGGCCACCGAAAGGTCAAAAGGTCGTCTTTTACTTTATTAGAGATTTCAAAATTCTTCTTCACATGAACCGCTTGGCCCATGGAATAGCCAAACTTAAAAGTTATGGTCCATGGGTGAAGCCTTTTCAGATTTGTTTAAATGGAGGTCATCGCTAATCCAAGATGGCCGCCGTCTAAAAAATAGCATAAATTCTTAAAAAATCTTCTTCTCATGAACCGCTTGCCGGATTATTTCGACGAAAACTTGGTAGGAATGATGCGATGTACATTGCTCTTTCAAAGTTGTTAAAATGGTGACCCCGGGGTCAAAAATGGGCGTGGCCCGTGGGTCAAATTGGGGTCAAATTTTATTTTTGACCGAATATGTTCATGTCATATATCAAATTGAAGGTATCAATGAGGCGATCACTCTGGTGCATTTTCTGTTGAAATCGGATTGTTATGTCATCCAAGATGGCCGCCGAAAGGTCAAAAGGTTGTTCTTTTATTAGAGATTTCAAAATTCGTCTTCACATGAACCGCTTGGCCCATAGTAGCCAAACTTAAAAATTATGGTCCATGTGTGAAGCCTTTTCAGATTTGTTAAAATGGAGGTCATCGCTAATCCAAGATGGCCGCCGTCTAAAAATAGCATAAATTCTTAAAAAATCTTCTTCTCATGCACCGCTAGCCGGATTTCGACGAAACTTAGTAGGAATGATCTTGTACAATGCCCTTTCAAAGTTGTTAAAATGGTGACCCTGGGATCAAAAATGGGCGTGGCCCGTGGGGTCAAATTTTATTTTTGACCGAATATGGTCATGTTATATATCAAATCGAAGGTATCAATGAGGCGATCACTCTGGTACATTTTTTGTCCAAATCGGATTGTTATGTCATCCAAGATGGCCGCCGAAAAGTCAAAAGGTCGTTCTTTTATTAGAGATTTCAAAATTCTTCTTCACATGAACCATTTGGCCCATGGTAGCCAAACTTAAAAGTTATGGTCCATGGGTGAAGCCTTTTCAGATTTGTTAAAATGGAGGTCATCGCTAATCCAAGATGGCCGCCGTCTAAAAATAGCATAAATTCTTAAAAAATCTTCTTCTCATGAACCGCTAGCCGGATTTCGACGAAACTTGATAGGAATGATCGATGTACATTGCTCTTTGAAAGTTGTTAAAATGGTGACCCCGGGGTCAAAAATGGACGTGGCCCGTGGGGTCAAATTGGGGTCAAATTTTATTTTTGCATGAATATGGTCATGTCATATATCAAATTGAAGGTATCAATGAGGCGATCACTCTGGTGCAATATTTGTCGGAATCGGATGATTATGTCATCCATGATGGCCACCAAAAAGTCCATTTATTCAAGATTTTTAACGTCTTTTTCTCAGGAACCACATGGCCGATGCTGGGTGAAGCATTTTCAGATTTTGTAAAATGAGAGTCATCGCTTAATCCAAGATGACTGCCATCTAAAAATAGCACAATTTTTTTAAAACACATGAACTCAATGTCACATTCTCCTCTGGTGTTCATGGAGTCAGGTGAGCGAATTAGGGCCATCATGGCCCTCTTGTTATAACTTCTGTTTCTTTACAGGGAACACCTTAATATTTCATACATGCATTCATCTGATGATACGCTATTGTGCTACAGCAAATCCATGACCCACCCCCACCCCTTTGGCCAAGGTCAAGGTCACAAACTTAGCACATTTATACATGCATTCCTCATGTGAATAGCTATAATGCTGTAGAAAATCACCAACTTAGTGTGTTCATAAACTTAACGATGGGTTAAATTTTGTTTTCCTTCTCTTTTCAGGGAGCGCATTAATATTTCATACATGCATTCATCTTAATATGCTATATCATGCTATATGAAATCCACGACCAATGTTCCACCACTGACCTCAATGTCAAGGTCCACCGCACACCTCTTATCCCAAGGTCAAGTTATATAATATTCATGTTTTTTTATACAACTGTGACAAGTTTAAATGAAGGCTGCCAACAGGCGCGCTTCGTTGTCTTCTGACAACTCTTGTTAAAATTTGCTGTGAGTATTTTGTACTCCCACTTATAATTGGATCCTACTGATAATCATTGCGTATTTTGCTAAAATAAGTGCGTAAAATATGCCAATAACGCACCTTATCTGGAGCTCTGGAACATTCAGCATACAATGTAGCATGACACTCTGGGTAATGGTTGGTAAATTCAGGTGGTCCTATTGAAAATCTGGTGGTGTCTGACCATTGAATCCGCCAGTTGCCCCAGTGCTCCAGATAAGCTTTGTGTCTAAAGCGTACTATACCCCCTGATTTAAAAATAATTGTGCATTTTACTTTTACAAATGGATTATTGATTTTCTTCAATACTAAATAGGTAACAAATGATAAAAAAAATATCACAGAATTTTCAACATTATGACAGTATTTTCACTACTCCATTTGAAAGTCAATGCGTATTTTCACATTGCTGTGAGTATTTTGTACAAAGCGTATTCAGCTAATATAATTGAGTAAAATACGCCAATACGCATCTTATCTGGAGCTCTGGTTGACCATTGGATTTACTACATAATTATGGATGGTAACTTCTGTTTCTTGCACTTTAATACTGAACCTTATCGGAGCTTGGTTGCTCAAATCCTCTGTTAGCTTAAAATACTGTTAAATCCTTAATAGTTCACAGAGTTTTCAATATAATAAATTTGTATTTGACACTTATAGTCTTAATCGGCCATTTCGACCTTGAATTCTGAAGACTATTGAAAACCCGGAGTTCAGGGTCTGGTTGCTCAAACCCTATGTGGCCAGGGCTCCAGATAAGGAATTAGTAAGTGAGTATTGTCACTCAATCATTTCTGAAGCAATTGGGTATTTCAAAATTTTAATTTAAATCACACTATACTGTTTACAAATCAACAGAGCAATTATTGAATAGTTTACTTCGAAATGAAAACATGTCTTGGCATTTCATTAGAATTGTCTCCTTGGAGACAATTCTAATGAAATACCAAGATGTGTTTTCATGGAAAATAAGAAAAATATGCTATACAATGTAGTTATGATCTGTTTATTGTTTTCTGCAGCATGATAAAGGTACCACAAAATTGTTATTGCTTTTTGATACTCGCTACTTCTGATTTCAATCGGGGTTTTTGGCAATTTTAATTGGGTATTTAAGCAAATACGCAGCTTATCTGGAGCTCTGTTAGTTCAATGGACTGTTAAGTTTGTTAACGGATTTAACAGTCATTTAGGTAACAGAGGTTTTGAGTGTTAAGGATTTAACAGTCCATTCAGCTTTTGAGCAAGCAGAACTCATGTTGCTGTGTTTTTGTTTTTCAGAAATTTGGAGGATATTACCAGAGCAAGATCGAGTCTCATCTGCGCAATGTGGAATCCATATTCAAACTTGTAGGTTTCCAGGACAACAACTATGGATCGTTGGATTTGTCTGGCATTCCAGACACACGCAGGTTTGAAGACGTTGCATTTGAATGCTTCGTTGCATCAGTAGAGTGTACGATAGTCAGTAAAGTGTGTGTTCAAGATGTTAACAGGGGAATAACTCCATTCAAGGTAGTAGAAGTAAGATCTCAAAATTCTGGCACTGCTGAAGAGATTTTCTCTCTTATCGAAAAGCAGCAGAGTAAGACAGTTAACAGCAATGTAATTGACGGGGCTATTGTGAGGCCGACTGGTAAAGGAAAAGAGCGAATGGATCAGTCATTTCGCAACAAGTTGGAGGGGTATATGAGGACGGCTAAGGAGCATAGTTCCGGGGATACCCTCGACATTCCGTACATCGACGAGGACGAGAAGAAGGACTCAGAGTTCTCGGAAGGCACCCTGGACTACCACCTACTGGCCAGCCTGCAGATCGTCGGAGACAAGGAAGTCAAGCCGGCTAAGCCAGTCGATCCTGTTCAATGCAACACAGGTGGCTCGCAGGAATGGTCGTTTGTGAGAGAAGGCCTTGAACGGAAACATGGAAAAAAGTATTTTGATGGTCCGAGGAAAGACATACTGATGGAGGACGAAGCACAGGCTGATAATCAGTTATACCCAGCAGCAGGCAGTCGGCCACAGCTGATGGCTGCGGTTGTGAGACCTAACCTTTCACCCTGTGCACAGACCACCATGGACTCGGCGTATGACAGCCAGAGCAGCACCTACCCGCCGTCGGTCTCGTTGCACCAGGTTGTGCCCACTGTACGCCACTCCGATGTCGTTATCCGCAAAAATCCAGGCGTCACAAATGAAGTGAAGCCCAATTTCTCTCAAACAGTACCTCTGCTGCGTCGGCTGCCAACAAGAGGTCTTTTGGACGAGGCATCGTGCACGTACCCAGCTGTGTCATCTGCCCCCGTTAGTGTGTATTCACCCGCGACTGTGCCACGCGACATGGACAACATCAAAGCCTATCAGAAAAATATGTCTGCACCAGCGTCCACAGGTGAGATCAAGTTGTCAATAAATAACGTAGAACAGCAACCATTTCCGTCGAATACCAGCAGAATTAAGACAAGATCCACTGGTTATAGTAGCGGTCGTATCTCTTCAGCTGTTGATGGCTGTATTATCAATAATTCCACTATCAACAAACCTGTGACACAGAATATTCCTATATCAAGCGGCGTTTCTATAGCAGCTGCCTGGTCGTGTCAACACTGTACATATATAAACATACCGGACAGCATTGTGTGTGATGTGTGCTCAAAGACTCGGGACGGGCAGTTAGAGATGGACTCACCAACAGTGGGTAATGTGTCGAAGGTCTGCGGCGCGTGTACCCTGGAGAATAAGACGGGCTCACTTGTGTGTCATGCGTGTGGTAGCGAGCTGGCTAAAGTTCATACTACGGTTTAAACATATGCTAATATCGCACCTAAATATCCAACATTGGATTTTCCATGCTAAATTTTGGACTTTGGTTTAACCCTTTTCATGCTGAGAATACGCCATTATAATTCCAGCACAAAAATATTTACACAATTCCCTAACATTTGATTGGCCCGTAGCAAGTCTCTGTCCAAAATTTATATTCTAGTAAACTCCCACGCCAAACTACTTTCCGTAACTATTTCAAATGCTGGAATTATAAGGAATGAATGGCGGGAATACTGGACGAGTGGACGAGGCCTTCCGGCCTTCGTCCAGTATTCCCGCGACTTTTCCAAGTTTATATCCCCGATAAATTCCACAAAAAGGCCATTCATTCCTATAATGTTTGCAGAAAGTCCTAAATATTTTCCTTCTATGCGCTCAAAAATATATGGTGCGACCACCATTCGAGACGGATCAAATGAGTGGTCACAACATAATACTTTCATTGAGAAACAGCAAAAATAAAAAAATTAATTTCATATCCGTAAAGGTATATTTCGAAAGGATTGGGTTAATGAGAAAATGCTGATTATACCCCCCGCAATGAATTGTGGCGCGGGGAGTATACTGTCGGGTTGTCTGTGCGTGTTTCTGTCCGTCCGTCACTAAACTCAGATTAATATGTTATAACTTCTATTTCCTTCATCTAAAATGCTTAATATTTCACACATTCATTCCTGTAAGGCTCTACTACCATGCTGCGCTAAATCCACGACCGTCCAACCCCCGCTGATCCCAAGGTCAAGGTCAAATACTTAGTCTCTTTACAAAACTTAACATCAGAGAAATATGTTATAACTTCTATTTCCTTGCATATTTAGGGGCACATGGGCCCATGCGGGGGGTATTCCGTAAGCCTTGCTTACTGACAAATCTAGTTTTTGTCGAGCCCGCTTGTGGAAAGCGAGACATAGTGATCACAATGATCACAATGACGTGCGTGCGTCCGTCAGTCATGCGTGCGTGCGTCCGTCCGAAATCTGCGTTAAAGTTTTTAAATACCTTATATCTCGGCAGTCACATTGACTTGAAACTTCATATGCTTATTAGTCATCATCCATATATTCAGTAATGTATCCCACACGTGCGGCCCCAAGGTCAAGGCCAAATTACTTAGAAGTTTGCATTATTATACAATCTGCGTTAAAGTTTTTACATATCTTATATCTCCACAATTGTGACTCCAATTTACTTCCAACTTTCAATATTTTTCATCATCCATATTTTCATTCCATAGCCTGCCCATGTGGTCCACATGCCCAAGGTCAAGGTCAAATGACTTTGAAATTTGTGTTAAAGCTTTTACATACCTTATATCTCCACAACCCTTAATTCAAACTTCAAATAAATACACTCCGAGACCATCAAATGCCTCGGCGGGCTCGACATGCGGGCCGCGGCCATCTGGTTTTTAGAATTGAAATATACTGACCAGGGATTCCGCTGGGGAAAATAAAAAAATTGCCACTTCAAAAAATTGGCGATAAAAAATTACAAGTCTACAAAAAGTGGGTATAATTATGTTATCCAAATGTCCATGCTTGGAAAAAACCTGGCCTTCGTGGCTTTGCCTCGTTTCTTGTTTTTACCTTCACCTATTATTTCTACGTAATTGACTTAGCCATTTTCAACGTTAACTTTTTAACGTACGTCTGGTTAAAGTGTTTTGGTTAAATGTTTTTCGTTATACTATATGTCTGCAACTGCTTCGCCCATTACCTTGAAACTTCACATGGGTGTTTATCATCATCCATATTTTCATTCTACCCCCCCCCCCAACCGTGCGGCCCCTGTGCCTAATGTCCCGCGACTTTTCCAAGTTTATACCCCGATAAATTCCACAAAAAAGCCATTCATTCCTATATGAACTTTCACAGTTTAATCAAATTACTTTGAATTTTTTTTGTTAAAGTTGTTTTGTGTACTATATCTCTGCAACTGCTTCACCCATTACCTTGATACTTCACATGGGTGTTTATCATCATTGTCGCACCCGCTTGCAGAAAGCGCGATATTTTGGCATACGTCCGTCCGTACGTCCGTGTGTCCGGGTTTGGATTGGTTTGTTTCCGTTTTTTGTTTAATAAGTTTTTTTCCATTTTTCGTTAAAGTTTTTTCCATCTACTATATCTATTTTTTTTAAGTGTCCATGCCTCGCCCCAAGGCGCGACATGGGCACGGCCATCTAGTCTACAAAAAGTGGGTATAATTATGTTATCCAAGTGTCTATGCTTGGAAAAAACCTGGCCTTCGTGGCTTTGCCTCGTTTCTTGTTATTATACTGAATTTATTACATTATCACAGCCATTTTGGCTGTAAGAATGTAATAAAATCAGTATAATAATAATTCTGCATACTTTTAATCATCAAATATATGCAATCGTTAGTTCTATATGAAATAGTGCATTTCAGGAAAAATAAATGATTACTCACTCAAAGTGTACTTAGCTAGATAAGTATAATTTGCAATGTTGGTGAAATAGGCTACATGTGCTACAATAAAGAATAGTGGGTGGTTGGTCGGGTGAACGTGAAGGCTTAAATTAACGGTAGGGGTTCCTCCTTGTAGGAATCACAATTTGCCTGGTTTGGCCCTCGGGTACGTTTTTATCGCGCCTACTTTTGCAGAGGCGCGTAGTCGACGCTTTTTCCGTCGTCGTCCGCGTCGTCCGCGTCGTCCGTGTCATCCGGTTTTTTGTAAGGCAAATGCGTTAAAGTTATTGTTTTTTCACAATATCTCTTTAACCCCTTGCCAGACTTTGATAATATTTCACATCAATGTTTGTCTAGGGATGATGCTTCATTACACACACCCCCACATCCAAATTCTCGAGGTCAAGGTCATTTATTTACTTGTAATGTTCACCGGTTTTGTAACAGAAATGCGTTAATGTTATTGTTTTTTCACAATATCTCTTTAACCCCTTGCCAGACTTTGATAATATTTCACATCAATGTTTGTCTAGGGATGATGCTTCATTACGCACACCCCCACATCCAAATTCTCAAGGTCAAGGTCATTTATTTACTTGTAATGTTCACCGGTTTTGTAACAGAAATGCGTTAATGTTATTGTTTTTTCACAATATCTCTTTAACCCCTTGCCAGACTTTGATAATATTTCACATCAATATTTGTCTAGGGATGATGCTTCATTATGCACACCCCCACATCCAAATTCTCAAGGTCAAGGTCATTTATTTACTTTTAATGTTCACCAGTTTTGTAACAGAAATGCGTTAAAAGTTATTGTTTTTTCACAATATCTCTTTAACCCCTTGCCAGACTTTCATAATATTTCACATCAATGTTTGTCATGGGATTATGCTTCATTACACACACCCCCACATCCAAATTCTCAAGGTCAAGGTCATTTATTTACTTGTAATGTTCACCGGTTTTGCAACAGAAATGCGTTAAAGTTATTGTTTTTTCACAATATCTCTTTAACCCCTTGCCAGACTTTGATAAAATCTCAAGGTCAAGGTCATTTATTTACTTGTAATGTTCACGGTCAAATACCTCGGCAGGCGCGATACCGCTTCCGTGGCGGAATTCTTGTTATCTTTGGCTCTTTTGTTACCTGAGAGTTGAATTGGGTTATTGCCCATTATAAAAGTAGTAAGTTTATTACTGATCCTACTGCTTTTGGGAGGGGGCCAAGTGATTCTGGTGTGGCGAGGACCTGGCATCAGATCAGGATTATTCCGATTTCAGTGCTGAATATATATCTTTTTATTGTAAATATTTGGTTCTGATTTTGGGATTTTCCCACCATTTGTTAATGTACTTGAACATGTACATGTACAGGTAATATATGGGATTTACCGGTAGTACTAAACCGATTGACCCGTCCTTAAATAACCTTAGCTGTTGATAGGCCGTTAAACCCCAACAAACAAATAAACAAAACAATAAAGAATAACTCGCTGAGCACCTTTTTGTCATGTAGCAAGACAATTCTTTACTACATGTATATATAGTTTTCTCCTCATTTCACCCAGGGCTGCAGATAAGGAATTAGTAATTGAGTATTGTCACTCCATCATTTCTGAAGCAATTGGGTATTTCAAAATTTTAATTGGGTAAAATAAAATCACACTACTGTTTACACATCAACAGACAGTTTACCAAGATGAGTTTTCATGGAAAATAAGAAAAATATGCTATATTTGTGGTCTGTTTGTTTTCTGCAGCATGATAAAGGTACCACCAACTTTTTATAGCTGTTTGATACTCGCTACCTCTGAAATAAAAAAGTTCATAGACATACATGTACACAAAACAGAATGGGTCAAATCGATTAACTTAATTTGCTTCTTTAGGTATACATGTAGGTTGTGGCCTAGGGGTTGGAACACATGACTTCCAATCTGGAACTTGTGGATTCAAACCTCGCCTGAGGCATCAAAAAGTACTTTAACTCTTTGCATGCTGGGAAATTTGTGGGCTATAAATAGTTCAAAAATAGCAGATGACAATTCATTATATTTTCTTTTATTTATCGTTATAAATGTCATGAATTGTGTCCGGAGGACACAATTCTAATGAAATTCCAAGACATATTTACAGAGAGAAATAAAACATATATGTACTCCTAATTCGTTTGGCGGATATTTTTCACCGCTAGCATGCAAAGAGTTAATATTTCCAACCCACTGGTCTTTCCGATGAGGTCCCGTCCTTAAATGGCCATAGCTGTTGCTGGGACGTTCAATCCACGCACTTTCACTTTAATTTGCTTCTTAACCATCAACCATATACACATTGTATATTGCAGTGCTTATCCAGAGCTCCAGTTAAGGTGCGTAATTTGGAGGTAAATTTCTTATTTCTCCATAAAAAATGGCAAGTTGGGAGTGCTTTAGAATCGTCTCAATGAGACGATTCTAAAGGACTCCCAACTTGTCATTTTTGATGAAGAAATAACAATATTTCACCCAAAGTTGGTCAAATTAGAGCACCTTAACTGAAGCTCTGCTTTTCCCAGCCGTGTAGGTCTACATACCTTGACCAAGGTAACATGACCATACATGTGTACTTTGGAAAGTCTTTGTTACATAATAATACACAGTCCGTCTATTCTCATGTGTGATATGGTATGTGTATGATTTGTGTTACCATGGTTACCAGGCATGTCTGTTCATTGATACCCGAAAATGTATGTGTATACCAGGGCTCCAGATAAGGAATTTGTAATTGAGTATTGTCACTCAATCATTTCAAGCCATTGGGTATTTCAAAATTTTAATTGGGTAAAATAAAATTACCTACTGTTTACACTCAATCATTTCAAGCCATTGGGTATTTCAAAATTTTAATTGGGTAAAATAAAATTACCTACTGTTTACACATCAACAGTCAGCAATTATTGAATGGTTTACTTCGAAATGAAAACATGTCTTGTCATTTCATTAGAATTGTCTCCTTGGAAATAATAAAATACCAAGATGTTTTTTCATGGAAAATAATAAAAATATTCTATATTTGTGGTCTGTTTATTGTTTTCTGCAGCATGATAAAGGTACCACATATTTGTTATTGCTTTTTGATACTCGCTACGCTACTTCAATTGGGTTTTTGGCAATTTTAATTGGGTATTTAAGCAAATACGCAGCTTATCTGGAGCTCTGTATTCTATACTTCTACTGCTAATTGATTTTAATTCAATGCTTCCCCTTACAAGTGCATTCCTGTTTTTGTCGCTCCTGTTTTAGAAGTCGCCGCATTTTCCGCAGTCGTCGTTCAATTCGTCCTCATACAAGCTTCTTCATCATGATATAACTTTAATATTACTCGACAGATTGCATCAATATTTTGAAACTTGACACATGTGAGCATTTGGAATACACTCATGCCGCGATTAACATGACCATGACCTTTTGTGCCTTTGCATTTTTGCGGAAACACTTTGCCATTTTTTTGCGTCAAAAGTTTGTACAAGTTTCTTCATCATTGTATAACATTAATATTACTTGATGGATTGCTTCAATATTTGGACACTTGATACATGTAAGTATTTGGAACACGCTCATGCCGCCATTAACATGACCTTGACCTTTTTTATCTTCACATGGTTCTGGAAACACTTTGCCATTTTTTTGTGTCAAAAGGTTTCTTCAACTATGAGCTTTTTAGTGTTTTAAGCATGCACTTCCATGATCATGTTATGGTCAAATGCCTCGGCAGGTGCAACACCGCTTCTGTGGCGGAATTCTTGTGAGACATGGTGTACTGTATGACCCTTTTCTACGTTGCTGTTGAATAACCCGTCTTTTCTGGCTGTCTTGCAGGGCTACTTACGGCAAGTCACCTTGTGTGACAGCCAGACAGAAATTCTGGGTTAGTTGTTGAACAGACCTACTGTCTAATTTTACAAAACCTGCCCAAATATTTCGGCTATATAAACAGTGCAAACAGACTAATTGTTTTGATAATACTAAATTTCATCAAAATTTAAAAATGAGCGTTCTTTTTATTTCGTAAAATTTGGTCAAATGTTGATTTTATTACGAAAAATTAGTTGTCTATGGGAATTTAACATGGGGGGAAAAAGTGGTAAGGAAGTGTGGGAGGAGTCAAAAAACTTTTTTTGGAAATTGACTCCGAAACCGGACTAGATAGCTTGGATATGATCTAACTAAGAAAACAAAAGTTAAATTTTAAAAATCGGTGCAGTATTTCTGAAATTCAAAAGAATTTCCCCATGTTAAATCCCCATAGACATCTTCACTCCGTGAAGATGTCTATGGGGATTTAACATGGGGAAATTTTTTAATACGGGGGGAAAAAGAGATGGAGAACCTAGAGAAGTCGAAAAACAAAACAAATTGGAAATTGACTGAAACCTAGTTGGATAACTTGCAAATGATCTAAGAAACCAAAAGTTAAATTTAGAAAATCGGCCCACTAATTCTGAAATTAGAAAAAGTTCCCCATGTTAAATCCCCATAGACATCTTCACCTCGAAGATACTGTACTCTGTGAAGATGTCTATGGGGATTTAACGTGGGGAAACAATTCGCAATAAAATCAATATTGGACCAAATTTCCCGAAATAAAAAGTTCTTATTCTTAAATTTTGCTATAATTGAATATTGCATTATTTATATAGCCGTAATATATGTACAGGTTTTGTGAAACGGATAATAATATAATTAAATATCCCAGTCAATCAACACATGACTTCTGTATGGTGTGGTTTCATCTGCATTTGACCATGTTATTGAATGGGCGTAATCCCTATCACAACAGGTGAAAATGGGATTTGACCCTGTTAGCCCAGCCTAAAATGACCATAGCTGTTGACAGGCCGTTAAACACCAGTAAGTAAATAAATGAACGGGCGTAAAAACCCCATTCAGTCGATAAATTGGACATACATGTATGATGAGATGTGTATAATTACTGTGATACAAATGATGCTGTTTTTTCTGCCCTTGTATGTACAAATAAATCCAACAACAGGGAGAGTTCAATGCTTATGGCACATAAACATTGTTTTTTCTCTTATTCCTCCATTTACTTGACTTTATTTTTATTAACAATTTCAACACCACATACCAGAAGACCAACATGTGCAAACACTGTAGATCCAGATGAGCCGGCTCGTAACGAGCCGTCTCATCCAGACCTACAGTATTTGTCATTATCTTTTCGGATTTTGAAAAGGGATGGGTTGTGGCCACGAGGTTATAGCACTGGACTTCAATACCAGAGGTACATGTACATGTAGTTTGTTCAAACGTCGCCTTGCATGGGCATCAAAAATACATTCATAGTATTTCCATCCCAATGATTGGTCGGACGAGACTTGAACCGAGGTCCTATCCCAAAATGGTGTTAGCTAGGTGTTAGCTGTTGCTGGGATGTTAAACCACTTTCACTTTAAGGTTTTGAAACAATATCTGTTTTATGTCCCCTCTGCGATATAATAAAGGTGGCCAGTTTCTTTCCTCTTGAAAATTCCGGCCATGGTACGTCCGTCCATCCGTGGTCATTTACAAATCAAATCGTTTGTAAGAGTTTCTCCATCATCATGATCATACCATATCTTCAATATTATTACATCAAGGTGCATGATCACGTGGTTACAACAACAACGTCGCCCACTCCAAAGTAAGTATTATTTGATATTTTCCTTAATATGCAACGGATTTTGATGAAATATGGCGCAGCAAACGCGTCTTCATGAGATGCATTTGGTGTTCTAGGGAGTTTGGCACAGACTTGTCGTTTTTGCAAAGAATCGATTTCCGACAGACGTTTGTGCGAAAATACAGAGAGCACCAAATGCAGCTTAACAAGACGCGTTTGATGCGCTATATTTCATCAAAATCCGTTACGTAATAAGGACAATATACAAGAATATGTACCTTCAATCGGATGGATTCTGGAAGTGTCAGTACTTGTTGTTGTTGTTTGTACCACGTGAACATACACCTTGTACACGGAGTACAGTATTGTATCATTCACACAGTTCTTTAGTGTGGACATATGGCATTCACTAATGTAATCATTTACAAACTCTTTTTGAACTTCACAAGGTCACTGAAACAATTGGCTAATTTTTAGTAAAGTAGGTCAAGGAATAGTCTAAAATTAATCTGGAACAGACTTTGTTATATATTTCAGAGTGAAATAATAAGTGTTACTACCGTCACAGAGCCCAATGTCGTAAAGCTTTGTTTTCTCATTTCAAAACTGGAGTGGGTGGCAGGTGGGAGCATGGGATGCGTAATTTAATGATTGGGATTCATCCTTACTGGTATCCCGAACAGAGACCTGGTTTGGCCCTCATGCAGGTACGTCTTTGGCATTCTTGTATGTGATGGTTAAATCTATGGGAGGTCATATCCACCATACTTATATTTGGCTTGATGCTTGCTGGCTGATCAGTGACATTTTAAGTTCTATCCGTCTTATTACAATTACATGTGGCTTGATGCTTGCTGGCTGATGACATTTTAAGTTCTATCCGTCTTATTACAATTGCATGTGGCTTGATGCTTGCTGGCTGATGACATTCTAAGTTCTATCCGTCTTATTACATTTCTATATATGTGGCGTGATGCTTTATTTATTGTACTGTTTCAATGCGTTGTGTGTTTATTACATTCGAAGTAGCTTGATGCTTCGGAGTTCCATTATTGATTATTGCATCGCTGTTTTGCTATGCTCACTTGACAACAATAATTGCAACAGTAATTTGGGAACTACCATTATGACGCCAGGTGCGCTGCTGAAACTTAAAATAGTTCTCCCTAAAAGTATTTAATATGATGGTACCTGTCCTACAATGCGTTGCTCTCTAAATTGGTTCCATGTCCCCAACGGTGTTGATGTAGATTGATGCCGCCTTTTCTGTTGCGCCATGTTTAGGTTAAAAGACACCAAATAGTTTTACTGTATAATTTAACCGAATCCCAGCCAGTCTTTCCTACTTTCACTGTTCGTATGGATGTTGTGGGACCAACCTCGTCATGTCAGGCGCGGATCCAGGATTTCGGGTTAGGGGGTGGGGGGGGGGGGGGGGGGGGGGGGGGGGGGGGGGGGGGGGGGGGGGGGGGGGGGGGGGGGGGGGGGGGGCGGGGCGTAACTATTTTGCAATGCTTGACTTATTATTCGAACGAGCGTAGGATTGTAGTTCAGATTGTGGCTGCTGTCAGATGCTGCTGCTGCCCCGCGTTATTTTTTGGCTTGCACCCCCCAATAAACAATAAATTCACAACGCGAACATAGAAACGTGCTTGTAACTTGTAAAAAATCTTACTCGGCGAATTTTAGGGTGGGGGAGGGGGTGCGCCGTCCGCCCCCCCCCCCCCCCCCCCTGATCCGCCCATGCTGTCCCCCAATATTGTTACCATTATTTGGCCACGGAAACTCTGTTTACATCTCGTGACCAACAGGCTCAGTGTTTTCTTTTGCTGAAACTGGTGTGTCAATCTGACTTTTCTGGCAAAATGAACATTGATTTACCATTACCAGACGTACTAATTGACAATTATTATACTTTTTATATCAAACGCGAAATGCCAGTTTGATATCAGGGGCGATAACCGTGTTTCCTTAAAATGATAACGGAAGCAATATTTATTCCATTTATTTATTTTTTGATGTGCAATATCATACTTTATGATATGTCGATAAAAATATTAATTCAGCATTTAGTTGATATAAATAATTTGAAAATACTGCATCATTTGCATATGGAACTAGCTTGATACCACCGCGAGTCTCTATGAGTACATTAAATATTACTAAATAATTATATCTGTGTAGCTGGCACTCGTAATTTTTAAAAGTGTTGGACTAGTTATACACTTATTTAATTTCCATAAAGAACAATTTGTACCTACTAGATGGGACCCCAGCTTCAACAATAATTAAATCTATATTTTAATATGTCAAGATCCAGAGCAGAATAAGTGCAGGTTATTGGAAAATAGGTCCCACAACATCCATAAGAAAAATGAAAGTAGCAGAGAATAGCAAAATGTGTGGTAACGGGTTAGTGTTTTAGGGGAAATCAATGGTGGTGTGCCACCTTAGTCTGATCCCTGACGGTTATTGGATTGCATCGGTAACGGGCCAGTTTGACAGTCAGCCTGTGTAAGTTATCATATGTGTAACTTACTATACAAATGTGATTGTTTTCAATTACGTACATATGTAATTTAATTTGCATGTACGTGTATGTATAAAACACATTAGTAAGTCAAACACCATACCTACGCATACAATTTAGTTGATATAGATTAGAGAATAATAAATGGTGCGAAATCGTCAAGGGGGTAATAGTAGTCCAGTATGAACACAATCGTGCGGGTGTTTTGAGGTCACTGACACAGTTTGCTTGCAAATCTTGATCCATTACTACCCAGTTTCACTTGAGGTACATGTGGGGGTGTTGATCATGTGATGTAAATAGAGTTTCCGTGGCCAATACAAAATGTAAACAATATTGGAGGACATGACGAGGTTGGATTTTTCTTTCTTAGGAATAAGTGAACCTATTGTTTAATTCATGCAGAACAAGTACATACCGGCTGCAGGTCATGTACAAGTAGGTCCCACAACATCCATACGAATAGTGAAAGTAGGAGAGACTGGCCTTATTGGATGGGATTCGGTTAAAGTATATAGTAAAACTATTTGGTGTCTTCTAACCTATGCTGTGATAATTTGTGGGTGAAATCTTACATCAACACCGGCATTGGAGGTGTGACTTGAACAGCCAATCAGATGTCGGACTATAATGTATTACTTGAGCGGACAGCAGTGCCATCTGACGTCATCTGACTAACTCGTATATTGCTTTCATCATTCTGCTTGTAGATTGATGCTTTCTGCTTGCGGCTTTCCGCTTTCTGACTGTAGCTTGATGCTAACTTCCTGCGGCTTTGTCCTTACTGCTTTCGGCTTTATTCAAAGTGCTAAGTGCTTTGTTCTTACTTTCTATTGCAAATGCTTAGTGCAATAACAGGACGTATCAATAATTGTAATGTAAATAAGACGAATTAACAAAGCAATCAGCAGAATGGACATGTAAGAAAGACAAATACAATTACAACAAGCAGCTTTCAAATGTAATACATACAAATGACGAATGAAATAACATGAATATAAGTTGTTAAATGGCATCAGCACGCAAGCATCAAGTCACATAGAATTATGGCGGATATTACCTTCCATATAAATATGGTTATACCCCTTGTATGAGCAGATGAGTAATACGATTATTCGTAATCCTATTACCTTTAGGGGAAGGGGCCAAGTGAATTTGGTGTGGTATGGACCTGGCACCAGGCCAGGTTATTCCAATTTCAGGTCCGAATATAATTATATTTATTTCGCTGTAAATATTCCGTTCTGAGTTTGGGATTTTCTCCCCAATGCAGCAGGTTACATGCGGGATCGAATCCGTTGGCCCGGTCTTAAATGACCTCAACTGTTGATAGGCCGTTAAACACCAATAAATCAAATCAAAACTGTTCTCAACTTAGACTAACCTGTAATGTACATTATGTATGTTGAAACTTGTGAATTATGTTTTATCTTTTATGTACAATGGTGTCGGCTAATTCTGCGCACCTAAGTTTCCAAACACATTTATATGGCATTATATATATACCATCTCCATATTCGGTCAAACTTTCCTGAATATTCAACGCTGTTCAAAAACGTTTGTGCAGGTAAAATGTCATAACATTCTGACGTCAGTAAGTGATGTAAATTGTGTGATGTAGCAACGTCACATTTGTTTCGGCTAATGCTGCGCATCTGGTAGTGTAAACAAAATGGCGAGCAGCATACTGGATCAGCATAGCAAAATTGGTATTAAACTTGAAGCAGAACTATTCAGTGACATCATGGCAAGTTAGTTTCTTCGTTTAACAGTTAATTTAGTAAATAAGACCGCTATTCCATCAGCAGTGTCTGAGGATTTTACACATTTTGACTATATTCGGAATAACTTTTTACCAAACTATCGGAATGTGATAAAATTGTGCCACAGTGTAATCAGCTTGTTTATTCCAAAATACACATAGTTTATTATGACGTACGCATGGCTAAATTTGACGTGAATTGCGCATTAGCCGATGCGCAGAATTGGCCGAAATGACAGTATATAAAGACTTGGGCCTAAGGTGATTAAACATTTCTTCAACTGAGAGAGAGTAAGGTAAACTATTTAATAACGTAGGGCCCAGATCATACATCTCCACTACCAGTAGCCGATTTCACCAAAATTGCTAAGCATACTTCTCTAGTTAAGTATACTTTGAGGGAGTAATGATTTATTTTTTCCGAAATGCATTATTTAGCGTAGAACAAACGATTGCATATATTTGATGATTAAAAGTATGCAGACTTATTATATTGAACTTATTACATTATCACAGCCAAAATGGCTGATACTGTAATAAATTCAGTGTAATAATTTGGTCAGAAAACGTTTTATTTCATTAAATAAAAATTACTAAATTTATCCTTAATTTGAAAATTTCTCCCTCGAAGTGTACTCAACAAGATAAGTATTCTTTACAACTTTGGTGAAATCGGCTAAATATGTGCCCTGCCACAAACTTATTCAGATTCCGGCCAGTCTAGACTTACAGAATGAAGTAACGAACCGAGGTCTATAAATACATTAAATATGCCTAAAAGCATCCATAATTTAAATGAAAATAAATAAGCTAAAAATATTTTTTTTACTCCCTCTATATACACATATTTTAGCTTATTTCTTTTAATTTATGGATGATTTTAGGCATATTTAATGTATTTATGGACCTGGGTCCGTTACTTCAACCACAGGCGATTGAAGTCCCCTGTCCACATTCAGAGCCCCCGCCCCCACCCCACCCCCTATAGTATAGTCGGACCAGATTTATTTATGTAATAGTCCGGGGGGCAAATGTACATATACGTATACAAATCCGGCACCTCATGTTCATTTTTGGCACCCGATGATTTTATTGTCCCGCCTGCTTTAGCAGAAGCGGGACATATGCATAGCTTTTCCGTCGGCGGCGTCGTCGGCGGCGGCGGCGGCGTCAACATTTCACGTTAAGTTTTTGCGTTTAGGTCAGTTTCCAGAAAACTATAACTCCTACGACCTCCATACTTGGTATACATCAACACTGTGGTGTAACCATCTCACACAGGGAACCCATGTGACCTTCACCTACTATTCATGGTTCATTGACATACTTTTCACATGCATTCAACGTTAAGTTTTTGCGTTTAGCTCTGTTTCTAAAACTTAGTGCTCATGCTAATTTATTGTAACTTCTGTTTCCCTCAATGGAATGCTTTAATATTCCATACATGCATTTGTAACAACATCTCGCATCATTCTACAGAAATCCCATTGTGCCCGCTAACCCCAAAGGTGAAGGTCACTGACTTAGAAATTTCCGTGTTTGGAAAAGTTAACGCTCGGTTTAATGTATTACAACTTCTGTTTCCCTTGATGGAATGCTTCGGTATACATCAACACTGGTGTAACCATCTCACACAGAGGGATCCCATGTGACGTTGACCTAGTTTTCATGGTTGATTGACCTACTTTTCACATGCATTCAACGTTAAGTTTTTGCGTTTAGCTCTGTTTCTAAAACTTAACGCTCAGGTTAATTCATTGTCACTTCTGTTTCCCTCAATGGAATGCTTTAATATTCCATACATGCATTTGTAACAACATCCCGCATCATTCTCCAGAAAGCCCATGATGCCCGCTAACCCCAAAGGTCAAGGTCGCTGACTTAAAAATTTCCGTGTTTGGAAAAGTTAATGCTCAGTTTATGCTTTAATATTCCATACAGACATTTGTAACAACATCCCGCATCATTCTACAGAAAGCCCATGTTGCCGGCTAACCCCAAAGGTCAAGGTCACTGACTTACAAATGTCCGTGTTTGGAAAAGTTAACGCTCAGTTTATGCTTTAATATTCCATACATGCATTTGTCACAACATCCCGCATCATTCTGCAGAAAGCCCATGGTGCCCGCTAACCACAAAGGTCAAGGTCACTGACTTAGAAATTTCCGTGTTTGCAAAAGTTAACGCTCAGTTTATGCTTTAATATTCCATACATGCGTTTGTAACAACATCCCGCATCATTCTACAGAAATCCCATGGTGCCTGCTAACCCCAAAGGTCAAGGTCACTGAATTAGAAATTTGGTGTTTGCAAAAGTTAACGTTGAGTTTATGCTTTAATATTTCATACATGCTTTTGTAACAACATCCCGCATCATTCTACAGAAAGCCCATGGTGCCCGCAACCCCAAAGGTCAAGGTCGCTGACATAGAAATTTCCGTGTTTGGAAAAGGAAAAGTTAACGCTCAGTTTTAGCGCTCAGTTTATGTTTTAATATGCCATATATGCATTTGTAACAACATCCCGCATCATTCTACAGAAAGCCCATGGTTCCCGCTAACCCCAAAGGTCAAGGTCACTGAATTAGAAATTTCCGTGTTTGGAAAAGTTAACGCTCAGTTTATGCTTTAATATTCCATATATGCATTTGTAACATCCCGCGCCATTCTACAGAAAGCCCATGGTGCCCGCTAACCCCAAAGGTCAAGGTCACTGACTTACAAATTAACGCTCAGTTTATGCTTTAATATTCCATATATGCATTTGTAACAACATCCCGCATCATTCTACAGAAAGCCCATCATTCTACAGAAAGTCCATGGTGCCCGCTAACCCCAAAGGTCAAGGTCACTGACTTACAAATTAACGCTCAGTTTATGCTTTAATATTCCATACATGCATTTGTAACAACATCCCGCATCATTCTACAGAAAGCCCATCATTCTACAGAAAGTCCATGGTGCCCGCTAACCCCAAAGGTCAAGGTCACTGACTTAGAACTTTACGTGTTTGGAAAAATTAACGCTCAGTTTATGCTTTAATATTCCATACATGCATTTGTAGCAACATCCCGCATCATTCTACAGAAAGCCCATGGTGCCCGCTAACCCCAAATGTCAAGGTCACTGACTTAGAAATTTACGTGTTTGGAAAAATTAACGCCCACTTTATGCTTTAATATTCCATACATGCATTTGTAGCAACATCCCGCATCATTCTACAGAAAGCCCATGGTGCCCGCTAACCCCAAAGGTCAAGGTCACTGACTTAGACATTTACGTGTTTGGAAAAGTTAACGCTCAGTTTATGCTTTAATATTCCATACATGCATTTGTAACAACATCTCGCATCATTCTACAGAAAGCCCATGGTGCTCACTAACCCCAAGGTTATTACAAGCTCCATATATACTATCAAACATTTTGCTCCGTTGAGCTCTTGTTATAGGAATGAATGGCCTTTTTGTGGAATTTATCGGGGTATCAACTTGGAAAAGTCGCGGGAATACTGGACGAAGGCCGGAAGGCCTCGTCCAGTATTCCCGCGACTTTTCCAAGTTTATTATCGTGATTATAGAAATGAATGGCCTTTTTGTTGAATTTATCGGGGTATAAACTTGGGAAAGTCGCGGGAATACTGGACGAAGGCCGGAAGGCCTCGTCCAGTATTACCGCGACTTTTCCAAGCTTATATCCCCGATAAATTCAACAAAAAGGCCATTCATTCCTTATAATTCCAGCATTTGAAATAAATTCATCAAGAAAATGTGTTTATTTTCCGTTTTCTTAAGAATTATTTTAACTGCGCCTCACGGGTACGGAAAGTAGTTCGGCGTGGGAGTTTACTGGGATATACATTTTGGACAGAGACTTGCTACGAGCCAATTAAATGTTAGGGAATTGTGTTAATATTTTTGTGCTGGAATTATAAACTAGAATGTATAAGGTTTCCAAAAAATCCGGGTGCCGTTTTTTTAAACCACGGAAAATGTCATTTCAAGGTCATTGAAATTCATACATGCTTGGTGTCCGAATACTGATATGGATATGATCATTTGCAGTTCTTATTGCATTGATAACCGTATACATTGCTCAGAAGATCGGAATAATAGATATTCTGCATCTTACTAGCAGAAACACACAAGTAGTTTCAATGTACGGCGGTTATATTTTCAAAATGGTCGCCAAAAGGCTACATTTTCAAATAGGCTGGCATGTAAGACACGTAGGAGCGTAATTTCATGTATATATACATATGGTTTTAGTTCAAAGTATCGTATAAGAAATGTAGTGATGCCGTTTCTTATACTTTACCATATTTAAATTTCAAAATGGCCGCCAAATTGCATTTAATTTTTTTCTTGTAAATACAGGCTAAAATAACTGTTAGTGATACCGGTGCACACATCCATATCTTTGACTAAGAAAGTGAAACAAGTCAACATGATCGGCTATTGATAATAATGTCTTTGCAAGCACGGAAATCATGTTTATTTTGAAAATGGCCACCAAAATAAAACGATTTGCCAAGTATAGACCAGTGAAAAAGTCAAATAGTGAACTTCACGTGGATGCTTTAATCCATGCATTCAATATCAAGATTCTAACAATACACCAGAAATATATGCTTCAAATATTCAATGAATCTAGTCATGGCTTATATCACAGTTGCTAGTCAAGTATTGTACATACTTCACACATTTATTGATTTCTTGGAAGTTTATATACATTTATTCGAACATACTAGATGTGTCTATACCCACATATTCAGTATCAAAGAATCCAGCACTCACTGTGCGAAATAACATATGCAAATTATGTCACATACTCGATGAGGTTTTTGTCTCGCCCGCGAAGCGGAAAGCGAGACATAGGTTTTGCTTTTCCGTCGTCGTCGGCGTCGGTGTCGGCGCCGGTGTCGGCGGCGTCATCATTCAATGTTAAGTGTTCGTGTTACGGTCATTACTTCAACACCTTATCAGCTACAGTCATCAAACTTTATACATACCTTTAATATGATATGTAGATGAATATAGGACTATTAAAAAAAATTCCGGGCTCCAGGGTCAAGGTCAAACTATTTCTTTCTATGCTACAAACTGAACATTAATGCATGAATACCCGTGTTCTCGTGCGCTCTGTACACCTTACCTGTAGAGAGAACAATAGCCTTCTCCAGTTGAACACTTCTGCATGTGCAAGCATGTGCAAATTTCCAGCTTGACCACTAAATGTCCAGCTAAATTATTACAGGTAATTTATACAGGTAAATTATTATACCTGGGTATTACATTTCCGTAAACGGTGTTGACAATATTGTGGCACCTGTGCAGATATATGTAGATAAATATAGGACAATTATAAAAATTCTGGGCTCCAGTAGCGAGCATTATTTTTTTGTTAATTTTTAAACTTTTTTTTTTTTATCTTTTTTTTCCATTTTTAGCCAGGTTTTTTTGGGAAAAAAATCCTTTTAAATTATTTTTTTTAAAACTTTTTTTCCATTTTTAGCCAGGTTTTTTTGGGAAAAAAATCCAGGCTATTGGATTGGCGAAAGCCAGGCGGGCGGGCGGCGTCCACAATCAATGTTAAGTTTTCGTGTTTCAGTCCATTTCTTTGTTACTGTAACACATAGGACCAACAAACTTTCACAGCTTCATAACCAAGGGGTGCCCACCACATATCACTATCCAACATTTTACCTTTTTGAACTTGACCCATTTTTTCCGCGCAGTCAATGTTAACCTTTCGCGTTTACAATGTTAAGTTTTCATGTTTAAGTCCATTTATTTGGTACTGTACCACCTAGGACCACCAAACTTTCACAGCTTCATAAACCAAGGGGTGCCCACCACATACAACTATCCAACATGTGACTATTTTTGTCGCGCCCGCTTGCGGAAAGCGCGATATAGTCGGCACTTTGGCGTACGTACGTACGTACGTACGTGTGTCCGGTTAACGTTTTTGGTTAAGTTGTTTGGTTAAGTTATTTGGTTAAAGTTTTTTATTAAGTTCTTTGGTTAAAGTTTTTGGTTAAGTTTTTTGGTTAAAGTTTTTGGTTAAGTTTTTTGATTAAGTTTTTTGGTTAAAGTTTTTCGTTATACTATATCTCTGCAACTGCTTTGCCCATTACCTTGACACTTCACATGGGTGTTTATCATCTTCTATATTTTCATTCTACCCCCCTCCCGTGCGGCCCCTGTGCCCAATGTCAAGGTCAAATTACTTTGAAGTTTTTGGTTAAGTTTTTTGGTTAAAGTTTTTGGTTGGTTAAGTTTTTTGGTTAAGTTTTTGGTTTTTGGTTAATGTTTTTCGTTATACTATATCTCTGCAACTGCTTTGCCCATTACCTTGAAACTTCACATGGGTGTTTATCATCATCTATATTTTCATTCTACCCCAATCTCGTGCGGCCCCTGTGCCCAATGTCCAGGTCAAATTACTTTGAAGTTTTTGGTTAAGTTTTTTGGTTAAAGTTTTTGGTTTAAGTTTTTTGGTTAAGTTTTTCGTTAAAGTTTTTCGTTATACTATATCTCTGCAACTGCTTTGCCCATTACCTTGAAACTTCACATGGGTGTTTATCATCATGTATATTTTCATTCTACCCCCCTCCCGTTCGGCCCCTGCGCCCAATGTCAAGGTCAAATTACTTTGAAGTTTTTGGTTAAGTTTTTTGGTTAAAGTTTTTGGTTAAGCTTCTTGGTTAAAGTTTTTCGTTATACTATATCTCTGCAACTGCTTTGCCCATTACCTTGAAACTTCACATGGGTGTTTATCATCATCTATATTTTCATTCTACCCCCCTCCCGTGCGGCCCCTGTGCCCAATGTCAAGGTCAAATTACTTTGAAGTTTTTGGTTAGTTTTTTGGTTAAAGTTTTTGGTTAAGTTTTTTGGTTAAGTGTTTGGTTAAAGTTTTTCGTTATACTATATCTCCGCAACTGCTTTGCCCATTACCTTGAAACTTCACATGGGTGTTTATCATCAACTATATTTTCATTCTACCCCACTCTCGTGCGGCCCCTGTGCCCAATGTCCAGGTCAAATTACTTTGAAGTTTTTGGTTAAGTTTTTTGGTTAAAGTTTTTGGTTAATTTTTTTGGTTAAGTTTTTTGGTTAAGTTTTTTGGTTAAAGTTTTTCGTTATACTATATCTCTGCAACTGCTTTGTCCATTACCTTGAAACTTCACATGGGTGTTTATCATCATCTATATTTTCATTCTACCCCCCCCCCCCCTCCCACCCCCCCTCCCGTTCGGCCCTTTGCCCATTACCTTGAAACTTCACATGGGTGTGTATCATCATCTATATTTTCATTCTGCCCCCCATCCCCCTCCCGTTCGGCCCCTGTGCCCAATGTCAAGGTCAAATTACTTAGACGTGTTAGGTTAAAGATTTTTTCTCGCCTGCTTGCGGAAAGCGCGATATAGTCCGGTTAAAGTTTTTGGTTAAGTTTTTTGGTTAAGGTTTTTCGTTATACTAGATCTTTTTTTTAGTGTCCATGCCTCGCCACAGGGGGCGACATGCAGGCCGCGGCCATCTAGTTTTGTGACCATTTTTTTTTACCTTCACCTATTATTTCTACGTAATTGACTTAGCCATTTTCAACGTTAACTTTTTAACGTACGTCTGGTTAAAGATTTTTGGTTAAAAGTTTTTCGTTATACTATATCTCTGCAACTGCTTCGCCCATTACCTTGAAACTTCAGATGGGTGTTTATCATCATCCATATTTTCATTCTAACCCCCAACCGTGCGGCCCCTGTGCCCAATGTCAAGGTCAAATTACTTTGAAGTTTTTTGTTAAAAATTTTTCGTGTACTATGTCTCTGCAACTGCTTCACCCATTACCTTGATACTTCACATGGGTGTTTATCATCATTGTCGCACCCGCTTGCGGAAAGCGTGATATCGTCGGCATTTTGGCATATGTCCGTCCGTCCGTCAGTACGTCCGTGTGTCCGGTTAAAGTTTTGTTTTCGTTAAAGTTTTTCCATCTACTATATCTATTTTTTTAGTGTCCATGCCTCGCCCCAAGGCGCGACATGCAGGCCACGGCCATCTAGTCTACAAAAAGTGGGTATAATTATGTTATCCAAGTGTCTATGCTTGGAAAAAACCTGGCCTTCGTGGCTTTGCCTCGTTTCTTGTTGTCTAGTAGCATAAGGTCGTAAGTGCTATATACCGACTATTATCATATACTAAAACAATTATTGACTAGTGAGCCATAGAATATAATCTGATATTCTATGGCTCACTAGTCAATAATTGTATAATATGTTCGGGCCAGTGAAAATTGCTTTCTGGCACAGGCTCGAGGTCAAGGCGGCGGGACAAGACGAGACATTTGATTCCGCGGAATTATTGTACTATATATACATGTATGCTCCTTCATTTGTGAACATACTGCACAAGGATATGACTTAATTGGAATAGTTGTACAGATTTTCTAACATACTGAAATAATTGTCATTGTGGTTATAAGGAGTTGCTCACTTAACTATGTGTTCACATACATTACATAGGTTTATAGTGTGCTCAAGGGTACCCCATACCAGCGACTAATATGTTGGTTATACGGCTCTACGTATGTGGTGTATGCATGGTGTGTAGAGTATTATAGCACTTTTGAAGGTAATGATATTCATGGCACCTGCATGGATTAAATCAGTTTTCATCAATACAATGTACCGTATATACAAACCTATAGAATATGTAGTTACAACGATATAATCTTTTCCATAATGTGAAATTAATATCCGTATTATGCTGAATCTGATACATACACTTCATTCAGAAAAGTAGATAAATTACAAGAATGATATTTGTATATCCTATGCTCATTTTAGAAGTCAGCGAGTTGAAGCAGATGCCGGTTAGTTTAAGTAATTTAATATTTCTAGTAATGATAAGCTTCCTCATAATGAATGGGTTGTTCGTCTATTTGTAAAATCATCGCATGCTTATTAACAGGTGCATACTAGAAAGCAGTAAACCATATGGACCGTAGACTCGTGTAAAATAATGTCAACATGTTAATACTATAAAATGCGCAATTTAGGAGAACAGAATTTTTAGCGAGGCACTTAACCATTATATATGCTATTTTATGAGCTTATACAAAATAAGGAAGAGCATATGTCAGAGTGCTCTGTATTCAGAGCTGATTTTGGGCTTGGCCACGTTCTTTGTATGCCCCCGCTACCGAAAGGTACGGGGGCATATACTGTTACCAGCGTCCGTCCGTCCGTCCGTCCGTCCGTACGTCCCGATATTACCATATTCTTTAGTAACTTCTACATGGCTTCACATATTATGTCAATAGTTATACACGTGATACATATGAACATGCCTTACACACTCCACCCCCCAGTACTTCGACCTTGACCTTTGGCCTTGACCTTTTCCACTTTAAATGTTTGCTTGGCACTTTGGGACAAATCTACGTGCACGTTTCTCAATCCTACACTAACTTCTCAATACTTTTGCCAATCGCTTAAATATTTATACACATGATACATATGAACATGCCCTACACACTCCACCACCCAGTACTTCGACCTTGACCTTTGGCCTTGACCTTTTCCACTTTAAATTTTTGCTTGGCACTTTGGGACAAATCTACGTGCACGTTTCTCAATCCTACAATAACTTCTCAATACTTTTGCCAATCGCTTAAATATTTATACACATGATACATATGAACATGCCTTACACACTCCACCACCCATTACTTCGACCTTCACCTTTGACCTTCACCTTTTCCACTTTAATTGTTTACTTGCCACTTTGGGACAAATCTACGTTTCTCAATCCTACACTAACTTTCACACACGCATTGCTCCAACGGTCCTCTACCGCCCTGTGACAAATCCACATTCGTCCTGCCCCCGCTAAGCACAGGGTCAAGGTCACAGACTTGGTGCGTTCAAAACCTTAACGCTCGGGTAAATGGCTTATAATCAAATATGCCTCGTTGTCTTTGGCTGCCAGCGGGGGCATTCGTGTGCCGACAGGCCACATTTCTAGTATTATATCCGGTACAGTGGAGAATGTATACAATGCATGCTAATACGTCATATCATGTGCTGATCGTATCCATTATCTGCCATCATGCTTGTATTTTCAAATTGAGTGTCCGTTTTTATCAAGAGCCAGCATGGCTTATGCAATAAACTATCATTGTACATAGTCGGATGGCACAACCGACTGCTGGTAGCCATTATACATTAGGAAATATACATGTTCGGATAGCATTATGCTTATGAAAGCTAAGACCTTTGTGGATACGTGCTGATGTAATGCATTGTTTCTTACATATCTTATGTGAAAGTTGCTATATTAATAATAAGTTGGTGATATTATTTAGCATTACATGAAAGAAGTTGACTATGTTGATCCTCTAGTATGGTGTCTGGTTAACAGTGAATCCATCCTCATTTGGATTTCGTACATATCCTTTTACTCGGAGAATTAGACACGTTATATATTATGGGGGAAATGCTATCTCAATGTGGGTCCTGTATGTAAGTAACTGAGCACGATCTCACCAAAACATAATAATGATTATACTACATTACCACAAACCTTGAATACAATCATATATGTTTAGATTTTCTATCTTAACCAGGCTGTGACGTTATCCAAACTAGAAAAGAAGATACAGAGAGGAGACCAATGAACCCATGAAAACATGTCTGGCGCTATACACAATCGGGTAGCAGCACGACACGCGTACACATTAACTATCGCCTATAACCGTGCATGGGTCATGATGAACTGCGTTCGAATATGCATTTACTAGAACTTAATAGGTTTGTTTGTTTGTTTGTTTGTTGGGGCTTAACGGCCTATCAACAGCTAAGGTAATTTAAGGCCGGGTGAATGGGTTTAGTACTAAATCCCATACATTACCTGTACAAGTACATGTACATTTACATGGTTCAAGTACATGTACATAGGTAGGAATCCGTAATTATAAACGTTATGAAGCATGACATTGAAATTATCACTTTCTAAGATCTGTACTTTAATAGCTTTAATTAATGAAACCTGACACACATATTCAGTCGATGACCATATATGGTATTTATCCTGTTGTGTTTTTTTTATAAATACAATACAACATTATTTTTTATTTTCCATGACCTTGAACTAGCATTCAACTTAACAAAAGTAAATGCATTACATAACTAGGCATTATGTTGTAATGCCCCCTTGGCATACTGGACTCTAACAGGAGAAACTCTTCCAAACGTTTCGACTTGTCCACGTAAATGTACACGGACGGACAAACGGACGGACGTACTGACGTACGGAACGTCAGGAGCAAGCAATATGCCTCCTTCCTATTAGTGTAGTTGCTTAAGAGCCAAAAATACCATGTTTGTGCACTTTTGGAAACAAACATGAAACTTAGCACACTGATAGATACCACAAATACAAGCAACATATGCTATAGAACCACCTCGACAGAGACACATGGTGGCTCACATGCCTTCATGGATAGGAAGAACATATAAAAAACTTCAACTACATAAAAATATATGTTAACATGTCATCACATTTGTAAAATGTGTGGTAATAATTGTAACCACATTATGTTGCTATGTGGTGCCAGGTGGTGCCATCTGGTGGCGCATATATAGGATTAAGCATGTTTTAGTATCGAAATATGCTTCTATGTTTAAACTCACGATACAACTTCCATATATTCACCTGAGGTGTTGTCAATGATGTAACTGCAATCAACATGCAGTCAATTTTGTATATACATGTACTGTGTTGCTAGGCTACATCGATAAGCTTTGATTTCATATTATAATGGATACAATATAAATATTATTTAAAATAGAAATGCTGGTGCAAAGTCTGTAATAAGCAAATATGATAGTATTGGTATATACTAACACAATATTATTTATTAGTTTATGCGATACAGAGCACGGTGGTACCATGTGGCGCCTTTGGTGGAGCCACATGGTGGTTCCTATATCATCACACACAGAACTGCGCATTATCTTGGGATTATGTTTACATGTTTTTCCCCAATATGTTCTAATATGTCTTGGGAGACATTTTATTTACAGTTTGTGGTTCTACTACGCATTTAGCGTTGCTACGTGGTGCTGCACAGCGCCACATTTATGCAATACGTAAACATGTATCAACATTGCATTGTTGTCATGAATTATACGATATTGTAAGACACAACTATCGTGAACTGTTTCAAAATGTATACTGTATACCAAATGTGGCGCTCCTTAGCAACAAGCGAGTGTCACATGTCTCACGTCAGATGATATACATGCTGACTTTAGTACTCGACCAGTAGCTCCTATTAGCTCAGATGAATCAGAGCCTGGACATTATTTAGAAACAATGTCCAAGAAATGCGGGAGTTGGCTAGGACCGCAGCGGAGAAGGATATCTTCTTGAAGGCCTACTTTAGTCATATTCAATCACAGGTCCGAACTCGAAGTTGACAGTGAACTTATGTCGCGACTGTTCATTTCATGCCAAGCAAGAGCAATTAATATTGATGACTTCTTCATGCACGAAAACCATCCATATCCACCAAGTTTATCAGACCATGGAAAGCTCCATATGGTAACAAGTCAGACTTACTGAAATGCTTATCGACAATGATTAGTCCATCAGCTGACACTCCAACTGTCGATACTAGTGTATTGGATGGTGCGGCTATTGTGCACTTGCTTGAGCCAATACCATACATTGACAATGAACCATACATTGACAAGCAGGCGAATAATGCGGATTGTCTGGGATTCATATGTGAAATACAGCCTGAAAGACTCATCTAGACAGAAACGAGGAAAGGGAATCAGGTGGCGTGTGGTAGGAACATCAAAGGTCCCACGGAACTGGCAACAATTTATCTGCGTCTCGGATAATAAGGTAGAATTGTTTGATCTCCTGTCAAATGCAACTAATAGCTATAAACAGGTGATAATAAATGCTGATGTCTACGTTACAAAGGGAGAGTCTGTCCTTTCCTCACATGCAGAATCCGACTGTTCATAAATGAGTCCATGTAACCATGAGGAGACTGATACTAGGGTAATTCTCCATGTAAATGATACTGCACAAAAAGGAAGGAAAACGTGTCTAATCAGAACTGTAGATACGGATGTCTTAGTTCTAGCCATTGCCTATGCAGACGAAATTGACATTGACGAATTATGGGTGGCAGTTGGCACTGGCAAGGCATTTTGCTATATACCTGCTCACGAAATTACACGCACAATGGGATCTCATAGGGCTTCAGCACTGCCAGTATTTCATGCGTTCATGGGCTACGACACGGTGTCAGCATTTGTATACTGAGCAAAACTAGAAACGTCCCTCCATGTTTAAGGAAAGATTCATCAAAAACCAAAAGGGTTACTTTTAAAAATCAAAATGGAAAAACAAGTTCATTCATTTCTGTATCAAAGCCAATAAATTTCATTTGGATATCTTGTTAAATATTCGAGAGATAACCGGCCAAGGGCGGTAGGGGTCAAAATCAAAAATCACAAAAACTCAGAAATGTGTTACTTAATGTTTAGAGATGGAATTTCAATAAGTAATGTGGCAAATTCAGTAAATCTCGTTAGTACCGAGTGTGGCCACCATTTGCATGAATGCATGCAATGATCCTACGCCGCATCGACGTGACGTAACGCAATACCAGTGCGTTGGGCAAATTCCTCCATTCCCGTTGTAACGCCCGTGTAAGATCGCGAACATTGTCAATCTGATGGTTAGCTCGTGCTTTGAGGCCCAGCTCATCCCATATGTGCTCAATGGGATTGAGATCCGGGGAGACCGCGGGCCATGGCATGACGTCGACGTTGTTTTGCTGTAAGTATTGAGTGGTGACCCTGGCTACGTGAGGGCGGGCAATGTCGTGCATCAATGTCACACCAGGACCATGCTGACGGATAAATGGTAAGGCATGTGCATTTAGCACATCTGCAACATAACGTTGTGCATTGATGTTGCCCTGTACAACAACCAAATCACGTCTTCCGGTTTCCCATGTTCCCACCCCAGACCATTACGCTCCCTCCCCCAAACCTGTTCTTCTCAACAATGCAACAATCGGTGAATCTTTCATTTTAACGCCTGTATACCCGTAATCTTCCGTCAGCATGACTAAACTGTGAACCGAGATTCATCGGTGAACAAAACTCGGTTCCAGTCAGCCCTTCTCCAGTTCAGATGACGTCGCGCCCATAATAGTCTGGCAGCACGGTGACGTTGGGTCATTATCTGACCAGTGTACGGGCGGCGTGCCCGGATTGGTTGGGCGTTACGACGTAACCGGTTGCGAATGGTCTGCCCTGAGACACCGTATCGCCTAGCAGTGACTGTGGCTGCCAATCGACGTTGACGTAAGTGCGTCAACGTAATGTAACGATCGGCTATAGCCGTCGTTACACGAGGCCTACCAGGTCGCTGCCGGTCGTGAACAGCCCCAGTCTGCTGGTACCGGGCTGCAAGACGATCAATCGTCTTCCGACAGCAACCAAACCGAGGCGCGACCGCCCTGGCGGCCATCCCACCCGCAAAGCATCCCAATTGCCTGATTTCGCTCGTTTTCGGAAAGCCGTGGCATATCGAAAACAGTGAAAAATTAAAAAGGTTTTTAATTTTCCGAATAGCCCCTATCGCATGAATGGTACGACATGAACTGAATCACCTTATCGATGACAAGTATAGCGTGCACGTGCAAAAAGTGGAAAACATCGTTCCGGTCACTGGCCGCTATGTAAACCGTGTGTATCGGCTAAACTCTACACGATCGTATTCTGAACATCGCCACGGTTTAAAATACATGTACTTTGAACATGTGGTACATACATAGACAGAGCTACACCGGCTATAAAACAGGGACGTTTCTAGTTTTGTTGAGTATAGGACGAGGCTAGAAAACTATGTGGTCAGTTTGGCAAGTATTATCCGAGATTACAGAAGCATTCATTGAACTGTCTACCTGCATCAATGATATCAGTACAGAGGTTATATATAGTTGTGTCACAGGGTCAGCTCTTCCTTATAAGGACTAACACAGGTTTGGTTCGACTGGTTTTTATTGGCGTAACATCGATGGCCTGAAATCACATACAGGCACCCATAAGTATATATACATGTGCCACCTCAGAGCCCTATCTGACAACGAGACATTGCTAAATAGCAGGAAGAACTAATATTTCCTAGCAAATATCTATAGACGCTATCTTCAATATTGCTACTGACGAGCAATGACACTTAAACCAGATAACTCCAATCAAACTGTACATGTGTACCGGCTGATCAGGAGCTACAGTGGCGTAAATGTTACAACATACGTTATTGTGCCAGTTCTATCCTTCAGCCCAGCTGCGCCTGATGCGACTGCAGTTTCCCGCCGTCTCATCTGGAGCTACACTGGTTCCCAACATAGCAAAGTCCTCATTGTCAAGAACGGGAATGAATATTGGGAAATGATAACCAACACATTCTATTTATAGAGCGACATGGTATATACATTTTACAGGTACCACAATCACCGGTATGCTTCTAACGGGTAACATATACATGTATATTATATGACACACTCCTTAGAACGAGCCCTACCAACAGGTTATGGCAGTTTACCCCTTATTATATACATGTACGTTATAGTCTGCTTCAAAGCAAACGTTTCTACCAGGAACCAGGTTTACAATTGATTAAAACAAACATACTTTTATTGGAGTCTATGCATACGGTAACTTAGTTACCCTTAGAGCCTTTAGGCTACTTAGTATATGGTTTCTATAAGATGGTTAGGAATCTAAATATTGACTTACCAATATGACGAGACAAAAATAGAAGAAATCCTATTGCGACACCCTCCCACACACGACAGCTCTTGCCAACGTAAACTTACAGAGTGCCCTTCAATCATACCGGCGGCACGCTTCTCGTTACGGGCCCCGGAATAAATTACTCGTGCATAGATCCTCCAATCAAAAGATGACACACACACCTACGTCACACCACTCACCCATACGGACAATACAAGGCACTACATGGACAGCACATGGACGATTACATTATGTGAACACGGGAATGTCAAGACTGGCCCCGCTAATAAACAACTCATACTAAAAACACATTGAGGGGCGATTACACAGTAGCTGGAACCTACAATACAACGAGGGTTGATTAATAGGTTATATTATAGCAAATACACCATAATTCAATCATGTCCTGTTTTGACAACTGTGACAGTTGTATAAAGGTTTACAATTCTGATGTATGACCGAACCAGCGAACTGATGGATATCAATGAAGTTAGACATGATCTGCTCACAAGAAAGGGCAGATTCAGACATGAAAGTCTTTCTCCAACTAAAGCAGCTCTAAAGGAACATGCTGAAAGGGCTGCGTATCAAGGTGAACATGTGTGGGGGCAGGCCATGTCTCCAACGATGGAACTGCATAATCCAGACGACTGGGGCTGTTCAAAAATCGATGATGGGTGGGAGCCCCGCTGGCCACTGCTACCAGAAGTCTCAAAGGGTGCCGTGAACTAATCAAATGTAGCTACAAGAAAGGGTGCAACATATGTCGTTGTGGATGTTCACGAGCAAATATGTCATGCACAACACTATGTTCATGCATGTGCACTGAAATCTAATAGTCTAATAACTGATGTGAACATAGCATACCTCGTATTAACTTCACAAACACTTAATGTTTGTTTTATCATTGTATGTCACATATCGGCCGCCGACTGTAAAAGGACCTTAAGTCATATAATACGCGTATCGTGAGTATGTTGTACGGATCTAATAATAAGTCTGTCTTATAGCTCTGCGTGCTTGGTAAGCACACCGAGAGAAACTATATCGTTATTGCAAATAAGTAAATAAGCAAATATTCACAAAATATGGCAAAAATAACGCAAATATATGTAAATTTAGACAAATGCGCCACTAGGTGGCTCCACCTAGCAACGCAGTTGTCATGGAAGCGAGATATTTTATGTATATGCATTTCTTTGCTGTATTGTCATCTAATAAGATTCAGAATAAGTAAACCTGTATTTGTGGACATTCCATTGATTTGGGAAGGTGAGCCATCATGTGACACCACAGGGCGCCACCGGGCGCTGTCGAGATGGTTCTATATCCCATGTTGATTACATTTATGATATATACGTGTGTATAAAGTATCATGCTTGTTTCCAAAAGGGTACAGATAATTAATGGTAAAGTACACACTATCGTTGACTTGAATTCACATGCAGTGTAATTCTTACCGGCGTGTGTACCCTAGCAACACAGTTGATCCAGATTAGTAATAAGTCTGCTTTACAGCTGCAGGCTTGGTAAACCCACCGAGAGAAACTATATCATTATTACTGAGAAAATAAGCAAATATTTACAAAAGTATGACTAAAATGAGGCAAAAAATGGGTAAATTTAAAACAATGCGCCACCAGGTGGCTCCACCTAGCGACACAGTTGTCATATAAGTGAGATATTTGTTATGCCTATGCATATTTCTGGTATACTGGCTTCTAATGAGATTGAAAACTCACAATTAAACCTGTATTTATGGACATTCCATTCACGTGGGAAGGTGAGCCACCATGTGGCGCCACCGGGTGCTATCGATGTGGTTATATAATCTATGCTGCTTACATTTATGATACTTACCCGTGTGCAAAGTTTCATGTTTGTTTCCAAAAGTTCACAAACATGTCCTTATCCCATTGCACTAATCGCATAGGTGGCATCTTTACATTTCTGAAGATATGTTTCTTTAGATTAATACAGTAACAGGGAACCTACTCTTCACTCTTCCACTCCTTCACATCTCATTGACCGGATCTTCGAAGCTTTAATTCCAACACAACAATATTTACACAATTCCCTAACATTTGATTGGCCCGTAGCAAGTCTCTGTCCAAAATGTATATCCAAGTAAACTCCCACGCCGAACTACTTTCCGTAACCGTGAGGCGCAGTCAAAATAATTCTTAAGAAAACGGAAAATAAACACATTTTCTTGATGAATTTATTTCAAATGCCGGAATTATAAGAAATGAATGGCCTTTTTGTTGAATTTATCGGGGATATAAACTTGGAAAAGTCACGGGAATACTGGACGAGGCCTTAAAAAATTACAATTTTCGAAAAATTGTATTTTCTTATCGCTTCGTCCAGTATTCCCGCGACTTTTCCCAGTTTATACCCAGATAAATTCCACAAAAAGGCCATTCATTCCTATATTAATTCCCTGGGTTCGGGTTTAGTAATGTTAGTAATTAGCTTTCCGCAATAATACGTTACGTTGAACAATTCTGCAGTAGCCAGGAACTACTGTCTGTTTCACGAAAGCTGCCCAAATTTTACGGCTATATAAACAATTCAAAAACAAGATTTCTTTTGATAATATTAAATTAAAGGAAAAATTAAGAATGAGCCTTCTTTTTATTTCGTGAAATTTGGTCAAATATTGATTTTATTGCGAAAACAAAATTTCCCCATGTTAAATCGAAAAACACCCCCATTTCCCCCATAGACATCTTCACGGAGTGAAGATGTCTATGGGGATTTAACATGGGGAAATTTTTTGAATTTTAGAAATACTGGACGATTTTTAAAATGTACTTTTGTTTTTTCTTAGTTAGATCATATCCAAGCTATCTAGCTAGGTTTCGGAGTCAATTTCCAAATTTTTTCGTTTTTTGACTCCTCCCACACTCCTTTACCTCTTTTTCCCCCATGTTAAATTCCCATAGAGAAATCAATTTTTCGTAATAAAACCAATATTTGACCGAATTTCACGAAATAAAAAGAAGGCTCATTCTTAAATTTTCCTTTAATTTAATACTATCGAAAAAAATATTGTTTTTGAATTGTTTATATGGCCGTAAAATTTGGGCAGCTTTCGTGAAATAGACAGTAGGTTGCTTTAGATTTAGATTAATAAATGCGGAATTATGACAAAGAATACGAAACATATGCAGTTCGATTTTTCAATTTAAAGGTATCAACATTCGCGACCTACTATGATATTGATATTTGATGACTGCTTTTCAATTTCACAAATAAATTTATTATCAATATAAATGAAAATATTTACAAATTTTTGTATGCCAAATGTATTAATGAATATGTTTAAAAAGGATATGTAACATCAAATTTGTATTGAAGTTCAATGTCCTTGAAATGACATTGAACTTAATTGGAAAGAAATGGCACCGTTATTTTCTGAAAGCTGAACCCTATAAGGTTAGAATATAAAACAACCACGAGAAGAAAGATTAACACGATGTGCCGCATTCATGGCGATTACCCCCGAACTATAATGATAATTTTATGTTCATACCAGGGTGCATTAGTTTACAAGCTGATCTCGAGCTCCACTAGTAAAAATAAGTACCTTTTTGTCGTGGCTATCTTACAGATAGAGATATATTTTCTAGGATAATAATTCAACGATATATGTACACCATACTTTTATAGCAGTACTACAAAGAAGAAAACGTTGCCGTTTTCCTTCGGTGACCTTGAACATATATTATTGTGACCTTGATTTTGATAGCTGTTGTTATATATCTTGATTGTAGTTGATTTTTAATTATTGTGATGCATACCACCGAAGATATTGTTACTTCAAATGAACCAATTCCTCGGTTTCAGGGCATATATAACAAGATTATGATATTGATTTTGAATGACCTTGAAATGACCTCGAAAGTGTCCGAACAAAATGGCACCTGGATATTTCGGAAAGTTGGATCCAAGACGAATACAAAACCACTAACAAAGAAAAATTAACATGAGGTGCCGGATTCTGAGCAGTTTCATCCAGACTATAAAGGGGTATGTGGGTGGGGAGTTCAATCGCCTGTGCTTCAGCCTGTGTCTAGATCAAGACTATACTGCACTTCAACAGCAATGCCCATTTGTACATGAACTTGATCATGTACATGTACTTGTACAGGTAATACATGAGACTTAGTACTCAACCCATTGACCCGGCCTTAAATGACCTTATAGCAAATATGTGTACCAGTGTAGCCACAGATCTAGCCACAGTTTGAAGAACGGTTCATTATAGGAATGAATGGCCTTTTTGTGGAATTTATCGGGGTATAAACTTGGAAAAGTCGCGGGAATACTGGACGAAGGCCGGAAGGCCTCGTCCAGTATTCCCGCGACTTTTCGAAGTTTATATCCCCGATAAATTCAACAAAAAGGCCATTCATTCCTTATAATTCCGGCATTTTAAATAAATTCATCAAGAAAATGTGTTTATGTTGACAGACGGCAGCCATTTATTTACATTGACAGCACTGACAGCGCATCTGTAGAAATTAGATCGGCGTGGGAGCTTACTGGGATATAAATTTTGGACAGAGACTTGCTACGGGCCAATCAAATGTTAGGGAATTGTGTAAATATTTTTGTGCTGGAATTATTTCGGTATAACTGATGGTTTGGGTGCATTGTTACCAACATTCAATTTACGTCACCTCCTGCGAGTTACACGTACACATATGGTACTTTACGGGTTCGAAATTTCGTATCTGTGAATGTGTAGATAATTGACGATTTCTGTCGTGTGTAGTGATTGAGTATTATTAGTTGCACAAAACTGTGTACATTAGCCAAAACCAACGAAATTCACCCAAATCTATCCAAAATCCCCATATGACATGCTGTTCAAGCACATGTGGATCTAGCATGCAGTCTGACAAAACTATTTTTGTCAGAAGCATAACAAACGTTTCACTGACAGAATGGCGAGCAGTGCAGTACCTGATCAGACTGCGCAGATGCGCAGGCTGATCTGGTACTACACTGGTCGAAAATGCCGGAAACACACTTCTTGAATCAGACCTCCATCTATAGACAACGGATGTAAAACCCCAATCGATCGATCAATGCATCCTAGTCGGATACACTTTACTGTATTATCGATAATATTAACTAAAAGCAAAATTTAAGAATGAGCCTACTTTTTATTTTGTGAAATTTGGTCCAATATTGATTTCATTGTGAAAAAAACAATTTCTATGGGATTTAACATGGGGAAATGTTTCTAATTTCAGAAATAGTGGGCCGATTTGATATGTAACTTTTGTTTTCTTAGTTGGATCATTGACAAGCTATCTAGCTAGATTTCAGAATCATTGTCCAACAATTTTCGTTTTTTGACTCCTCCCGGTTCTCCACCTCTTTTTCCCCATGTTAAATTCCCATAGAGAACTAATTTTTCGTAATAAAATCAATATTTGACCAAATTTCGCGAAATTAAAATTTAATATTATAAAAAAAAAAAATTTGGGCAGGTTTCGTGAAACAGACATGAGTTTGCGACCTGTGTAGTCGACTAACGGAGGTTCGTGAAATAGGCTACTGGTATGATCATGGCCGATACAGTTCACTGTTGAGTAGAGAAAAACACGATTCAAATGAGAAAAACATACTATACGTATCAGGCTGAATTAACCCTTTCATCCCTAAGTAACTGAAATTGATGTTGATACATTAATTTTGCAACCAATACAATCGACACCAAATGATTTGCAGACTAGTCCATTTATGAAAAGGGATGTTTTTGTTCTCAAAAATATGAAATTTCTTGCAAAAAGTGCAGATCCTGATGAGACGGCTCGTCACGAGCCGGCCCATCTGGATCTACGTTTTTTTCATATACCACTATACAGGCCTGTGGTGTTGAAATGGTTAAATTGCTAGCTGATCAGGAGCTACACTGATTAAAGTATGTAACCCCATTTCAGCTAACTCGAATTTTCTGATGACCAGTAGCCTATTTCACCAACATAGCAAAGTATACTTTGAGGAGCAATCATTTATTTTTTCCTGAAATGCATTATTTAATATATAACTATCCACTGCATATATTTGATGATTAAAAGTATGCAGAATTATTATACTGAATGTATTACCAAATGTAATACAGTATAATAAAACATAAATTTATCCTAAAATTGAAAATTTCTCCCTCAAAGTTTACTTTGCTAGAAAAGTATACTTTGCAATGTTGGTGACATAGGCTACAGGGGCCCGTTTCACTAAACTTCTTACGACTAAAATGTTCGTAAGTGCAAAATTATGATAGTCTGTAAATTTCACATTAGCAATGTTTTCTTGTAAATAATTATTGGATTTACATTTATGGAGCATAGGCTGCATATGCAGCCTATGCTCAATAAATGTAAATCCATCAGTTTTAATTTCCAGACGATCCTAAATTTGCACTTACGAACTTCTTAGTCGTACGAAGCTTAGTGAAACGGGCCCCAGGTGACTTCGATTTGCGTGACAAATAGAAAACTTGTACTGTTTATCATGGCGAGTCGCATGATATAATATACACGATACATGTAATAATATATTAAGGATGAATTGTACTGAAATTCAAGCCCTGGGGCCCGTTTCACAAATAAATCTTAGTTTGTTCATAAGTTCGAAGTTAACTTATACAAGGTGTGTGATCACGTGGTTTCCGAACCCGATGTTCCGACGTGACGTAATTTGTGACGTCATTCTTACAGTAGATTTTCATTAAAATGATATGTAGCGCACCAAATACGATGGCATAATTATGTGGTGTATGTGTTCTATTAAAGTTCTTTACGATAACTTATAGATTTCACAAAGAATCCAGGACCGTTTATTGCTTACATTCATTTTATTTACATTTACGATAACCGATTCTTCGTCAAAACGACATACTTATGAGATTAAAGCCGCCTGTACAATAAAGGGCAACGTGTACCGAATTTGCTGCGGTATATTTCATAAAAATATGTCATTCCATTAGCAAAATATTAAAGGAAATCTACTGTAAAGACATCTAAAAAACATGACGTCATGCCGTTCGGAAACCACGTGATCCCCCAACTTGTTATAACTTATGAAAAAAGTTATGACCGACTTAAGTCATTGCTTATTTGGTTTCACAAAACAAACTTAAGGCGGTCATAACAAGTCCGTCATAAGTTACAGCTTAGTTGTTGTTTACAGCTTTGGTATGGGCCGCGCGGGTTCGGATCCCGCTCGGGGATTTTATTTGTATGATGACTTTACTTTCCCTTTATGTGTTTTTACATCTAAAATAACGTAATTGCAGGCCTAATGTTGAATATTATTCATTTTTAAAAATAATCTCATGTAGAATACACATTTTATCTCAATATTCCGACGCCATTGAATACATATATTTATTGCCAATTCGTGAACCTTCGACCTTCGTAGTTTGACCATTTTGAAATTTTACTTAGATTACCTCATTACCTAAAAAATCACGTTTCAGAGTCAGCAGAACACGTGTACTGTCGATTATTAATGGTATACCCGGTCAGATATGGATGTATCTGATACAACTACCGAATGACATATTAGATTTATATGTAGAAATGCATGCACTGTTTGAGTCAGAAGCACACATATAGGATTGCCCCTGAACATGTTGACCAGTATAGGAATGGATTTGAAATTGTTGTTAAATGTGTCAGGACTGTTTCTCCAGCTAGTCTGAAAACAAGGTATCCCCTTATCAGAAACGAAACACAGGCTAACACGACAATACACTCTCCGCAAAAGTTATACTCTACTTTCTAGAAACACTTGCTTTGCTAATGGTGTGTACATCTCCAGTAACCGCCAGGAAACTACCAGTTGCGTACAATCGCAATGCATTCAACACTTTCAATGACACTGGCAGACTGTGTGATCTCAGGGTTGACCTTATAATGTTAGCATGTGCAATGTCGCATACTTGTAGAATAGGATCGGTCGGTCGGTCGGTCGATCTGGTACTACACTGGTCGCAACTGCCGGAAACACACGTCTTCAGTCACATCCTCATCTATATACAACCTTTTTGTTGAACTGATGTAAAACCCCAATCGATCGATCAATGCATCCTAGTCGGATACAATTTAGTTTGCGACCTATGTTACCCTAGTCCGATTGATCCGGGCCTATACAGCTCACTGTTGAGGAGAGGAAAACACGATTCCAATGAGAAAAACATAATATGCATATCAGGCTGAATTAACCCTTTCACCCCTGATTAACTGAAATGGAGTTTGATATGTTAATTTTGCAACCAGTCCAATCATCACAAAATGATTTTCAGACTAGTCCATTTATGAAAAGGGGGTGTTTTTGTTCTCAAAAATATAAAAATTACTTGAAAAAAGTGCAGATCCTGATCTCATCTGGATCTACGCTTTTTGCCAATACCACTATACAGGACTGTGGTGTTGAAATGGCTAAGTTGCTAGCTGATCAGGAGCTACACTGATTAAAGTATGTAACCCCATTTCAGCTAAATCAAATTTTCTGATGAGGTGACTTCGGCTTGCGTGATAGTTAGAAAACTAGTAATGTTTATCATGGCGAGTCACATAAGATATAAGATACATTTAATAATATATTAAGGATGAATAGCATTGAAAGTCAAGCCCTCGCATGCAATGTACACGTGTATAGACCGTCAGTGAATATATAGGCCTTCATACATGTGTACAATGTATGCTGATCACACATGTATGAAGGCCTATGCGATTTATGCTGGTCACACAAGTATGAAGACCTATGCAATTTATGCTGGTCGCACATGTATGAAGGCCAATGTAATGTATGCTGGTCACACAAGTATGAAGATCTATGCAATCTATGCTGGTCACACATGTATGAAGGCCTAAGAAATTTACGTTGATCGCGCATGTATGAAGGCCTATAGACACATGTATGAAGGCCTAATAAATTTACGTTGGTCACACATGTATGAAGGCCTATAGACACATGTATGAAGCCTAAGAAATTTACGTTGGTCACACATGTACATGTATGAAGGCCTATAGACACATGTATGAAGGCCTAAGAAATTTACGTTGGTCACACATGTATGAAGGCCTATAGACACATGTATGAAGGCCTAATACATTTACGTTGATCGCGCATGTATGAAGGCCTATAGACACATGTATGACGGCCTAAGAAATTTACGTTGGTCACACATGTATGAAGGCCTATAGACACATGTATGACGGCCTATGCAATTTATGAAGTTCTACGCAATTTATGTTGATCGCACATGTATGAAGGCATATACAATTTACGTTGGGCACACATGTATGAAGGCCTATATAATTTATGTTGGTCGCACATGTATGAAGGCCTATACAATTTACGTTGGTCACACATGTATGACGGCCTATGCAATGTATGCTGGTCACACCTGTATTAAGTGCCTATGCAATTTACGTTGGTCACACATGTAGGAATGCCTATGCAATTTATGCAGGTCAGACATGTATGAAGGCCTATGCAATTTATACTGGTCACACATGTATGAAGGCCTATGTAATTTATGTTGGTCACATATGTATGAAGGCCTATGTAATTTATGCTGGTCACACATGTATCAAAGTCTATTTAATGTATGCTGGTCACACATCTATGAAGGCCTATGCAAGTTACGCTGGTCACACATGTATGAAGCCGATAAAAGCCGAAACACGCCGAATGTCTGTGGTTTGGGTGCATTGTTACCAACATACAATTTACGTCACCTCCCGCGAGTTACACGTATAAGTATGGTTCCTTTGTGGGTATGCTGGTAGTATAAAAGGGGTCCGAAAGTTCTAAGCGGTGAATGTGTAGATAATTGACGATTCTTGTCGTGTGTAATGATTGAGCATTAGTAGTTGCACAAAACTATGTAAATTACCCAAAACCAACGAAATCCATCCAAATGACACCCAAAATACTGACCATCTGTTCAAACACATGTGACAGGTTTCCCACTGGTCCTTAAATTCATGGAAAGTCATGGAATTTGGAAAAATGGATTCCAGGCCTGGATAGTCATGTAATTTGCCTCTTTTTCTGAAACGGTCATTGAAAGTCATGGAATTTGGATTCCAGTCCAATTATTGGTGTTGTTGAGCAAAGTTCAGTGCAATTTCATGATTTCGAGCCAAAGGATTTGATGTGGTAAGGGCACCTGGCACCAAATCGGAATTTTGTAAATTCAGAATTGAAGTACTACATAAAACGGTGTCGAGCTGGAATACACTGTGTTGGGGAGAGAAGTAACTTCTCTCACCAACATAAGTGTATTCCAGGTTCGACACCGTTTCATCAGCATCATCCATGCACATATGGGTCCTTGAATTTCGAAAACAGGTCCTTGAAAGTCATGGAAAAGTCATGGAATTTGGTCTTCCCAAAAGAGTGGGAACCCTGATGTGACTATGACATGAGAAATGGGGCTCATAGCAAATATGTTTATCAGTGTAGCTCTAGATCTAGCATGCAGTTCGACAACAATATTGTTGTGTCAGAATCATAACAAACGTTTCACTGGCATAATGACGAACAGTACCTGATCAGACTGTGCGGATGCGCAGGCTGATCTGGTACTACACTGGTTGCAACTGCCGGAAACACACGTCTTCAGTCACATCCTCATCTATATACAACCTTTTTGTTGAACGGATGTAAAACCCCAATCGATCGATCAATGCATCCTAGTCGGATACAATTTATTTTGCGACCTATGTTACCCTAGTCCGATCGATCCGGGCCTATACAGCTCACTGTTGAGGAGAGGAAAACACGATTCCAATGAGAAAAACATAATATTCATATCAGGCTGAATCAACCATTTCACCCCTAATTGACGGACATGGAGTTTGATATGTTAATTTTGCAACCAGTCCAATCGTCATAAAATGATTTTCAGACTATTCCATTTATGAAAAGGTGGTGTTTTTGTTCTCAACAATATGAAAATTACTTGCAAAAGTGCAGATCCTGATGAGACGGCTCGTCACAAGCCGGCTCATCTGGATCTACGCTTTTTTCCAATACCACTATATTAGTACTTCACTTTCTGGTGCAAACATGCCCTTTGGTATGGAAGTTCCCTATGACAATAGAAAACTTGTTATCCAAAGACACACGCTCTATCTCATTTTCAACTCCCTGTATATAGTTAATTTATGTATAGACATTGGTCCGTTACTTCTACCTGCGTGTGAAATATGCAGTGCTCCCTCTTACAAGGTGCACTCCCGTCTATATACGATGTGGTTGTTCAGGAGGAAATCATTCATCAATTTGAGAAATCCAAGATGGCTATCGAGATGTTCACCGTTGGATATAAAAATAAAACTCTTCAACCGTTCACCATAAACTGATACGTGATGCCACATTTTCCAGTTTACTTTGGTATCATCTACATGCCACGTTAAATGTCATGATCAGGGTCACAGCTTTATAGTAAAAACATCGTAAAATGCAGTACCTTTCCAAGTACAATGTAATTTGATAATGATGTTTGGTAATAATTATTATGTAGTCGTATCGCAGGGTTATAATTAAGGGACAGCTTCATTGCAGTTCATGGAATAGGCGGTTTGTTAGTAGCATGCGCAGGGTAAATTTAACAATTTGTTTCATCCCTAACGGAATTCTGATATCCCTGGTTTAGCCCCCAGGTGCATGTTTTGCTTCCTTGTTACTTGAGAGTTGAATCCGGTTATACCCATTATAAAAGTAGTAAGATTTAATACTAATTGTATTACTTTTAGGTAGTGCGGCTAAATGACTCTGGTGTGGTGAGAACCTGGCACCAGGTCAGGTTATTCTAATTTCTGGGCTGAATATAAATATATGTTTGTTCGTACATATTTGGTTCTGATTTGGGATTTTCCCCACCAATCACAACAGGTGAAATTTGGGATTCTACCATGTTAGCCCGGCCTAAAATGGCCTTATATTAGCTGTTGACAGGCTGTTAAACACCATTAAATAAATTACAAATCATGACATTAGACAACGCCAGATTTATTTCATTATTAATTCCTGTCCAACTTAGAAATCCTGATCAGACGCAGAAGATACAGCCTAAACATCATTCAGTGTTTGCTGAATGCAAAATGAACCACTGATCAAATTGTGAACAGTATAGACCCTCACCAGACTGTACTGAACATGCAATAAATACTGTGTTATCTGGTTATAAGGTAACATATAACACATGGGAAATGTTCAGTTTTTGTTGCGCCTGCTTTAGCAGAACTATAGTCGCCTCTTTTCCGTCCGTCGTCTGCATCAACAAATGTCAAAACCTTTGTACAAGTTTCTTCATCACTATATAACTTTAATAATTACTTGACGGATTGCTTCAATATGTGGACATTTGATACATGTGAGCTTTTGGAATACACTCGTGTCCCAATTAACATGACCTTGGAATTTTTTACCTTCACATTTTTGCGGAAACACATAGCCATTTTTGCGTCAAACACTTTGTACACGTTTCTTTATCGGCATATAACTTTAATATTACTTGATGGATTGCTTCAATGTTTGGACACTTGATACATTTGATACTTCACACGGTTGTGGAAACACGTAGGCATTTATTTACGTCAAAACGTGTACAAGTTTCTTCATCAACATATAACTTTTATATTACTTGGTGGATTGCTTCATAGACACTTGGACACCTGATACATGTACGCATTTGGAACACACTCATGCCGCCATTAAGATGACCATCATCGTTTGGCCTTCATGTATTTGTGGAAACACTTTACGTCAAAAGTGGGTCGCAGGTGGGAATATGCGATGAAATAATTTACCGATCGGGGTTCATCCTTACGAGAATCCCATCCGGATACCTGGTTTGGCCCTCACGTATGTCGTTGGCATTCTTGTATGTGACAGTTTCAGCGGGTTATACCCCTTCTGTGAGTATTATGCTTATTCGTGGACATTAGTATTTATGATTATTTGTGGAAATTATGATTTATGATTATTTGTGGAAAGTATTATTTATGGACCTGGCACCAGGTCAGGTTGTACTAAGTTTAGGGCTCAATATATTATAATTTTTTTTTATGTAAATATTCCGTCCTGATTTTGGGACAACCCAAGGTTTAAAGGTACATGCCCACTCAGTAGGCACAAAATGGTATTTCCGGGAATAAATAAGTGTATAATTGTATCACTATTCCACCAGTTCTAAAACTTACGAGTGCCTCATTTACATGTAGTAATATTTAGTTTACTGATAGTGACGCGCGGTGGTATCAGGCTATTTTCATATGCAAATGAGACATGCTATTTTTTTAATTAGTTATACTAATTAAATGCGTCACCTGAACAAATACTATTTTCGACAGATTATAAAGTATTATCATTGCACATCAAAAATAAATACAGATACATGTAAATACAAATTATGTTTTATAAAGTTTACTAACTGATTACTGTGTGTTTCCTTTGTTATTATCCATTTTAAATAGAAACTAAACATGATAGATGCTTTCAAGAATAAGTACACAAATTCCTCAGTGATAGCATATCGTTTTGCTGCATATGTAAACTGTTACATAATATTTAGTTAATGCAGAACGACAAACGGCGGCCATCTTGGATTTAACAATCTGGTTTCACTGTATCGTAATTTTATTATACATCACACGATATCCATTGCATGTTAGTGGAGACAGATGTCATGGCGTTAGCATATTTCAGTCAATATTTACGTTCAATTTAGACGTATTTTATCGAAAAATGGCGGCCATTTTGAATTTCGGTCATGTTTTCATGAACGGATATCGTTGAAAATTATTTTATTGATTTCTGTGCATGCCAGTACATGGGAATAGACACCAACATCATGTTTATATCATGATCAGGTACCAAGTTATGCCAATTTTAAGATTTGACCTATATTCACGGTGGCCATCTTGAATTTCCATGGATACCGGGAGTTGAAAATGAGATAGAGCGTGTGTCTTTGGATAAAAAGTGTTCTATTGTCTTAGGGAACTTCCATGCCAAAGGGGACCTTTGCATCAGAAAGTGAAGTCAACACCCTATGTTGTGCAGTTAACACACCTACTATACAGGACTGTGGTGTTGAAAGTGTTAAATTGCTAGCTGATCACTGTAGCCTATTTCATCAATATTGCAAAGTATACTTTACTAGCAAAGTATACTTTGAGGGAGTAATCATTTATTTTTCCTGAAATGCATTATTTCATATAGAACAAACAAATGCATATATTTCATGATTAAAAGTATGCAGAATTATTATACTGAATTTATTACATTATCACAGCCAAATTGGCTGTGATAATGTAATAAATTCAGTATAATAAAAATTAATAAATTTATCATAAAATTGAAAATTTCTCCCTCAAAGTATACTTTGCTAGTAAAGTATACTTTGCAATGTTGATGAAATAGGCTACAGGAGCTACACTGATTACAGTCTGTAACCAAATTTTCTGATGATGAGGTGACTTCGGCTTGCGTGACAGTTAGAAGACTTTTACTGTTTATCATGGCGAGTCACATGATATACGATACATGTAATAATATATTAAGGACGAATGGCATTGAAATTCAAGCCCTGGTGTGCAATGTACACGTGTATAGACCGTCAGTGAAGATATAGGCCTTCATACATGTGTAACCAGCGTAAAATTTATGCAGGTCACACATGTATGAAGGCCTAAGAAATTTACACTGGTCACACATGTATGAAGGCCTAAGCAATTTACGCACGCTGGTCACACACGGATGAAGGCCTAATCAATTTACGCTGGTCACACATATATGAAGCTCTATGCCATTTACGCTGGTCACACACGTATGAAGGCCTAATCAATTTACGCTGGTCACACTTGTATGAGGGCCTATGCAATTTACGCTGGTCACACATGTATGAAGGCCAATGTAATTTATGCTGAGAAATTTATGCTGGTCACACATATATGCAAGCATATGCAATTTATGCTGGTCACACATGTATGAAGGCCTATGCAATTTACACTGGTCACACATGTATGAAGGCCTAAGTTGGTCACACGTATGAAGGCAGAATCAATTTACGCTGGTCACACATGTATGAAGGCCTATGCAATTTACGCTGGTCATACTTGTATGAAGGCCTATGCAAGTTATGCTGAGCAATTCACGCTGGCCACACTTGTATGAAGGCCTATGCAATTTACACTGGTCACACATGTATGACGGTCTGTGCAATTTATGCTGGTTACACATGTATGAAGGTCTATGCAACTTACACTGGTCACACATGTATGAAGGCCTATGCAATGTATGCTTGTCCCACATGTATGAAGGCCTATGCAATTTACACTGGTCACACAAGTATAAAGGCCTATGCAATTTACGCTGGTACGCCGGTTGCACATGTATGAAGGCCTATGCAATTTACGCTGGTCACACATGTATGAAGGCCTATGCAATTTATGCTGGTCACAATTGTATGAATGCCTATGCAATTTACACTGGTCACGTGTATGAAGGCCTAAGAAACTTACGCTGGTCACACATGTATGAAGGCATATGCAATTTACGCTGGTCACACATGTATGAAGGTATATGCAATTTAATCTGGTCATACATGTATGAAGGTCTATGCACTTTACGTGGGAGTTTGTTCGGGCGAACTCGATGGCGTAAATTAACAGTAAGGGTTCCTCCTTATAGGAATTATGATTTGCCTGGTTTGGCACGTTTTTATCTTTGGATATTTTGTTACATGGGAGTTGAATTGGATTATTGCCCATTATAAAATTAGTAAGATTATTACTGATCCTACTGATTTTGGGAGGGGCCAAGTGATTCTAATGTGGCGAGGACCTGGCATCAGATCAGGATTATTCTGATTTCAGGGCTGAATATATAGTTTTTTTATTTTAAATATTCAGTTCTGATTTTGGGGTCCCCTCCCCCCCCCCCATTTGTACATGTACTTGAACATGTACATGTACTTGTACAAGTAATAGGCCCTGGACGTACCGGCATAACATAGGGTTTTTAGTACCATCTCTGCGCACCAAAGAGTTTTGCTACCAATGTGACTAAACATATATAATCTATATATTTCCGCATGATAGACCTTCAGAAGTAGTAACTTAAGGCTAGTAATTTGCATAAATAAGTTGGCCGCCAATGAAAAACTACTTTGCTACATGCAGGGGCATATCATATTGTGGAAGCAGTTTTCAAAGCACAAACATCGATCAGCTTCATGCATTTAATACATTTTAGACGCCTAAATGTTTATCAATCCATGTTATCAAGATGTACAGAAATCCAACATGGCCGCCATTTTACATGTATTTTATTAATTGTTTAAAGAAACAGTCACGTACGAGCACGTAAGTGTTGACACCACACATATATATGAAACTAACGTACAGTGCGGTCAGCGTGTAAGTGCACACACGAACGAACACGACAGGTTGGAACCAACATGTCGTGTTCGTTCGTGTGTGCACTTACACGCTGACCCCACTGTACTCCCAAGATGTCTAGAATAATGGTATTGATACGCAATAAAAACAAACGTGTTATATTGCATATACACATGGCCGACCTTATGAAATGCATATTCAGTTTCTGGGATGTTTGTATGCGTCGTTGTTTCAGTAGGCACATGGTAGTTAATGCAAACACAATTCTGAGATGTGATAACTGTCATGCTATACAATGATCATAAACAAATTTTACGATAAAAAGAGAAGTATGTAAATCCAAAATAGGCGCCATTTTATACGAATTTCTTAAATTATACTTATAACTTTGATATCAATGTCGGTACCACATACCCGTTCGAAACTGCAATGGTCCCACACATGTTATACACATTCGTTGATCTACAGCTTGCTAAAAGCATAAAACAGGAACATACACGTATTAATATGCATATTTAAGATATCCATCACTGTAAAATTGGAACAGCAATTTTCTGGAATTCAGAGCTATTCACGTACAACATACACCATATCAGCTTCGACGATTTAACATTGGCATACCGAAACAGTTTTTCAATACTCGTAACGACGTTTGAGGCAAATAAGATTTGCATACTTTCAAGATGGCCGCCATTTCGTACAGTATGTGTAGCAATGAAACTAAATCACCATACACATTCTATCGGTAGCGGCGGAGTAAAAATGATAATTGTTTATTATATATCTGTTTTAGTATGACTAGAAACTGTAATACATACCCTATTTGTTATTGAACATACATGTATACATTGTAATTTGTGCTTATCATTATATTTGGGGACTGCACATGTATTTGTTTGATGAATAAATGTGTAATACCCTCTACCAACGCTCATTAGTAATAATGTATCTGTCTTAAAATTGGAACATATTGTATCATGTGTTATTATATTTTGAATTTTGTCTCATGCATTACCATGCACGGCATACTGTGCAAGAATAAACGTCTACCTGAGTAACAAAATGAACAATATCCATATGACAAATATCAAGTTTAAGCGAAATTATGTAATACAGCCAAATTAATGCAATATAACATACACCATGCATGCACATTCAGCGAAAATTTAATATATACGCGATGTTACCGCCAAATGAGAATAAATGAAAGATAGAATTGTCAACATTACATTACTGTTGTACAGTGTTTGTTATTACCACTTTGTGTACGTAAACAGGTAATGCAAAAGACAGTCCATGCAACCAACTATGATATGAGACTGGCATACCCGTTTGAACATGTAGTGAACATTATATATCATTTCGTTCATTTAATAGTTTGTCCTTCCTCATTGCTTACTTTATGTTGAGTACTGACCGCATGGAACCATGACGGCAAAGCAATCAAGAGGCTTATCATGTGTGCGTTGTCTGTAACATTACAGACACTGTCAAGATACAATGTACCCACGACTTCCGCCGAACACGCCTACCAAACCAACGTATACTACGCGGTTCACGTTCTATTTATAACTGATTGCCTCAGTTTGTATTTGTGGGACCATATACCGCTAATCATGGAATCCATTTTAGTGCCTCATTCAAAGCTCGGCCTACCTGCACGTAATTGGTACATTATCCTTATTTGCAAGGCCAGTATCATATTTCACCAACATTGCAAAGTATACTTTTCTAGCAAAGTATACTTTGAGGGAGAAATTTTCAATTTAAGGATAAATTTATTATTTTTTATTATACTGAATTTATTACATTATCACATCCATTTTGGCTGTGATAATGTAATACATTCAGTATTATAATAATATTGCATACTATTAATCATCAAATATATGCAGTCGTTAGTTCTATATGAAATAATGCATTTCGGGAAAAATAAATGATTACTCCCTCAAAGTATACTTTGCTAGAAAAATACTTTGCAATATTGGTGAAATAGACTGCAGGCAGTGGTGTTCGGTCTATCGGATGTGTTATTTTCTATGTCCCATGCACATGCATGCTTAACCAAGTGGTTCAACTTATGTTTAGATGTAATGCAACTGAGCTGTTAATAATTACAACCCAATATGGAATGGATTTTCCATGCACATGCATGATTAACCGAACTTAGGTGGATGAATCTATTTCTAGTTTTAGCGCAGCTAATAGCTATTAATAATTACAACCCACTATGTAATGGATATGCCACTCGCATCGTAGCACACTCATTAAAAAGGCCTTCGTCCAGTATTCCCGCGACTTTTCCAACTTTATGCCCCGATAAATTCCACAAAAAGGCCATTCATTCCTATAATATCCGTCTAGCATATGCAGCATGCCAAGGGGTAAACAGTCTCCATTTCGTTCCTTTGTTTATTTTCGTACTTCCGTCTATAACATAAACACCATCAATTGTAATATTTCGTATAGTTGTTGTATTTTCGGTTACCCATGTCATAACGTTTGCATATTTGCGATACATACCTTCATTATATAGCTGCCCCAAGGCTAATAGTAAAAGTAAAATGACGTTTTCGCTAAAGCTTCTGGCAAAACCTGCGTTAATAATATCCGTCTATCCAATTGGCGACCAGAGTTATCCATATAGTTTTATAGTGTTTAATTGCAAAGTACATGCCATAAACATACAACGCATACACCAAGTTGATGGCTGCTGCATTCCTATTGCGACCGCATACTAGTAGTGTTAGCTGAACGAGCAATTGCCGCTAAGCCAGGATGACTGGTACACTTGTAATTGGAGTATGCGAATTAGTACTTAATTTAATTACTGATTTTAAATACATTAATATTAACTGTTATTATTTACACTATTACATAACACGTTCGATAACCGGTCCATTGTACATGCATATATAGCAGATACTAATTTCATGAAATTTGTATTAAATATTCTTTTCGGCAAAATATTATTATCTGAATGTGTGGGTCGGTTTCCATATAAATACCATACGTGTACACATATTTAAGTATATAACGTACTAATGCAAAAACATCAGATGTACACATTTAAATATTAAACAATACAATGCGTACGTAGCAATCGTGTTTTGTGCGGACATATATCACCAACACAGACAATATATTGACAAATTGTGTATTAAACATCTGACCTTTCTGGATATACACACTCATTAATTATTGACTAATATGATATACATTTATTTTAAAGACGGGCTGACAGTAATGTATAATATGAATATATATATAATACTTCCAACGTATATGATGAGTACATAGCAGTTTAAATAGCATTGCAATGTTAAAGGTGCATGCCCACTCAATAGGCACACAATGACAGTTTCTGGAAAAACACACATTCATTCACCATTACCCCACGTATTTACTGGCCTTATTATACATTTCATATCAGATGTAAATGTCTACACTGATACCAGGGGCGATAACCGTGTTTCCTTAAAATGTTAACGGACATTTACTATTTATTACCTGTATTTATTTTTTGATGTACAATGATCATACTTTATAATCTGTCGAAAATATTATTGACGGATTTAATTAGTATAAATAATTAAAAACTATCATGCCTCATTTGCATATGAAAATAGCCTGACAACCACCGCGCGTCACTATCAGTAAAATAAATATTATTAAATTATTTTATCTGTATAACGGGCACTCGTAATTTTTAGAACTGGTGGACTAGTGACACAATTATGCACTTATTTAATTCCTATAAAGAGCATTATGTGCCTCCTGAGTGGGCATGCACCTTTAACCCTTTCACCCCTAAGTAACTGAATGGGCTGCGATATGTTAATTTTGCAACCAATCCAATCATCGCAAAATGATTTCCAGACTATTCCATTTATAAAAAGGGGGTATTTATTGTTCTCAAAAATATGAAAATTACTTTCAAACAGTGCAGATCCTGATGAGACGGCTCGTTACGAGCCGGCTCATCTGGATCTACACTGTTTGCATAAACCTATATAGCGGGCTTTCGGGTTCAAAGGGTTAAGTTTCGAACTGGAACATTCTGTACACATGGATATAGTGAGTATGCCAATTTATGTACATGTACACACATACTTGACAAATTGCCTGTAATATGGCGGTCATCTTTGTTTTATGCAAATTATGGATTCCTTTAAAATATGAAAAGTATATATATTCAATGTGTCAGCTCGTATGTATCAGAAATTGTTATCGTGCATTCCCTTCCGGTATTACTGGTACACAATGATGCACTTGTTGTTAGTCGATTAACACTGGCCGCCACCGTTTCTCATACAGGCGCGGATACAGAAATAATTGCAGGGGTGGTCTGTAATTACAAATCGGCGTAACCCACCTCCGCGAGCGCGATGTGCATCGTAAAGTCGGGGGGTCTGGGGGTCCTCCCCCATGAAATTGTTAAATGCCAGATCGCCGCAGATGCGATTTCCTGATACCCAGGCCAAGAAAAAAGTAATCCAACTATTCGAGTATTGTAGATATGTAATATAATTGAAGTTTATGTATATATGACAGGCGCGGATACAGGTGGGGGGGGGGGGCTGTCATATATACATAAACTTCAATTATCTTACATATGCCATTGTTAGCACCCGTGTGTCTAATCATCTTCTGAGCCTGACTATGTTATTTGGTACGAAAACTGATCATGACAGTGTGCCAACTGAATCGCATAATCAACACATTTCGTATAAAATGGGGGCCATCTTCGATTTATTGAACATGAATATATCACATAATTGCCTGGTAAACAGGTGGGTGCATTATAGTTATTAAATATCCGAAGTTAGTTGGTAAATTCCCTTCGTTTATGCATGTACGATACCTCTAGAGACCAAACTTCTATAAAATGTGTTTAATTTTTAACAATTACTGCCATCTTGTTTGTGGAACTTAACAAGTGTGCACGTCTGTCATGATGCTTCTAAAATATGTAATGTTCAGGATACATATATCTGAATGACGTGTGGCCATATTACTTCAGAACTAGTGTTTGGTACCCACACTGATAGCACGTCTTTGTCAATTTATTTTCATATTTTATCATATTCTACTAAAATGGCGGCCATCTTGGATTTTTACAAGCTCATTTCAGGCTTAAATCGATTGTTAAATATTCGGTAATGTATTGGCTATCAAATAAATTAAGATGCGCCAAATTTTCCCTTCTAATTTTGGTTCCACAGTGTAATATATAACGTACGGTAGCCTATGCTTTTTTCACTGGCGGCCATGTTGTTTTTGCAAATTAGTGGGCTTAAGCTACGACTTTGAAAATTATATCATGCAGAAAGATATACAATATATATGTCTAAACACATTGGCACCATAAATCTTTGGTGCGCTCGGATGGTACTGACAACGCGCACAGGGCTTATAATGTATGGGGTTTAGTACTAAACCGATTGATCCGGCCTTAAATTACCTTAGCTGTTGATAGGCCGTTAAATCCCAACAAACAAACAAACAAACTATGAAATTTACGCTGGCCACACATGTATGAAGGTGTATGTAAATTATGCTGGTCACACATGTATAAAGGTCTATGCAATTTACGCTGGTCACACACGTATGAAGCAGACCCGTATGCAGAGGGGTTGCGACGGGTGCGTACGCAGAGGGGGTGCGACGGGTGCGTACGCACCCCCTTAATCCGTTCAACACCACAGGCCTGTATAGTGGTATTGGCAAAACGTGTAGATCCAGATGAGCCGGCTCGTGACGAGCCGTCTCATCAGGATCTGCACTTTTTGCAAGTAATTTTCATAATTTTGAGAACAAAAACACCTCATGTTCATAAATGGACTGGTCTGAAAATCATTTTGTGATGATTGGATTGGAATTAACATATCAAAATCCATTCCAGTTATTTAGGGGTGAAATGGTTAATCTGCCGAGGTCTATCCGTGAATGTGCAACAAAAACAATGTTTAGCCCTTCGCGCCGTCATAACGCACCCCCCTAAATTAATTCCTGCGTACGGGCCTGTGAAGGCATATGCAATTTACGCTGGTCACACACGTATGAAGGCATATGCAATTTACGCTGGTCACACACGTATGAAGGCATATGCAATTTACGCTGGTCACACACGTATGAAGGCATATGCAATTTACGCTGGTCACACACGTATGAAGGCATATGCAATTTACGCTAGTCACACACGTATGAAGGCATATGCAATTTACGCTGGTCACACAGGTATGAAGGCATATGCAATTTACGCTGGTCACACACGTATGAAGGCATATGCAATTTACGCTGGTCACACACGTATGAAGGCATATGCAATTTACGCTGGTCACACACGTATGAAGGCATATGCAATTTACGCTGGTCGCACATGTATGAAGGACTTATGCAAGATTTTAGGCCAGCATGCCACATGCATTATATCAGTTGTACATTTGTCACATGATGTGACTTGCATGTACTTACGCAAATGTATTGCGAACATATTACTTAACAAATATTGTTAAAAAATGCACCCTGGTCAGAATGCGCATACCATGAGTCAATTCCTCAGTAATATTACATTTTGGTCGTTGTTGGGTGAACTAAAAATTAAGACATGTGTACACATTAGACATGGGTTGATGGCCCACTCATTCCTGTTACACTTCCAGGAGACGAGTCGCATCGAGACGGTTCAAATTAGGGGTCACAGCAAATACTTTCATTGAGAATAAAAATAAAATATTTTTTAAAATGAGTTTCGAAGGTCACAATATATGCCCGTCGAGGCAAGGCCAGTCAACAAGGGGAGATAACTCACTGAAAATTGATAGGCTTCTTCATCTTACCGTGATAAACATGTATACCGAATTTGGTTACGATCGGTGAAGTAGAACTCGAGTTATTGGGTGGACAAGAATACAGAGTGGGAAAATTAAAAATGGCCGCCAAGGGGAGATAAGTCAATAGGCTTCTTCGTATATCGAATTTGGTTACAATCCGTCGAGTAGTACTCTCGTTTTTGCCCGTACAAGATGAATACGTAATACGTCCCGTTTTTTCAAACGGGCGTATAAAAAGTTCATACCCGTACAGGTGTGTTCCGAAAGCTCTCTCTGGATTAATAGGAAACAAAGGAGTCTGGCTAATATAATGACTATTGAAAATACAAGTAAACAACGATTTAGAGACATGTCATGTTAGTCTAGTACATCACCAGCAGTAATGACTTGTATTCAAGTTTGTATCCGACAATACAGGGACTGGTTCCACCAAGTCCATGAAACACTGACCAATGGTCAACCACATGTGAGATAGGCACAATGTGTTTGAACATTCCATCATTTGAAATTCAACGTTCTGCAGAACATATTTAGACAGTTTTAGCTTCTCCCACCCCCACATTCCACTACTAGTATTCAGGTTATCCACACACACCCCATGGTTGCGAACAGTAACTTTGGCAATCTACTCCCGTACCGTCCGTAGCCAATCTGGCTACGGACAGTACGGGAGTAAATTGCCAGAGTTACTGTTCGCAACTACACCACCCCCAATTTCACCATTAGACAGCTTAACTTTCCTACAGCCACCATTAGACAGGTTAGCCTTCCCCTATTTCACCATTAGTCAGATGAACTTTACTCCATTCCACCATTTGAGATGTCCAACTGGCCTGGCTATACTACTGGTATTATATTTCCTATTATTGGTGTTTTACTACCAGTAGAAAAGTCGGGTGACTATACTACTGGCATTGCAGAGCTCCAGATAAGCTGCGTATTTCCTTAAATACCCAATTAAAATTGTCAAAAACCCAATTGAACTCAGAAGTAGCGAGTATCAAAAAGCAATACAAAATTTATGGTACATTTATCATGCTGCAGAAAACAATAAACAGACCACAAATATAGCATATTTTTCTTATGTTCCATGAAATGACATCTTGTTATTTCATTAGAATTGTCTCCAAGGTATGTTGATGTATGTGTAAACAGTAGTGTGATTTTATTTTACCCAATTAACATTTTGAAATACCCAATTGCTTCAGAAATTATGGAGTGACACTACTCAATTACTATTTCCTTATTTGGAGCCCTAGTATTGTAATATTAGAACAGCCAGACCAGGTGGAGCTGTCTAATGATGGAATGGAACTACGTTTCATAGTCTGTGGATAGAGACCTCGTTGATGTATGTATCTGAAAGACTTTGTGATCCTCGGTAAATCCTAAGATAAAGTCACATTAAGATATGTCCTGTACAACCTGTCGTTCTATGGCCCTAATCTGGAAGAGTTCTGGGTGTAGAACGATACCCAAACTAAAGTTCTTTGGGTCTAGCTCTGGCGGTGTCCTGTTGTGTTCTGTGGTGAACTTAAATTTCTGTAGCATTGCTGATGAAAATAAAAACAGTCTGTTTTTGGCTAGTGATTCACCTAGACATACTCGTCGGCCTGCTCCAAACGCCATCAGTCTGAAAGAAGAAAAGACTGATCAGCCTGCTTCGATATCATTGGACATGTGCATGATCATGATGCTTTTCTGCATTAGGTAAAAAAAGAAAATTAGTTTGCAAAATCTCAATCCCATCAGCCCTTAAAAAAACTACTAAAATTAATATTTTACATGTAGTTCTACATTTATATACTTTAATATAGATATATATATATATATATATATATATATATATATATATATATATACACATGTAGTTTCTTTGCATTGGAGGGATGGGATGTGACCTAGATCCTGAATACCAATCTGGAGGTTCTGGTTTCGAATTCGCCTTAGGCATCAAAAATACTTTCATAGTATTTCCATCCCACTGCCCTTCGGATCAGACTTGAAACGGAGGCCGTGTCCCTAAATGACTTTAGCGGTTGATGGGACCGCATTCACTTTCTCTTTGGCAACTCGAGATACACGGCTTGACATATCGATGGTCTAGTAACATAAGGTCGTAACTGCTATGCTTTAGCATAGTAGTTACGACCTTATGTTACTAGACCATCGATATGATAAACAAAACGTGGCTTATTGAGTTTGTACCCAATATAATAAGTGATTGAGACTAAAATTATCTGTCGCAATATTTGGTGAAATGTTAAACATGAGCAAACAACAGACAAAACTGAACGGTATTTAACCACGAACCCACCTTTTCCTGTTCTCGTGGTCTGGCAGCACCAACTGTCCGTCCGCTTGTAGAAACCTGTCGGGGTTGAAGCTCCATGGGTCCTCCCAGAAATTCTCGTCGTGATGTAGCGACCATAGGTTAATATACACCTATTGGAAGACAAAATCAGTCTGTATTTAAGGCACTAAGCGTATATACATACGATATTCTGAATTTGGCATGTCCCAAAAAGCATAAACATATTCATGTATGCAGAAGGGATGGTAAGGAATGGATAAAATTGTGTTGATAATACAACAGAAAATAGCCAATGAAAACCAAAAGCCGAGGTGCCTATTATTAATAGAAGGGCAATGGTGTTGTTTGACTATGCACACATCTGAAAACCACATATTTTAACTAGCCCTGTTCACAAATAGGGAATCTGCAATAACACATTTATTTTATTTACACCATCGTTTAACTCCACGTGGTTCTAAATTATTGCGGTCATAATATCAAAATTCTAGGTCTATTTCAATAGCCGATTTCACCAACATTGCAAAGTATACTTTTCTAGCAAAGTATACTTTGAGGGAGTAATCATTTATTTTTCCTGAAATGCATTATTTCGTATAGAACGAACGACTCCATATATTGATGATTCAAAGTATGCAGAATTATTATACTGAATTTATTACATTATCACAGCCAAAAATGGCTGTGATAATGTAATAAATTCAGTATAATAAAAAATAATAAATTTATCCTAAAACTGAACATTTCTCCCTCAAGGTTTACTTTGCTAGAAAGTATACTTTGCAATGTTGGTGAAATAGGTTACAGGACGGACATAGTGTGTCGTTACTATTCGTAATGTGTGGTGGTTATTTGGGAGCATGTGATGGGTAATTTAACGATCATGATTCTTCCTTACCTTACCCGAGCGGAGACCTGAGGCCTATTTCGCCAACATTGCAAAGTATACTTATCTAGCAAAGTATACTTTGAGGGAGAAATTTTCAAGTTAAGGATAAATTTATTAATTTTTATTACACTGAATTTATTACATTATCACAGCCAATATGGCTGTGATAATCTAATAAATTCAGTATCAAATATATGCAGTCGTTAGTTCTGTATGAAATAATGCATTTCCGGAAAAATAAATGATTTCTCCCTCAAAATATACTTTGCTAGAAAAGTATACTTTGCAATGTTGGTGAAATAGGCTAATGATTTTGGCTTTGTGGTACGTCTTTGACATTCTTGTATGTGGCAGTTGAATCTGGTTATATCACATACATGTATAAGAAAAATCCTACCTACGGTTACCAGCGGAATTATTTTTAGGGGAAGATGCCAAGTAACTTTGGTGTGGTTTGCAGCAGGTTAAATGCGGGATCGAACCCGTTCGCCCGGCCTTAAATGACCTTAGCTGTTGACAGGCCGTTAACCCCCACCCCCTTCCCAAAAAAGCCGTCAGCCTTATTTCACCAGTAGCAGGAACGTATTTCATATAGTGATACACCATTGTAAGTCCCTTCCTGATACATGGAGTCAGAGGGTGTTGATGGCCTATTTCCAGATGTCGCGACTTATGGTAACTCAATAAGGTTTTACTTTTTATCTATACTGTGAACCCTCACCGTAGCGTGTTTGTGTATACGGCGGCCACAACTGGTCGGATTACGGATGGCTATATCTCTCACCGTAGTGTGTTTGGGTATACGGCGGCCAAAACTGGTCGGCTTACGGATGGCTGTATCACTCACCGTAGTGTGTTTGGGTATACGGCGGCCACGGATGGTTGTATCAATCACCGTAGTGTGTTTGGGTATACGACGGCCACAACTGGTCGGATTACGGATGGCCGTATCACTCACCGTAGTGTGTTTGGGTATACGGCGGCCACGGATGGTCGTATCACTCACCGTAGTGTGTTTGGGTATACGGCGGCCACGGATGGTCGTATCACTCACCGTAATGTGTTTGGGTATACGACGGCCACAGACGGTTGTATCACTCACCGTAATGTGTTTGTGTATACGACGGTCACGGATGGTCGAATGACTCACCGTAGTGTGTTTGGGTATACAACGGCCACATATGGTCATTTCACTCACCGTAGTGTGTTTGGGTATACGGCGGCCACAGATGGTCGTATCACTCACCGTAGTGTGTTTGGGTATACGACGGACACGGATGGTCGAATGACTCACCGTAGTGTGTTTGGGTATACGACGGCCACATATGGTCCTTTCACTCACCGTAGTGTGTTTGGGTATACGACGGCCACAGATGGTCGTATCACAGACTGTGGCGTGGGGCACGGCAAGAGGAATGTGCGAGATCAAGCGCATCGTCTCCATAAGACACGCCTCCATGAAGGGCATGGCGGGCCGGTCGGCGAGGGCGGGTGTACGGCCTGGGCCCACCACGGTGTCCAGCTCGGCATGAAGACGGGCCTGGATGTCGGCGTGGTGCAGCAGAATCAGCAGGAAACACGTCAGCGCAGTCGTGGTTGTGTCTGTCCCTGTAGTTAAACGTTACGCTTTCTGCACTCGGGATATTTTAACTAGTTGCATGCTGCGAAAGTGTTGGGCTATAAATAGTTAAAAAATAGCAGACGCCAATTCCTTACATTTTCTTAAATTATCCGTGTAAATATCATGACTATGTCTTGGAATTTCATTAGAATTGAGTCCAGAGGACAAACATCTAATGAAAGTCCAACACATATTTACGGAGAAATAAGAAAAATACTCGTAATTTATTGGCTGTTATTTTTACCACCATGATGCAGAATACTACGTTGTTATGAGTATGCAATTTTAAAGAGTATATGTACAATTTCTCGATGTAGATATTATATAACAGCTGCAAAAGTTGAAGAACACAAAACTTCAGATCCAGTTAATTCCACGTTTGCTATGAACTAGACAATCAAATGGAATAGCTGGTCTATGTGTTAACGGTACATTGCGGCCATTTCACCCGATATATTAATGTGCAGTGTTTGTGTTTAGTCCGCGACAGGGACTAGTTCCAAGAAAGTATTATTTATAGAAATAACCAAAAAGAGACAGCGTACTCCATTTCATATGGATTGGGTTTCGCCTCTCATGAGCACATTAATACCAACGGCAACAGGCCCGTGCGCAGAGGGGGTGCGACGGGTGCGTACGCACCCCCCCCCCTCCACCTCCTTTAACCATTTAAACACCACCGGTCTGTATAGTGGTATTGGCAAAAAGTGTAGATCCAGATGAGCCAGCTCGTGACGAGCCGTCTCATCTGGATCTGCACTTTTTGCAAGTATTTTTCATAATTTTGAGAACAAAAACACCCAATGTGAAAATCATTTGTGATGATTGGATTGGGTTGCAAAATTAACATATCAAAATCTATTCCAGTTACTTAGGGATGAAATGGTTAACCTGCCGAGGTCTGTCCGTGGATGTGCAAAAAAAGTGTTTAGCCCTTTGCGCCGTCGATAACGTACCCCCCTAAATTAGTTTCTGCGTACGGACCTGGGCATCGTTATCACTATGCCAATCCCCTAGTTGGCAGCTTTGAAAATAAAATGTAATTTTATTTTAACTCGGTTGCCTTACTAACAAGGCGAACATAAGTCCTCAGTGATCTTGACCTTGGGCGGTCGGACGTGGGTCGTATTCAAAAGAAAGCACCATCCCTAGACACACATTATGGCCAAATATTATCAAAATCGGTTAAGCTGTTAAGCTATTGAATAAAATAAAGCAATGCATTTGCCTTACAAACAAGGTGAACACAAATCCTCAGTGACCTTGACATTGGGTGGTCGGGCGTGGGTCGTATGCAAAAGAAAGCATCCTCCCTAGACACACACTGTGACATAATATTATCAGTGAAGCGGTTCATAAGTTTTTGAAAAATGACAAGTACAGTGAAACCTCTCTAAACCGGACACCCTGGGAGGTCCCCAGGGTGTCCGGCTCAGAGAGGTTTCACTGTAAATCAGGCATTTCATCACTCTGAGCCATAGTTGTGTGCTATGCAATCACGAGCAGACATTATCACATGAGATAAATGACCAAGAAACTCATCAAAAATAAAATCACAGATGTTTACCCGGTGTCTGGTTTAGAGAGGTTCCACTGTACGTACATGGACTAATAATATATCCCGTTCTACCTACCGGCGAGGCGATACTAACGGCATGTTGTGGTCTGTCTCTGACTCGGATCCAGAAGGGGGTGTCCGGCGCACACCCCTCCAAAATCTGACGGGTTTTAAATTTTAACCCATTTTTTCACGTGAAAAAATCTGATTCGTCTTCTGATTTTTCACCCAAAGTATATGCTGTTACCACTCAGGTGAACCGTCTCCTCGAGCTGAATCAACTGGTATAGTAAGATATATACATTTGATCAGAAATGAGAAAAACATATTTAGAAATGTTCATACCCATATATGCGTATTCTACCACAAGCATGTAGGAAATAAAGTTGAAGATCACATTGTGTCACAATTCCAATTGCAAATCCTCGCCCCCTCTGAACATAAATCCTGGATCCGCCCCTGGGTATTACATGTGCAGCGGAACCTCTCTAAACCGGACAACAATAATCATATGTGATCATAATTTTCATGGGTTTCATAGTCATTTATCTCAGGTGACAATGCCTGTTCGTGATCGCAAATCACACAACTATGGCCCTGGATATAGAGAATACCAGGCTAGTGTCTTTTGATATCAAGTTTATCAGGCAAGGCTATGAAACGCGTAGGAATTCCAAGGCTTGCCGAGGAATTCCTAACGTTTCCGAGTCAAGCCTGATAAACTTGATATCAAAAGACACTAGCCTGGTATTCTATTTATCAGGTAACGTTTTATGCTCAAACATGACATTAGATGAAGTCGTATTCTATGGACAGAACGCGGACTTGTTTACGTTGCGTCATTACACTGATGTTGATATCAGGTCAATGCCTGATACAACAATATGTTATCAGTCAGTACGTATTCGGTCAATACAGGGCATTTTACCTGATAAAATCAAATGCCTGATTTACAGTGAAACTTCGCTAAACCGGATACCCTGGGGACCAACTACAGTGAAACATCGCTAAACCGGACACCCTGGGGACCTCCCAGGGTGTCCGGTTTAGCGAGGTTTCACTGTATACGTCCTTGTATTAAAAGTACACACCTGCAAGGATTAAGTTGGTGAATGTTTCTTTGAGAGTGTTGTCCGTTATTTCAAAATCCAAATCTTGACTGGTTTTAGAACGTTTTCGTATATTAGAGATGGCACTGGAACTGGATAACGGGTCTGCCTGAATGAAAAGAACATTGCTATTATGACATGATAAGTCAATTAAGGGTCTATTTGTAGCATGTTTTTTTCCCCTTAATTTTCTGGCATTTTTACTGCGCCAGTATCTTGCTAATTCGCATACGACTTAATTTACCAGGCTCTTTAAGTCATCTGCTTCAGCGTTGGAAAACAACCAAAGCAAAGAAGTATTCTTGATGGTGCACAGTATCATTAGTTATTAATGCATTTATCTTGTATACGTCTACATACTTTTTGGAATTCTTAGACATATTACATGTATCTCAAATATTAGTATGGGTTGCAAACATTGTTCTCAATAAGAATTTATAACCAATTACGAATCCATAATTTCAAGGGTATTTTAGTCAGTTTTGTGAACAATAAAAAATATATGATTTTTGTACACTTTTTGAAAAATAAAAGTTGCAGGGACGTGTTTTTTTTCAAATTATGAAATATCCATTTTGTATATGTGCCGTTATATACCGGGAAAACACTTAAAGCCGGGCTAGAAATAATAAATATTTATATTATGTACACTTTTCTAGTGTAAATATGGCTGTGATTGGAGAAATTGGGCCTATGGGGTTTGCGACCAGTGTAAATCCAGATTAGTCTATTCATCCGTACAGTCAATGATAGGAACTCTATAACACAGTAATATCTCGATCTTGTCTCAGTCAGTCAATCTGCTTGAGCTCAAGTACAATAACCAGATATAAGAAAGAGCATTACAAATACTGGCAATATTAACGCATGCTGTGGTGTATCATATACCTTGTGTTTATCCCAGAAGGAGTCACGCAGGGCTAGGGCGGACTGCATATCGTGCCACTCGCGGTTACGGAAGGCGTTCATCCAGGGCAGTGCGTCCATCGTCTTGCTGGAGCCGGGCCCGAAACTGTGGTTAAACAGGCGGTTAACCTCCCGCAGCAGGGCGAAGTCCGGGTCGTCACGGGACAGCCGTATACCGAGGGCCTGTAGCAAAGTATTAAAGCTTTACTTATAATCGCCCTACTGTCTAAGCAAATCGCTGGCCAGTATCGCGTTCCACTTATTTCACATATTACGACACAAGAAAAATGCCCATTAAAAAATTCATTGGTCTCATACAGTACTATGCTCTAGTCCTATATGATACCAAGTTGGTGGGATTAATGGGTTTTTTTAATGGGCAATTTTTGTGTCACAGGTCCGAGTCTTCCAACTGTGATTTAATGCTACCTGTTCGACAGGAAATTGAAAATCAATACTCGGACGGGAGACTGCATTATAAACCGGGCTAATTATAAGTATGATATACGTTCACATATTGGATTTTAAGGAATTAAATGCGAGGGAGCGCTAGTGACCGCAGCATTTAGTTCATGAAAAATCCAATATGTGAACAATAACTGACTTATAGTTCAGCCAAGTGTACAATGCAATGTCCCATCCGATTATTGATTTTCCATTTCCTGTTTAACAATTAATGATTAAATATGTTAATATGTATCTTATTGGGGTTAGATCTTGCAATATATGAAATAAGTGTAGCTCGATACTGGCCAGCGATTGGCTTAGAAAGTAGGGCGAAATATAACGTATTCAAGGTGTATGATCACGTGGTACTAACAACAACAACAAGTACTGAAACTTCCAGAATCCATCTGAGTTTATATTGTCCTTATTATGTAACGGATTTTGATGAAATATGGCGCATCAAACGCGTCTTGTTAAGCTGCATTTGGTGGTCTCTGTATTTTTGCCCAAACGTCTGTCGTTTTTGCGAAGATTCGATTTCCGTGTCTACCAAAAACGACATAAGGATGTGCCGAACTCCCGGGACCACCAAATGCAGCTCATGAAGACGCGTTTGCTGCGCCATATTTCATCAAAATCCGTTGCATATTAAGGAGAATATCAAATAATACTTACTTTGGAGTGGGCGACGTTGTTGTTATTGTAACCACGTGATCATGCCCCTTGGATGTGTGACAAGTGGGACCACCACGGAGGGCAATCAATTGTTTTGGTATGTTCACAGTAAACACAACTGATTTCGCCTCGACTCGACTCGTGTATTATAGTTATCATAATTTTCGTATTATTCCACATATTTTGATGAAATAAAAGAACAGCATTTGAAACAAGAATTCCGCCACGGAAACGGTGTCGCGCCTGCCGAGGCATTTGACCGTGAACATTACAAGTAAATAAATGACCTTGACCTTGAGAATTTGGATGTGGGGGTGTGCGTAATAAAGCATCATCCATAGACAAACATTGATGTGAAATATTATCAAAGTCTGGCACGGGGTTAAAGAGATATTGTGAAAAAAACAATAACTTTAACGCATTTCTGTTACCAAAACTGGTGAACATTACAAGTCAATAAATGACCTTGAACTTCAGAATTTGGATGTTCATTACACATCATACAAACATTGATGAAAATAGTATCAAAGTGTGGAAGGGGTTAAGAGATATGTGAAAAAACATACTATAACGCAATTCTGTTAAACACCGGTTGAACATTAAAAGTAAATAAATGAAACCTTACCTTGATCTGTGCGTATGAGCATCATCCCTAGACAAACTGATGTGAAATATTATCAAGTCGGCAAGTTAGATGTGATAAGTGTTAACAATAACTTTAACAAGCATTCTGTTACAAAACGGTGAAACATTAAAAGTAAATAAAGAACTGACCTTGACCTGAATTTGGATTGTTGGGGCCTTGAGAATTTGGATGTGGGGTGCGTAATGAAGCATCATCTAGACAAACATGATGTGAAATATTATCAAAGTCTGGCAAGGGGTTAAAGAGATATTGTGAAAAAGCATAACTTTAACAAGCATTTCTGTTACAAAATCGTGTGAACATTTACAAAGTAAATAATGACACCTTGACCTTGAGAATTTGGATGTGAGGGTAGTGCGTATGAAGCATCATCCCTAGACAAACATTGATGTGAAATATTATCAATGTCTGGCAAGGGGTTTTTAAAGAGATATTGTGAAAAAACAATAACTTTAACGCATTTCTGTTACAAAAACCGGTGAACATTACAAGTAAATAAATGACCTTGACCTTCAAAAATTTGTGGGGTGGGGGTGGGTGTGAAGATCATCCCTAGACAAAATTGATGGAAATATTTCCAATTGTCTGGCAAGGGGTTTTAAAGAGTATTGTGAAACCAAACAAAATTCTTTAACGCATTTTTCGTTAATTTAAAACCGGTGATGATTACAAGGGGGTAAAATTAAATGACCTTGACCTTGTAGAATTTGGAATGTGGGGGTGTGCGTAATGAAGCATCACACTAGACAAACATTGAATGTGAAATATTATCAAATTGATGTGGCAAGGGGTTAAAGAGTATTGTGAAAAAAACAATAACTTTAACGCATTTCTGTTACAAAACCGGTGAACAATTACAAGTAAATAAATGACCTTGACCTTGAGAATGGAAAAAATGGGGGGTGTGGGGGTGTGCGTAATGAAGCATCATCCCTAGACGAACATTGATGTGAATATTATCAAAGTCTGGCCAAGGGGTAAAAGAGATATTGTGAAAAAACAATAACTTTAACGCATTTCCTGTTACAAAACCGGTTGAACATTACAAGTAAATAAATGACTTGACCTTCAGAATTTGGATGTGTGTGTGTAAGTTGAAGCATTCATCCCTAGACAAACATTGATGTGAAATATTATCAATGTCTGGGCAAGGGTTAAGTTAAAGAGTTATTGTGAACAAACAAATAACTTTTTAACGCATTTCTGTTACAAAACGGTGGAAGATTACAAGTAAACTAAAATGACCTTGACCTTGAGAATTTGGTTGTTGGGGGTGTGGCGTAATTGAAGCAATCCCATCACTTGGCCATACAAAATTGATGTGAAATATTATCAAAGGGTTGGTGGCAAGGGGTTAAAGAGATATTGTGTAAAAAATACAATAATCTTTAACGCTATTTCTGTTATCAAAAACCGGTGTACCATCACAAGTAAATAAATGACCTTGACTTGAGGATTTTGGGAATTGTGGGGGTGTGGCGTAATGGAAGCATCATCCCTAGACGAACATTGATGTGAAATATTATTCAATCAAAGTCTGGCAAGGGGTTAAAGTGATTATTGTTGAAAAAAAAAAACAATCAACTTTAACGCAGTTACCTGGTTACAAAACCGGTGAAACATTACAAAGTAAATAAATGACCCTTGACTTCAGAATTTGGATTGTGGGGGGTCGATGCGTAGTGAAGCATCATGCCTAGATGAACATTTATGTGAAATATTATCCAAACGTGGCAAAGGGTTAAAGAGATATTGTGAAAAAACAATAACTTTAACGCATTTGCCTTACAAAAAAACCGAACGACGCGGACGACGACGAGGACGACGCGGACGACGACGGAAAAAGCGCCGACTATAGTCGCGCCTCTGCTAAAGCAGGCGCGACAAAAACGGGTGACACTGTTCCGAAATGTCTGGGGAAATGGCTGGAAAGATCAGAAAAGGGACAACCGTCCACAATACTACATACTTTTGTGCGGTCAGTTCGCTTTATTTAATCAACATTGGAGGAATTAATTATAATAAGAAAGTTCATATTCAACAGTTTGTATGGTGATTGCAGAATTGTCTATATTAAAGGTCATATGAACAAGTGTTTTGGAAAATAATACAATTTGATAATCTGAAATAAATTCTAAAAACCGCATATAAAAATAACAAATATTATTTTTTATATTTATTAAAGTCGAAGTGATTGTTTTCTCATACATGTATTTTTTTTTACATGAAAAAAAATATGCTTAAAACTCATTTTTATTGGGATTTTCAAATGTTTTTTGAAAAAAAAATGCATAAATTTGCATAAAATGTACAATTATGAAAACTTGCATAACTTTTGATCGGATTATATATTGCATGGGGTTTTCTGTATGTCGTTTGTATTGTCATTATCGACCAGTTTACAAAATATATTTTAAAATTTAAGTTTTCTATTCATTTGACCATTACATGATAACTTTCAACTCCAGAATAATAACTGATGTACAAGACGGCACTACCATATTTCATTTGCAATACATAACACTTTCACCCACATATAAATAAATGGTTTGATCAAAGTTAATTTTGGAATCGATGGACTAGTACCATAAGATTGTAACTGGCACTTCCGACATTATGTGACTGTAATGAAAATACAGACATTGAGCGATCGCGCACCTTTTGGGCACAGGTTGAAGTAATGGACCGAGGTCTATAAATACATTAAATATGCCTAAAAGCATCAATAAATGAAGAAATAAATAAGCTAAACAAATTGTTTTTACTGCCTCCATATACTCCATATTACAAGGTTGCGAAGTTGATAGAAATGTATGTGCGATTAAATTGTCTGTCGTGACGGACAGGACGGGTATAAATGTAGGTTTGATCAAATGTTCGATTGGAAACAATGTTTTCTCTACGCAAAATGTTTCTTTACGGGCCGGGACGACGTAAAAGGTGTATTTTGAACCCGATGTGTACTCCTTTATATAGCAGCATCGGCCTCGGAAATGTGTCCGTTCTTTCCCGACCGAGCAATGATGATAATTTGTTTACAACAAAACAATCGATAGCTCGAAAACGCGTTGGCATAGCGCATCGGGGAATATATCGTTGCGGAATACTAACATTGTCTCAACTTCTGCAATAGGCGACAATGATATAACTCGGTTGACGTTTCGTGAGAGTCGGTTGTCTCGAGGCCGTCCGGGTTCGACTATTAAAAACTTCGCAACCTTGTAATATGGAGTACATGGAGGGAGTAAAAATTTAGCTTATTTTTTTCTTCATTTATTGATGCTTTTAGGCATATTTAATGTATTTATATACCTCGGTCCGTTACTTCAACCTGTGCTTTTGGGCTAGTACCCGTTTTCTAGTTATTACCCAATAATGTAATCGCAGAAAATGGTTGTTACGACCTTCTGTTACTGAATGTTGTATATTAGTATAGCTATATAATGGAATATATGGACGATGTGGCAGATACAACCTTCTGTGATGACAGTAGGAAGTGGTAGATATGACCTTTCGACGAAAATTCATGTAAATTACTTAATTACAAAGTCAAAAATAAATATTTACATGTTAATATGTGTAAAATATATGAATTTATGTGCATAAATAGTACGACTTTTGTTTGATGCTTTTTTTTGTGTTTTATTTTTCAAAACTGATTTTGCACTTACGACCTGTAGCCTAGTTCACCAACATTGCAAAGTACACTTATCTAGCAAAGTATACTTTGAGGGAGAAATTTTCAATTTACAGCCATTTTGGCTGTGATAATGTAATAAATTCAGTATAATAATTCTGCATACTTTTATGCATTTCGGGAAAAATAAATGATTCTCACTCAAAGTATACTTTGCTAGATAAGCATACTTTCCAATTTTAATGAAATCGGCTACAGTTGTTACTGGACCATCGATATGCCATTAATAAACAAGAAATGCGTCTGTCGAACGCGGATGCCACCTGCAGCATATTTGAGAAACTGTAAGAAACTGGTTAACCGAAAAGTGTGACGGACGGACGGACGGACGGACAGACAGACGGATGGTCCAAAAACAATATGCCACCCGGCTCTTCGAGACCGGTGGCATAAACATCAAATCTTGATAGCAATGACAAACACAGTAGAATCTGATCAGACGGTCCATTACGTGCCGTCTCACCTGGATCTACAGTGTGTACAGCTGTTGGCGATAGGCCTGTATGGTTGAAAGGGTTAATTGCATGTGTTTAAAGGTTACACTATTTAAACGTGAATAAATTAATGTCACCTCGCTCTGCGCAATGGTAAACACGTTTTCATTTATAATGTCATCATGTTTCAAGTTTGCCTTTACAAAGTTCACGTTTAGTGTGACTTTCGAAAATGTCGGCTACATACTTAGTATACATTATAGGTGATAGTTATACAATATACCAGCAGCGCTCCATATAAGGAATTAGTAATTGAGTAGTGTCACTCAATCATTTCTGAAGCAATTGGGTATTTCAACACTAATTGGGTAAAATTTAAATCACACTACTGTTTACACATCAACAGACAGCAATTATGGAATAGTTTGCTTCGAAATGAAAACATGTATTGGCATTTCATTAGAATTGTCTCCTTGGAGAAAATTCTAATGAAATACCAAGATGTGTTTTCATGGATAATAAGAAAAATATGCTACAGTTGTGGTCTGTTTATTGTTTTCTTCAGCATGATAAAGGTACAATCAATTTTTTATAGCTTTTCGATACTCGCTACTTCTGATTTCAATTGGGTTTTTGGCAATTTTAATTGGGTATTTAAGCAAATACGCAGCTTATCTGGAGCCCTGTACAAGTATGCATATGATTATTTCATGAAATTACGCAGATGTCCGAAGGTACAAAATCACAGAACGTGTCTCATATATAATAATACAAGAACGCCGCTATCGGCATGCCTCCCATCGATGTAGTGCCTGTGCGGATGCGCACAACATTTCAAGCCAACCATTGTCACCGTAATGAAGATACAGTGTAACCTCTCTAAACCGGACAACAAGAAAACAGCTACGATCTTATTTTTGATAGAGGTGGGTATCGCCGGAAAAAACGTCTCGCGATACGTATCGTGATAGTCGGGACGTATCACGATACTTATCACGATAGTATCGCGGATAATTCTGATAACCAGTTACACTGCTTTTGTACTGTGCAGCCAAAGTTGTGTACCATACATAGTTGTTGTGTGGTGTTGAACACTGTTTATAATTAGTTGTATGCATGTTCTACTCGTTTTTCTTTAATACAAAATAGATCAATTAGTTATATTGCATAATTAATTGGCCTCCAGACGGTTTTCAAATAATAAAAAAAATGCACGTGGACAGAAAGAGGTGGGGCTGTGGTGAGGGGGTGGAGGGCGCTTGGGTAGGGAGGATTGAAAGTCTAGTGTCTCAAAAAAAGATCGCTAAATACACAATACTCAATAATAATGATACAGCTGAATTTGATTGATAATAACATTGTGATTTGGAGTTGAATTTTTTTTATTATTATTATTTTTATTGAATTGTTGAACATATATTCAAAATGAATCTACAAGGACCCACCGACACACAGAGGCATCATTAAACAACAATTGTGCACTTTAATTTTACACCAAAAACGGCCAGTTCTACTGTAACGCTGCCTTTTTCGATGTGGAAGTGAAAAGAAAATGTTCGCGAAAACCCATGACACGGCTCGTGTTCGGAACTTCCGGTTTGATATGAGGTTAATAAAAAAAATGGCATCAACTGCGCACAAGCCAAACGGTTCAATAAAGTGTTTGTTGTGCACATTAATGATTGTTAAAGAAACTGTCGATGTCCTAGGATGTCGAATCCAGAGGTTCCTATAAAAATCACTTCAAATATTTACCTCTTTCCAGCACCAAAAACACGATCATTGAAAATGTGTTAATAATTACAATGTAGGTATCGTCAACTATCAATAGTTGGCAGTGCATCGCGATACATGTATCGTGAAGATATGTACCTCGATCTATCGATGCATCGATACTATCGGTCCACCTCTAATTTTTTATGAGTTTCTCGGTCATTCATTGCAGGTAATAATGTCTGTTCGTGATCCCATAGCACACAACTATGGCTCAGAATTATCAAATGTCTGACTTACAGTGAAACCTCTCTAAACCGGACACCCTGGGGACCTCCCAGGGTGTCAGGTTTAGAAAGGTTTCACTGTATACGAGAATAGTGACAAGCGTGTGCATCTAGTGAACCAACCGGACATTTCAAAGTGATGTGACCTTGACCATGGACAGGGTTAGCGAGGGGAATGAACATACAGATGGTGATAAATATGCACATGATGTTTCAAGCGTTTCGCTAATACAGTAAAGCAGGTATAGCAGATTGAATATACTGAACCGAAAATTGAATATATACGGAACCAGAAATGCAAAGTCGTTTGACTTTGCCCTTGCGCTCGGGACAACATGGGTGGAGCAGGACATAACTGTGAGGATGACAACACACATACTAAAGGAGTTTCAATCGAATGGCTCGTGTGGTAATGACGTTATAGCAGAATGAATCTACTGAACCGGAAATCTTTTGATCTTGACCTTAGGCATGGGGGAACATGGATGGGTGGTGCGTATAGTGTGAACTTCGAGACACTATTGTTTCACTACTGACTTGACGCAGAGATCATGGCAATGTAATACATTGAAATGGGCCACTTTGTCTACGCGATGGTATACTAGTTACGGGCAATAACTCTGCAGACGGCACGGGAGGTTTGCAAAGTTATGCTACGGACGGGTACGGGCGTTGTGAAGAGTTAAGCTGCGGACGGTACGGGAGTTGTGCAGAGTTATACTGCGGACGGTACGGGAGTTGTGCAGAGTTATATGCTGCGGACGGTACGGGAGTTGTGCCCGTAACTAAAAGCGTACGTACCAAGTCCAGCATAATGTTGCAGGCGGAGTCGTAGAAGAGGAGCCAGGGGTCAAACGGTTGGCCGCGGAACTTTGCGATCCTATCCAGGAGTCCGGACGTCTCTGTGAAGCAGCTCTCCTGTAGCCGGGCTAGGCCACTCCCGTACGTCCGGAACGCCGAGTGAACGGTCTTACGCAGGAACTGTAAGGAGATAATTACTTTTATTTTATCTCGCATTAGTTCTATTGTACGGAGCCCAGTAGTGGACATGGCTTTTTTTTTATTAATTCGTTTCTACGAAATAACAATTCGTTCCCTCAATTTAACAATTCGTTCCCACGAAATGACAATTCGTTCCCTCAATTTAACAATTCGTTCCCTCGAGTTAACAATTCGTTCCCACAATATAACAATTGAAGTCGTTCCTGTATGATGAATGGCTCATGCGCAGCTGAATGCGCGTACGTTGCTGATAAAACGATAAAGAACAAAGCGAGTTTGAGACATCCACAAAGTGCATGATCACATGGTTACAACAACAACAATAATTATTGAAACTTCCAGAAGCGCCTCCGATTCAAAGTACGTATTCTGTTATATTGTCCTTATTATGTAACGGATTTTAATGAAATATGACGCATAAGGCGCGTCTTGTTAAGCTGTAAACTTCTGTCGTTTTTTAGAAGTCCCGAGACTACCAAATGCAGGTCATGAAGACGCGTTTGCTGCGCCATATGTCATCAAAATCCGTTGCATATTAAACAAAATATCAACTAATATTCACTTTTGAGTGGGCGAGCTTTCAACACTTTCAGACATTGCAGGCGCGGATCCAAGATTTCGGGCTAGGGGGGGGCGTAACTATTTTGCAATACTTGACTATATTATCGAACGAGCTAAGCTCGTTCGATAATATAGTCAAGTATTGCAAAATAGTCGAGATAGCGCTAGGGGGGTCCGAGGGCATTCCCACCCGGAAAATTTGGGAAATCTACATCGCATTTCCTGCGTTCTGGCGCATTTTGGAGCAAAAATATTGACACTGTCACAGTATGTTTAGACATGATTTTTGATTGAAAACGTTTAAATTTTGAAACAATAAGACAACGACCGAAAAATGCATGGAATACATGGCACTTGGCATGAAACGTGCCGGGTCCGCCCCCCCCCCCCACTTGAATCCGCCCATGCATTTTTGTTGTTGTGGTGACCACGTAATCATGCACATTGATCCAGAGCAAACTCGTAAATACAATATTGTGTAGAGTTTTGTTCCCCTGGTTATTGGGAGAAGAATTTCGCCACGAAAGCGGTGTCGCACCTGCCGAGGCATTTGACCGTAACATGATCATGGGCATGTGCTAAAGTAAACACCGTCAGAGAAGTTCATGCTTAAAACACGAACAAAATGGTCATGGTTGACGATACTTTTTGACATAAAAAAATGGCTAAGTGTTTCCACAACCACGCAAAGGTGAAAAAGGTCAAGGTCATGTTATTGGCGGCATCCAGATATTGAAGCAATCCGTCAAGTAATATTAAATTTATACCATGACGACGAAGCTTGTACAAACTTTGTAAAAGTGAGAAAATGTTGAATCTGTTATATGAATAAAAAAATAATAATTTGTCCGAGGCTCGAACTCGCACAAAAGGAACGCAGATCGAATGCATTTACCGAGCACTCTACCACCTGAGCTGTGGGGGATAATAATGCTAATGCTAGCGGACGACTGGCAATTAAAATGAATCAACTATCGAAACGTTTTACGTTTACAAATAGGTCATTTATTGTGTTTTTCAATCGCCATTTTCACCAGTCAACCAGTTGGTAATTTAAATTATCTAAGCTATCGGGAGCATGCATTTTCAAGCTCTAAATTGCTCTAGATAATGCGTCGATTCGGCCACCTAAAATGGCTGCAAACGGCTACATCCCTAGAAAGGTATAATATACATAGTCCACTCACGCCGTGACGTCATGTGCCCTTGCCAATTTATCGGAAACCAACAGTACACACATACAGTCTGGAACACACGTGACACTCATAATACGTGACGGTGTATGCACGTTTATAATTTGACATTTGTCATAATCTGCGATCGCGTTTCAATACAATTCACCAACGTGATCGTAATGAAGCAGTGCACCATTGTGAATCACTAGGCTATTATTCAGTACAGCAGCAATATATGCTATAGAAGTATAGTCCGTTTCAGAAAAGCTGCCCAAATATTACGACCATATAAACAATTCAAAAACCATATTTTTTTCGACAATATTAAATTAAAGGAAAATTTAAGAATGAGCCTTCTTTTTATTTCGTGAAATTTGGTCAAATTTTGATTTTATTGCGAAAACAAAATTTCCCCTTGTTAAATCCCCATAGACATCTTCACAGAGTGAAGATGTCTATGGGGATTTAACATGGGGAAATTTTTTAGAATTTCAGAAATACTGGACCGATTTTTAAAATTTAACTTTTGTTTTCTTAGTTAGATCATTTCCAAGCTATCTAGCTAGGTTTCGGAGTCAATTTCCATTTTTTTTTCGTTTTTTGACTCCTCCCACAACTCCTCTACCTTTTCCCCCCATGTTAAATTCCCATAGACAAATCAATTTTTCGTAATAAAATCAATATTTGACCAAATTTCACGAAATAAAAAGAAGGCTCATTCTTAAATTTTCCTTCAATTTAATATTATCGAAATAAATATTGTTTTTGAATTGTTTATATGGCCGTAAAATTTGGGCAGCTTTCGTGAAACAGACTATAGGTTTGAGATGGCGCGTTATTATTGTAATACATATTATTGTAAACACGTGGTTTTTTTTACGTCATATGTTGTAAACATGGTATTTGTATACCAGCGCACCTTACAGTGCTGAATTAAAATTTGTCGTCTGTTGTTTATTTTTTATTTTCCATTTTTCTTATCAAAAACATGGTTTGACAGCACCTTAGAATCATTTCCATTGGAAACCATGTTTTTACTGAGAAAAGAGCTCAAATATGACACAGAAGCAGACGACTATTTTCGGTTCCCGCATTAGATAGAATTGTTAACAAAAGTAACATCGTTTAGTGCTCTAGTGGATAGATCTGCTGTTTGTTGGTCAAACGGTCGTGAGTTCAAATCCCGCCAAGGGCATATTTTGTGTCTCTCTCTTTTACTATTTTGGCGCCAGAGGAAACGCACACATCCCGATATATTTGTGCATTTACGTTTACACAACATTATAAAGCATTTCACTTTGCACCTGATCATTGTGAAATGCATTCTGCACATGTGTGTGCTTTTGTGAAAGTCCACCTCGACTCACGGCAAATGCAAATCTGTTACGGAGAACACCATGTCGAAAATTAAACCTCTCAGCTCAGAAAATAAACAAATTGCGCTGAACGTTCTGAAAGTTGGCAAAGAAGAGAAAGTGAACGCCGACGAAATGGTAATGTGTTTCGAAATGTATCATTGTTGTATAATGCATGCAATTTGTTTGCTTATGGAGACCATCTGTTAAAAGTGACCTTATGAATATGATGCAATTTACTACTATAGCCATGTTAAAGTAATACATATGTTATCTTAGCACAGCAGATACATTGATGGAATAATAATTCAAGCACAAAAATATTTACACAATTCCGTAACATTTGATTGGCCCGTAGCAAGTCTCTGTCCAAAATTTATATCCCAGTAAACTCCCACGCCGAACTACTTTCCGTAACCGTGAGGCGCAGTTAAAATAATTCTTATGAAAACGGAAGATAAACACATTTTCTTGATGAATTTATTTCAAATGCTGGAATTATAAGGAATGAATGGCCTTTTTGTGGAATTTATCAGGGATATAAACTTGGAAAAGTCGCGGGAATACTGGACGAAGGCCGGAAGAATACTGGACGAGGCCTTCCGGCCTTCGTCCAGTATTCCCGCGACTTTTCCAAGTTTATACCCCGATAAATTCCACAAAAATGCCATTCATTCCTATACTGAACAACGTTGAACCTGATCAAGCTACGCGTATGTACAGGCTGATCTGGGGCTATGCTGCTCACAAACATAGGAGGTTCAATTTGTCTGCATTGGTTCATAATTACCATGTAAATTGTTGCTACAGGTAATAAAGATGTATTAAAAAGAAAAAGAATACACATACACAATATTAATATATATATATAATGGCCAAAGTGAGGATCGAACGCATGCAGTGCAAAATTAAAACCAAGTACCACCGTTGGCCGCCAGTTCACCCACTGCGCCAGCATGAGATACAGTTTTGTCAATAGCAATATATCGATCATGACTGTAGCAACGCGCGATAATAAACAGGGAAATACCTACAGGAATTCCATGTTTATTTATACACCAATGTTTATATAAACAAAGCATGTAAACAACGCCATGTCAGGCTGGAGCCGGTTGCTCAAAGCTTCTGTTAGCTTAACAGACTGTTAAATCCTTAGCATTGCTAAGGATTTAACAGTCTGTTAAGCTAACAGAGGTTTTGAGCAACTGGGCCCTGGTATTATTATAACAATATTTATCAGGTAACCTGCCCTGTATGCGTACTGACTGATAACACATTGTTATATCAGGCAACATCCGGGTTACAATGAAGTGAAAACTGACGTTCCATTGATCAGATGACGTCACGTGACGTTACCGAATGACGTCAGTGTAATGACGCAACGTAAATAAGTCCGCGTTCAGTCCATAGATAACGACGTCATATGTGGTCATTTTCGAACATAAAACGTTGCCTGATAAATAGAATACAAGGCGTCTGTCTGGGAAACGGTAGGAATACCTCGGCAAGCCTCAGAATTCCTGCGCGTTTCATAGCCTTGCCTTATACACTTGATATTTAAAATACATTAGCCTGGTAGTCTCTATATTATATTACTATATTATAGCATCTTTTCAGAAACCTGGGCCCCGTTTCACTAAACTTCGTACGACTAAAATATTCGTAAGTGCAAATTTATGATCGTCTGAAAATTTCAATTGATGGATTTACATTTATTGAGCATAGGCTGTATATGTATATGCATATGCAGCCTATGCTCAATAAATTTAAATCCAATAATTGTTTACAAGAAAACATTGTTAATGTGAAATTTACAGACTCATAACTTTGCACTTACGAACATTTTAGGCGTACGAAGTTTAGTGAAACGGCCCCCTGATGTGAAATTCGGCCGTTGTATAGTAACGTTTGTGTTTGTGTTCCCAACGGAAACTTGTAGCCGATTTCACCAACATTGCTAAGCATACTTATAGTATACTTTGAGGGAGTAATCATTTATCTTTCCTTATAGAACTAACGACTGTATATATTTGATGATTACATATGCTACAGAAGTGAACGTGGTCCAACCGTGAGCCAAAAGTGGTCCACTCTCGTGTTTTGGTGTTTCCATTAGCCAACCAAATCCGTAATCCCGCTTGAAAACGACGTCTCCCGTGTTTACAGTGTTAATACCGTTTTCCGTTCTCTGGTTTTCTTATCCAAAGAAAATGTCGTTTTTAATGACGCAGCATTTCCCCTAAAAATCATACGCATACGCATTAAATCAAAAACGCAAAACGGGTGTGATATAAAAACGGTTCAACGCTTCTGTGTAGCCATTTTATGGGGAATGGTTCATGGGTTTATACCAATGAGTATGCGCAGTGCAGAGACCACAGAGACCACAAAGAAAACCGGATTTCTGGCAAGCGTGAGCCAAACGGCATTGTGTAAACTCGGAACAAAGACCAGCCTGGTCCCATTCCCACAACTCGGCCAGACTGTACGCCGGTTTCCAAATAACTATTGCAAAGTTGATAGTAAGTATCAGTTGCATATACTCATTTGACTTGTTTGCGGAAACGACACGTGCTTTTAGCGCGTATTGGTTGGTATATTATTGTGTGTACTGTATATGCATGACAAACTTTTCTAAACAATGCACAAAACAATCCAAAAGTGCCCGCATACAAGCATTATGATATATTAAACTAGACATTTGATCTGTCGGCACACAAATGCGGCCTGTCGGCACACAAATGCCCCCGCTGACAGTCGAAGAACACAGAGGGCCAGAGAAGCGTGGATTTGTTGCAGCATGAAAGCAGACCATCACAACAATGGATGTGTGAAATATCAAGCAGATCCATGCAACGAAACAGACATTATAAAAGACACTTACTCGAGTTTCGAACGCAACAAATATGTGACCTTGACCCTGAGCTTAGCGTGCGCAGGACAATCGTGGATTTATCGCTTGGCGGTAGAGGACCAGTAGAGCGATGCGTGTGTGAGATATCAAGCATATATCCGTGTAAGGAAACACAAATTATAAGACATTTACCCTAGCGTTAAGCTTATGTACATACATGTACGGACGCCGGTAACACTATATCCAGAAAAATATCCAGAACCAATAAAAACAACTCCGGAACGTTACCTGTAATTTGGGCGTGTATGTTTGCCAGACGATCGAATGCTGGTTCCTATGCGCATACTCCGTACGCTGCATGTACGGCCGCCCAGCTACATCACTTCCGTTGACAACCAATGCTTCGTAAATAGACTCGTAGTCATTGAGAACGACAATCTCTTCCCCGTGCAGGTTAAATCTAAATATAGCACCGTATTTCTTGGACCAGTCTGTGAGGATGAGGTGTATTCTAGAAAGGTTCAATATATTGCCTATAAACGGCCATCTGCCGGCGACCGCCGGGATGTCTGCGTAGGTCCGTCGGTGCTGCCAACATTCCTTGTACGCGATCAACCCGATGAGTATCGATAGGATGCACAATAGCACGGCCGTGAGCATCGTGTCGGAGGACTCTGGAAATGATAAGTTGATTGATTGATTGATTGATTGATTGCTTTATTTATTGGTTTGTTTGTTTGTTTATTTGACTGCCTGCCTCTGCATCAATTTAAATAACTAAATAACAATTAATTCCCTCAATTGAACAATTCGTTCCCTCGAATTAACAATTCGTTCCCACGATATAACAATTCGTTCCCGATGGTATTTCGTGGGAACGAATTGTTAAATTGAGGCAACGAACTGTTAATGTTTAGGAACGAATTGTTAATTTGTGGGAACGAATTGTTAAACTGAGGGAACAAATTGTTATTTCGTGGACGCGAATTAATAAATAAAGAATTCTACGTCCCTTGCTGGGCTCCCTAAAGTTCACCATATCGATGGTCTAGTAACATAAGGTCGTAACTGCTATGCTAAAAGCATAGCAGTTACGACCTTATGTTACTAGACCATCGATATGAAAGAAGGTAGTTTCCACATGAATAGAAAGATACAAAGGAATCTCTCTAAACCAGACACCCTGGGAATATCGGTTCATTCTATGCAACCATTTAATTTCAACAACACTAGAAATATATAATCACTGTGGTCGTTAAAGGTGCATGCCCACTCAGTAGGCACAACATGCTCTTTATAGCAGATACATCATTGGAGACATTTTCGGGCAAAATAAACGTTCATTCACCATTACCATGATTACCCCACGTATTGATTGGCATTAGTATACATTTTATATCAGACGTAACATTCCACACTGATAGCAGGGGCGATAACCGTGTTTCCGTAAAATGTTAACGCACATTACTATATAGACTCTGTATTTATGTTTTGATGTGCAATTGGCATACTTGATAATCTTTCGAAAATATTATTTTTTCCGGTGACGCATTTAATTAGTATAGTTAAATAAAACATACCATGTCTCATTTGCATATGAAAATAGCCTGATACCAACGTGCGTCACTACCAGTAAAATAAATATTATTAAATGATTATATCTGTATAGCGGGCACTCGTATTCTTTAGAACTGGTGGAATAGTGACACAAGTATACACTTATTTAATTCCTATAAAGAACATGGTGTGCCTACTGAGTGGGCACGTACCTTTAATTCACTCTCCCGTGGTACTTGTCGTCGATAGGCACTGCGATAGTGAATAGGCAATACCCTTTGATGCAACCACTTTGGCGTGTTCGTACGGTGTTGAACTTATCTGCTTGCATAATGTATACTATGCTCCATAACAATTATCTATGCATTCGTTATGCACAATCAGATAAGTGCAACACTGGTTGACAGCCACATGTACAACATACAGTTACATAACAAGGCCGTCGTTAACTTTTCATTCTTTTAAAAATACAAACTATGTGAATCTTATACCGTAATCCGCCATAACATTTGCGCTACATATTTACGTCAACTAGGCAATTGGTCGGCATATTATGCTCCCAGGGGACATAGTATTCTTTTATCTTATTAAATCGTTCCCACGAAATAAAAATTTGTTCCCTCAATTTAACAATTCGTTCCCACGAATTCACAATTCGTTCCCACGAATTAACAATTCGTTTCCTCAATTTAACAATTCGTTCCCACGAAATAACAATTCGTTCCCACGGAAACGAATTATTAATTCGTGGGAACGAATTGTTATATCGTGGGAACGAATTGTTAATTCGAGGGAACGAATTGTTAAATTGAGGGAACCAATTGTTAATTCGAGGGAACCAATTGTTATATCGTGGGAACGAATTGTTAATTCGATGGAACGAATTGTTAAATTGAGGGAAGGAATAAAAAAAAATCCATGTCCTCTACGGACTTCTCCGTGTTTTTCAACTAAGCCATTGCGCAAAGTTTCCTCATACTGCAGTGGCGTAGCCAGGGGTCTGTTTCACTAAACGTCGTACGACTAAAATGATCGTAAGTGCAAATTTAGGATCGTCTGGAAATTTAAATTGATGGATTTACATTTATTGAGCATAGGCTGCATATGCAGCCTATGCTCAATAAATGTAAATCCAATAATTGTTTACAAGAAAACATTGTTAATGTGCCATTTACAGACTATCATAATTTTGCACTTACGAACATTTTAGTCGTACGAAGTTTAGTGAAACGGGCCCCAGGTTCCTGTCAAAGCAGCGGTGAGTATTGTCGAGATAGCACTGTGAGCGAGTTTGGTAACACAGGTGAAAGGCTCCGGCCTCTAACATAAAATTCCTATTAAAATAATATATCATTACCCCACCACCTTGGGGCCGTTTCACTAAACTTCGTACGACTAAAATGTTCCTAAGTGCAAATTTAGATCGTCTGGAAGTTTCAATCGATGGATTTACATTTATTGAGCATAGGCTGCATATGCTGCTATGCTCAATAAATGTAAATCCAATAATTGTTTACGGGAAAACACTGTTAATGTTAAATTTACAGACTATCATAAGTTTGCACTTACGAACATATTAGTCGTACAGTTTAGTGCATGGGCACTTGCAATCGTACACACACTTGGCGAAATGTTACCGTGTGCGTTTGTACACCCCCACCCCCACCCTTGGCTCCGCCACTGTAACTTTACCATTGTGTGGAATAATTATGACTTGAACAAAGATCAACAGATTGAAAGAAAATAGATACATGTATGTGGATCAGGTTTTACTCCATAAAACACGACATACTATGACCTACTAAATTGCAACAGAGACATCGCATAGTCGACCGATTCTCAAATATAGTTTAAATAGGTTGTCTATTACTCAATCAAGTTTCCGGGCAAATATAAAACATGAAGTCTCAATATTATGTTTTCTTTTTATCGCATTCTGAAACGGCTGTCATTCGTTTATGATTTTCCCAAAAAACATTATTTAACAGTTATCAATGAGAATAAATTATCATGCTTACATCTCTGTACAACACATAAACAAGGTGTATGATCACGTGGTACTAACAACAACAACAAGTACTGAAACTTCCAGAATCCATCTGATTCAAAGTACGTATTATTTTATATTGTCCTTATTACGTAACGGATTTTGATGAAATATGGCGCATCAAACGCGTCCCGTTAAGCTGGAGTTAGTGGTCTTTGTATTTTCGCCCAAACTTCTGTCGTTTTTGCGAAGAATCGATTTCCGTGTCTACCGACTCGGAAATTGATTCTTCGCAAAAACGACATAAGTCTGTTCCGAACTCCCTGGACCACTAAATTGCAGCTAATGAAGACGCGTTTGCTGCGCCATATTTCATCAAAATCCGTTGCATATTAAGGAAAATATCAAATCATACTTACTTTGGAGTGGGCGACGTTGTTGTTGTTGTAACCACGTGATCATGCACCTTGATAAACACACACATACATTGGTCGCGTTTCTACGGAGCCCCGCCGGGGACATGGATTTATTTTCTTAATTCGTTCCCACGAATTAACAATTCGTTCCCTCAATTTAACAATTCGTTCTCTCGAATTAACAATTCATTCCCACGATATAACAATTATCCACGATATAACAATTCGTTCCCACGAATATAACAATTCGTTCCCAATTGTTATTTCGTTGGAACGAATTGTTAAATTGAGGGAACGAATTGTTAATTAGTGGGAACGAATCGTTAAATTGAGGGAAGGATTTATTATTTCGTGGGAACGTGGGAACGAATTAATACAAAAAAGAATTCTACGTCCCCTGGGGGGCTCCGTACAAATACCTATTGTTCATTTAATAATAATTTTATATATTTTTTTACTAATCCAGATGTTATAAGGTTGCCAATTGATGCATTCATGAAAACATTACAAATGCATTTTTGTACTCATTTGTTTCACTACATTGTAACGCATATCTGAGACCCAATGCCTTTAAAATGTGTCTTTGTTAGAGCAAGGTATTCCACGGTTTCAATCCGCTTACTGGGTCGCTCCCTTCACCTTAATAGCTGAGCGAAGTAATATCGTACGTAGCGGTTAGCGTCGTATTTATTTGACTAGTACTGATTAAGGTTTTTTTTTTATGGAAAAACTCGGTTAGTGTGACACACGTAGGACACCAGATGTATTGTTTCAGTACAATTTATTGCATTGTGTCATAACCAGATAGCGTGCTCCTGTAACGACCTCGTGCGATTGCCAAAGGTCATTTTCAAGGTGCAACAACAACAACGTCGCCCACTCCAAAGTAAGTATTATTTGATATTGTCCTTAATATGCAACGGATTTTGATGAAATATGTCGCAGCAAACACATCTTCATGAGCTGCATTTGGTGGTCTAGGGAGATTGGCACAGACTTATGTCGTTTTTGCGAAGAATCGATTTCCGTGTTTGGGCGAAAATAAAGACACCACCAAATGCAGCTTAACAAGACGCGTTTGATGCGCCATATTACATCAAAATCCGTTACGTAATAAGGACACTATAAAAGAATATGTACTTTGAATCGGTACGTGTTGTTGTTGTTAGTATGGTACAAGTGTACATGCAGATTCATTACCTGCATGCCCCATGTTCCTAAGTGCAAATTTAGGATCGTCTTTAAATTTCAATCGATCGATGTACATTTATTGAGCATAGGCTGCATATGCAGCCTATGCTCAATAAATATAAATCCATTAATTGTTTACAAGAAAACATTGTTAATGTGAAATTTACAGACTATCATAATTTTGCACTTACGAACATTTTATTCGTACGAAGTTTAGTGAAACGGGCCACAACTTTCTATAATATAAATGTGCGATATGTGATATTCTTACATGCACATGTACATATTCCCGTTTGTACCAGTATTTATCCCGTCAACACAGTGCGTATGTGCCGTGAAACACGGTGCCGTGAAACATTTTTGATATCCTGTCAATACGACCTACTCACTGCGTATGAATATGTGCGGTGGCTGGGATTTTTTTGTTTGCATTTTAAAGACATTAGTATGTGTTGACGGGATAAATAGAATAGTAGGTTAGTGCCGTGAATAGGAAAAATACCTGGCGCGGCTCGGAAACGGGATGTGCTCGGCAGAGCCTCGCCCATCCCGTTTCCTAAGCCTTGCCAGATATTTTTTCCCATTCACGTCACTAACCTACTATTCTCTATATACATAGATAACCCCAAACTGTCTACAAATTGCATGTTCCACTTTTGTAAGACTGATGTAGTTTTAGTTTGTAACTTTGGTTTTTCACCAACATTGTCAATAGACAGATAAGCTTTGTGTCTAAAGCGTACTACACCCCCTGATTTAAAAATCATTGTGTAATTTACTTTTACAAATGGATTATCGATTTTCTTCATTACTAAATAGGGAATTTTTTTTACAAATTATAACAAATTTAAACATTCACTTATTTGAGCTGCAATTGCTTTTTGCAGCTCAACAAAGTGAATTTTCAATTTTATGAAAGCATTTTCATCACTCAATTTGAAAATCAATGCGTATTTCACATTGCTGTGCGTATTCTGTACTCCCACTTTTGATAATCAATGCCTATTGAGCTAAAATAATAAAATACGCCAATACGCACCTTACCTGGTGTGTAAGGTGTGATCGGAACTGGTACATGTATGTAACATGACTGGTACATATATGTAACATGACTGGTACATGTACGTAACATGACTGGTACATGTATGTAACATGACTGGTACATGTACGTAACATGACTGGTACATGTATGTAACATGACTGGTACATGTACGTAACATGACTGGTACATGTATGTAACATGACTGGTACATGTATGTAACATGACTGGTACATGTATGTAACATGACTGGTACATGTATGCAACATGACTGGTACATGTACGTAACATGACTGGTACATGTATGTAACATGACTGGTACATGTATGTAACATGACTGGTACATGTACGTAACATGTACATGTACGTAACATGACTGGTACATGTATGTAACATGACTGGTACATGTATGTAACATGACTGGTACATGTACGTAACATGACTGGTACATGTATGTAACATGACTGGTACATGTAGTAACATGAATGGTAACTGTGTAACATGACTGGTAGTATGTAACATGACTGGTAATGTAAGAAACATGACTGGTACATGTATTTAACATGATGGTACATGTATGTAACATGACTGGTTCATGTAGTTACATGACTGGTAACATGTATGTACATGACTGGTCATGTAGTACATGACTGGTAATGTAGTAACATGACTGGTACATGTAGTAACATGACTGGTACATGTGTAACTGACTGGTTACATGAATGTAACATGTCTGTAATGTATGTAACATGACTGGTACTGTAGTACTGATGGTCATGTACGTAACATGACTGGTCATGTATGTGTAACATGATGGACATGTATGTTAACATGACTGGTACATGTACGTACATGATGGTACAGTAGGTAAACTGACTGGTAACTGTACGTAACATGACTGGTACATGTACGTAACATGACTGGTACATGTACGTAACATGACTGGTACATGTACGTAACATGACTGGTACATGTACGTAACATGACTGGTACATGTATGTAACATGACTGGTACATGGTATGTAACATGCTGGTACATGTATGTAACATGACTGGTACATGTACGTACATGATGGTACATGTATGTAACATGACTGGTAATGTATGTTAACATGACTGGTACATGTAATGTACATGACTGGTACATGTACGTAACTGACTGGTACTATGATGTACCAGACTGGTACATGTATGTAATGACTGGTATGTAGTAACATGGACTGGTCATGTATGTAACATGACTGGTACATGTAAGTAACATGACTGGTACATGTATTGTAACATGACTGGTCATGTAACGTATGATGTACATATTGTACATGACTGGTACATGTACGTAACTGTCTGGTAACATGACGTACATGTACATGTACTCGTAATGCTGGTACATGTACGTAACAGGACTGGTACATGTACGTAACATTGACTGGTACATGTATGTAACATGACTGGTACATGTAGTAAACATGACTGGTACATGTATGTACATGGACTGGTACATGTATGTAACATGAGGTACATGTATGTAACATGACTGGTAATGTAGTAACATGACTGGTACTGTACGTAACAGTACATGTAAGTAACATGACTGGTACAATGTATGTAACATGACTGGTACATGTATGTAACATGACTGGTACATGTACGTAACATGACTGGTACATGTACGTAACATGACTGGTACTGTATGTACATGACTGGTAACTGTATGTACATGCTGGTACATGTATGTAACATGACTGGTACATGTATGTAACATGACTGGTACATGTACGTAACATGACTGGTACATGTATGTAACATGACTGGTACATGTGTAATGACTGGTAACATGATGTAACATGACTGGTACTGTGTAACATGTACATGTAGTAACAGACTGGACATGGTATGTAACATGACTGGTACATGTAGTAACATGACTGGTACATGTATGTAACATGACTGGTACATGTATGTAACATGACTGGTACATGTATGTAACATGACTGGTACATGTATGTAACATGACTGGTACATGTATGTAACATGACTGGTACATGTAGTAAACATGACTGTATGTATGTACATGTACTGTACATGTGGTACATAGGAAAACTGGTACTGTATGTAACATGACTGGTACATGTATTGTAACATGACTGGTACATGTATGTAACATGACTGGTACATGTATCGTAACATGACTGGACATGTATGAAACATGACTGGTACATGTGTAACATGACTGGTACATGTATGTACATGACTGGACATGTACGTATATGACTGGTACATGTATGTAACATGACTGGTACATGTATGTAACATGAATGGATACATGTATGTTAACATGACTGGTACATGTAGTAAACATGTAACATCTGACTGGTCATGTATGTTAACTTGACTGGTACATGTACGTAACATGAATGGTAACATGTATGAAAATAACTGGTGGACATGTAGTAACATGACTGGTACATGTATGTAACATGGATGGTACATGTACTTTAACATGACTGGTACTAGTAACATGACTGGTACATGTACGTACATGACTGGTAACATGTATGTAACATGATTACATGTACATGATGGTAACATGTACTAACTGGATGGTTCATGTATGTAACATGACTGGTACATGTACGTAACATGATGGTACTGGTATGTCATGATGTTACATGTATGTAACATGAGGTCATGGTATGTCATGTGGTATGTTAACATGATGGTACTGGTATGTACTGATGGTATGTAATGGTAACATGACTGGTACATGTACGAACATGATGGTACAGTACGTAACATGACTGGTACATGTACGTAACATGAATGGTACATGTACGTAACTGACTGGTACATGTATGTAACATGACTGGTACATGTATGTACATGATGGTACATGTATGTAACATGACGGTACATGTATGTAACATGACTGGTATGTCGTAACATGACTGGTACATGTATGTAACTGACTGGTACATGTACGAACATGACTGGTACATGTATGAACATGGACTGGTACATGTAATGTAACTGACTGTATGTATGTAATGACTGGACTGGTACATGTATGTAACATGACTAAGGCTACTGTATGTAACATGGACTGGTACATGTATGTAACATGACTGGTACATGTACGTATCATGGACTGGACATGTATGTAACATGACTGGTACATGTATGTAATCATGACTGGTACATGTATGTAACATGACTGGTACATGTAGTAACTTGACTGGTACATGTATGTAACATGGACTGGTACATGTATGTAACATGATGGTACATGTAGTAACATGACTGGTACATGTACGTAACTGATGGTACATGGTACGTAACATGGACTGGTACATGTATGTAACATGACTGGTACATGTATGTAACATGACTGGTACATGTATGTAACATGACTGGTACATGTACGTAACATGACTGGTACATGTACATGATGGTATGTACGTAACATGATGGTACTGTGTACATGACTGGACATGTAGTAAAAGACTGGTACATGTATGTAACATGACTGGTACATGTATGTACATGGTGGGTACATGTATTGTAACATGACTGGTACATGTATGTAACATGACTGGTACATGTATGTAACATGACTGGTACATGTCGTACATGACTGGTACTATGGTAACATGTACTGTACAATGTACATGTATGTAAACATGACTGGTACATGTATGTAACATGACTGGTACATATGTATGTAACATGACTGGTCACTGTACATGTATGTAACATGACTGGTACATGTATGTAACATGACTGGTACATGTACGTAACATGACTGGTACATGTATGTAACATGATGGTACATGTACGTAACATGACTGGTACATGTATGTAACATGACTGGTACGTACTGATGGTACATGTATGACATGACTGGTACATGTATGTAACATGACTGGTACATGTACGTACACATGACTGGTACATGTACGTAACATGACTGGTCATGTATGTAAACATGACATGGTACTGATCATGTAACATGACTGGTACATGTATGTAACATGACTGGTACATGTATGTAACATGACGGTACATGTACGTAACATGACTGGTACATGTATGTAACATGTACGTAAAACGTGGACATGTACTGAACTGGTACATGTATGTAACATGGATGGACTGTATGTAACATGACTGGTACATGTAGTAACATGACTGGTACATGTATGTAACATGACTGGTACATGTAATGTAACATGACTGGTAACATGTATGTAACATGACTGGTACATGTATGTAACATGAATGTTACATGTAGTAACATGCTACAGTAAGTACGTAACATGATGGTACTGGTATGTTACATGACTGGTCATGTTAACATGACTGGTACATGTATGTAACATGACTGGTACATGTACGTAACATGACTGGTATGTTGTAACATGACTGGACAGTAAGTAACATGACTGGTACATGTATGTAACATGACTGGTACATGTAGTAACATGACTGGTTCATGTATTGTAACATGACTGGTACATTGTAAGTAACATGACTGAAGTAAAATGTAGTAACATGACTGGTATGTATGTAACATGACTGGTTACATGTATGTAACATGACTGGTACATGTATGTAACATGACTGGTACATGTACGTAACATGACTGGTACATGTATGTAACATGACTGGTACATGTACGTAACATGACTGGTACATGTATGTAACATGACTGGTACATGTATGTAACATGACTGGTACATGTATGTAACATGACTGGTACTGTAGTAACATGACTGGTACATGTATGTAACATGACTGGTATGTATGTAACATGACTGGTACATGTACATGTATGTAACATGATGGTACATGTAGTAACATACTGGACATGTACATTGTACGTAACATGACTGGTACATGTATGTAACATGACTGGTACATGTATGTAACATGACTGGTACATGTATGTAACATGACTGGTACATGTATACATGTATGTAACATGACTGGTACATGTATACATGTGTAACATGTGGTACATGTACGCAACATGACTGGTACGTATGTAACATGACTGGTAACTGTACGTAACATGACTGGTACATGTATGTAACTTTTGATGTACATGTAGAACATGTGGTACATGATGTATGTAACATCGACTGGTACATGTATGTAACATGACTGGTACATGTACGTACATGACTGGTACATGTATGTAACATGATGGTACATGACTACTGTAGTAACTGATGGTACATACGTACGTAAAATGACTGGTACATGTACGTAACATGACTGGTACATGTACGTAACATGACTGGTACATGTATGTAACATGACTGGTACATGTATGTAACATGACTGTACATGTAACATGTAGTAACTTGACTGGTACATGTATGCATGTATGTAACATGACTGGTACATGACGTAACACGATGGTACATGTACGTACAGATGTACTGTATGTAATGACTGGTACATGTATGTAACATGACTGGTACATGTATGTAACATGTGGTACATGGTACGTAACATGACTGGTACAGTATGTAACATGACTGGTACATGTATGTAACATGACTGGTACATGTATGTAACAGATGGTGACAACATGACTGGTACTGTATGTAACATACTGGTACATGTACGTACATGACTGGTACATGTGTAACATGGATGGTACATGTACGTAACATGACTGGTACATGTATGTAACATGACTGGTTGTATAAACATGACGTACATGTATGTAACATGACTGGTACATGTACGTAACATGACTGGTACATGTGTAACATGACTGGTACATGTATGTAACATGATGGTACAGTATGTACATGATGGTACATGTATGTAACAGACTGGTACATGTATACATGTATGTATCATGATGTACATGTATACATGTATGTAACATGACTGGTACATGTATGTAACATGACTGTACATGTATGTATGAACTGGTACTGTATGTACTGTACACTGAATACCTTGTAGAATACTGGTAACATGAGTAACATGCTGGTACATGTATTATGACTGGTAACATGATGTATGACTGTACATGTATGTAACATGACTGGTACATGTATGTAACATGACTGGTACATTGTATGTAACATGACTGGTACATGTAGTACATGACTACTATGTAACATGACTGGTACATGTATGTAACATGACTGGTACATGTATACATGTATGTAACATGACTGGTACATGTATGTAACATGACTGGTACATGTATGTAACATGACTGGTACATGTATGTACATGACTGGTACATGTATACATGTAACTGTACATGTACTGGTACATACTGTATGTAACATGACTGGTACATGTATGTAACATGACTGGTACATGTATGTAACATGACTGGTACATGTATGTAACATGACTGGTACATGTATACATGTATGTAACATGACTGGTGCATGTATGTAACATGACTGGTACATGTACGCAACATGACTGGTACATGTACGTAACATGACTGGTACATGTATGTAACATGACTGGTACATGTATGTAACATGACTGGTACATGTATGTAATACTTGACTGGTACATTGTATGTAACATGGACTGGTACATGTATGTAAACTATGATGGTACAGGTACGTAACTTGTCTGGTAAATGTACGTAACTTGACTGGTAAATGTATGTAACTGACTGGTACATGATGTAACATGACTGGTACATGTATGTAACATGACAGGTTCATGTATGTAACATGTCTGGTAATGTACGTAACATGGACTGGTACATGTAGATCTAAAATGACTGGTACATGTAGTAACATGACTGTACTTGTACGTAAACATGGACTGGTACATGTAACGTATCATGACTGGTACATGTTCGTAACATGACTGGTACATGTATGTAACTTGTGACTGGTGCATGTACGTAACATGACTGGTACTTGTTTGGTAACATGGATGGTGGCATGTACGTAACATGACTGTTTACATGTATTAACATGACTGGTACATGTACGTAACATGACTGACATGTATGTAACTTGGACTGGGTTACAGTATGTAACATGACTGGTACATGTACGTAAACATGTCTGGTACATGTTATGTAACATGATGGTACATGTATGTACTGAATGGGTACTTGTATGTAACATGACTGGTTCATGTAGTAACATGGGATGGCTCATCTATGTAACATGACTGGCAATGTATATAACATGAATGGTACTTGTATGTAAATGATTGGTACATGTAATTGTAACATGCTGGTACTTGTATGTATCATGACTGGTACATGTACGTACCATGAACTGGTTCTAATGTATGTTAACATGACTGGTACTTGTAGTAACAGACTGGTACATATATGTAACAGGAATGGTACATGTAAGTAACATGGACTGGTACATATTATGTAACATGACATGGGGGGATTACATGTACGTAACATGACTGGTACATGTATGTAACATGTTGGTACATTATATCATGTTTGTAACATGATAGGTACATGATATTTAAACATGAATGCGTACATGTATGTAACATGGACTGGTTCATGTATGTAAAAAAAAAAAAACCCCATGAATGGTATGTACGTAACATGACTGGTGCATGTATTTTACATGTCTGGTAATGTATGTACATGGACTGGTTACATGTACGTAACATGATGGTACAGTATGTAACTTTAACATGACTGGTACATGTATGTAACATGACTGGTACATGTACGTAACATGACTGGTACATGTATGTAACATGACTGGTACATGTATGTAACATGACTGGGGACAGTAGTAACATGCTGGTACATGTATGTTACATGACTGGTAACATTGTAGTAACATGACTGGTTACATGTATGTAACATGGACTGGTACATGTATGTAACATGACTGGTGGTTACATGTATGTATCATAACCTTGACTTGGTACATGTATGTAACATGACTGGTACATGTAATGTAACATGACTGGTACATGTATGTAACATGACTGGTACATGTAGTAACTATGTACATGGTATGTACATGTACTGTAACATGTACTGGTTACATGTATGTAACATGACTGGTACATGTATGTAACATGACTGGTACATGTATGTAACATGACTGGTACATGTATGTAACATGACTGGTACATGTATGTAACATGACTGGTACATGTATGTAACATGACTGGTACATGTATGTAACATGACTGGTACATGTATGTAACATGACTGGTACATGTACGTAACATGACTGGTACATGTATGTAACATGACTTGTAACATGTACGTAAATGTTGGTACATGTATGTAATAACATGACTGGTAACATGTATGTAACATGACTGGTACATGTATGTAACATGACTGGTACTGTATGTAACATGACTGGTTACATGTAACGTAACATGACTGGTACATGTATGTAACATGACATGGTTACATGTATTGTAACATGACTGGTACATGTATGTAACTGACTGGTACATGTACTGTAACATGACTGGTAACATGTATGTAACGTTAACATGACTGGTACATGTATGTAACATGACTGGTACATGTATGTAACATGACTGGTACATGTATGTAACATTAACATGACTGGTACATGTATGTAACATGACTGGTACATGTACGTAACATGACTGGTACATGTATGTAACTGGAATGTTACAAGTATTGGTAACATGAACTGGGATGTATAACATGACTGGTACATGTATGTAACATGACTGGTACATGTATGTAACATGACTGGTACATGTACGTAACATGACTGGTACATGTATGTAACATGACTGGTACATGTATGTAACATGACTGGTACATGTACGTAACATGACTGGTACATGTATGTAACATGACTGGTACATGTATGTAACATGACTGGTACATGTATGTAACATGACTGGTACATGTACGTAACATGACTGGTACAAATGTAACTAACATGACTGGTACATGTATGAAACATGACGTACATGGTAGTAACATGACTGGTACATGTAACGTACATGACTGGTACATGTATAGTAACATAAAAGGTACTGGTACATGTATGTAACATGACTGGTAACATGTATGTAAACATGAACTGGTACATGTATGTAACATGACTGGTACATGTATGTAACATGACTGGTACATGTATGTAACATGACTGGTACATGTATGTAACATGACTGGTACATGTACGTAACATGACTGGTACATGTATGTAACATACATGGTACATGGTATGTAACAGCTGTACATGTATGTAACATGACTGGTACATGTACGTAACATGACTGGTACATGTATGTAACATGACTGGTACATGTATGTAACATGACTGGTACATGTATGTAACATGACTGGTACATGTATGTAACATGACTGGTACATGTACGTAACATGACTGGTACATGTATGTAACATGACTGGTACATGTATGTAACATGACTGGTACATGTATGTAACATGACTGGTACATGTATGTAACATGACTGGTACATGTATGTAACATGACTGGTACATGTATGTAACATGACTGGTACATGTATGTAACATGACTGGTACATGTATGTAACATGACTGGTACATGTACGTAACATGACTGGTACATGTATGTAACATAGTTTTTCACATTGCAATACTGCAAAATGAAATATGTTTACAACATCATCTTTTCATCCTATTTTTGCAAGTTTAGCATCAGTTTATAGCTCAGAATACCTATAATGAGACATTCTGAAAATGCTTGTTTTATGCTGTTATAAGCATGTTTCAGAAATTAATTTAAGATAAATGTAAAATCCTTACTAATGGTCCGATTTCCGCCAATATTAGAATCAAAATACTCATCGCTGACATGGACGAGTTGGTGGATTTGGGTGAGCTGTGGTGAGTGTTTGTTTATTGGTGTTTAACGGCCTATCAACAGCTAAGGTCATGTAAGGCCGGGCAAACAGGTTCGATCCCGTTTTAACCTGCTGCATTGGAAGGAAAATCCCAAAATCAGAACGGAATATTTACATCGAGATACAACATATTCAGCCCTGAAATTAGAATAACCTGACCTGGTGCCAGGTCCATACCCCACCAAAGTCACTTGGCCCCTTCCCCTATTTAAAAGTAATACCGGTAGGATTACTCTTATAAGGGGTATAACCAGGTTCAACTGTCACATACAAAATGCCAAAGACGTATGTGAGGGCCAAACCAGGTCTACAGTCGGGATTCCGGTAAGGATGAACCCCGATCGTTAAATTACCCATCGCGTGCTCCCACCCACTGTGGTGAGTGATTCACGAATGAAGCTGTGTCCAAGTGTCATGAACATAGACCAAAGCCGTTGTTGATTGAGAAAATGATTCGAATGTACAGTGGGGTCAGCGCGTAAGTGCACACACGAACGAACACGACAGGTTGGAACCAAGATTTAAGACATGGAGCATATTTAATTTCAGAATACATGTAACATGTGTGTAGTGTATCGGTTGCACATCCATATTATATGACTGTATATCTGGGGACCGTTTCACTAAACTTCATAGGACTAAAAGTTCGTAAGTGCAAATTTAGGATCGTCTGGATATTTCAATCGATGGATTTACATTTATTGAGCATAGGCTGCCTATGCTTAATAAATGTAAATTCAATAATTGTTTACAAGAAAACATTATTAATGTGAAATTTATGGACTATAATAATTTTGCACTTACGAACATGTTAGTCGTACGAAGTTTAGTGAAACAAGATGATTGTTGCATATTCAATTGCAAACCGGTAGTATATGATTGTGTTTCGATTTCAAATGCATAGACTATTGTACACATGTATATTTATATAACTGATATATCGATTGCAAATCCAGGACAGCTGACTTGCAAAGCAATTGCAAATGACTATAAATTGTATGTGGCTGTGACTGGAGAAATTGTAAATCCAGATAAGTCTGATCACAGGCCCGTATACCTGTTTGAAGGGGGGGGGGATCGTTTCGAAGGCCCAAGGGGCCGGAGGTATCTAGGGGCGTCTAAAAAAGTGAACCTCGAGCTAAAAAAGTGGACTTCGATGCATGGGGCGGGGGGGGGGGGACGTCCGACCGCTCCGACCGCTCCGACCCCCCCCCCCCCCTCCTGGCTACGGGCCTGATCATCATGATATGCACTGATTGCCATCAATGAAGCACCGGCCATGCTTTTAACAAGCAATGTAGATCCTAATCAGTAGACAGGAGTGTGATATTTGATCAGGATCTACACTGGTCACAAATCACCAGTCACAGCCACATATATTGATTGCAAATCCCTGGAAGATAGTATTGTATCGATTGCCAATCGATTGACTGTGTAGCTATATCAAATCCAGAGACGATTTCTCTGTGTCGAACTCTCGGTGGGTATACATGGTATAGTACGTCACGGGCACCTGACATTTGGATGGGGTGCACTGAATCAGCTAAGAAAAATCCTCCACTTCAGATCATTCTTTATTTAATATATCAGCAACTACTGACGCGATTTTGACGCGATAAAGCGCAGACACCCCGAACAATTGAATAACAACACATGCCGATGTCCCCGTCCTCATAGATTAGCCGTTTACGAGTTATTGCCAGAAAACCTATATTTTGCTGGAAATAAAGAAAGATGGGTTGCACTCGGATCCAAAATATGCCCAAAAATATGTTAGAAGAAGCAGTTTATAGCCACCAAATGAGACGCACGAACACCCACATGCCCCGATAGAGTAATGTTGACACGCACCTAATACTGCACATTCGCCAATCGGTTAGCAGAAACGGAATTTAAAAACCCGAGTGCTCCACGTTTGGTATGTAAAAACGTCACAACGGTACCGACTTGTAACGGTCAGTGGACAAAACTGGCCACCCGGTGGATTTAAAATGAAATACAACCGCCAACACAGGGCTCCAGATAAGGAATTAGTAATTGAGTATTGTCACTCCATTATTTCTGAAGCAATTATGTATTTCAAAATTTTAAGTTGGTAAAATAAGATCACGCTACTATTTACACATCAACAGACAACAATTATTGAATAGTTTGCTTTGAAATGAAAACACATCTTGGTATTTCATTAGAATTGTCTCGTTGGACACAATTCTAATGAAATACCAAGATGTGTTTGCATGGAAAATAAGAAAAATATGCTATATGTGTGGTATATTTGTTGTTTTCTGCAGCATGATAAAGGTACCACAAACTTATTATTGCTTTTTGGTACTCGCTACATGTACTTCTGATTTTAATAGGTTTTTTTTGGCAATTTTAATTGGGTATTTAAGCAAATATGCAGTTTATCTGGAGCCCTGACCAACATACATATTTTATAGCGTTACATAAAGCGTTGCATCCGGCTCAGTGGTCATTATATCCGGTGTACGATAACATAGAGTAGAAGTATAATTATAGTTTGTTTACATATGGTACGACGAGTCATATGGTGTATACTACCACAGGTGGAAGACTCGGACCTGTGACACACAAAAACCACCAGCTATATCGAAATAACCCATAAAACACCGAAATATGAACCGTTCTTCAACAACCTGTGATGCCATCGGCTGACGTTTGGATACCGACACCGTGTTATATTTTACACCATGATGGAATGGTGTTTAACGGCCCATCAACACAACAGAGTAGGATTTCATTTTGGGGCATTTAAGTTCCATGATGGAATACGACCGCTAACCATGCTAACAGCTTGTAACAGAACCAATAACTTTTTAGTCCCAGTTAATGTATACGATTAATTATGCACAGTGTAGCGCAAGATCAGACTGCGCAGACGCGCAGTCTGATCTGGTGCTACACTGGGCGTCAAACGCTGCACCGTCTCATTTTTCAATGGGCCCCGATACTTCAGTTTGTAAATAAATGACAAATGTAATATGATATTTCGACCCGCGTGTATCACAATGCCCTTGGATGTGTAAATACAGAGATCTGCGGCGTATTATCATATTTATGAATGAAGATATTATTTATATTCAACACAACACGAAATACTCACATTTATCAACCTTCAACTAAATCCAAATCGCGATAAAAATCACTCGCAGCAGCAACAACCGTTAACCGGAATACACCAAGCGGCTTTCCCACATGTATCGGTTTTTCTATATATGCAAGGCCGGTAGCAAGTTCAAGGATGCGAGCGAAGGTGACTTGTATGTGTGTAAGGTTGAATTTCGAACACAGATAATTGCAACGGATCGACATGTGCATAGTGTGTATTAAATACACGATACAAGGTCCCACATGTGATATTGTATATACATGTATATATAGATTGCCGATGACAAAAAGATACATTATATTACAACGAACGATTTTTATCGCCAACCATGCGGAGACGAATACTATGGTGGCTGATGTGTGCCAGTTCGCAGTGTCGACTTTCCGTCCAGGCAATGCGATTACTCGAAAAAGCGACAAAATAACACTGTTTGACGAGTTGTCTTCGCGAAAAGTCAACCAGTACGACAACTCGAAAATTAGGACGAAAATGCGAAACTTTTTCCGACGCTTTATCGCCTCATCTGGCAAATTTTCCAGTTGTTGTATGTCGTTGTACATGTAGGTCTGTAATGCAGGGGCCCGTTTCACTAAGCTTCGTACGACTAAGAAGTTCGTAAGTGCAAATTTAGGATCGTCTGGAAATTTAAATTGATGGATTTACATTTATTGAGCATAGGCTGCATATGCAGCCTATGCTCAATACATGTAAATCCAATAATTGTATACAAGAAAACATTGCTAATGTGAAATTTACAGACTATCATAATTTTGCACTTATGAACATCTTAGTCGTAAGAAGTTTAGTGAAACGGGCACCAGGCGCTTATTTATCACCTCAATCTCTCTACAGCCACAAAGACTGCGAGAGCTTTAATTATCGCTATTAACTCGACAAACTGTCAAAGCGAAAATGCGATAAAGTGAAAACTAAACAAAATAACAGAAAACACGGCGACTTTTCGGGCCGACAAAACGACATTTTCGCGAAATCTCGACAACTGGAAAATGCGAAAATCACAGGCGAAAAGGCGATAAATGTTCCCAGCGCAGTGTCGCCCCGCTTTGGCATATTTTTGACTTGCCGAGTTGACCCTATTTCGCCTCGAAAATACAAAAAAATGACGACAATGCAAAATGGCACATATTAGCCCCCACAGAAATTATATATGGCCGCGCTACGATATGGGTTGGAGGTATTTTAAACGGTATTTACACGGGAAGCGTAATTAATCAGCAGACTGGCGATACATGAAGACTGATCAAACTGCCATTATGCATATATGCTGGTTGATTGGGCGCATGCCCAATACCCCTTGTTTGTCATAGTATGACCTATAGTATAGAATGATACTATATTTAGATACTTAATGAACCCATTTTATCCGGGTATGATTCATGTGAATACATTATATCCTGGGATCTGGTGAAAACTACGGAGCCCCGCACGGGACGTAGAATTATTTTATTTATGAATTCCTTCCCACGAAATAACAATTCGTTCCCTCAATTTAACAATTCGTTCCCACGAATTAACAATTAGTTCCCTCAAATTAACAATTCGTTCCCACGGGAACGAATTGTTAATTCGTGGGAACGAATTGTTAATTTGAGGGAACGAGTTGTTAAATTGAGGGAACGAATTGTCATTTCGTGGGAACGAACTGTCAATTCGAGGGAACGAATTGTTAAATTGAGGAAACGAATTGTTATTTCGTGGGAAGGAATTCATAAAAGAAATCCATGTCCCCTGCGGGGCTCCGTAGAAAACACCCCCGTGCTGAGAAAGTGATACATTACGCGTTACATCCTTATCTCCAGTGGCGGAGTTAGATGGGCGGAGTTGCGGTGTAATGATTTGCAGGTACAGTCATAGTCATATGTGACTGGAGAAATGGGGCTTATGGGTTCTGCGACCAGTGTAGATCCATGTCAGTCTGATCTGGATCTGCACTGTTCGCCACTTCATCAAAGATAATCCCATTATGCTACAAATAAGAAATTTAGATCGTTATCAGTATACAGGAGAATGCTATTAGATTAGGAGATACACTGATCACGAATACCATAATCCCCATTTCTCCAGACACGGCCACATATACATGTAGTCGCGGGACAGGTTATGCGGTCCGCGGGCTAGTTGCGGAAACGTAACGCTTCAAAACACTCCCGTACCGTCTACGGACGGTACGGGAGTGTTTCGAAGCGTTACATTTCCGCAACTGACTGGGAGGGGGCATGCTTCCCATGGAAAATGTTTGATTACTGAATACAAGTCCGTGCATCTAATGTGCGTTTCATGTTGAACATTGACATTTTTATGTGATACTCCCGTTAATTGGCTACACATGATCGTGCAATCCGCTTGACGCATTTACGTCAGGGCTCTTGCCTGCGACAGTCACTGCACATCGGTACCAGGTGTCTGGGCAGACGATACGGAATCATTTGTGACATCAGGCATTCCCAGTAAGGGCGTACAGGCCATACACGGTCAGTATTATTACCCATCATCATCGGCGCGTCTTCAATGAGTGAGACGTCACCGTCATTGGCGTCGACGCGGCTGGAAGAACACCGTGCTCTTTACCGTGCCAACAACGATTGTACCGCCGTAAAGGCGAACGCTATGCACAAGTGTGCGTAATGGAAAGGGACAGGTTTGGAGGTGGTGGGGTGATGGTTTGGGCAGGGATACTGAAGGGTCGCAAGACGCGATTGATAGTCATTCGTGGGAATTTTAATGCTGCTCGGTACAGTAACGAGATCCGTGCAACCGAGGCCATTCCTTTCCTCAGACGACATGGGCCGGGAATCTTGTTAACAGGGATGCCATTCCTTTCCTCAGACGACATGGGCCGGGAATCTTGTTAACAGGATAATGCCCATCCGCATACCGCTATATGAACTCGCAACCATTTGGTAACTAACGACGCCAACGTGTCGCCGTTGCCAGCCGTCTCTCTCCGTTACATACTACTGACTATAATAGAAAATAATAGTTTACGTACCTTGAATCGGAGGCGCTTCTGAAAGTTTCAGTAATTGTTGTTGTTGTTGTTGTTGTAACCACGCGATCATGCCCCTTGAAGCGTCCCTCAAAGTATATGCATGCTCTGCATTTCAAACCAAAACGAGGGTATGGGTCCAAGCCAGCATGAGGTAATATTAACCCTTCCTACGCTGTTGACGGAAATTGTCGTCTGCTGTTTTTCACTTTTGCTTTAATTCGTATCAAATAATGGTTTTGACAGCACATGAGAATCGTCTCCACTGCAGACGATTCTCATGTGCTGTCAAAACCATGTTTTTGTCGAGAAATATTGAAAATAAAACATTTCCAGCAGACGACAACATTTAATTCCGCGTAGTAAGGGTTAAGAAAGGTATATCTGTAGCTTGCCTAACTGCCTAACGGTAACCAAATGTTTCTGTCTGTAACGCAGGGTACGAAACTATTTCCATGTCCCCTCTGTGCCACCGTAGTAGGGCAACTTGTCGCCCAGCGTTATAGACAAGACAAGTCGGGTTATCCTAACGGTAGCTACGCCACTGATCGCATACATTATGTAAGCTATGCGCCGATAATGATATAATTGCATATAATACTGTAACACTGTCTGGTATAGCTAGGTCATTGTACTGTTTTATGTCCTCTAAACAAAGTGTATGATAACGTGGTACTAACAACAACAACAAGTACTGAAACTTCCAGAATACATCTGATTCAAAGTACATATTCTTGTATATTATCCTTATTACGTAACGGATTTTGATGAAATATGGCGCATCAACTGCGTCTTGTTAAGCTGCATTTGGTGGTCTTTGTATATTCGCCCAAACTTATGTCGTTTTTGCGAAGAATCGATTTCCAAGTCTACCCACACGGAAATCGATTCTTCGCAAAAACGATATAAGTCTATGCCGAACTCCCTGGACCACCAAATGCAGCTCATGAAGACGCGTTTGCTGCGCCATGTTTCATCAAAATCCGTTGCATATTAAGGAAAATATCAAATCATACTTACTTTGGAGTGGGCGACGTTGTTGTTGTTGTACCCAGCACGTAATCATGCACCTCGCTAAATGTCTCACTGGATTCAGGTACACTGTATTGCATGGACGGTGGAAGTGGGGGGCCCCACCCCAATAATTATGTTGGGGGGGGGGGGGGGGGCTCCTCCCCCCCTCAATAATTCTGTAATAACGCACATTTGCTAATCCTCAAACTTTCTGAGAATGCAAGAAATGGCGTTTCACGCCTCTTAGATTTCAAAATTTCCGGGGGAGCATGACCCCGGACCCCACTAGCAACATCAAGACTGGACCCTGAGAATGCAGGAAACGGCGTTTCACACCTTAGATTTCAAAACTTTCCGGGGGAGCATGACCCCGGACCCACATAGCAACATCGGGCCCTTTGGGCCCTCAAGACTGGACCCGGAGAATGCAGGAAACGGCGTTTCACACCTTAGATTTCCAAAATTTCCGGGGGAAATATGAAGTTTCAAGTCAATCCTATCTACGGTTGCAGAAACAATGGGTACCCGAAAATATTACGGCCAGATCGATGGAAATACATGCACGAAAACAATACACCCCTTGACATATGTCGAACCAGGAGCAGAGTATAATAAACGACTTCCTGGACAGATATAAATCATCAAAACACTGCAACCATCCCACCATCATTTCACGTGATCCATTGAACATTCGCATGGAGGTTGCCATTTAACTCTTCGCATGCTGGGAAATGTGTGGGCTATAAATAGTTCAAAAATAGCAGACGACAATTTATTGTATTTTCTTTTATTTCTCCCAATAACTTGAATATCATGAATATGTCTTGGAATTTCATTAGAATTGCGTCCACAGGACGCAATTCTAATGAAATTCCAAGACATATTTACAGAGAGAAACAAGAAACATACTCATAATTTGTTGGATGTTATTTTCACCGCTAGCATGCAAAGAGTTAATTTGTGTTTCAATATGACAAATTGTAGACTGGGTATACCATTATTCGTAACCTTACGGACGCCGACAACAAAGAGCGCCTGGTGGTGCAGGTCATGAATGTGTGGAAGATCAAGGTCATATGAAGGTCACTGGTATACAGCAGTTTGCATCAAGTAGTACAAGACAAAGATGTTGTAGATACCTGGGGGCCGTTTCACTAAACTTCGTACGACTAAAATGTTCGTAAGTGCAAATTTAGAATCGTCTGGAAATTTCAATTAATGGATTTACATTTATTGAGCATAGGCTGCATATGCAGCCTATGCTCAATAAATGTAAATCAAATAATTGTTTTCAAGAAAACATTCTTAATGCGAAATGTACCGACTATCATAATTTTGCACTTACGATCATTTTAATCGTACGAAGTTTAGTGAAACGGGGCTCTGTATGGTAGCTGTAGGGATGAAATGGACCAAAACACGAAAAATTTAACGTTGAAAATGTAATTTACGCGAAAACAAGGCAAGCAAAAAAAAAGTATCAAGGTCATATAAAGGTTGGTAGCTGTATGGGTAACATATAGGGTGAAACAGATCAAAACATAAAAACTCAACGTTGAAAATGACTACGTAATTGAATCTTAGTTATTTAATTTAAGGACTTAGGTCATAAAAAGATGTATTTGGCTTCAATGCTAATTTCTTCGTAAGAGTGATATATGAATATTCTCTTGTCATTGTATACTATATGGTACATTATTGAGTTGTCATCTCCGCTATTCCTGTATGTACAAGCCAGGGTACATTTTCACCAATCGAGCATTTGACACGTACAGCAAATGCTAGGACAGAACATAATATGACAGAACAAGTGTGTCGAATGTCGAATGTGCCAGTCAACAAGGGGAGATAACTCACTGAAAACCAATTTGGTTACGATCGGTCAAGTAGAACTTGAGTTATTGCCTGGACAATGATAGAGTGCAAAAATGGCCGCCAAGGGGAGATACGTCATCGGAAATGTTTGAAAATCAATAGGCTTCTTCGTCTTGTCATGACACACATGTCTACCGAATTTGGTTACAATAGGCAAAGTAGACCTTGATTTACTGCGTGGACATCGGAAATGTTTGCAAATCAATAGGCTTCTTCGTCTTGTCATGACACACATGTCTACCGAATTTGGTTACAATAGGCAAAGTAGACCTTGATTTACTGCGTGGACAAGGATACAGAGTGCGAAAATTAAAAATGGCCGCCAAGGGGAGATAAGTCGTCGGACCTTCTTCAATATCTATAGGCTTCTTCGTCTTGACCGTGATAAATAAGCTTCTTCGTCATGCCGTGATAAACATGTATACCGAATTTGGTTACAATCCGTCAAGTATAACTCTAGTTATTGCGTCGACAAGCTGTGCCCGCCGGTACAAGGTGAAAACAGATGTCCCGTTTTTAAAACGGGCTTATGAAAACTAATACAATTTGGTGCAATACATTATTGACAGATATGACAAGAACGTGCTCTAAATATCATGCCAGCAAGCCATACAACTGGCGCGATATCTAAGCATTTCTCCCATCAATCTCAAAATAAATATTTAAATGTGTAAACCTTTAAATCTGATGCACAGTTTATTGTTACATGTAGTGTACAGTGGGGTCAGCGTGTAAGTGCACACACGAACAAACACGACAGGTTGGTTCCAACCTGTCGTGTTCGTTCGTGTGTGCACTTACATGCTGACCCCACTGTACATCTTACCACAGGTAAAGCCTAATTTACTCGCATAATAGGCATGCAGAGACACCAGCGACAGTATACTTTATAACTCTTATATCTCCACATTTAATATTTCAATATTCGTAAATTTTGACTTACATATTGGTTATTTACTTTATATTTACTTTATCAAAATCGCAAGCATACCGTTACCATGGCGATTTTGACATCACTGGGTCAAAATCGAAAATAAATATTTTGACATGACATTATAAGACTGCTGTAAAATGGTACTAAACCACTTTCCTGCTGAATAAGTACATTTAGTACATTAAATCCATCATAGAGTAATACAATTCAAGTAAATACATACATTCCCAGTTCACATTAGGAATTATACAAAGCAAGTTTGCCTCAATTTTGCTAAAAACACACATTTCTGACATTCGTGTCACTTTGAACATTCAGTTACCCAGTCGTACCATGTAGGATGTTTGCTTGTGACATGTATCAACTTATCTGTGTGTATTTGCTGTTAATGACATTGTACATGTACCTAACATTTATTTATTCATTTAACATGTTTATTTTTTCCATTTAACCCTTAGACCGTTATCTTATTTTATTTTGTGTCGTCTGCTGTTTATTTTATATTTTCCATTTTTATCATCAACAATATGCTTTGACAGCACTTCAGACTCATTTCCATTGGAAATGATTCTGAAGTGCTGTCAAACCATGTTTTTATTGACAAATAAGGCAAGGTATAAAAGCAACAGCAGACGACCATTGTTGTGAGTAGCGGTCTAAGGGTTAATTCACTCCTTCAATGAAAGTAATGACTATGGTAGAGCTTTTCAACTGTTCCACAATGTTCTCAGCAATGGAGAGTCCAGAGTAAGGCATAGCGACGTCATAATCGTAATGACGTCAAAATGTATGCGTGAGCAGTAAACAGTATGTATCTTCCAAAATACATTTGTAGCACAGAAATTCCGCAATATGTATGCCAAAATTTATAAACATTCCAACAGTATGTCAGAAGATATGTGGGTTAAAAAAAGGGTTAACGTTTTTTTTTTGGCCACCCTGTATCTTGATAGTCCAGGGCACACATTTATTATTGTTATTTGTAATAGAAGCTCCAGATAAGGAATTAGTAATTGAGTATTTTCACTCCATCTTTTCTGAAGCAATTGGGTATTTCACAATTTTAATTGGGTAAAATCAAATCACACTACTGTTTACACATCAACAGACAGCAATTATTGAATAGTTTGCTTCGAAATGAAAACATGTCTTGGCAATTCATTAGAATTGTCTCCTTGGAGACAATTCTAATGAAATACAAAGATGTGTATTCATGGAAGATAAGAAAATATGATATAGTTTTGGTCTGTTTATTGTTTTCTGCAGCATGATAAAGGTAACACAACACTGTTATTGCTTTTTGATACTCGCTACTTCTGATTTCAATTGGGTTTTTGGCAATTTTAATTGGATATTTAAGCAAATAAGCAGCTTATCTGGAGCTCTGTAATAGTTATCATTGTTTCGCCATTTTTATCCCATTACGTATTGAAAATAGGATCTAGGAATGCAGAAATCGTCTGTCCACATCTATGTGTCACGTTGTCCATGTTGCTATATCTTCTTTACCGAATGATCAATTGGCTCGAAACTTCATGTATATACACGACAGTATGTTTATTATCATCCATGTTTCATTCCCCGCCCGATCTATGCTCGCTCCCCATGCCCAAGATAAACTTTGAAATTTCCGTCCAGTAGATGCGCGTTTCTTCATTCTCCTATACAGAGAATAGTAGGTTAGTGCCGTGAATGGGAACAAATATCTGGCAAGGCTTACGAAACGCGGATGGGCGAGGCTCTGCCGAGCACATCCTGTTTCCGTGCCGCGCCAGATATTGTTCCCATTCACGGCACTAACCTACTATTCTATTTATCCCGTCAACACCTACAAATGTCTTTAAAATGCCAAAAAAAAAATCAGTCACCGCAAATATTCATACACATTGATTAGGTCGTATGGACAGGATATCAAAAATGTTTCACGGCACCGTGTTTCACGGCACATACGCACTGTGTTGACGGAATAAAACTTATTTACTGAAATCGTCCTTATGGCCCCGTCACACCATGACGACTAGGCCAGCGCACGCATAGCGTTTTCCATTTTTTTTGGGAAACGTTGGTACGTTGGTCGTTTTCCCATCGTTAGACATGCGTTTGTAACGTTACGCAGTTGTCGGCGAACGCGGAGACACGCTGGGGCCGGAATTATTTTTTGAACATGCACGAAACTTTTTTCTCGGTCGAACGTTTGAACAGAAACGTGAAACGTTCGCAGAACGTTATACAAACGTTATGAAATCGTTAATTTCGTTGGGCTATCGTTCCTCATGCGTTTGGTGTGCGTTCGTAAACGTCGACATTCGTTCTCCTTTATCTAGCGTGTTGCAAGCGTGTCAATGGCGCATTACCAGCGTTCAAAGAACGTCTTTAAAACGATTGTATAGCGTATTGGTGGCGATCATAAACGTCTGTGGATGTCCACCAAACGAACTCAGCGAAGCCATAGCGTTAGCAAACCGTTCTCAGAATGTGCAGGTACAGTTGGGCTAGCGTAGGCGTGATGTCAACGCTCCTGGGTATATAACAAGAGCTGTAGGAGAACAGCATAGCTCGACAACGAGGGTTGTCGATGTACACATAGCTTGAAAAACAAGATGGCCGCGGCCTGCATACAAACCTTAACCAAGGTTAACTAAAAACATTAACCAAGGGAAATTAAGTAAGTAATTCAAGGTTAAATGTAGGTCAATGTCAGATATAGATCAGGGGTTATTGAGATACATCACTAGGAGATGAAGTTTTCCAAGTATGGTTGCTGTAGGCCCAGGAGTATTCCATATACAAGCTTGATTAAAAACCTTAACCAAGCGGAAATAACTAAGTAATCCAAGGGTAAAAGTAGGTCAAGGTCAAATATAGGTCAGGGATTATTGCTGTACATCACTAGGAGATGAAGTTGTCCAAGTATGGTTGCTGTAGGCACAGGAGTATTCCATATACAAGCTTGACTATAAACCATAACCAAGTTTGAGTACAAACCTTAACCAAGGGGAAATAAGTAAGTAATTCAAGGCTAAATGTAGGTGAAGGTAAAATATAGGTCAGGGGTTATTGATGTACATCCCTATGAGAAAAAGTTATCCAAGTATGGTGTCTGCATGCACAACAGTATTCCATCTACAAGCTCTACTAAAAACCTTTACCAAGGTTGACTAAAAACCTTAACCAAGGGGAATTAAGTAAGTAATTAAAGAGTAAATGTAGGTCAAGGTCAAATATAGGTCCAGGGTTGTTGACGTACATCACTAGGAGATGAAGTTGTCCAAGTATGGTAGGTGTAGGGCCAGGAGTATTCCATCTACAAGCTTGACTAAAAACCTTAAACAAGGGGAATTAAGTAAGTAATTCAAGAGGAAATGTAGGTCAAGGTCAAATATAGATCAGGGGTTATTGATGTACATCCCTATGAGAAATGGTTGTCCAAGTATGGTGTCTGTATGCACAATAGTATTCCATGTACAAGCTTGACTAAAAACCTTAACCAAGGTTGACTAAAAACCTTAACCAAGGGGAATTAACTAAGTAATTCAAGGTTAAATGTAGGTCAAGGTCAAATATAGGTCAGGGGTTGTTGATGTACATCACTAGAAGATGAAGTTTTCCAAGTATGGTTGCTGTAGGCCCAGGAGTATTCCATATACAAGCTTAACTAAAAACCTTAACCAAGGGGAAATAACGAAGTAATCCAAGGGTAAAAGTAGGTCAAGGTCAACTATAGGTCAGGGAATTTTTGATGTACATCACTAGGAGGTGAAGAAATGGTTGTCCAAGTATGGTGTCTGTATGCACAATAGTATTCCATGTACAAGCTTGACTAAAAACCTTAACCAAGGTTGACTAAAAACCTTAACCAAGGGGAATTAACTAAGTAATTCAAGGTTAAATGTAGGTCAAGGTCAAATATAGGTCAGGGGTTGTTGATGTACATCACTAGAAGATGAAGTTGTCCAAGTATGGTGGGTGTAGGGCCAGGAGTATTCCATATACAAGCTTGAATAAAAACCTTAACCAAGGAGTGACGGTGATGCCGACACCGGGGCGACTACATAAGCTCTACCTATTCTTCGAATAGTCATGCTAAAAAGGGATGATCTGCTCAGAGATCGTGTGCCAGTCTCGGTGGTGTGCAAATCGACAATGGATCTGCACTTTTTGCAAGTAATTTTACTGTTTTTAGACAAAAAAAAAATATTGTTATAAATGGACTGGCCCAAATGTAATTTTCTGATCAAGTGATTGGTCTAAAAATATCATGGACCAGTCCATGTCAGTTACTTTGTGTTGAAAGGGTTAATGAAGTATTTGATGTTTACTATTCTGTCATAGTCTGTGACACAGATGAACGAACGAAATCAAACTCTGTTCGCGACATATTTGTCTGGTAGTGGTGTTCGAAGGTTTCCAAGGATCGCTCGACTTTGTCATGTTCTGTTTATACTCACAGCTCTGTAGTTTGTGCAGTGTGGCGGCTGTAAAAAGTATCCTCGTGCTTTCTATCAATGCTGTTATTATTTTCCGATCCTTGTTGGTCATTGAGCATTACTGTCAAACGTTAGTCGAACGCTGGGAAACACTCACAGATTTAAAACAAGCGTCAATGGAACGTTACTAAAACGTTTCCCATGCGTTAGTCATCGTTGGGGACACGCCCATTGTCATGTCTACGTTCAGAGATCGCGGCAAATTTGAACGTGTTGGAATTTGCCAAAAATGTTGAAATTTTCAAAACGCTGGGCGTGCGCTGGCCTAGTCGTCATAGTGTGATGGCACCATTACCGGAATCCCAAGGGAGACCAGGTTTGGCCCTCATGTAAGCATTATTGTATGCGACAGTTGAATCTGGTTATACCCCTTACATGTATGTGAGTATTACGATTATTCGTAATCCTATTTTAGGGGAAGGGGCCAAGTGACTTTGGTGTGGTATGGACCTGGCACTAGGTCAGCAGCCGATTTCATGAAAGTTGCAACCTTTAAGTATACTTTTCTAGCAAAGTATACTTTGAGGGAGAAATTTTCAATTTTAGGATAAATTTATTAATTTTTATTATACTGAATTTATTACAATTCTGAATACTTTTAATCATCAAATATATGCAGTCGTTAGTTCTATATGAAATAATGCATTTCGGGGAAAATAAATGATTACTCCCTCAAAGTATACTTTGCTACAAAAGTATGCTTTGCAATGTTGGTGAAATAGGCTACTGGTTATTCTAATATCAGGGCTGAATATATTTTTTTCGATGTAAATATTCTGTTCTGATTTTGGGATCCCCCCCACCCAGCCCCCCAATGCAGCAGGTTATATACGGAATCGAACCCGTTGGCCCGGCCTTAAATGACCTTAGCTGTTGATATGCCGTTAAACACCGATAAATCAAATAAATTCACCTAGAACTTGTTTACTGAATGAGCGATTGGCTTGAATGTGTATGTTTCTAATCATTCATGTTTTCATTCGTCGCCCACGCATGCTCCCTAAAATCTCCAGTGGAGACGATTCTCATGCGCTGCCAAAACAACTTTTTATCGAGAAATATTGAAACTAAAACACAACCAACAGGTTAACAAAATTTAATCTGGAGTAGTAAGGGTTGACCCTTTCTCACATAAATATCCAAAGTTTACTTTTCCATGCCAACATTTTTAACTATTCTAATACGACAATGTGGATTTTGTCTTAGAATTTAACAAGAGACGCCCGTTAGGAGCTACATGTTGGTTTTATGTTCTGTAGGGTTGACAGGGTAACACAAACTCCATAAAAACACCAATGTAAACATCTTCAATATGTGTAGAAGATGTGTGTAGAGTTTCAGATCGATTGACTGAACAGTTTCAGAGGAGTTGTGCACACAACACAAACTCTGTACCCTATACAGAATAGTATACAAAAAAATAGAAAAAATGGCCATGCTAAAAAGGTGATATTTTTGTTAAAAAAATAATTGTTCGGCATAAAAACACCAAGGTGCACATCTTCAATATGTGTAGAAGACGTGTGTATAGTTTCAGAACGATCGACTGAACGGTTTCAGAGGAGTTGTGTACACAAACTATGGAGTTTTTCTGTCCGCCGCCACCAGCCGCCCGCGGTAAAACATAATACATTCCGTTTTTTGTGCATTTCAGACAGACAGGCAGAAACAAAACTTATTTCACGACTCATGTAACAGTAATTGTCAAAACAAAGCATTTTTTTGTATGCCATATGTAACCAGTGATGATAATAAGGTGATCGCCAGCGAGTGTCTCACTCACTACCAAAGGCTCAAGGTCACCTAAATGACACTGTCACAGGATGGTTAGCCACGAAATGTGAGGAAGCTAATGATGAAGTTTGGTAAAGATCTGAGCAAACTATCCGGAGATATGCAACATTTTGACATACATCTAAAATTTCTGATATCTACGATGCCTACAACACGGACACTTACGGGTCATAATTGTGACCGCTAAATAAGGAGATTTCAAAGCCTCTAGACCATTGTACCAGCAGCCTGGATAGAAAGAGCATTCTGATCAGGGCATACTCTACTCAGTGACCTTGACCGTGGGTGGGTTGTACTGGCAGCCTTGATAATTAAAAAAAAACAAAAAAAAAACTTTTAACATTTTTGCCTTACAAATTTGCCTTACAAACAAGGTGACAGACATTGTGGCCAAATATTATCTAAATCGGATATAATAAAGCGGTTCATGAGTTATTGAAAAATGAAAGGTGTTACTAACGTACGCATGCATGTACGTACATACATGGACTAACGCTATATCTCCTCTTGCCTGTCGGTGAGGGGATAATGAGCAGGGCCCGGTTGCTCAAAACATCTGTTAGCTTAACAGACTGTTAAATCCTTAACTGAATGGTTAAAATCTCTGTTTTAACAGAGATTTTAACCATTCAGTTAAGGATTTAACAGTCCGTTAAGGATTTAACAGTCCGTTAAGGTAACTGGTGTTTTGAACAACCGGGCCCAGCCAGTTAACTAGGATCGCGCCGAGCCATTCACTGTGTGACCTATGATCATCTGTGTAGGATGTCGGCCAACTCCTTCCACTTGTACATCCTGAAATATAGTTGCACAAACAAACACATACTTACTACCCTTCTGGCAGTGATTTGCATCTATTTCACTGCGAGTGAAAATCCTTACAATTAACCCTTAGACCGCTACTCACAACAAGTGTCCTCTGCTGTTGCTTTTATATCTTGCCTTATTTCTCAATAATGAGGATGGCCGCGGCCCACATGTCGAGCCCGCCGAGGCATTCGATGGTCTCAGAGTGTATTTATTTGAAGTTTGATGCCCAATAAGGCTTATAAGCATAGAAAGTTTCAAGCAAATCTGACTTATGGTTACAGAGATAGTAGGTATGTGAAAACTTTAACCCAAATTTTGACAGAAACTTTAACGCAAACTTCTAAGTCATTTGACCTTGACATAGGGGCACAGGGGCCGCATGAGTGGGATACAGCATGAATATATGGATGATGACTAATAAGTATATGAAGTTTCAAGTCAATGTGACTTAAGACTGCAGAGATATAAGGTATTTAAAAACTTTAATGCAGATTTCGGACGGACGCACACACGGACGGACACACGCACGGACACCCGGACGTCATTGTGATCACTATGTCTCGCTTTCCGCAAACGGGCTCGACAAAAACATGGTTTGACAGCACTTCAGAATCATTTCCAATGGAAATGATTCTGAAGTGCTGTCAAAGCATGTTGTAAATTATTCTAAAGTGCTGACAAAGCATGTTTTTGATGATAAAAATGGAAAATAGAAAATAAACAGCAGACGACAAAATAATTAAGATAGCGGTATAAGGGTTAATACACTATACTTCCATAACACAAGGAAAACACGTGCAATTTCTTTTCACCAATGTAGTCGCACATATGCACCACAGTCTGATAAGGCTGAAATATGCACACAGTCTGATAAGGCCCAAATATGCACACAGTCTGATATAAGGCCCAAATATGCACACAATCTGATAAAAGGCCCACATATGCACACAGTCTGAGAAGGGCCTACAACGTTCAGTATTGAGTAATGAAAACATTCCTTTTATCAAGCCACAATTAAAGAAAGTTTACATTTTCAACTTGGGTAGGTAGGTGGGGGAAAAATGGTTATCTCAGATCGCGCTGGTCACTGGCCAAACCTTTGTGAAGGTGAAGGCGCGAGTGAGTGACAAATGTTCAGGCGATTCAAATGTCCATGTATTTAAGCAATCCTTTGTGTAATATCGATGTTGGAGAAACTCTTACAAACTTTTCGACGTAACAAAATCCATAAGTGTTTCAGCGACATTTCGAAGGTAACAAGAGCTGTAGGAGAACAGCATAGCTCGACTACGAGGGTTGTCGATGTACACATAGGTTGACAAACAAGGTGGCTGCGGCCTGCATAAAAACCTTAACCAAGGTTGACTAAAAAACTTAACCAAGGGAAATTAAGTAAGTAAGTCAAGGTTAAATGTAGGTCAATGACAGATATAGGTCAGGGGTTATTGATGTACATCACTAGGAGATGAAGTTTTCCAAGTATGGTTGCTGTAGGCCCAGGAGTATTCCATATACAAGGTTGACTAAAAACCTTAACCAAGGGGAAATAACTAAGTAATCCAAGGATAAAGCTAGGTCAAGGTCAAATGTAGGTCAGGGATTATTGATGTACATCACTAGGAGATGAAGTTGTCCAAGTATGGTTGATGTAGGCCCAGGAGTATTCCATAAACAAGCTTGACTATAAAGATTAACCAAGTAATTCAAGGTTAAATGTAGGTGAAGGTAAAATATAGGTCAGGGGTTATTGATGTACATCCCTATGAGAAACAGTTATCCAAGTATGGTGTCTGTATGCACAATAGTATTCCATATACAAGCTTGACTAAAAACCTTAACCAAGGTTGACTAAAAACCTTAACCAAGGGGAATTAACTAATTAATTCAAGGTTAAATGTAGGTCAAGGTGAACTATAGGTCAGGGGTTGTTGATGTACATCACTAGGAGATGAAGTTGTCCAAGTATGGTTGGTGTAGGGCCAGGAGTATTACATCTACAAGCTTGACTAAAAACCTTAACCAAAGAGAATTAACTAAGTAATTGAAGAGGAAATGTAGGTGAAGGTCAAATATATATCAGGGGTTATTGATGTACATCCCTATGAGAAAAGGTTGTCCAAGTATGGTGTCTGTATGCACAATAGTATTCCATGTACAAGCTTGAGTAAAAAGCTTAACCAAGGTTGACTAAAAACCTTAACCAAGGGGAATTAAGTAAGTAATTCAAGAGGAAATATAGGTCAAGGTGAAATATATATCAGGGGTTGTTGATGTACATCACTAGGAGATGAAGTTGTCCAAGTATGGTGAGTGTAGGGCCAGTAGTATTCCATATACAAGCTTCACTAAAAACCTTAACCAAGGGAAATTAAGTAATTCAAGAGGAAATGTAGGTCAAGGTCAAATATAGATCAGGGATTATTGATGTACATCGCTATGAGAAAAGGTTGTCCAAGTACGGTGTCTGTATGCACAATAGTATTCCATGTAGAAAGCTTGACTAAAAACCTTAACCAAGGTTGACTAAAAACCTTAACCAAGGGGAATTAACTAAGTAATTCAAGGTTAAATGTAGGTCAAGGTCAAATATAGGTCAGGGGTTGTTGATGTACATCACTAAGGAGAAAAATAAATTGTCCAAGAATATGGTTGGTGTAGGCCAGGAGTATTCCATCTACAAGCTTGACTAAAAACCTTAACCAAAGAGAATTAACATAGTAATTCAAGAGGAAATGTAGATGAAGGTCAAATATAGATCAGGGGTTATTTATGTACATCCCTAGGAGATGAAGTTGTCCAAGTATGGTGGGTGTAGGGCCAGTAGTATTCCATATACAAGCTTCACTAAAAACCTTAACAAAGGGGAATTAACTAAGTAATTCAAGAGGAAATGTAGGTGAAGGTCAAATATAGATCAGGGATTATTGATGTACATCGCTATGAGAAAAGGTTGTCCAAGTATGGTGTCTGTATGCACAATAGTATTCCATGTAGAAAGCTTGACTAAAAACCTTAACCAACGTTGACTAAAAACCTTAACCAAGGGGAATTAACTAAGTAATTCAAGAGGAAATGTAGGTGAAGGTCAAATATAGATCAGGGGTTATTGATGTACATCACTAGGAGATGAAGTTGTCCAAGTATGGTGGGTGTAGGGCCAGTAGTATTCCATATACAAGGTTGATTAAAAACCTTAACCAAGGCGTGACAAACGCCGACGCTGTGTTGACAACATAAGCTCTACTTATTCTTCGAATAGTCGAGCTAAAAAGGTAAAGGTCATGTTAATGGCAAGTATCCAAGTATTGAAGCAATCCATCACGTAATATTGAAGATATCACATGCTGGAGAAACTCTTACTAACTTTTTGACGTAACAAAATGGCTAAGTGTTTCAGCGACATTTCGACGGTGACAAAGGTCAAGATCGTGTTAATGGAGGCGCGAGTGAGAGACAAATGTTCAGGTGATTCAAGTTTCCAAGTACTGAAGCAATCCTTTGCGTAATATTGACGACGGACGTACGTACGGACGGATGGACATAAGAAACCTCAAGAGCAACGCAATAAGCCCCCCTTGCTATCACACTGGGGGCATAAAATGCTATATCTACAAGTTACACTTATTTGTCATTGGCTTTGCTATTGATATCCAAACCATTCAGGGTTGGTGAGAGTACCTATAAACACCTGGGCCCAGTTGCTCAAAGCTTCTGTTAGCTTAACAGACTGTTAAATCCTTAGCAATGCTAAGGATTTAACAGTCTGTTAAGCTAACAGAAGCTTTGAGCAACCGGGCCCTGACAATTAACTGCCACTAAAGAAATGGGGCTTATGGGTTTTTTAACCAGTGTAGATCCAGATCAGCCTGTGCATCCACCATTTCATCAATGATACACCCGTCACGCTTCTAAGGAATATAGAACATTATCATGCTACAGGAATGTGCTATTTGATCTGGAGCTACACTGGTCACAAATCCCATAATATCATTTTTGAATGCTTTCATCGGTAAACATGTATACATATACATACTTTGCAACATCCGGGCCCCTTTTCTCCTTAATCACAGTTCTAGCAGCCCTGTTTCTATTGGCAAATGTTGTTAGGAGCAACTGGAAGCAACAGCCCGTTTCTTCCTCCACACCATGTCCTGTAAATGATAATACCCCGAGTGACAACTTCACAGTGGGAAGGTGCCGGGTGGCCACATAATTATGAAAAAAATAGATCCTGATGTTTCACTGATTTTTTCCTGATTCGTCACACCTTTCCCTGTCAGATTATATTTTTGTCACTGGTGAAAGTATTTGACATATTATGCATTTGATTGTGTTGATAAATAAATGCCGAACAATTTCACAAGACATGTGTTGTTTAAAATTTAAATGTGGCTGTGACTGGAGACCAGAGTACATCCAGATCAGCCTGTGCATTCGCACAGTCTGATCAGGATCTGCACTGTTCGCCAATCCAGCGATGAAACACCCATCACGCTTCTAACACGCAAGACAGATCGTTATCAGGCTACAGGAGTGTTCTATTTGATCAGGAGCCACAATTGTCACAAATCCCACAAGCCCCATTTCTCCAGTCACAGCCATATACCTTTGACTTGCAGCAGTGTCTTCAGCAGGGAGGGAATCCAGCCGACCTTCAGCACAATGGATGGCAGGGAGTCATAGAGCGGGATACAGGCACAGAATGCTGCAAGTTGAGAGTAAGGTAAACACAGGATATTCCATCGTACATTTTGAATAGAGGGAAATAATACACGAGGGTGTGTTGGCTTCCACGTAAACAACGACTGATCGTAGCAAATAAGTTAGTTGCATCGACGCCGATGGACATGAGTGTATTATTATTTACACTATTCAAAAATGTACGATGGAATATTGTATTTACCGTAAAGATTCTAATACACGCCCAGCGTCTATTAGAATCACCACTGACTCCGAAGTCCTGAGTGGGCATTTAATAGAAGCAAGTGTTATTGAGCAAAGGGAAAATGATAAAAATAAACGATTTTTGACTATCTGAACAAAAACATAATGAACGGACGTTACTCTCAACCGTCTGCCGGACTTGATTGTACTGTCTGCCAGTTTATGGACATTTTGGACCAAGACATTTTGGCCTACTGTTGTCATTATGGTAGTCGGTAAAAATGTTAAAATACTGGTAATGTCTATCAAGACAGCGTCAATTATTAATGCTGATCAGATTTACGTCTACTACGGACGTTTCGGACTGTCTCCGTTTCGGCCCGTGCACGTTTCGGTCTGAGGAGCAGGTCAAAACAGCCCCAGGTCAAAACGGCCCCCATTCGGTCCGTATCAGTGCGATTAATTTTGGCCCACGGCCACGTCCAGAACAAACCATATTTAATTTTTGCACATCTCCTAGGAAATATCGGCCAAAAATCCAACATGATATCAATTTCAACCATATCATACGAGATGGGTTTCAGAACCTTTGAAAATGGTGTCTCCGTAACCATGTCAATTCTGATCGCCCTGTGTCTGTGCAAATAGTTACTGCCGATGAAGAATTTACTGTGACACTTCCGCTTTTGAAAGTGAAAGTAGCAATTATGTTCCCCCCCACCCAGATTTTCAAGGAAGTTGCCTTCGAAATACTGGAAAGAATTGAAATCTAGTTGGACAATTAGCTCCGATTTTGTTTCAAGTTAGTACTGGGCGTTTATTAGAGGCACTAATTTCATGAAAATCAGCCAAAAAATGTGTTATTTTCAACGAAAAAGGTGGGGCGTGGGCCTCTATTAGAGCATGGGCGTCTATTAGAATCTGTACGGTATTACATTTCTGCGTTGGATAGATATGTATCATTAGTAGAGTTTTGAGATGATAATAAAACAAGAAACGAGGCAAAGCCACGAAGGCCAGGTTTTTTCCAAGCATGGACACTTGGATAACATAATTATACCCACTTTTTGTAGACTAGATGGCCGTGGCCTGCATGTCGCGCCTTGGGGCGAGGCATGGACACTAAAAAAATAGATATAGTAGATGGAAAAACTTTAACGAAAAAACTTTAACCGGACACACGGACGTACGGACGTATGCCAAAATGCCGACGATATCGCGCTTTCCGCAAGCGGGTGCGACAATGATGATAAACACCCATGTGAAGTATCAAGGTAATGGGTGAAGCAGTTGCAGAGACATAGTACACGAAAAAACTTTAACAAATAAATTCAAAGTAATTTGACCTTGACATTGCGCACAGGGGCCGCACGGTTGGGGGTTAGAGTGAAAATATGGACGATGATAAACACCCATGTGAAGTTTCAAGGTAATGGGCAAAGCAGTTACAGAGATATAGTATAACAAAAAAGTTTTAACCAAAAAATTTAACCAGACGTACGTTAAAAAGTTAACGTTGAAAAGTCAATTACGTAGAAATAATAGGTGAAGTTAAAAAAATGGTCACATGTTGGATAGTTGTATGTGGTAGGCACCCCTTGGTTATGAAGCTGTGAAAGTTTGGTGGTCTAGGTGGTACAGTACCAAATAAATGGACTTAAAGACGAAAAGTTAACATTGTAAACGCGAAAAGTTAACATTGAAAATGGCTAAGTCGACTGCGCGGAAAAAATGGGTCAAGTTAAAAAAAAAGTAACATGTTGGATAGTGATATGTGGTGGGCACCCCTTGATTATGAAGCTGTGAAAGTTTGGTGGTCCTAGGTGGTACAGTACCAAAGAAATGGACTTAAACACGAAAACTTAACATTGAAAACGCGAAACTTAACATTGAAAATGGCTAAGTCGACTGCGCGGAAAAAATGGGTCAAGTTAAAAAAAAAGGTAACATGTTGGATAGTGATATGTGGTGGGCACCCCTTGATTACGAAGCTGTGAAAGTTTGGTGGTCCTAGGTGGTACAGTAACAAAGAAATGGACTCAAACACGAAAACTTAACATTGATTGTGGAAGCCGCCCGCCCGCCCGCCCGCCCGGCTTTCGCCAATCCAATAGCCTTTATTTTTTCTTCAAAAAACCTGGCTAAAAATGTATCCTTAAATTGTTTGTTTGTTTATTGGTGTTTAACGGCCTATCAACAGCTACGGTCATGTAAGGCCAGGCAAACGGGTTTGATCCTGTTTTAACCTGCTGCATTGGGGGGAAAATCAGAACGGAATATTTACATCCAGAAAAAATATATTCAGCCCTGAAATTAGAATAACCTGACCTGGTGCCAGGTCCATACCACACCAAGTCACTTGGCCCCTTTCCCTAAAATATGATTACGAATAATCGTAATACTCACATAAGGGGTATAACCAGATTCAACTGTCACATACAAAATGTCAAACACGTATGTGATGGCCAAACCAGGTCTCCAGTCGGAATTCCTGTAAGGATGAACCCCGATCGCTAAATTACCCATCGCATGCTCCCACCTGCCACCCACATCCTTAAATTGAAAAGTTCTCCCTCAAAGTGTACTTAGCAAGATAAGTATACTTTGAAATTCTGGTGAAATAGGCTACAGGATGGAATGAGAGTGATTGTACCTTGCATGCTGAGAAACCATGTCTGAGACATCTGGTCCCAGACTGGAGTGTAGAGGTCGGCCTGTGCGAGGCTTGACGATCCGTTGGCGCGCTGCTCCGTGACGTACGTGCCACTCAGGAAGCGGATAACCGACTGGAAGAACTGGCATATACTGTCGGTCTCCAGAAACTCCTCTGTCACAAGTAGAAGAATCAATAAATGTAGCTTATACCCATAGTGTTTACAATATTTATCAACCCTCATGTGTATATATTTTTGTTAAACTTTTAGTAAAAATATACAAAAGAATATATCAAAAGACAACATATACACACGAGTGGGATCAAACAAAAACATCAAACAAAAACATATACACACAAGTGGGATCAAACAAAACACGAGTGGGATCAAACAAAAACATCAAACAAAAACATATACACACAAGTGGGATCAAACAAAAACATATACACACGAGTGGGATCAAACAAAAACATATACACACGAGTGGGATCAAACAAAAATATATACACACGAGCGAGATCAAACAAAAATATATACACACGAGCGAGATCAAACAAAACTAGAAATGGACGCTTGTCGACAAGCGCATGTGTATCCCCCTCCCCAGATACACAAGTAGTTTGAAAAAAGGGTATTCGAGTTATGCTCCGGAGACAAAATCAGTGATGGAAAAACAAAGGGAGATAACTAAAGAATTAGTGATGCAAGAGTTGTCATTCTTGCGGGACACACCTTTAGGGTCGTGGTCTATGCATGTGTGAAGTTTCATGAAAATATTCCAAAGGGTGTTCGAGTTATGCTCCAGACACGAAATCAGTGCACGAAACAACAAAGGGAGATAACTAAGAAATTAACGACGCAAGAGTTGTCATTCTTACGTGCGACACACCTTTGGGTCGTCTTCTATGCATGTGTGAAGTTTAATAAACTAGAAAATGTGTTCATAGAACACGGATGTCCCACATATCGCTTTGATAATAAATGAGGCCAAATTGCAAGTCAAAATTTTCTTTTACCTGAGCGTTAAAGTTTTTGAAGCACCAAGTATGTGACCTTGACCCTGGGCTTGGCGGGGGCGGGACGAACGTGGATTTGGCACAGGGCGGTAGAGGACCAGTAGAGCAACGCATATATGAAATATGAAGCTGATCCGTGAATGGAAAGAAAAATTATAAGATATTTACCTGAGCATTAAAGTTTTTGAAGCACCAAGTATGTGACCTTGACCCTGGGATTGGCGGGGGCAGGACGAACGTGGATTTGGCACAGGGCGGTAGAGGACCATTAGAGCAATGCGTATATGAAATATGAAGATGATCCATGAAAGAAAACAGAAATTATAAGATATTTACCTGAGCGTTAAAGTTTTTGAAGCACTAAGTATGTGACCTTGACCCTGGGCTTGGCGGGGGGGGGGCAGGACGAACGTGGATTTGGCACAGGGCGGTAGACGACCATTAGAGCAACGCGTATATGAAATATGAAGTTGATCCGTGAATGGAAATAAAAATTATAAGATATTTACCTGAGCGTTAAAGTTTTTGAAGCACTAAGTATGTGACCTTGACCCTGGGCTTGGCGGGGGCAGGACGAACGTGGATTTGGCACAGGGCGGTAGACGACCATTAGAGCAACGCGTATATGAAATATGAAGTTGATCCGTGAATGGAAATAAAAATTATAAGATGATATTTACATGAGCGTTAAAGTTTTTGAAGCACCAAGTATGTGACCTTGACCCTGGGATTGGTGGGGCAGGACGAACGTGGATTTGGCACAGGGCGGTAGAGGACCATTAGAGCAATGCGTATATGAAATATGAAGATGATCCATGATCCATGAAAGAAAACAGAAAGTATAAGATATTTACCCAAACGTTAATGTTTTTGAAGCACTAAGTATGTGACCTTGACCCTGGGCTTGACGGGGGCAGAACGAACGTGGATTTGGCACAGGGCGGTAGAGGACCATTAAAGAGCAATGCGTATATGCGTGTTCGAGTTATGCTCTGGATACAAAATCAGAGCACGAAACAGCAAAGGGAGATAAGTAAACAAGAATTCCGCGGAATCAGATGCCTCGCCCTGTCCCGCCTTGACCTCGAGCCTGGGCCCGAAAGCAATTTTCACTGGCCCGAACATATTATACAATTATTGACTAGTGAACCATAGAATATCAGATTATATTCTATGGCTCACTAGTCAATAATTGTTTTATTATATGATAATAGTCTGTATATAGCACTTACGACCTTATGCTACTAGACAAAAATTGAAAAAGAATTTGAAAAAAAAAATGAAAAAAAATGGAAAAAAAGTTTAAAAATTAAAAATAATAATGCTTGCTACTGGAGCCCAGATTTTTTTTTAATAGTCCTATATTTATCTACATATATCTGCACAGGTCCACATAATGCCACAATATTTTCAACACAGTTTACGGAAATGTAATATAATCATTTACCTGTATAAATTACCTGTAAGTGGTCAGTGGTCAGTTGCACATGCTAGCACATGCACAGGTGAATAGTCTGTATATAGCACTTACGACCTTATGCTACTGGACAAAAATTAAAAAAAAAAATTACAAAAAAAAGTTTAAGACCAAATTTTTTTTTAATAGTCCTATATTTATCTACATATATCTGCAGAGGTCCACATAATGCCACAATATTTTCAACACAGTACCCAATGTAGTGATTTACCTGTATAAATTACCTGGTCAGCAGTGGTCAAGCACTGGACATCTGCACATGCTAGCCCATGCTTAGAATATGGTTCTCCCAGTTTCTATTGTTCTCTCTACAGGTAAGGTGTACAGAGCACACGAGAAAAGGTATACAGAGCAGACGAGAAAACAGGTCTTCATGCATTATTGTCCAGTTTGTAGAGTGCGCAAAACAAAAAAGGGAGATAACTGAAAAATTAGCTACGCAAGAGTTGTCATTCTTGTGCGCGACACACCTCCGGGTCGTGGTCTATGCATGTGTGAAGTTTCATGAAAATATTCCAAAGGGTGGTCGAGTTATGCTCCGGACAGGAAATCAGTGAGCGAAAACAAAAAAGGGAGATAACTCAAAAATTAGCTATGCAAGAGTTGTCATTCTTGTGCACGACACACCTTCGGTTCGTGGTCTAATTGAATGTGTTAAGTTTCATAAAAATATTCCAAAGGGTGGTCGAGTTATGGTCAATCAGTGCGCGAAACAAAAAAGGGAGATAACTAAAAAATTAGCTATGCAAGAGTTGTCATTCTTGTGCGCGACACACCTTCGGGTCGTGGTCTATGCATGTGTGAAGTTTCATGAAAATATTCCAAAGGGTGGTGGAGTTATGCTCCGGACACGAAATCAGTGCGAGAAACAAAAAAGGGAGATAACTCAAAAATTAGCTATGCAAGAGTTGTCATTCTTGTGCGCGACACACCTTCGGGTCGTGGTCTATGCATGTGTGAAGTTTCATGAAAATATTCCAAAGGGTGTTCGAGTTATGCTCCGGACAAGAAGTGTCTGCGGCGGACGCGGACGCGGCGCGCTGTCAAATCCATAGTATCCCCCGACGGAGTCCGGGGGATACAAATATACACACGAGTGGGATCAAACAAAAACATATACACACAAGTGGGACAAATTTTATATTTTCTAAACACTATGCATATATTTTATTCATGATATTATTATTATTTTGTACAATGGATAATTTTCTTGGCTAATGATAAAAGTCTCTAAGGACTGGTAGCGCTAGTAAACAGGCATAGTTACACCGACATAATGCATGACATAATGCATGCGGCATTATGATGTCACAACAGCAGAAAGTGTTTTCAATGGAAATATCAATGTTTCAAATCCTGATAAGTGTCATTAACCCTTACACCGCTATCTTAATATTTTGTTGCCTGCTGTTTATTTTCTATTTTCCATTTGTATCACCAAAAACAAGCTTTGACAGCATTTTAGAATAATTTACAACATGGGTTTGACAGCACTTCAGAATCATTTCCATTGGTGCCAGGTCCATACCGCACCAAAGTCACTTGGCCCCTTCCCCTATTAAAAAGTAATACCGGTAGGATTACTCTCATAAGGGGTATAACCAGATTCAACAGTCACATACAAAATTCCAAAGACCTATGTGAGGGCCAAACCAGTAGCCCATTTCATCAACATTGCAAAGTATACTTTAGTAGCAAAGTATACTTTGAGGGAGAAATTTTCAATTTTATGATAAATTTATTAATTTTTATTATACTGAATTTATTACATTATCACAGCCAATTTGGCTGTGATAATGTAATAAATTCAGTATAATAATTCTGCATACTTTTAATCATGAAATATATGCATTTGTTAGCTATACGAAATAATGCATTTCATGAAAAATAAATGATTACTCCCTCAAAGTATACTTTGGTAGTAAAGTATACTTTGCAATGTTGATGAAATAGGCTACAGGTCTCCAGGCGGGATTCCGGTAAGGATGAACCCCGATCGTTAAATTACCCATCACATGCTCCCACCTTCAATACTACAGACCGCTTTCCCAATGCATCAGATGATCTCATCAGGATCTGCACTGTTTGTGGATATTTTCTAATTTTAGTTTTATAAACACCCCTATTCCGATTGTAGTCAGTGTTCAAAATTCTATATGGAAGATTGTATACCATTTACTTTCTAATAGGGTGAAATGGTAAACATACTGAGGAGCTTATTCTTTAAATTTGTACCCAAAATCAACCAATTAAACTTTCTGCAATCGAGCATGAGAATGGAACATGCATTCAGAATGGTCTCTACATACCTGTTCTTCGAGAGAGGGCGCGCATTAACATGAGCCCAAGGGTCAGCATGTGGCACCACAACACCACGTGTTCACTCTCAAACTCTGTAACCAACAAACAAACTTACATCAGCGATTTACTATGGTATTTATTATGAGCTTACTAATTTCATATTAAAGAACAGATGCTCTGACAGTACACACCAGTACCAGTAAATTTACGTGTCCATATAGTTATTATAGGAATGAATGGCCTTTTTGTGGAATTTATCGGGGCATAAACTTGGAAAAGTCGCAGGAATACTGGACGAAGGCCGGAAGGCCTCGTCCAGTATTCCCGCGACTTTTCCAAGTTTATATCCCCGATAAATTCCACAAAAAGGTCATTCATTCCTTATAATTCCAGCATTTTAAATAAATTCATTAAGAAAATGTGTTTATTTTCCGTTTTCTTAAGAATTATTTTAGCTGCGCCTCACGGTTACGGAAAGTAGTTCGGCGTGGGAGTTTACTGGGAAATAAATTTTGGACAGAGACTTTCTACGGGCCAATCAAATGTTAGGGAATTGTGTAAATATTTTTGTGCTGGAATTATTATGAAATGGAGGATCTTACACGAGTGTTGATTTAATATGATATTTATGAATTGAGATTACTGATTTCATATGAAGTCAGTCAACAAGTTTAATAAATATATTAAATCCTCACAAATGTTAGATTCCAATTATTGCATAAACAAATACTCATAAATTGAAGCTGTACTGATCACCCAGTATCTTTTCTGCAGCGATCTCATTTGCATAATAGACTAGCGTATTATGATTTTACATACACTGTGTAATTAAACTGTATTTGAGAGTATTTTTCAGATTTTTAAATATGTGGCTGTGACGGGAGGAATGGGGCTTATGTGATTTGTTACCAGTGTAACTCCTGATCAAATACAACACACCTGTGGCCTGATAACAATCTATATTGCTTGTTAGAAGAATGATGGCTATTTCCTTGATGGAATGGCGAACGGTGCAGATCTTGATCAGACTGCGTATGCACAGGCTGATCTGGATCTACACAGGTCACAAAACACATAAGCCCCATTTCTCCAGTCAGTCACATATATGATTAATGACCTAGTCCAACTAGATGGCTGCGACCGCATGTCGCTTTGATAGTATACCAAAAAACCTTAACCAAAAACTTTAACAAACAAGAGGGCCATGATGGCCCTAATTCGCTCACCTGACTCCATGAACACTAGAGGAGAATGTGACAATGAGTTCATGTGTTTTAAAAAAATTGTGCTATTTTTAGATGGCGGTCATCTTGGATTAAGCAATGACTCTCATTTTACCAAATCTGAAAATGCTTCACCCAAGGATCTTAACTTCCTATGAAGTTTGGCCAGCATCGGCCATGTGGTTCCTGAGAAAAAGTCAAAATCTTGAATAAATGGACCTTTTGGTGGCCATCATGGATGACATAATCATCTGATTCCGACAAATATTGCACCAGAGCAATCGCCTCATCGATACCTTCAATTTGATATATGACATGAGCATATTCGGTCAAAAAGAAAATTTGACCCTAATTTGACCCCATGGGCCACGCCCATTTTTGACCTCGGGGTCACCATTTTCACAACTTTGAAAGAGCATTGTAAATCGATCATTCCTACCAAGTTTAGTTGAAATCCGGCCAGCGGTTCATGAGAAGAAGATATTTTTAAAGAATTTATGCTATTTTTAGATGGCGGCCATCTTGGATTAGCGATGACCTCCATTTTAACAAATCTGAAAAGGCTTCATCCATGGACCATAACTGTTAAGTTTGGCTACCATGGGCCAAGCGGTTCATGTGAAGAAGAATTTTGAAATGTATAATAAAAGAACGACCTTTTGACATTTTGGCGGCCATCTTGGATGACATAACAATCCGATTTCGACAAAAAATGTACCAGAGTGATCGCCTCATTGATACCTTCAATTTGATATATAACATGACCATATTCGGTCAAAAATAAAATTTGACCCCAATTTGACCCCATGGGCCACGTCCATTTTTGACCCCGGGGTCACCATTTTAACAACTTTGAAAGAGCATTGTACATCGATCATTCCTACCAAGTTTCGTCGTAATCCGGCTAGCGGTTTATGAGAAGAATTTTTTTTAAGAATTTATGCTGTTTTTAGACGGCGGCCATCTTGGATTAGCGATGACTTCCATTTTAACAAATCTGAAAAGGTTTCACCCATGGACCATAACTTTTAAGTTTGGTTACCACGGGCTAAGCGGTTCATGTGAAGAAGAATTTTGAAATCTCTAATAAAAGAACCTTTTGACCTTTCGGCGGCCATCTTGGATGATATAACAATCCGATTTCGACAAAAAATGCACCAGAGTGATCGCCTCATTGATACCTTCAATTTGATATATGACATGACCATATTCAGTCAAAAATAAAATTTGACCCCAATTTGACCCCACGGGCCACGCCCATTTTTGACCCCGGGGTCACCATTTTAACAACTTTGAAAGAGCATTGTACATCGATCATTCCTACCAAGTTTTGTCGAAATCTGGCTGGCGGTTCTTGAGAAGAAGATTTTTGAAGAATTTGTGCTATTTTTAGACGGCGGCCATCTTGGATTACATAATGACGTCATTTTAACAAGTTTGTAGTCCCCCTACCTAAGGACCATGACCATGAAGTTTGGTGACTATAGGCCCAATGGTTACTGAGGAGAAAACGTTTGAAAATGTTCACGGACTACGGACGGATGACGGACGGACAGACACATTGCGGTAACAATAGCTCACGAGCTTCGCTCAGGTGAGCTAAAAACTAACCCGGACGCGTATATGAACGTTCATGCTAATATGGTCGGCACATTGGCGTACGTACGCCAATGTGCCGACTATATTAGCATGAACTGTCTGTGCCAGTTATTAACTGGTGAAATGGCTAAGATGAGACTTCAATATATACAGAAGATACATCCTCTCGTTTATCACACCGACCCATTTTACGCAACGAGAAAAGTGACATCGAAATGATTTAATGTCACAGTAACAGCTTAGGGTATATAGAGACGGAACCTCAGTTTCAAATCTCATCCAAAAGACCAGTGGGATGGAATTACTATTCACATATATTTTCATGCCTTGGGTGAGGATTGAACTCACAGCCTCCAGTATTGAAGTCCATTGCCATATCCCCTAGGCCACAGCCCACCCCTACTGTTTTTAGAATTGAGCAATCGTGACAAATGCTGCATATCCTGATGAGACGGCTAGTTAGAGTAGGCTCATCTGGATCTACACAGCACTCCAGATAAGGTGCTTTTTGGCATATTGTACGCACTTCTTTTATCAGAATACGCACTGATTATCCAACGTACGAGTACAAAATACTTACAAATGTGAAAATACGCGTTGATTTTTAAATGGAGTAGTGAAAATACTGTAACAAAGTTGAAATTTACTTTTAGTTGAATTGCAAAAAGCTTTTTAAATGTGAATTTTAAATGTTCCCCATTTAATAAAGAAGAAAATCAATAATACATTTGAAAAAGTAAAATACACATTGAATTGGAAATCTGAGGGTATAATACTCTTTAGATACAAAACTTATCTGGGGCTCTGTCTACAGTGTGTACACATGTTGGCTGTATGGTGTGTAGGGTTGAAAAGCTTAAACTGCGCAGTAAGAAGCCCATACCAAGCTGGTTGGCAGTTTTCACCACGAGGAGGAGGATGTGCGAGAACTCGGCGTTCTCTGTGACGAGGCTCGGCTCCACAATCACCAGGTTCAGGAAGATGTTACACAGAATCACCAGGCCAGACTGCAAATGGATAGGGAGCCGTCAGTGAAATCTGGGGTAGTAACTGGAGAAATGGCGCTTATGGGGTTTATTACCTGTGTAGCTCCTCATCACATAGCCTGATAACACTCATATAGCCTGATAAGGATCTATATTGCTAGTTATAAGCATGACAGCTGTTTCATTGATGGAATGGCGAACAGTGCAGATCCTGATCGGACCGCGGATGCACAGGCTGATCTGGATCTACAGTGGTCACTACAGTGGCCACAAAAATTGGAATATCTACGAGTACGAATGTGGTCGTTGAAAGTATATGTACAAGTCAGATTGAGGGGCATCCCTCATCGGCACCCGCACCCCCCTCCACCCCCCCACCCACACAAGCCGAACCTGTACCTCCCTGTTGCTGGTGTCCCGAGAGAACTGCATCCACTAGCGCATGTACAGGTCTAGGAGACCGAGGGCGCCCACCCCACCACATACACACACACCGTACCTGCACCTCCCTGTCAGTGGTGTCGTGTGAGAACCGCGCCCACTGCCGCCACATGTACAGGTCGAGCAGGCTCAGGGCGCCCTGCTGCACCAGTATCGCCCTGGGGGTGTCCTCCGCAGTCAGGTGGCACAGGCCTGGCAACAGGAACCGCAGTATATCCACTCGGATGTGGAGGTCATGGAGGTCGAACTCGGTCCGGGGCTCCGTTGCTGTCAACATACCATCGTGGCGGCGGTCCATGTCGTCCGGGTGGGACTCTACCAGATCCGACAGCTTACTTAACTGCGGGTTTGTCTGATCCAGTGTTGGATCGCTAGAACATAAATCGTCCGGTTTTGATTCGTCTCTGAGTGAGGCAGTATTTGATTGTTTCGAGGTAGTTGATGAATCGTCATTTAATTGGTCCACGGTAGCTGGATTGCTATCTTCATCTGAAGGCAAACGTAGCTGAGCATCAGCTTCTGTTTGTGGCATCACAGAGTTGGATGGTCCTACACTAGAAGCACCGCTAATACCGTCTTCCCTTGTGGAATCTCCTGGATTTTGACTATGTACATCCAGATTACATGTATTCACTGTATCACAGTCTATGGTTTTTGTAGATTCTTCAGCTGGGAGATGAGAAACTTTATCTGTTACGCTATTTGGTCCAGGTATTGTGTCTGTTTCACTACAAGACTGGTCCTCAGCTTCGGTCATATTCATGTGTCCTAACGAGGCCTCCAGTGGGGTCACATTCCCTGTAGGAAGAAAACAAGAAGTAATTGGTTTAACAAGTTTTTTTCAGTGACAAGAGTTCAACAATTGCTGTTTATTCCTTATAACTACAGTCTGTTTCACAAAACCTGCCCAAATTTTACGGCTATATAAACAATTCAAAAACAATATTATTTTTTTTCGATAACATTAAATTAAAGGAAAACTTAAGAATGAGCATACTTTTTATTCCGTGAAATTTGGTCAAATATTAATTTTATTGCAAAAAAACAATTTTCCCCATGTTAAATCCCCATAAGACATCTTCACCGAGAATTTGGGCAGGTTTTGTGAAACAGACAGTAGAACTCTATTTCAAAGTGCCACTATTGATGGAATTTTATAACTTTATATCCCAGACAAATGCTCAACAAATGTTGTTTATTCCTAATAATTGAAACTATATTTACAAGTGGTTAAATTGATTTTAAACCCTATCCTTCATACGTTTTTCCAGATTTCAAAAACAGTTGCTTATGACATCTGTGTATTTTGTACCACATTGGACGTACACAAACAAGGATGTCATATGGACAGCACAACGTCACTTCAAACAAATGGCAAGTGATCAAATACAGGTAATTTTTTTGCAGTGTTGTGTTTTATAATTTCAATCAAATTTCAAACATGTCTTGGTGTCCGGTTTGGAGGTTCCACTGTATCTTACCATTACACAGCTCATGCTGGGTGTCAGCAGGTATTCCGTTACCGCTGGCGTCCGTGTCAGATTTGTTGTTGTTGATGTTGAGTTCCATGTTATCCAGGTCTGTGTGTTCAGTATCTCGCTCCCCCGCCCCACCCTGCTGGTCACCGCCACCAGCCTGCCGCCTACTGGGATCGATGTAGTCGTCCGGCGGGATGCACATTTTGCTGCAACAATAGAGAACACAAGGTTAATATCTATTAATATCAAGTTTATCAGCTTAACCCAGGAATTCCAACCATTTTCAAATCAAGCCTGATGAAAGTGAATTGAACTTCGGAATTGGAGTACAGTGCCTACCACTAGGCCACAAACCAGGAATATATAAATGAAGATATACAACAAATGAAAATAAATAGAAAATGTGTTGTAGAACACGGATGCCCCACTTACTGCTTTGACAGTATAAAACGGCCTTTGTTAGAATCGCAAATGGAGATTTTGACGCACCAAGTATGTTATAATCTTCACCCTGGGCTTAGCGGGGGTGTGATGAACGCGTATTTTTCACAGGGCGGTACATGACCATTACAGTAATGCATGAAAGAAATATGAAGCAGATCCATGGAAGGAAACAGAAATTGTACGACATTTACCCGTGTGTTAAGGTTTTGTGGCGGATGGACGAACCAGGGCTGTGAGTGCTCCAAGTCCCCCCTCCCCGCCAAATTCTTTTTTAAAAATGCTGCAAAATGGTGCAATCTGGCACATTCTAGAGATATTTTTCAGTAATAGTACTTTATGTCATTTTTCACAGGTAAACCACATTAGAAATTACAGGGGTGAATGGAGCATAATTAATTTCTTTCCTGCAAATTGTGCAGTATGCCAGTCCCTTTCCTTGCAGTTTTCTTATCACTTCCGACAATGGCACTTCTTGCACTTTCTTCTCCAACCATGTCCTTTTCCACGGGTTTTTAATTCCGCCGTCAATATTCGACGAATTGCCAGAAACTCTATCAACAACATCACCTTGTTGTGACGCCATTTTATTGTGGAACCCATTCGGAATCTTCGACCAGTATCGTTATATATATAGGTCATAGAGATTGGCTGGATGTGTGCCGAATGCGTGGAACCGCTATCGGAATCCTCGGAATACACATGTGTCTTTCTGTTCAAGCCGCTGTGTGCTATTTATAATCCAGCGAGGTGAATTGATTAGAACCGCACGCAGTACACACGTGTTATCCAGCATCCACGTACATGATAATCAGCTGAGACGAATGGGGAATATTGCAAAATACCGACTGGACAGTCGGACTGAACACGCGAATATAAAAACGCGGATTTCGTCGGGAGAAATTTTCTTTTTTTTCCAGAATGCCCCACGCGGAATTAAACTCAGAAACGCGAGAATGAAACAACAAAAATGCGGAAAATCGCGTTTCCAAGGAGATTTCACAGCCCTGACGAAGAAGGGTAGCACTAAATGCCCCCTCCACTATTGTGGTGGGGCATAAACAGTTAACAGCAGACAAATGTAATTCCCATTGTAAGGTTTAACACACCTGATGCGCAGAATGAATGGCAGGAGCTCGTAGATTTCTTCCTGGAGTGCGCTGGTTTCCTCCGCAAGCCAGGCCGCCAGTACCCGTACAGTCGCCAGTACGATGCCATGCCACTGGTGTCAGAAAATGGAAAGTGAAGGGGTTTAACGTCCCAGCAACCACGGTGGGTATAGTACGTCACAGACACCTGCTATTTGGATGGGATGCACAGAGTCAGGTAAGAACAAGAGATGAGGCAAAGCCACGAAGGCTGGATTTTCTTCAAGGCCATGACAATTGGATAACATATAATGTCATTATGACCATGATTGAATGATTGAAAGCGACAACTGTCAATGGCCTAAGATGGAAAAAGAAGCCAGTGTATGAGAAAACCTACATGCAGTTGCAGGATGGCATACATGTATTAGTACAAGATATGAGTGAACATCTGTGCTGTCCAATTTAACATTGAAAATGGCTAAGTCGATGACGCAGGAAAAAATAGGTCAAGGTAAAAAAAGGTCACATGTTGGAGTGGTATGTGGTGGGCACCCATTGGTTATGAAGTTGTGCAAGTATGGTGGTACCGTAACAGAGAAATGGACCTAAACACAAAGACTTAACATTGAAAATGGCTAAGTCGATTACGCAAAAAATAGGTCAAAGTCCAAAATAGGTCACATGTGGTGGGCACCTGTTGGTTATGAAGTTGTGCAAGTATGGTGGTCCCAGGTGGTACAGTAACAGAGAAATGGAAATAAACACAAAAACTTAACATTGAAAATTGCTAAGTCGATTACGCAAAAATAGGTCAAAGGTAAAAAAAAGGTCACATGTTTAATAGTGGTATGTGATGGGTACCTGCTGGTCATGAAGTTGTGCAAGTATGGTATGGTATCTTGAACTTAGGTTGACGTACTCCATTTTTGTGTTCCAACAATAATATACATGTGAAGTATTGTCGGGCTCGGGACTCAAGTTATAGTATTAGGATAACATCAGGAAACGAGCAAAGAGAGATAAAAAATAATAATATATTTTTAGCACAGGTGTCTGAACTTGGTGTAACGAACCCCATTTTCAATTCGTCCCACAACGTATATCGTGTGATGTATTGTCGAGCGTGGACGTATAGACGTCGAGATAGCGTGCAGAAATGAAAGAAAACAATATTTTTGTGCAGGTGACTTTGAACTTGGTGCAACGAACCCCACTTTCAATAGGTGTCTTCCCCTGATCAATATCAATACACCTATGAAGGATGGTGTAAATCGGCAAAAGATTATACCAAGTTGTCACGAGGATAAGACTTTGTACAGATGTACAAACGCAAGGACAAGCCCAACACTATGTCCCGGCACCATTCGTTGTGGGACATAAAACATACTAGGCATATAGCTTTTCCGAGCAGTGTAGACCCAGACCAGCCTGCGCATCCGCACAGTCTGATCAGGGTCTACACTGTTCGCTATTCTGCCAATGGAACACCCATTATATTTCTATATACTGGTAAAGGTATAGATTCAAACAAGGCTGCATAAATGTGCAAGCAGATTAGTAACTTGACTGTTGTCCGTTTCATGTAACTTGCCCATTTTTTAATCTTATACAAAGTATGGACCTTTCATGGCATAGGGAGTAGAAACAAATGAGACACGCCATGTGATTTTGTACCTTCCGACATCTGCGTAATATCAAATACGTTTACAAAATTTACAATATTTTTCATAAATAAAGTCAAAAGTTGACAAATATATATAATTCCGCATGTATTTTGATGCCATTTACGGAAAACATTGCAAGTTTTGTAAACGTATTTCACGAAATTACGCAGATGTCCGAAGGTACAAAATCACATGGTGTGTCTCAAATGGCATCAGCCCTATTTCGCCAATCACAGTCACAATCGTGAGGACCAAGTTACCTGCATGACAGGGCCATCGGCGATGCGCCTCAGGTAGTGTATGATGGCGCTGTATGCCCCGACCATTGCCGAGTGTAGCTGTAGGATCTGGCGCTCGTTCAGGCTGGGGGATCCTGCCGCTGTCAGGTGGGCGATTATCATCTCCAGCTGCCGGTAACACAGTGTCAGTAGCTTCCCCTTCACCGATGCCTGAAAGCGGACAAGTGAAAGTGTTTATGGTCCCAGCAAAAGTTAGGTTGGGGTCTGTAGTCAAAGCCACATGTCTTGAGGTCCAATGCTCTACATTAGTAGCCGATTTGATCAAAATTGCAAAGTATACTTATCTCGCATACTTTGAGGGAGTAATCATTTTTATCCCGTCAACGCAGTGCCTATGTGCCGTGAAACACGGTGCTGTGAAACATATTTGATATCCTGTCAATACGACCTAATCACAATTCATACGCGGTTACAAAGAAATGTCCAAACCACAGTGTTGGCCAGTGCCTGATTGATCAGACTGGTGAAAATGGGACTGTTCACAGTGTATGTGCGGGTTAAATTTCGCAAATAAAAATGTCATCGCCGGAAAATAAAATTGTTAAAATTAAATTTATGCCATTTTCTGGATGCCAAAGCCATGACCATTACGACCCTCAAGTTCCAATTGTTGGCTCTCTTCCCCATGCCGTGTGTCATTCAGCCACAACTGACGTCATAATTATAAGTACGTCAGTAAGTCTACTACGTCATTTAAAATAACTAGAAAATGTGTTCATACAACACAGATGCCCCACATATCGCTTTGATAATAAATGAGGCCAAATTCCAAGTAAAATATTTTTTTTACCCGAGCTTTAAAGTTTTTGAAGCACCAAGTATGTGACCTTGACACTGGGCTTGGCGGGATCAGGACGAACGTGGATTTGGCACAGGGCAGTAGAGGACCATTAGAGCAATGCGTATATGAAGTATGAAGCTGATCCGTGAAAGGGAACAGAAATTATAAGATATTTACCTGAGCTTTAAAGTTTTTGAAGCACCAAGTATGTGACTTTGACCCTGGGCTTGGCGGGGGCAGGACGAAGTGGATTTGGCACAAAGCGGTAGATGACCATTAGAGCAAAGTGTATATGAAATATGAAGCAGATCGGTTGAAGGATGAAGAAATTATGAGACATTTACCCGAGCGTTAAAGTTTCGTGACGGACGGACGGGACGGACGGACAAGGGTAACACTAAATGCCCCCTCCACTATCGTGGTGGGGCATAAAAATGGCTGCTCCCAGTGATTCCAGTCAGATAAGGAAATAAACAAATAAAATAGTTGTTTGTTGTGTTGATTATTATTCTGGACAGCTCGCAATCGTTGCGGAACCTGCTCCGAATGAAAATGGATGGGTCTGGTGAATTTTCACAGTATATTTCGTTGACAAGAAGCTGTAATTTCACATTGTCATTGACAAAATATAAAGAATCAACAGAACATTCATCTGTTAAACCCGCCTGAAGTATATACATAGTGTACTGGTAATTCTGGACGCATTGATTCCGCTGGTCACCATTCTAAATGGGATTAATTTGCAAAGCCACCATCTTGTTTTGTTTTTTTCCATCATCTATGAACGATGAAATGAATAGAAACAAAATCATTGTAACATGATAAGATTATTCTGTAAACATTTAGATGAGTAAAGTACCTAAAGGCTAAAACAAGCATTGATCAATTTACTGTCATGGCTGTTCATTAAGGGATTATTACAACCATAAAGTATCGAACTATGTTATGCAAATGAGTGGTTGATGCAATTCGGTTCTAACTTATCTCGCGTTTGAAGCCTAAATTAACTAAATTAAGTTGATTTAAATGCTGTTTGACAATGTTGACGGGATAAATAGAATAGTAGGTTAGTGCCGTGAATGGGAAAAAATATCTGGCGCGGCACGGAAACGGGATGTGCTCGGCAGAGCCTCGCCCATCCCGTTTCCTAAGCCTAGCCAGATATTTTTTCCCATTCACGGCACTAACCTACTATTCTCTATATTTTCCCCGAAATGCATTATTTCATATAGAACTAACGACTGCATACATTTGATGATTACAAGTATGCAGAATTATTATACTGAATTTATTCAGCCAAAATGGCTGTGATAATGTATACATTCAGTATAATACAAGAAATGCGTCTGTCGAACGCGGATGCCACCTGCAGCATATTTGAGAAACTGTGACAAAGTGGTTAACCGAAAAGTGTGACGGACGGACGTACTAACATTTTGGGTTTATGGGCTATTTGCTATATAAAAGATCAAAGGACTAGCCCCTAAACTTCAAAAGGTTTTATGGGCTAACGGAATAAGTTCAAAGGATTCTGAATAAGTTCAAAGGATTAGGCTCCTCCCCCTAGCCCCTAAACCCCCTAATGTTCGCCCGGACAGACACAGACAGACGGACGGACGGACGGACAGACGGACGGACGGACGGTCCAAACACTATATGCCACCCGTTTCTTCGAAACCCGGTGGCATAAAAAAATTCATAAATTTCTCCTTAAATTGAAAATTTCTACCTCAAAGTATACTTTGCTAGATTAGTATACATTGCAATTTTGGTGAAATAGGCTACTGAACAACAACCCCATCCCAACACCGACGCAGCAAAACGTGGAACAGACAGATGGACGGAAAAGCGTAACACTAAATGCCCCTGCACTATTGTGGTGGGTCATAAAGACAGTAGCCTATTATTGTCTACATCCTAGCCTGGACCGACCTGCTGTATGTCTGGATCCTCCAGTACCATGCGCACCTCGACACAGCACAGGTGTATGATGAGCAGGAAGAGCTTACAGTCGGCCAGACGCGGGGGAAGTAGACACTCGACCCCGCACACTTCTATCACCGTGGATGCCAGCCGTAGGGCCATCTCTCTCTGGTTCGATCCTGCAGTATGCGAGAGCTATAGGTTATTTGATTGTACGTGGATATATACAAATCAAATAGAATTTTTTTTATACGTAAATCACTCACAATTTATACCGGTATGCGCCTATAAAAAAATATAAATGAAAAAACAAATTAAATATGATTTAGAACGACATATTTTCTGAGGTGAAACGTAGTTCCGGTACTGACCAAAATGAACTTGCTTGACGTCAATATCAAAAAATATTGACGGCTTGCATTCCATTGTTTTAATGAGAAACGCAAGAATGTATATAAAGTAAATACATGGTTAGTGCCGTCGAAGATAAAATATATTCGGTTCAGCCGTAGACAGCTTTATTGGAAGTCGTCAGGGCAAAACCTCTCATCGATACGGTTCATATGAGTGGCAGCAAGTGTCCAAATATTGAAGCAATCTATCAAGTAATATTAAAGTTATACTATTAATTATGGCGAAGTTTGTACACAATTTTTGACATTTCGGACGACAGAAAAAGCGGCGACTATAGTCGCGCCTTTTGCTAAAGCAGGAGTGACAATAAGGATGAACCCCATAGTTAAATAACACATGCAATCAGTGACATGAATTATTTGTGGTTGGTTTAACCGTTACAATGCATGCGGGAAACATACTAGTGCCATCTACTGTTGTGTATAATTTGTTTTCTTTCTCATTAAAAACATGGTTTGACAGCACTTTAGAATCATTTCCATTGGAAATGATTCAAAAGTGTTGCCAAACCATGTTTTTTTATGAAAAACTTGTAAAATAAAAAACAATCTGCAGACGACAAAATTTTAATATTTATTGCACTGTAGGGGTTAATGTTAACTTACTGTCATCCCAAGGTGTCAGGTTTGGAAAGGTTCCACCAAAATAATGCCATTGAGAAAATTACTTCACCATGAGGCCAACGTACCTAACTTGCTCCTTAACAGACTATCCAGGCCAGTGATGATGTCCCTTTCCCAGGCGATGTCCCCTCGCTGGCTCTATAAATAGAACAGTGTTGACCAATCCAGTTACTACACAGAACTTACATGAATGATGATTTAATATGATATTGTTTAACCATTTCAACCATAATTCCAGCACAAAAATATTTACAAAAAGGCCATTCATTCCTACATGTATATTAATAATACAACTGGAATGGATTTTGATATGTTAATTTTGCAACCAATCCAATCTGAGTGAATCATCACAAAATGATGTTCAGACTAGTCAATTTATGAAATGCGGGTGTTTTTTGTTTTCAAAAAGTGCAGATCCTGATGAGACGGCGTCAAGAGCCGGCTCATCTGGATCTACACTGTTTGCCAAAATCAATATACAGGCCTGTCGTGTTGAAAGGGTTACTAGTAAGTTTAGTGATTGCATAAGAAGTGAGGCTATGCCAAATTTCTTATGAAATCAGTCGAGTTTAATAAATATCAAATTAAATCAACACAAATATTAGATTATATTTATTACATTAGCATAATATTATATATTGAGGCTGTACTCATCACCTAATAATTCCAGCACAAAAATATTTACACAATTCCCTAACATTTGATTGGCCAGTAGCAAGTATCTGTCGAAAATTTATATCCCAGTAAACTCCCACGCCGAACTACTTTCCGTAACCGTGAGGCGCAGTTAAAATAATTCTTAAGAAAACGGAAAATAAACACATTTTCTTGATGAATTGATTTCAAATGCTGGAATTATAAGGAATGAATGGCCTTTTTGTGGAATTTATCTGGGATATAAACTTGGAAAAGTCGCGGGAATACTGGACGAGGCCTTAAAAAATTACAACTTTTTTTTTTCTTTTTTTTTTCGAAAATTGTAATTTTTTATCGTTTCGTTCAGTATTCCCGCGACTTTTCAAAGTTTATACCCCGATAAATTCCACAAAAAGGCCATTCATTCCTATAACATGTTTTCTGTAGCAGTCTACATTGCATATTTATAACACTGGGTTATTATTATATCAATAATATCTTATTACCCTGTGAAAGCTCATTTTATGCAATAAATCTATATACATGTATAACTAACTATAAGGTAACTCACTGATGTAGAAATGGAAAGAGAAGGGACCCTTACCATCGTTGGTTTGCTGCTGAGGACAATAATCAGATTGTGGCACAGTATAAACTTCGTAGCAGTCTGAAACAACAGGTACATGTATGTAGCTGTGATTGGAGGACTGGGGAATATTGGATTTGTGGCCAGTGTAGATCCTGATCCAATAACAAGTATGCAGGGATTCCGCTGGGGAAAATATTTTTTTTTGAAAAATTGTATTTTTTTCCCGCCAATTGTTTATTTTTATCGCCAATTGCGAAAGTGGCGATCGCCAGCGGAATCCCTACTTATGTAGCCTGATATCGATCTATATTGCTTATTGGAAGCATGATTATTGGCGATTCCATCTATGAAACACCAGTCATGCTTCTAACAAGAATTACATACCATTATCAGGCTACAGGAGTGTGCTATTTGATCAGGAGTGGCACTGGTCGCAAATAATCCCCATCAACCCAACCACATTTCTTGACAGTCACAAATAATGTGGTGTTAAAATGATAATAAACTAGAGGATTGTTTTTCAGACAAAAACATATGGCTTCCCCAATACCACCACTGCATGTTATCAGGACTTGGAAAAGTAGAATGTAAGGCAGCAACAGCATATATGTAGCTACCTTGTATTTTCTGCATAAGTTAGCTGTATATTGTGAGATAATAAAACAAGAGGGCCATGATTGCCCTAATTCGCTCACCTGACTCCATGAACACCAGAGGAAAATGTGACATCAAGTTCATATGTGTTTTAAAAAAATTGTGCTATTTTTAGATGGCGGTCATCTTGGATTAAGCGATGACTCTCATTTTACCAAATCTGAAAATGCTTCACCCAAGGATCTTAACTTAGTATGAAGTTTGGCCAGCATCGGCCATGTGGTTCCTGAGAAAAAGATGTTCAAAATCTTGATTAAATGGACCTTTTGTCGGCCATCATGGATGACATAATCATCCGTTTCTGACAAATATTGCACCAGAGCAAGCGCCTCATCGATACCTTCAATTTTATATATGACATGAGCATAATCGTTCAAAAAAACTTTGACCCCAAATTGACCCCACGGGCCACGCCCATTTTTGACCTCCAGGGTCACCATTTTAACAACTTTGAAAGAGCATTCCACATCGATCATTCCTACCAAGTTTCGTCGAAATCCGGCTGCCGGTTCATGAGAAGAAGATTTTTTAAGAATTTATGCTATTTTTAGACGCCGGCCATCTTGGGTTAGCGATGACCTCCGTTTTAACAAATCTGAAAAAGCTTCACCCATGGACCATAACTGTGAAATTTGGCCATCATGGTCCAAGAGGTTCGTGTGAAGAAGAATTTTGAAATCTCTAATAAAAGAATGACATTTTTACCTTTTGGCGGCCATCTTGGATGACATGACCATCCAATTTCGACAAAAAATGTACCAGAGCCATCGCCTCTTTGATACCTTCGATTTGATATAGACATGACCATATTCGATCAAAAATAAAATTTGACCTCAATTTGAACAATTTAACAACTTTGTAATCCTATAATTCTATAAATGGCCACAGCACTAAGTCAAGTGCCATAACCCCGTGAATACTGGATGAATCCACATCTAAAACCCCAGGTGTGCAACTTCAAACGATGACCAGTATTCCTGTAAATTTTCGCGACTCTAACTGCAATACTTTTGGAGATACGCGCGACACAAGTTGAAAATCCCCACTTTTCACTAAGTCAAGGGCCATAACTCCGTGAATGCAGGATGAATCCGCATGTAAAACCCCAGGTGCGCAACTTCGCACGATGACCAGTATTCTTGTAAAGTTTCGCGACTCGAACTGAAATATTTTTGGAGATACGCGCGACACAAGTTGAAAATCCCCACTTTTCACTAAGTCAAGGGCCATAACTCCCGTCAGTACTGGATGAATCCACATGTAAAACCCCAGGTGCGCAACTTCACACGATGACCAGTATTCCTGTAAAGTTTCGCGACTCTAACTGAAATACTTTTGGAGATACGCGCGACACAAGTTGAAAATCCCCACTTTTCACTAAGTCAAGGGCCATAACCCCATGAATACTGGATGAATCCACATGTAAAAAACCCCAGGTGCGCAACTTCACATGATGACCAGTATTCCTGTAAAGTTTCCCGACTCGAACTGAAATACTTTTGGAGATAAGCGCGACACAAGTTGAAAATCCCCACTTTTCACTAAGTCAAGGGCCATAACTCTGTGAATACTGGATGAATCCGCATGTAAAACCCCAGGTGCGCAACTTCACATGATGACCAGTATTCCTGTAAAGTTTCGCAACTCTAACTGAAATACTTTTGGAGATATGCACAACACAAGTTGAAAATCCCCATTTTTCACTAAGTCAAGGGCCATAACTCTGTGAATACTGGATGAATCCGCATGTAAAACCCCAGGTGCGCAACTTCACACGATGAAAAGTATTCCTGTAAAGTTTCGCGACTGTAACTCAAAAACATTTGGAGATATGCACGACACAAATTTTGTGACGGACATACAGACGGACGGACGGACGTTCCTATAAATGGATACTTATGTGACTAACCTAACCTTTTCCTTTGTTCATCCCTATTGTTCTGTAGCCACATAAACCCATTTTCACATAAAATCACGGAACAATATAATATTACATAACCTATTGTTCTCCTAGCCACATATGTATCCATTTGTAAGCTCGGAGAGACAACCAAGCCAAAAACAAAATGTCTCCCCATTCATGGGGGAGACATAAATATCGGGTTATTTGGGTCTCTACATGACGTACCTTATGAACTGGTGAGCCAGCTGTCACAGTAACAAGGCGAGGGCATAAACCACATTTCTTGTCAGTCACAAGAAAAGGGTTAAAATACAAAAAAACAAGAAATGCGTCTGTCGAACGCGGATGCCACCTGCTGCATATTTGAGAAACTGTGACAAAGTGGTTAACCGAAAAGTGTGACGGACGGACGGACGTACTCCCTGAAGTGACGTTGTGGGGTTTGTTGCATGTGGGGTTTTTGGCCAAGTCTTTTGGGTTTTTTTGGGTGCTATTTGTGGGGTGCAAACAATGCTAAAGTGTTATCTCCCCTATACTAACTTGCTCTCGTTTTCTTGTGTCTCCTGCATGCACTTGTGGGGTATTTGGGTTTGATCAGTGAAGTACAATATGTACTTGTGGGGAAATTTAGTCTGACAGCCATTGTTTGTGGGGTTTGGATGGACGGACGGTTTTGACCATCACCCTCTGGGGTGTCAATTTTTTATTGCTTTTTTGGGCTTTTCAGAAGTGATAGAGTTCATTAAGATATAGTTGCGTATGGGGTGCACCCCACATGCAACAAAAACCCCACATGCATGTCATGTACCCGTGAATCACCCCACAACGTCACTTCAGGGAGAGCGGACGGACGCACGGACGTACATACTAGAGCTACATTGTGGGCTTCCTAACCCTAACCTATCCTAAATCAGACCCCGTAAAGATCAATCAGACATAAAAACAAGAGGGCCATGATGGCCCTAATTCGCTCACCTGACTCCATGAACACCAGAGGAGAATGCGACATTGAGTTCATGTGTTTTAAAAAAATTGTGCTATTTTTAGATGGCGGTCATCTTGGATTAAGCGATGACTGTCAGTTTACCAAATCTGAAAATGCTTCACCCAAAGATCTTAACTTCCTATGAAGTTTGGCCAGCATCGGCCATGTGGTTCCTGAGAAAAAGACGTTCAAAATCTTGAATAAATGGACCTTTTGGTCGCCTCATCGATACCTTCAATTTGATATATGGCATGAGTATATTCGGTCAAAAAAAAAATGGACCCCAATTGGACCCCACGGTCCATGCCCATTTTTGACCCCGGGGTTACCATTTTCACAACTTTGAAAGAGCATAGTAAATCGATCATTCCTACCAAGTTTAGTCGAAATCCGGCCAGCGGTTCATGAGAGGAAGATTTTTTAAGAATTTATGCTATTTTTAGACGGTGGCCATCTTGGATTAGCGATGACCTCCATTTTAACAAATCTGAAAAGGCTTCACCCATGGACCATAACTTTTAAGTTTGGCTACCAAGGTCCAAGCGGTTCATGTGAAGAAGAATTTTGAAATCTCTAATAAAAGAACAACCTTTTGACATTTCGGCGGCCATCTTGGATGACATAACAATCCGATTTCGACAAAAAATGTACCAGAGTGATCGCCTCATTGATAACTTTGATTTGATATATAACATGACCATATTCGGTCAAAAATAAAATTTGACCCTAATTTGACCCCACGGGCCACGCCCATTTTTGACCCCGGGGTCACCATTTTAACAACTTTGAAAGAGCAATGTACATCGATCATTCCTACCAAGTTTCGTCGAAATCCGGCTAGCGGTTCATGAGAAGATTTTTTTAAGAATTTATGCTATTTTTAGACGGCGGCCATCTTGGATTAGCGATGACCTCCATTTTAACAAATCTGAAAAGGCTTCACCCATGGACCATAACTTTTAAGTTTGGCTACCATGGGCCAAGCGGTTCATGTGAAGAAGAATTTTTAAATCTCTAATAAAAGAACGACCATTTGACATTTCGGCGGCCATCTTGGATGACATAACAATCCGATTTCGACAAAAAATGTACCAGAGTGATCGCCTCATTGATACCTTCGATTTGATATATAACATGACCATATTCGGATCGGTCAAAAATAAAATTTAACCCCAATTTGACCCCACGGGCCACGCCCATTTTTGACCCCGGGGTCACCATTTTAACAACTTTGAAAGAGCAATGTACATTGATCATTCCTACCAAGTTTCGTCGAAATCCGGCTGGCGGTTCATGAGAAGAAGATTTTTTAAGAATTTATGCTATTTTTAGACGGCGGCCATCTTGGATTAGCGATGACCTCCATTTTAACAAATCTGAAAAGGCTTCACCCATGGACCATAACTTTTAAGTTTGGCTACCATGGGCCAAGTGGTTCATGTGAAGAAGAATTTTGAAATCTCTAATAACAGAACGATCTTTTGACCTTTCGGCGGCCATCTTGGATGACATAACAATCCGATTTCGAAAACAAATGCACCAGAGTGATTGCCTCATTGATACCTTCAATTTGATATATGACATGACCATATTCGGTCAAAAATAAAATTTGACCCTAATTTGACCCCACGGGTCACGCCCATTTTTGACCCCGGGGTCACCATTTTAACAACTTTGAAAGAGCAATGTACGTCGATCATTCCTACCAAGTTTTGTCGAAATCCGGTTAGCGGTTCTTGAGAAGAAGATTTTTGAAGAATTTGTGCTATTTTTAGACGGCGGCCATCTTGGATTATGTGATGACGTCATTTTAACAATTTTGTAATCCCTCTACCTAAGGACCATGACCATGAAGTTTGGTGACTATAGGCCCAATGGTTACCGAGGAGAAGACGTTTGAAAATGTTTACGGACGACGACGGACGACGGACACATTGTGGTAACAATAGCTCACATGAGCTTTGCTCAGGTAAGCTAAAAACAACCCCATAAGAGTAAATAACCCCACAAGAGCAATTCATAACGGGGTTAAAAACACGGAATCAGCATCTCTTAACAAGTCCATCACTGTGTGGTTAACCTCACAATGTAGCTCTCGTGTGTACGGACGGACGGACAGATGGACAGTCCAAACACTATATGCCACTCGTTTCTTCGAACGCGGTGGCATAAAAATTGTATTTTACCCCTTTATTTGCCTAGGTAAGCCATTATTTTTTGCATTTTACCACTTTATTTGCCTAGGTAAGCCATTATTTGTATAGTTTACCCCTTTATTTAAATGACGTACCTTATCCTCCACGAAAAGGTGAGCCAGGTGTCTCAGTAGCTGGGCGAGGGCGGGCTCACACCCGTGCCACGCCGCGGGCCCGATGGCAGGCAGCAGGTACAGCAGGAGATCACCCGCCTTCTCACAACCTTCCCAGTAGACACGATCGTAGACATTGAATCATTCAATAACAATTCCTATCTTTAATGAACAGTATCGAAGACTAATTAACCCACACTTTCTGTATGTAACGTAGGGCGACTTACAGCCAGAACATACAAAGGTTCTTTTTCTGTCAACTCTTACTGCACCAAAAATCAATCAAATGTGACATTCAAATATCAAAAGTTCATTCATTATCAGAGCTCCAGATAAGGTGCGTATTTTATAGGAATGAATGGCCTTTTTGTGGAATTTATCGAGATATAAACTTGGAAAAGTCGCGGGAATACTGGACGAGGCCTTAAAAAATTACAATTTTCGAAAAAAAAAATTAAAAAAATGGGAGTACAAAATACGCATAGCAATGTGAAAATACGCATTGATAGTGAAAATACTGTCATCAAGTTTAAAATTCACTTAGTTGAACCGCAAAAAGCAAACAGTTTTTGCAGCTCAAATAAGTGAATGTTTAAATATTTTATATATTTCTTTATCTTTTGTTCCCTATTTAGTAATGAAGAAAATCAATAATCCATTTGTAAAAATAAAATACGCAATGATTTTGAAATCAGGGGGTATAGTACGCTTTAGACACAAAGCTTATCTGGAGCATAGTACTACACATTAATGGGACTTTTATCTCTTCAAAACAACAAGTACCTGACAACAATAAATCTCTTAAAAAGTATGCGTTAGTGAAAATTGCCATCAGTTATGCCAATTTATTATGGCCACCAGATATACTTCAATAAAAGACCTTTTTATATTTTTCGAGATTAATTATTATACACAGTTGGAAAAGACTGTCACCTCATTAATCCAGAGAAACCACCTAATTGTGCTACCTGTCAATGCGATTTCACTTGGCATACGGACATATTCGCACCAAAATATACTGCTATCCTGTGGCGATCATACGATAGAATTGCGATATATTTTAACCCTTAGACCGCTACACACAACAATTGTCGCCTGCTCTTGCTTTTAAATCTTGCCTTAATGCTCAATAAAAAACATGGTTTGACAGCACTTCAGAATCATTTCCAAAGGAAATGATTCTGAAGTGCTGTCAAAGCATGTTGTAAATTATTCTAAAGTGCTGTCAAAGCATGTTTTTGATGATAAAAATAGAAAATAAACAGCAAACGACAAAAAAATTGGTAAGGGTTTAATACATAATATCACAATGAGATTTTCTCCAGCCTTACCATAGACTTGGGAGATGATGGCCTGGCTGAACGCCGACACAGTTTTTGACTTCGTCAGAGCGTTGCGCCCAGCCTCGGTCTGACAAAGGCTGCTATAGCACTCGAACGTGTCGTCAACCAACTGTCGCTCCGGTTCCTCAGCCACGCTGTCAGATATTATAGGAATGAATGGCCGTTTTGTGGAATTTATCGGGGTATAAACTTGGAAAAGTCGCGGGAATACTGGACGAAGGCCGGAAGGCCTCGTCCAGTATTCCCGCGACTTTTCCAAGTTTATATCCCCGATTAATTCCACAAAAAGGCCATTCATTCCTTATAATTCCAGCATTTGAAATAAATTCATGAAGAAAATGTGTTTATTTTCCATTTTCTTAAGAATTATTTTAACTGCGCCTCACGGTTACAGAAAGTAGTTTGGCGTGGGAGTTTACTGGGATATAAATTTTGTACAGAGACTTGCTACGGGCCAATCAAATGTTAGGGAATTGTGTAAATATTTTTGTGCTGGAATTATTAGATAAGTGAACTATGAGTGAGTTTTATTTGTGTACATATATTGTTGAACACTTCAGATTAAGACCTGTACTATTTAGGCTAAACCGGAGTTGAACCAAGAGTTATTAAAGTCTATACTGTGGATCTTTCTAAAGTTTGCAAATTATTGTGTAAATGTGTGTCTATAATTTCAATAAACCTTAAGGGAAAAAATAATATGCTGGGTTAATTATTTTATGTAATTGCGACCTGTCTGTTTGATCAGCGTATACATTGGCCACATTAAACATTGTCAGGGACTATATATTATTCACAGTGACATTAGTAACAATGGAAATACTATGACAACTTTGAAGTGAAATAGCCCTAATTCCGGGACGTCAAGATGTCTGTTTTAAGCGGATGTGGAGTCGCGAAATTAAGGTCATTTCAGCTTTACCTACACTTAAGCATATGTATACATGATCTATACTGCTTAAACTAGGTGCTAATTATTGATTTTATGTTGTATAAACACATACATTTGTTACCTAAAATTTGAAAGTGACATATAGGTCCATAGGGCCGGGTGTTTTCCTCAATATTATATTGTACATACATGTCACTATAATAAACAAATAACTTACTTACTTACTACAGGGCTCCAGATAAGGAATTAGTAATTGAATATTTTCACTCCATAATTTCCGAAGCAATTGGGTATTTCAAAATTTTAATTGGGTAAAATAAAGTCACACTGCTGTTTACACATCAGCAGACAGCAGTTATTGACTAGTTTGCTTCGAAATGAAAACATGTCTTGGCATTTTATTAATACCCCTTTAATAATGAAATACCAAGATGTGTTTTCTTAGAAAATAAGAAAAATATGCAATATTTGTAGTCCGTTTATTCTTTTCTGCAGCATGATAAAGGTACTATAATATTTGTATTGCTTTTGGATACTCGCTACTTCTGATTTCAATTGGGTTTTTGGCAAATTTAAGTGGGTATTTAAGCAAATACGCAGTTTATCTGGAGCCAATGCTCAATACATGTAAATCCACCAATTGAAATGTCCAGACGATCTTGAATTTTCACTAACGAACATTTTAGTTGTACCACTAAACCACAACCCATTCTGACCAAATGACAAAGTTGAGAGAGAAACAAGAATAAGAGCTGCCAAATGAGAAAAGGTATCGTACGACATTTCCACAATTAGACGTCTTGGCACATTCGGTAGGAACTGCATCTAGTTAACTCATTACATTCTGAATACACCTCTTTGTGTAAGAAATTTTTATTTTTTGCAATTTCCCAATGAAAGTACATGTATATGTTGTGACCACTCATTTGAACCGTCTCAACGAGACGGTTCAAATGGTGGTCACAACGTATACTTCTGAGCATGTATAAAGAAATTATTCTGAATTTTCGACAAACAAAATTGTGTTTCCTCAGCATGAAATTCGTTAATTGTTTTGCTGACAGTGACTGAATGACGGCCAGTGCAGGCCCTGATCATGCACAGGCTGATCTGGGGCTACGCTGGTGGCACACACTGTAAGGTACTTTTTGTCAAAGGAGGGGCCAGATGCACATACCTGGGATCCAGGAGAATGATTCCGTTGAAGCTGGTGACATTATCTAGCAGTGCTGGGCTGCACGCCTACAATACATAACATGTACATGTATTATTCAATGCTGAAATTAGATTTTCAAAGAGTGTTTCACCACCAACTTTAATTGTAGTAGTGACAACAGAAATGCACAAATGGTCCATCTCTACTTGATACTTGTAGGGCAACATATTTTCAGCTGCATATTTTCTAATGCTGAATTGTCAATTGTCAATCCTGATTTGTACTCCCTGAGATCTGTACAGTCAAGCACAAGTATCTCGAATATCAGTATCTCGATGATATCCCGTATCTCGATGATTCACTAAAGTCCCGAATTATATCCTTATTTATTTAATATAAATTTCCTCGGCTATCTCGACCATGCCCTATCTTGTATATGTTCTTGACTGTTCATTATGTCTCCTCCATATGAAAATACCTGAAAAATCTCTTCACTATGGATATTGCCTAAGCGCCTGGCTGCCAAGATTTGGTCGACATTAATTTTAAAAACATATTATCAAACAAAACAAAATAAATTCACACCTACCTCAGGTTGTTTGCTTAATTGGTCCACCTGGATTTAGTTGCGTGTTTCACACGATTAATTGAGCATATCATGCTAAATAAGCTAAACAATTTTTCTTTACTCCCTCCATATGTATATGGAGTATATGGAGGGAGTAAACAAAATTGTTTAGCTTATTTTTTTCTTCATTATACCCACTTTTTTGGGAAAAAATGGGTATATTGTTTTCGTCACGAGTGTCCGTCCGTCCGTATGTCCGTACGTCCGTCACGTTTCTTGTCACTTGAAAAACTTTTTCACCTTCATACCTACGCGCCTGATATTTGGTATGTAGCTTCGTTATCATGTGCAGATGCGCAAAGTGAATTCGGATTTTTCATCCGACCCTCCATCATGGATTATCTCCCCCTTTCGGACTTAGCATTTGAGGAAAGTGAGTATATTGCGATGGCGGGTCATAGACTTTTTCTAGTTTATTGATGCTTTTAGGCATATTTAATGTATTTATAGACCTCGGTCCGTTACTTCAACCTGTGGTTGAAATGTAAGAAATGGTAGTAACTTACAACATCTGCTTCGGTGCACAGTGCCGACAGAATGGACATGGCCACTGTCTTGTATATGCAATCTGGACAACCGTCGGGTACATTTTCTGAAACATCGGTACGGTAAAACCTTTCTAAACAAGACTCAAGGAAAACATACATGTATGTAAGAAACATTTTCATAGGCTTAGCCCTTTCAACCCTACAGACCACACAACCAATATTTTCAAACACTGTAGATCCAGATGAGATGGCTCGTAACGAGCCATCTCATCAGGATCTGCAGTGTTTGTCATTATTTTTAAAATTTAGAAACATTACTCTTTTTTATTGATAAAATAGTCCAAAATTAACAATTTAATTCAGATTATCAGTGATGCATTTCATCAGCGTCAATGGCTGATACGACGTTTTGTGCACTACATTTCCACAGTTGGTCAATACAGACAACATATTGATCCTAATATGTGGCTGTGACTGGAGAAATGGGGCTTATGGGATTTGTGACCAGGAGCTACACACTCCTGTAGTGTGTGATAAAGATCTTTATTACCCAACTCCCTAAATAAGTTGATATTCCATAGTTTTGACTAATTCCCTGGGTTTTGATGTGACTGGGCAATTGTTCCGCTTGCCCAGTCAATAGTTCCGCGTGCCCGTGGAATAGTCAAAACTATTTTCAGCCCAGAAAATCATGACGTCATGATGTTTTGACTGTGCGGCTGATCTGGATCTACATGTACACTGGTCACAAAACCCATAAGCCCCATTTCTCCAGTCACACTCACAGCCACATATATGTGCCCGTGCACGTTACAAAGCATAAAACGGTGTGCTAATTAGGGTGTTCAATATTAAAATTTCATAGAAATCGAGTAAAATATGTCCAATTATTCAGGGTTCATTTCCCAGGAATTCACTGAATGTAAGTAGCAGCAAATTAAAATTTGCTTTATCATTAGTTTATCATACGTAACTCTGAATGAGCAGATGTACCATCTGTAGCCCATTTCATCAACATTGCAAAGTATACTTTAGTAGCAAAGTATACTTTGAGGGAGAAATTTTCAATTTTATGATAAATTTATTAATTTTTATTATACTGAATTTATTACATTATCACAGCCAAATTGGCTGTGATAATGTAATAAATTCAGTATAATAATTCTGCATATTTTTAATCATGAAATATATGCGTTTGGTACTTCTATATGAAATAATGTATTCCAGGAAAAATAAATGATTACTCCCTCAAAGTATACTTTGCTAGGAAAGTATACTTTGCAATGTTGATGAAATAGGCTACAGGACATTAATGATGGTAGACCAAAACGGTAATCTACAATTAAGTTTAGACAACTACAAACTACAAGCACATCGTAGATTTACCTATATACATACGGTGCGGTAAAGAAGTTGTAGCGTATTGAAAAATAGCAACTTGGCCTGTTGCACAGTAAAGTGGACAATTGGGTTAAAAAACATGTACAGCCTAAATACAATAAGAATATGTAACACAATTTAAAACATTTTAATGTTAAAGCCAGTATTATTACGCTCGTGTAGATGCGACTTTTGTTTAAATCGGTCACTGGAAAGTGTTTTTTTTTTTTAATTTATAGTGGCCAAATATGGCCATTTTTGTATGTAACGGGTTAGCATCAACTTTTTGCATAGTTTTCAAATACAGAAGTATAAAATTTAGCAGCAGTGTCAGATATAAACTTGTTTTGAGAGAATGTGCAATTTTGTTACCTTTAATATGATATATTATATAACATTGTACCGCATATAGTTTTCTGTACCGCATATAGTTTTAAGTAAAACATACCCAATGTAACGGCTCGACTTTGTGGTATAGCCCTAGTTTTAAGACTAAGCAAGAAAGTGCACAGAAGTAGTTATATTACACTAGTTTTATGACTTAGCTAAGTGGTCTTTATCATATTTGAAACATACAATGTATGGCTTGACACAATTAATGAAAATTTGAGAAAATCATAATTTTAATCACATTTTTTTTTTGTGACGGAAAATCTGTAACGTCCATCACATATGATTATTTTCAAATAAAAACATCATACATAGTTAAAACACAAATTATCTTCTAGGTAAACATGGACCTTATTCTATAATTATCAAATTACGAGCATAAATGCAGTTGTGAACAAAACCTGGACCAATGTTCAAAAGTTATGTGTAACGTCCGTCACAGTAACGTCCGTCACAATTCTCAATAGTATATATTATGTCTATTATTATGCAGATTAAGCATCATAGTCATACATTTTAGTACTGAAATAGAAATCAAACACATACAAGTTGTCATAAATTAACAAATGTACTAGTTATTTTCATTTCTGTCCATTTTTATTGTCTTCAAACCACAATGTTCTGTAACATACCATTTCAACGGACATGAAACCTCGCACAGTCGAGCCTCAGACATAGATTTTTTCAATTAATTTACATATTCTGTGTAGATAAGTTAGTCTGCATACCAGCGCAATGTAAGTTTTTGGTTTACATAGATAGTTTGTTTGATTTTGCTTATATTCTCTACTGGGAATGGACATTACACCAATGGGACGGACGTTACACATATGATGTATGGTGTGTCGTGAGCCCATGAAACATTTCTCAATGCTTTTTCCTACTTGTAGATTGTCACAGGATCGATTTCATCTGTTTTTACATCAAGTTATGCAATATTCTAACTAATCCAACATAGATAGTTGAGAGGATGTATCAACACAGCAGGCACACCAGATGACGGTATAGCACCAGACTCCAAATCACAGCAGGCAATTTCCTGTAGTCATTCTCAAAATCTGTATGATTAATTAATATTGCTGCATAGTATGCGAGTTGATCAGTTGTCAGACTCTCACCATCATGGATGCAATAAGTATAAAACGTGAGAAAGAAAAAGAAAACAGAGAGAAAAATTGAAGCAGGATAAGGTAGGCATTACTATACATTTTGTATATGTATCAAACATGTCAGAGTGAATCTGATCAGGGTATACAATGGTTGCTAAAGTATAATTATTCAATGTTCTGACAAGTCGTTGGAACCTAATTGACAAGACAATTCAAATGAGTGATCATGACATACTCTTTCCTGGAGAAATATTATAATTTTCCATTAAATTATAATGTGATACATTTATAATCTCAGTTTAAGAATGTGTTACTACATTTAATTGAAATTTAAGGAATCATAATGTACATTTTCAGTATTTATTCCATGCATGATGAACATGATGAACACGATGAACACGACGCTTACTATTTCACCGTGCAATGAATAAAATTAATACTGATTGTACATGCACATTATGATTTCTTAAATTTCAATTTCAGCAAAAACTGCTGCTGGTGGCACAGAAAAAAGACGCAGAGCGTAAACGAGCAGAACGGCAGAAACAGATGGAGTACTTAGAAAAACATCCACGCAAACTAAAAGCGGCATTAGAGAAAACCAGACGCGATACAGCAGAACGTGTGCGAAAACATCGACAGAAGAAATCCCAGACCGTTGCTAAAGAAATGCCTAACCATCAAACACAGAGACAACTTCGAGAAAAACACCGACTGCAAGTGGCAGAAAGTCGGAAAAAAGAGGAACAACAAAAGGAGCGTACGAGAGACCGTGTGAAAAACTTCCGTCTTCGCATAAAATTGGGGGCCGCATTCTTTGGTGATCATTGTAATTCATCAGTTGAAGAAGCTGGTACCAAATCACCAGTTGTTAAGGGAGAACAAACCAGTGCATATAAACACAAAAGTAGTGCGTCTCGGGCATACAAACGGGCGAGAGAAGCTCTACCAGAATCGGCAGCGAAGAAGGTGCGGATAATTGAGACAATTGCGGCAGTCTACACCCAGATCGCGTAAAACCCTACGCGAAAGCCCAAGTCTACAAGCTGTGTTTGTGGGAAATGGTAGCCGTCGAAAATTGGAAACACAGTATGAAATAATTGAGTCTTTGAAATCAGCTTCAAAGAACAAAAGAAACTCACTAAGAAAGTCAACCATGTCTGTTGTAGCCCACAAATTACTACAGAAATCGCCGAGGATATCATCAACTGCCCGAATGCTGGGAATATCACGGAAGTATCTGGCCAGGAAAATTACAAATCAGACAATTGAAAGGAAACAACGAAAGGATAAAGTTGCTAGTCCACTCATAGTCAGTATTGAACTTCCGGTGTTAATTTCTGGAGCAATTTAAACGGAGATAATCAGCTGATATTGTAACAATTAAATGTAGAGGTACATGTATACATGAAAAATGTGCACATCAGCGTTGGACAACTCGGACTTTCGGCCCTAAAAGGCATCTACAATTTGGCGCTAAATGAAACCCCAGTCTTGACATTCTGGGAGAGCCTGTAATAGGGCCGGCACCTTACCATAATAACCCTAAATATTCAGACACAATTCATTCGAGGAAACAGTTATAAATATCTGGTTTCCCATAACAAAGAGTTTCCCAAGTGCTTAGGGATAGTAGGGTTGTACAGGTTTATCGCTATAACAATGTATTTGGATACAATTTGTTTTGGGAAACCCCTATTTTTAGGGGTTTCCCAAAACAAATGGTGTCCGAATATTTAAGGTTATTACGGCATATGTTCCTGTAATTAGAAATGGGGCTTATGGCTTTTGCAACCAGTGTAGCTCCGCAATCTGATCAGGATCTGAATTGTTCGCCATTCAACCAATAAAGTGCAAAAAATATAGATCATTATCATATTAGTAATTATTACAGAAAATGTACTAAATGATCAGAGGCTACATTGGTCACAAATCCCAAAAGCAGATCTCCAGAAAAGGTGCGTATTGGCGTATTTTACACACTTATTTTAGCAGAATGCGCGTTTATTATCAAAAGTGGGAGTACACAATACTCACATCAATGTGAAAATACACATTAATTTTCAAATCGAGTAGTGAAAATACTGTAATAAAGTTGAAAATTTACTTTAAATAGTTGAGCTGCAGCAAATAAGTGAATTTTAAATTTGTTTTATTTTTTATCATTTGTTCCCTATTTAATAAGAAAGAAAATTAATAATACATTTGTAAAAGTAAAATATGCATTGAATTTGAAATATGGAGGTATAATGCTCTTTAGATACAAAACTTATCTGGAGCTCTGCCAAAAGCCCCATTCTATCACAGCCCCATATTAGAATAAATACGGTAACCAGGCTAAGTACCTGGGGCCCGATTCACTAAACTTTAAACAATTAAAATGTTCGTAACTGCAAATTTAGGATCGTCTGGAAATTTCAATTGATGGATTTACATGTACATATGCATATGCAGCCTATGCTCAATAAATGTAAATCCAATAATTGTGTACAAGAAAACATTGTTAATGTGAAATTTACAGACTATCAAAATTTTACACTTACAAACACTTTAGTCGTACAAAGTTTAGTGAAACGGCCCCCTGATAAATAGATATACAGATACATGTACAAGTCATAGATACAATTAACATACACCAGACAGTTTTAACTTCAATGCATTGACAACGGTGTCAAGAAAAGATATAGAGAATAGTAGGTTAGTGCCGTGAATGGGAAAAAATATCTGGCAAGGCTCAGGAAACGAGATGGGCGAGGCTCTGCCGAGCACATCCCGTTTCCGTGCCGCGCCAGATATTTTTTTCCATTCACGGCACTAACCTACTATTCTATTTATCCCGTCAACACCTTCAAATGGCTGTAAAATGCAAAAATTGTATCGACTGGATATCAAAAATGTTTCACGGCACCGTGTTTCACGGCACATACGCACTGTGTTGACGGGATAAATACTGATATGTGACTGTGACCAAAGTAAATCGGGCTTATGAGATTTTAGCTACAATAATTCGCCTCCGATACCGCGTGAAAGGTATGGAGCGGGGTAGCAATTTTGTCTCTAATGAGATTTGTGACCAGTGTAGCTCCTGATCAAATAGCAATGCCTGTACCCTGATAATGATTTATATTGCTTGCTAGAAGCATGGCAGGTGTGCCATTGATGTAATGGCAAACAGGGCATCTCCTGATCAGACTGTGTGGATGCACAGGCTGATCTGGATCTACACTGGTCACAAAACACACAAGCCCCATCTATACAGTCTCACCATGTACAAGTTTCTACGAAGTGAGACAATAACTCACTTGTCTTCAGCAATCTGGAAAAGAATTTTGGTCCAATGGCTTCTAAAATCCGTTTCTTTCCCAACAGGCCACAAATTTCATTATTAGTAACTTTAGCAACCTGAAACAGAAATGGTTCACCTTGGGAATAGAGTTGACATTGGTGGACAATATGATGACCATATGGAGAGATCATAGTTTGACATTTAGTTCAGATTTTGTTCCAAGTACATGAAGTACTGTCATTTTGGCTAATTCTGTGCATTGGCTAATTTTTCCTAGCATACATGTATGTCACGATAAATTCACAGGTGGAAGACTCGGACCTATGACACCAAAAAAATGCCTATTAAAAAAATCCCATTACCCCACCCACTTGGTCTCGTACAGTACATAATTAACGTTATGTACTGTACGAGACCAAGTGGGTGGGGTAATGGGATTTTTTTTAATAGGCATTTTTTTGGTGTCATAGGTCCGAGTCTTCCACCTGTGGATAAATTATGTTCATTTGGGAATAAACAAGCTGTTTAAACGCTATGCTACTGTTATACAGAATATAGTCAAAATCGTGAGACATCGTTTGTGGAATAGCGGTCTTGTTTACGAAAATAATAGTTCAACAAAGAAAGCAACCTTCGCTATATTGTTATTGGCAGAAAATTCTAAAATATGAGGCAAAAGTATTATAAACTCACCTACATGTAATAAAGTGTAACACAATTCTTAGGTCACTCTCCATGAAATAGAAAGTAAACAAAGAACACTACAAATGCAAATTTGGAAAAACTACTCCATCACAATGCTTATGTAATGCAATGTAATGTGCTATGTACTCGTATGTACTCATAACTAAAACTACTGTCCGTTTCACGAAAGCTGCCCAAATTTTACGGCCATACATGTATAAACAATTAAAAAACCATATTGTTTTCGATAATATTAAATTAAAGGAAAATTTAAGAATGAGCCTTCTTTTTATTTCGTGAAATTTGGTCAAATATTGATTTTATTGCGAAAACAAAATTTCCCCATGTTAAATCCCCATAGACATCTTCACTCCGTGAAGATGTCTATGGGGATTTAAAATGGGGAATTTTCTTTAGAATTTCAGAAATACTGGACCCCGATTTTTAAAATTTAACTTTTTGTTTTTCTTAGTTAGATTTTTCATTTTTCCAAAAAGCTATCTAGCTAGGTTTCGGAGTCAATTTCCAAAAAAAAAAGTTTTTTGACTCCTCCCACAACTCCTCTACCTTTTTCGCCCATGTTAAATTCCCATAGACAAATCAATTTTTCGTAATAAAATCAATATTTGACCAAATTTCGCGAAATAAAAAGAAGGCTCATTCTTAAATTTTCCTTTAATTTAATATTATCAAAAACAATATTGTTTTTGAATTGTTTATATGGCCGTAAAATTTGGGCAGCTTTCGTGAAACAGACAGTAATAGTCCCTATTCTCATGGATCCGTGCCCCTGCCTAAGCACATAAATTCATATTGTGTGTTATATTCTAATTAATTCCTGAAAATGTATACATCAATATAAAGTTCAAACACTTTACTATGAGAGCACATAGGGAATTCACCAAAATTGTTGTTGTTTATGCAAGTCATCTTGAAGACTCTATCCTTAGAATCAACCCACCCAAGTCACCTAATTGATCTTGAAACTTCTCATCAGGTTCGTGCCCTACAACTTTCTGCACATTTGAGTGACATTCCTTGATCACTCATACAATAAAGAAGTCTTGCTGCCTAGATGCATCAAATGTAAATATGGTGAAGTCCAGATTCATCTACAAATCAACATATATCACATTTTATGATCATTTGCGAACAGACCCTCTTCAGATTAAGGGAGTATGTAGAAAAATCACAAAATAGTTGGTAAATCACAATTGTATGTAACTGTAACTTATAAAACCGTGGGAAACAACTTGAAATACCTTTTTAAGATCATTTTCAATTAACACTATTCTATGAGAAGGCACGAATCCACGAGAATTGGGGCTACTAGTTCTGAGTACATAACTCTAATTACATTTCATTACACTGCATTACATAAGAGTTACGACGGAGTAGCTTTTCCAAATGTGCGTTTGAAGCGTTCTTTGTTTATTTTCAACTTTGTGGAGAGTGACCTACAAATTTTGCTAATACACACTTTATTAGGTAGGTTTATGTTACTATATATCTTTGTGTCACATTATAGAATTCTCTCAATAACGATATAGCGAAATATGAACGTCAACACCCCGCATATTTTTTTCTATATTTTAGTCCGTGAAGTGTAAATGCTATTACGCACATTTTTACTGTGTAGCGTGGTGTAGCTATATAGTACAACCCGTTGCCTATAAAGTTAACTTTATTATAAAGCGGAAAACTTGCATACAATTCGAATACATGTAGTGTTCAGTGTGGAGTTGAGACACGATCACCCGGTTAGCTCAGTTGGTAAGAGCGCCGTGCTAGTGCTACGGGGGTCGTGGGTTCAAACCCCACATCGGGCGATACTTTTTCCCCTTAGAAATACTTCAACGGTGTCAGAAGTAAACAGCCTGGGTGTACTTTGGGTTGCAGGCTATACTCCTCATGAAGCTGCAAGGTTGATGCCTGGCTCCCAAATGATAACAAGGGGAGGAGTGTAGTGTTCGCTGTGGTGTTGAGACACGATCGCCCGGTTAGCTCAGTTGGTAAGAGCGCCATGCTAGTGTTACGGGGGTCGTGGGTTCAAACCCCACATCAGGCGACACTCTTTCCCCTTAGAAATACTTCATACATGTATACACGTGTCATTTGTGTAATCAGTTCACAAATGTTAGAAAAAATAAATATGTTCTGAAACGTTTAGAGTGTGAAAAGCAAACCAATTTGTTTTTGCTGTTAATCTACTTGCTAATTGAGCGTCCAGTTGCTATGGGAGTGTTATGAGTTTTCGCGGTAGGACTAAAAGACGCTAACGTTGCTATCAGTTTTTATTAATACATGCCATTAAGAGCGCTGCAAACTTTTCATTATCTGTATCAGCATTTTCAAGGGCTAATAGATAAGCTTCCAGTTGATTTTCGCCCATAGTTGCTCGAAAACATAAATAAATGCGTCAAATTTACGAACAGGAAGTTCACACTACTTTTGATCTTAATAACTGAAGATTGTCAAGGACAAGTTTATTCTGCGGCATAAAATGCGGCCAAATAACGGCCAAAATGTAGCCACGTGCGGCCAGGTGTAGGCTATCTATCACAGGCGCGGATACAGAAATAATTGCCTCCCGCCCCCCCCCCTCCCCTCCCTGTATCCGCGCCTGTATCATTGTCTATAGCAAGGACGTTGCTATTGGAGGTTCGAACCCCTTTTTTTGGAGCCAGCAGGATTTTGTTTATATAAATTAGGTCCGCGATAGCTATTTTCAGTACATGAATATTCAAAAGCCCTACCAACAAAAAATACATTAAAGCCAGTGGCGGATCCAGGATTTCACCAAGGGGGGGGGGGGGGGGGGCACATGGAACTTGAACGAGGTATGCTCGTTCGTCGACTGAGCGGTGCGAGGGCCCCTCCCCCCCCCCCCCCCAACCCCGGAAATTTTAATTTTTGAATTGAGGAAGCCATTTCCTGCATTCTACGCTCAATATTTCTTAAAAAAAATAAAAAATCGGGACATGCTCGTTAGTCGACTGATCGGTGCGAGGGAGTTGGGTAGGGGGGTCCGGGGGCATGCCCCCCCCCCCCCCCCCTCGTATTTTTTTGAATTGAGGAAGCCATTTCCTGCATTCTACGCTCAATATTTCTTAAAAAAAATAAAAAATCGGGACATGCTCGTTAGTCGACTGATCGTGCGAGGGAGTTGGGTAGGGGGGTCCGGGGCATGCCCCCCCCCCCCCCCCTCGTAATTTTTTGAATTGAGGAAGCCATTTCCTGCATTCTACGCTCAATATTTCGTAACAAAAAAAAATAAAATAAAAAAAATCGGGATTTCTGAAGGGGGGGGGCGGGCCCCCGGGCCCCCGGCCCCCAGCCCCCGGCCCCCCGCCTCCCCTGGCCCCCGCCCCCCACCTGAATCCGCTACTGCAAGCGGCGCCAAACGTATTGCAATAAGCTAATTTTCAGAAATATGTTTTTAAATAGACCCGGCCAGCATTGGTTTCCCCGGCTATCTTTTGTAGAAACATACCCGAATGCAGCATTTGGCTTCTAGAAATCAAAATATCTATGAGACTATGAAACAACCGAAATCTGTAAGGGCTCGGTTGCTTCACAGCTGAAAGTCGAACCAGCTTTTCAAAAATGCTGGTGACGTCCATGTAATACAGAGTATGTACGCAATTCATACATAATTTACAACGAAGCTCCTCTCATAGTCTTAATAAATGTTAACTGATTAACATTTTACATGAAATATAGGCATCCTTTAATTATGACCCTCCATCACATGAGTCTAATTGCGGTGCATGGTCACTGTCTGATTGTGGTCATTTGAGCTACCAGCTGTATTCCAGTGTACAACGCTGGGGCCCGTTTCACTAAACTTCTTAATTACGACTAAAATGTTCGTAAGTGCAAATTTAAGATCGTCTGTAAATTTATGGATTTACATTTATTGCATATGCAGCCTATGCTCAATAAATTTAAATCCAATATTTATTTACAAGAAAACAATGTTAATGTGAAACTTACAGACTATCATAATTTTGCACTTACGAACATTTTAGTCGTACGAAGTTTAGTGAAACGGCCCCTGATGAGCATGCATATCTTTCCTGACTGATCAGACTATCACGGACCTCACCAATATGTAGACCAGTGTAGACAATGATCAGCATGTATATCTACCCCGACTGATGACTGATCACTTTTCTCTTGAATCAACACTGGGTAATTCATAGGAAAGGGTACCTTATGGAAAAACTCTCAGAACCAGTCTAGCTATGCTGGTTTCAATTTGAAATTCAATTAGGTATGTTTTCTCACGAACCGACATTCATGGTAAAAGGTACTTAATGGAAACAAATCTGAAAACCATTCTAGCTGGTTACAATTTGAAAATTCCATAAGGTACGTTTCCATGAGAAATTCATGAGAAAATGTACCTTATGTAAAAAATCTCAAAACCAGCCTAGCTATGGTGATTGCAATTTAAAAATTCCTTAAAGTACATGTACTCATGTGCCGACACTGGACAATTCATGAGAAAATGTACCTCATGTAAAATATCACAAAACCAGCCTAACTATGCTGGTTTCAATTTGAAAATTCCATAAAGTACATTTTCTCATGTGCCGACACTGGGCAATTCATGAGAAAATGTACCTCATGGAAAATATCTCAAAACCAGCGTAGCTATGCTGGCTTAAAATTGAAGGTAATGTAAGTTTTCTCATGAACCGACACTGGGTAATTCATAGGAAAAGCTACATTGGCAATGAATATCATATAGTAGAGGGACAAGCAACCATAAACCTTACTTCTGTTCATCCCGAGAAAGCAAAAGCAACGACTACTTTAAATCAATGCATTATATCATCCTGAACACGAATCCGGTGTCGGTCAATGTCATTTGTGGGGTCAATAAGTGAAAATCGGTCAAATGAGTGCAAAATTCACGCTATTTTGCCAGTACTTGCATACCAGTACAGAACAATCCGACAAAGCAGGTTTTATTGGTGATTATTGTTTTATGGGGCATATAAAAAGCGACTCGATTTGCTGTGACGTCTCTAACGTTGAAAGTATTCAAATATTCAAGATGGTCGCCGAAGATCAATATTTAGCCTGAAATATGTACTTAGTTGATGAATCCGAAAATAACATCAATGTTTACACTCTTCTTCCCAACGAGCGTGTTTATTTCAAAATGGCCATATTATCCAAAAACTCGAAAGTTATTGGATGTAATGTTGATTATTTTTACTTTACTTATAATTATTTTATGTTTTTTCATTCTGTTAGGAACACTAAGTCAGTAATAATTTTATGGCCACAATGAATTTTGAAGTCATTTGTAAATTAGAATATTCAAAATTGTCGCCACATTTAGGCTATTTTAATACAATGAAACCTCTCTAAACCGGAAACTGCGCGCAATACACCTGTTTACTTTCACCATTATTAAGTTCTCAGCTGAATATACTTCGTGTTGATGATGACAACGCCAGGAGTGCTCATATTCTTGATTTACAGTGGCACATCTCTAAACCGGATACCCTGGGATATCCCATGGTGTCCTGTTTGGAGAGGTTCCACTGTATATTGTGGTACTGGAAATTGCGCGTTTCTATTCATTTACTTTTAGATGACTTTATATGACAAATCCACATGTGTTCAGACTAGTAGTTCGCTTATAATATAAGGCAATGATGTTGTACAATTGTGGTGGCTGTAAATGACATAGACACTGGTGCTACAGTTCCAGAGTAAAATGTTCACGTCGAAATAGGCGCCGCGGATTGCTGACGAATGCCCAATCAGCTACATGCAGAATATATGGCATAAACACATGTTCGTCTAGTAACCATGGTAACCGGCGCAAAACATTTGTTTATGTAATATCTATATGTAGGGCGGAGTGGTATCTCGTCAGGAAACTGGGGCATTTTTTCGACGTGGAACATTTTACGCCGGCGCGGACTGCAACACCAGTGATCATGGTGATATATATGGTGGAACGGGTCAACACACCGCAGAAATACATTAAATATTGAAAACGGAGACGCCTATGTAAGTAGCGTTTACAATGAGTACCAGAATAGTGTAGACGTATGTTGGCGTATGTAAGCTGGAACAGATAGGGTGAAATCAAATGTGGAAGACTCGGACACTTCGTCGGCACAAAAACGTGGAACAGACAGTAGATAAGGTGAACGGACACCCATTTGCAGTTTGATACGTATCCAAAGTGTTAGCTAGATGAACCTGGAATGTTTCCCAAACGCCCCCAGCGAACATGGTAGACCCTGGCAGATTGTATGTGCGGCTGCATAGTCTGTACAGTGACTGTGCAGTTTGTATGAGTTATACCAGTTTTGGATGCTTACGCGAATTCGACGTTGACGTCACTTATAATGTTCTCTAATGCGATACTCCACATTTCTCCAGCCACGGCCATCATTGCAATACTCCCGGGAAAATCTTTCCGGGGCGAACCATCATTGGGACGAACATACCCTTGGCCGGTTACATTATGCGCAGACACAAGGCTTCCGGTACAAAAATGGCGCCAAATCGACGTTGACGTTACTATGGCGTCACGACGTCGTTGTTATTGTCGCCATCTTGTTTACCAAGAGACAGACAGCTTTCCAAAATCTCTAACTATTTTTACGAATATCACGGATTTCAGCCCCAGAGTTTCAACAATTCCTGTTCATATAGCCACAATAGTGATCTACATATACAGAGGTAAGACATAATAAGGCGCGCCGTGATGTTCCTTACGTTTATCGGCAATAATTGTTATTGTTTTATTACTAACATACCCCACCCACTAGTGACACTACAGTTTGTTACACGTTTTGCAGCCGAGAAAAGTTTGTCTATTAAACACATCTAATAAATTACATCTAAAGATCATTTAATCGTAAGTACTTTTTCATCAATAACAAAAAAGCCACCCTCCCTAAAAAAAATAGTTGATGACATTCCAAGAGTAATATTGCCTTTGAAGCTAATGCAAGAGTACACGAATATGCACTGAAATTCTTACCAAATGCTGGATTTGTCATAATACATGTATATACTACTGATATGAAAAATGACCAGCGTCTAATGAACATTGAGGAATTAGATTCTGTCTAATTCTAGTGGGACCCATTGTGCTTACTTTATATGGGTTTCAATGCAATTTATTTCATTGTACTGCTGTTCATGATTGAAAATGACACAAATGGTCATCAAGTGCTTATAAGAATGGAACAAAGTGGTCCACTGTATTTAGAAAATGACCAATACCTCTTTTTAGACTAATTTAGTACCGCAATCACATTTACAAGAGAACATGCTGACATTAATGGCCATTCCACGTCCTAGAGAGCGGCGGACATGACCACTCGAATTAGACATAATCTAATTCCTTCATACCTGAATTAAATATGTGTCTAATACACGAGGGTAATGAGATGCATGGCGTCTTGTTATACCAACACCAGAACAGACACCACTGGAAATGTTCATTGTCTACTTCCCGATCGTGCGATTTCGTTGATTGTCTAATTCCCGATGTGAGCACACCGTCCCCTTGTTACCAAATCCACCCCACGGAGATCACAAGATATTGGTCGGCCAATAAGTGTTTTGAAATTGCACAAAACGCTTCCCAATTCCATCACCGGATGTAGATCTAATGTTTGGCATTAAATTGCATTTTATATAAGTTTATTACTTACCCTAGTTTCTCGACCAATGAAAGCATAGCATTTCATCTCAAGTAATCACACATTGCGGCTTTCGCCAATATCGATTAAATCTTACTTACTGAATCTTACTGTATCCAACGTCGGTAGTAAGCCTTTGACTTCTTAGACGTATCTTTTATTATTTTTCTTGATCACTGGTATGTCTTCCTGTACTGCGCACATTTGTTTTGTATCGGTTTTGTATCGGTTAAAACTATTTGCATGTGTATATATGTATTGTGTCGTCGATGTCGTCGATGTCGTCGGTGTGACAGGACAAGCCCTGCCAACAGTTGACACAATAGATTACTAGTAACAGTCTGGAGCAAATTTAATGTCATTATCCTTCCAGGCTTTGTTCAGTCTATTCTTGAATTGGTTTATTGTTTCCGCGGTAACTACATTTTCGGGCAAGTTGTTCCAGTCGTTTACTATTCGTTGGCTGAAAGAACCTTTTCTTATGTTTAGGCGAAATTGTCTCTTGAATACTTTTTGCTGGTGACCTCTTGTTCTTGAATGAATGATTGGAATAATTTTTTCTTTGTCTATATGATCGATGTTGTTTATTATTTTGTAAACTTGTATCATGTCGGCCCTTACTCTTCGGTATTGGAGTGATGGTAGACCTAGTTCCATTATTCTTTCGCTATACGATTTTTGGCTGATTGATTTTACAATTTTGGTGGCTCTTCTTTGGACATTTTCAATTGCGATACATTCTTTTTTGTATACGACAGACCATGCTTGCGATCCGTATTCTAGATATGGTCTTACTAGTGATTTGTAAAGTTGGAGGAACATAGTTCTATCCATATATGAAAATGATCGTTGGATGATTCCTAGAACTTTGTTCGCTTTTTTGACACTTGTATTTATATGTTGTGTAAATTTCAGCTGGTTGTCGATTACAATTCCAAGATCTTTTTCCTCCGTCACCTCACTTGGTGTTACTTTTTTTTTTATCTTGATCGCTATCGTTCATTGAATATGTGTGATGTTCATCTTGTCTGCCTATGTGCATTACTTTGCATTTGGAAGCGTTAAAACGTAGTTGCCATTTTTCTGACCAATCACTCAGTTTATCTAGATCGTTTTGTAGCTAATTTTGTTATCGGTATCTTTTGAGACAGTGTATATTTTTGTATCGTCCGCAAACATTTTAATAATGTTTTTTACTACATCCGGGAATAATACTGGACCTAATACACTGTCTTGTGGAATACCACTTCCCACTGATGACCATTCCGACATTTCACCCTTAATGACTACTCTTTGCATCCTATTCTTTAGAAACATTTCTATCCACGTTTACAGTTGTTCCCTCAATTTTGTATCCTTTTAATTCGGTTATTAATCTACGGTGTGGTACTGTATCAAAAGCTTTTTTAAAGTCCAAAAAGATTACATCTATACTTTCTGATTGATCAAGCGTTTCCGTCAATCTTCAAGAACTTCGATTAATTGGGTGACACAGGAGTGGCCCTTTCGAAATCCGTGTTGATATTTGCTGAAGAGGTTAATAGACTCCATATGTTCTACTATTTGATCTCTTATAATTCTCTCCATTGTTGTGCAGATTACTGATGTTAAGCTTATTGGCCTGTAATTTTCTGCTTTTTTCTCGCTTCCTTTTTTGTGGATGGCCGAGATGTTTGCTTTTCTCCAGTCATTCGGTACTGCTCCTTCAGATAGTGATTTTTTAAACAGTTCTGTCAGATGTTCAGTTATATTGTGTGCCGTTTCTTTCAGTATCTTCGGATGTAAGCCGTCAGGTCCTTGTGATTTCCCTGGTTTAAGTTTATCTAGTACTTTTTTGACTATTTCTTGATTTATTGTTATATTATCTAGGGGATCACCGTGATGTTTAATTTCGAAGTTCGGTATATAATGAATATTTTCGTCCGTGAACACACTTATAAAGAAATGGTTCAATATGTTCGCTTTTTCTAAGTTGTCTGCCGTCGGTATACCATTTTCGTCTTCCAGTTCGGTTATTATTACTTTTGTTTTAGATTTTTGACGCACATATTTCCAGAATAATTTTGTATCGTCTTTGATATGTTCTGCTATATTTTGCTCATATTTATATTTTGCCCCCTTAGTTTCTGTGGTTGCTGTGTTCCTCGCGGCTAGATATAGGTCATAGTTTCTTTCAGTTCTACAGTGCATATATTTCTTCCACATTGTTATTTTGTGCTTGATTACTGATAGGGCTTCTCTGTTCATCCAGGGTAGACGTGGTCGATTACTTGGGTCTGCATTGCTCACTGGTATATGTTCATCAATTAATTTATTTAGTATATCGGCAAAGCAGTCCCATATTTCGTCGGTATTTTCCCCCTGAAGCCTAGTCTCCCAGTTTATGATTTCTAATTTGTTGTTGATAGATATATAATCAGCTTTGTAGAAGTTGTGGCGTATCTGTGATGTCGGTTCGAATAGAGTGTAACAAGCGAAATTGAATTGCAAAACCAGATGGTCACTTTTCCATAGACCTGGTAGGTAACTTATAGTGTCTATCATATTTTCTTCGTTTGTGAAGATTAAGTCCAGAGTGTGAGGAGTTTCATTCCCCCTAAGTCTAGTAAAGTTTTGTACATGTTGGTGGAGGTAATTATCTCTAATTTTTTCGAGAAGCAATGTTGCTGGGTGGTTTTCACTGACGTTTGTAGTTTTTTCTTTCCATTTGATTTCTTTGTAGTTGAAATCTCCCATTATAAGAATATGTGTTGGTTTTGTATGTTTTACTACTTTTATTAATCTATCTATATTTTCATATGCATCTATCTTACTATTAGGGCTTCTGTAAATGCACCCTATTACCAAAACATCTTTATCTTTCAGTTTTATTTGGCACCAGCTAGATTCTACTTCTTCGTCTATTATATTTAATTCACTTTTTATTAAATCATCCTTTATGTATATGATTATCTAAATTGTTTGTGTATATATCATAACCCGGGATTTCCATGTGTTCAATTACGGGTTTTATTGCGGTATGTTTTGGAAGAGTTTCAGCTATGCCAATGACATCTGGATTTTCAATGTTTATTAATGTACTAAATTCTTCCATTTTGTTTAACAGGTTGTCTGCATTGGTATATATTACTTTTAAGTTTGTTTTTCCCAGTGTGGTATTAGTTAATGTTGTGGAAATATTGATCTGCGAGGTGTTTAAGTCACTGGTTTCCTTGTTAAAACTAAAACATGCATCCTACAGACCTAACGTACCCCCTCCGTGTGCACCTGACAGCTGTGTGGGTATTCCCCCCAGAACGGTTTCATCGCTAACAGTGATGCTAGATATGTCCAAGTTTAGCCCATCCATGCCGTGACCTGAGTAGTTTGGTTGTATGTTTGGGTTATGGTTGTGCATGCTTGTTTGATGACCATTAGCATTTGGGTTCTGTGGAATGTTTTGCCTTGGCTGTTGCTTTCGCTTGATAACTTTCCCTTGTCGGATGGTAACGATTTCTCCTGCATTTCGTCTTGTGTGGAGTTCAGCTCTAAGCTTTTTTTATTCGTCGCGTTGCTTTGGAGTTAAGTCCCTTGCGATGATGACTTTTTTGAACTCAACAGTTTCAGTTTGTATGTACCTTGCATTTTCTAACAAGTTTTTTCTTTTTTGTTTGCTTTCTAGCACTATTTTGAGTGGCCTTGTTTTTCCCTCTACTTTGTTTCCCAATCTAAAAGCTGATTTAATTTCTACATCAGGTACACCTATATGTCTCTTGCTATTTCGCTAAAGTTTTCGATATATTTTTGGCGTCTGATATCCGGGTTTTGCTCACTACTTTCGTTGAGATTGTAGATGATTATGTTTGACGCGCGTAGTTGTTGGTCTTCATATCCTTTGATTTTTCTGTCTATAACTTGATCTATGTCGGTACTGATCTCTTCCACTACTTCTATTTTTAGCAATTGCACTTCTTTTGTGACCTTTTCTGTTATTACTGTATCGAGGTTATCAAGTTTTGTTTCTAAACTTTTGAATCTGTGCTCGTGTTTTGTGTCCATATCTTTTATCGTTTGGTTCATAATCTTGAGTGTCGGGAGAGAAACTTTGCAGCTCGAGCAGTGCCACGAAAAGCCTTGAATTTCGTTGTCTTCAATTTCATGGTATAGTGACAATGGAATGTTTGTACATTTGAGACAGTAACGAGCTGCACACATAGAGCAGATGAGACTTGGATCCATTGCTTGAATTTCTATTTCGCGTCTTGGGCATAAATTTGCGGATTGTTCCTGTTGCTTCATTCTTTTTGACACAGGTGTACTGCTGGCTGTTAGGCTACTCAGTCTCATGTGTGTTTTGTCGTTTTCGCTATTCAAATTCATTTTGATTTGATTTGAAATGTATTCATTAAATGTACCAATAAGTAAAACGTTATATTTCGAACGAGACGTCACGGCTTGTTGTCAGAAATTCACATAGCACGCATTCTCGTGTGCGCTTCGGTGTCAAACGGCTCTTCGGTGTCTTCCATTATCTCATTGCCGTTTTCCTCCGATATTGATTTCTAAAAATACAATAGCTTCGATAAATGACGTGGAAATTGGTCACAAAATTCGAAATCAATATCGGCGATCGACACGGGATCATCATAGAGTCAGTTTCAGAAGTATAATTGTGTTCATTACTTAGCATAAGGCAACGTTGATTTAGAAGTAGGTTGGATCACAGGCGATTGCACACCCTCCCCCACCCAACCACCACCCACCCGTCTACCACAACCCCCGTACCACCCCCACAACCCCACACCACACCACAATAATATCCATTACAACATTACAATCTTGATTTATTTGATTTTTATTAATAACTCGTAGTATAGTCGAACCAGATGGATCTGTGTAATGACGGAATGAGGGTTGGGGAGCTCAATTGCCACCGTATAGGAGGATATCGGTATGATAGGTGACAGTTCCGAGCAGTAACTCTGCAAGTCACTGCCCGCAACTAGATTGATAGGGCGAAACGGATAAACACACGAAGCATGAACATATTGAAAAGCTAAAAGTACAAAATAAATTGAAAGATAACAAGATCGGTTAAATCATAGAAAGGTCATTTTTAGCAGTTCTTAACTCGCCATACGGCAAATATATCGTACAAGTGGGCCTGTCTGAGATAGATACAATTAGAACAGACACCCATTTGCAGTTTGATACGTATCCAAAGTGTTAGCTAGATGAACCAGTAGCCGATTTCACCAACATTGCAAAGCTTACTTATCTAGCAAAGTATACTTTGAGGGAGAAATTTTCTATTTAAGGATAAATTTATTAATTTTATTATACTGAATTTATTACATTATCACAGCCATTTTGGCCGTGATAATATCATAAATTCAATTTAATCATCAAATAATTATATGCAGTCCTTAGTTCTATATGAAATAATTCATTTCGGGAAAAATAAATGATTACTCCCTCAAAGTATACTTTGCTAGATAAGAATACTTTGCAATTTTGATGAAATCGGCTGCAGTAATGTTTCCCAACCGCCCCCAGCGAACATTGTAGATCCTGGCAGATTGTATGTGAGGCTGCATAGGCAGTTCAGAGACTGTGCATGTTGACTTGTATGCTTTATACCAGTTTTAGATGCTTACGCGAATTCGACGTTGACGTCACTTATAATGTTCTCTAATGCGATACTCCACATTTCTCCAGCCACGGCCATCATTGCAATACTCCCGGGAAAATATTTCCGGGGCGAACCATCATTGGGACGAACATACCCTTGATCGGTTACATTATGCGCTGACAGACTTCCGGTACAAAAATGGCGCCAACGACGTTGACGTTACTATGGCGTCACGACGTCGTTGTTATTGTCGCCATCTTGTTTACCAAGAGACAGACAGCTTTCCAAAATATCTCACTATTTTTGCGAATATCACGGATTTCAGCACCAGAGTTTCAACAATTCCTGTTCATATAGCCACCATAGCGATTTACGTATACAGAGGTAAGACAGAATAAGGCGTGCCGTGATGTTCCTTACGTTATCGGAAATAATTGTTATTGTTTTATTACTAACATACCCCACCCACTACTGTCACTACTGTTTGTTACACGTTTTGTTCCAGGTTTTCTCTAGATTACACGAGAGACCGACTGTGTCATTGACACTAATACAAGAATACAAGAAAGGTGTTGCTGCCGTGAAAAGTTTGTCTATTAAACACATTAAATCTAAAAAGGATTTAAATAGTTGATGACATTCCATCAAATAATATTTGAAATATTGCCTTTGAAGCTAATGCAAGAGTACAAGAACATACACTGAAAATCTTACCAAATGCTGGATTTGTTATAATACATCTATATAATTCTGATATGAAAAGTGACCAGCGTCGCACACGCTTAACAAAATTGAGGGAATTAGATTCTGTCTAATTCTAGTGGGACCCCATTGTGTTTACTTTATGTGGGTTTCAATACAATTTATTTCATTGTACTGTCTGTTCATGATTGAAAATGACAGCAATTGGTCATCAAGTGCTTATAACAGTGGAACCCCTATAAACCGGACTCCCTGGGGACCTCCCATGTTGTCGGGTTTAGAGAGGTTCCACTGCATTTAGAAAATGATCAAGACCTCTTTTAGACTAAAGTATCTTCAATCTTAAATCTCAAAGCCTTCAGGCTGTAGTTGACACACATGTAGTATTGATTGTTTACTCTTCTTGTATATTTGTAACTAATGAGATCACTCACTTGTAGGGTTATGAGGATGCGCATATACATGTAAATACATAAATATCCTTGATTACTTCACTAAAATGTCCTGTTTTCTTACTTCTGAACCAAACATAATCGTATACTCCATCTTCAGTAACAGTTTACATATCATACAGTTATATATATAGCATTTCGTAATAATCAATATTGCTGTTCATAGACAGTTCGTTCTTTGTCAATGAATAGACACATATAATGTTTTTTATTCACTTGTGTTAATTTAAAATGTGAGTCATTGTAGTTCTATACACATTACACATGTATAGTTATTGCATCTTATGTCTTTAAAGTACTAATAGTAAGTGGCACATATAGAATGTATCACTCACTTTATTGATAGGTAGGTCCAGATAATAATGACAATGCAGGCGCGGATACAGGGGGGGGGGGGGGGAGCCACCCCCCCTGCTCTCGGCAAAAAAAAAAAAAGACGAAAATCTACAATACTCGAATAGTTGGATGATTTTTCGTGGCCTAGGTGTCGGGAAATCGCATCTGCGGCGATCTGGCATCTAAAAATTTCCTGGGGGAGGATCCCCAGACCCCCCTACTTTAACATTTCGCGCTCGCGGAGGTCGGCTATGCCGAATTTTAATTACAGACCCACCCCCCCCCCCCTGCAATTATTTCTGTATCCGCGCCTGCAATGGCACATTCACTATACTGGTCATTCAAATAGTATATACTTTATACATTTAGGTTGACTTCCATATTATGAATATTTCAATATAGTAGTACCGCAATCGCATTTACAAGAGAAAATGCTGAAATTAATGACCATTCCACGGCCTGGAGTGCGGCGGACATGACCACTCGAATTAGACAGAATCTAATTCCTTCATATCTGAATTAAATATGTGTCTAATACACGAGGGTAGTGAGATGCATGGCGTCTTTTTATACCAACGCCGTACAGACACCACCGGAAATGTTCACTGTCTACTTCCCGATCGTGCGATTTCGTTGACTGTCTAATTCCCGATGTGAGCACACCGTCCCCTGGTTACCAAATCCACCCCACGGAGATCACAATATATTTGTCGGCCAATAAGTGTTGTGCGATTTCACAAAACGCTTCCCATTTCGATGTAGATCTAATGTTTGGCATTAAATTGCATTTTATATAAGTGTATTGCTTAACTTAGTTTCTCGACCAATGAAAGCATAGTATTTCATCTCCAGTAATCACACATTGCGGCTTACGCCAATATCGATAACAAAAATTCATTAAATGTACCAATAAGTAAAAAGTTATATTTCGGACCAGACGTCACGGCTTGTTGTCAGAAATTCACGTGGCACGCATTCTCTTTTGCGCTTCGTTATCAAACGGTCAAACACGTGGTAGTAGCTATAGTATCGCATGTCAAAAGCGAAATTGGGGCTGCATTCGAACAGACATGTGTACGCGAAGGTGCGGGCAAAACAATAAGAAAGTAATGGTTCACATATTGAATTTTTAAGAAACTCACTCGCCCGAAATTAATTTATTAAACATTCAATATATGAAGTATTGCTAATCACCCTCCTATGGATCAGGTGATTCATTATAATGGTAAAGGATCATGATATATTAACTATTGTCTATAACCGTATATAACGAATCATGCCATTTTATTTCATTCGATATTTTTGTTATATCCAAGTATATGTACGAGTATATTTGGCGGCTAATTATGTACGATTGGGTTCCTAAACGAAGCAATATGTTTTTACTAGGCAGTTGTATCATCGTTTGCGCATATCTAACAAATAATCTGTTTCATATTTAAGTGTATCCAATGAATGTATTTCAGCCATGGAAAGACTAGACGTGATGTTCAGAGCCTGCCGCACCGTGTCCGGTGACTACGTCCCCTGGCGCGAGAGAGTGGACGAGTTTATGCAGGCCGAGTTACTCGATTTCGAGTTTTATGAGAACGAGGAGTGGAGGCAGCTATACATAGTGCCAACAGTGAGTTAAACTTGAGGGGATGGGGCATGGGATAAAACCGTTAGCCTGTTATTAGCATTTGTTTGTTGACAAAATACTTCCTGTCCTGTCAAATGTCAATTGTAATTGACTTATTCTGATACGTGCGTATTTATATTTCTTGTAAACTGTATCATATTATTCGACTTCGTCCCCAGTATGCATGCAGTGCCGAATATAATACCACCACTGATTTGTTTTAACCATACGTCAAATATCCAATAAAATATAAGTAATATATCAAAGTACTGAAAGTACTGAAATGTGTTATCTCCACACAACTGATTACTTGCGGAACTAGAGACTGAAAGTTGCATATTTTCTCAATCATCATCCAGATGCAAATGTACTGTGCTCGTGCAAATCCATTCCCATCCACACGTTTTCTCTTAAATAAATTACTGTTTGTAACTCCCAGATACAATTGTACGAAATTGGCGGCTAGCTCGCCACTGCTACCTAACTGTAAGAACTAAAGATAATAGCTGCTGTATTCATACGCACGAAATGTCTTAATTCGTATTTTCCAAAATTTAACTGATAAACTGAGCCCAAAACTGTGAAAACTATAGAGAATAGTATATTTAGAGTTTTAGATACAAAACAAGACATACTAAAACGCCATAGGATAAGTTGGGCACTAATGTCTTTGTCGTTCTCGCCGTTTAGGCGTAGCACGACAATATGGCTGCCCATATAGAAATTTGCGTGACATAATATGCTATCTCAAAGGAGATAACATATAATCAAAGAACTGAAAGTATTGAAACTAGGTTAGCTCCACAAGATTACTAACACCTATTATTTATTTATATAATGATGTTTAATGGCTTATCATCAGTTAAAGTCATTTTAGGTCGGTTAACAGGGTCAAATCCCATATTGCATGTATATGGATAGAAGGTTAATTACAAAATCAGAACAGAATATTTACAGAAAATAAATATAGTCAAACACATGGCTTCGCACACTTTACATGTATTTTGATAATAATCAGAAACAAGTATACAAATAAAGTACACCTTTGTTTGTATTTTCACAGAAATGACACTCAAGATCGGAAATATGTGTGTCACATGTCAGACAGTTCATGCGAGATCAGGGATCCGCCATTGTTGTTGTACTACATGAATGAATTTGAAAACACATGGGCGTATACATGGCCTCGCACATCCGAAACTCTTCCGATCGAACTTATACTTAGAATCTAACAATTAAAATTGATGTTCAGCATCATTCAATTATATGTTCAAAACATAAAGACATATGAACTAAATATTTATTAAGACACCCAAAATGGTGATGTCTGGCACCCAGCTACATCAACAGACTATTCAAACGATTGTTTCACCGTGTATGAAAAGATCAACATTAATATTATTGACCAAACAGCCACACCATCGCACAGACGACAATAAACCAACATTACTATCCTGCTCTTTGTGCCTGGGAGAGAATGAGCCGAAAAAATAGCGGCTCGATCTAATCAACAGCGCAGGAAATAGTAATCCCTCAATACACATTGATAGCGTCGGTGTGTCAGGTATACTGCGTGGTTTCCGGCGGCTCTGTTTAAATAGTCGATTCATCAATACACAGCATCGGTATGTCAGATGTGGTGAGTGGTGTCCGGCAGATCATCAGGCAATGTAAAAATATAGCTGCTGTATTCATACGCACGAACTGTTTTGATTCGTATTTTCCAAAATGTAACTGATCAAGTGAGCCTAAAACTGTGAAAACTATTGAGAATATTATGTGTAGAGTTTTAGATACACAGCAAGACAGTGCACTATTTTTATGGTCGTACTCGCCGTTTACGCGTAGCTCGACAATATGGCTGCCCGAATAGAAATTTGCGCGACATAATATGCTATCTCAAGGTTGATAACATATAATACCCCTACTTAGCAAGAAATACATGACATACAATAGGGACAGTGACAGGTTAACATGAATTCGGCATGCCGTAGTAGTCTAATCTCATTAGAGACACTCCATGTGATTGTACCTTCGAACATCAGCGTAATTTCACCAAATACGTTTACAAAATTTACAATATTTTCCGTACAAACTTTTCAGAGAACATGCCAAATTATATATTCCGCCTGTAATCTTAAAATGTTGTCAACTTTTGACTTTGTTTATGAAAAATATTGTAATTTTTATAAACGTATCATATGAAATTACGCAGATGTCCAAAGGTACAAAATAACATGGCGTGTCTCGTAGACCAACTTTCTCAACAACATGAAATGTTGGATATTGTGGAGACCATTGTGACATATGTCACGCCATATTCGTTTGCGATTCAATAAACTCAAGATCAAATTGGACGCTTATTGTAAAGTTATAAAACAACTTTCCCTCTGTTCAGCAATACTTCAGTAACCAAGAGCCCACTCTTCCAACATTTCGGAAGTGGGCCTTTATTAAGGAATTAGTTTCTACTAAAAACTAAGTGGCACCTATTTCGAAAATAGGTACCATTTAGCATTTAGAAGAAACGAATTCCTTGATATTTTCCTAGTGCTGAAACGTTGGAAGAGTGAGTTATTGGTTATTGAAGTATTGTTCAATATATAACATTACAACTATTAGTGAGTTTTTTTTAATGTGTGTGAGACGTCGACATTATATACGCCATACCGAGCTCCGGGTGAAAGCGAGTGTTGACTGTAATCCAAAGCCAGCAATTTGTTCACCCGGTATGGTCCCACAGCTATACACCACAGTTTCCACGATGTATGTATGGTCGTGTGGTTCGTGTATGTATTGTTGTGTGTGTGTTTGCAGGAATATCTGAACCCGCTGCCCGACCTACACCCCGCTAGTAGTATCGGTGAGTGAGAGGATGAGTGACATTTTATTATAGAGTGCTAGTACCTGCATGCCTGTGTATCTATCTACGTGTACATATATATGCACATACATGATAGTTATGGAAATGTTCTGTCTGTAAAACGCAGGTCGACTTACTGTAAGCAAACTATATGACTGATTGAGAAGATAAGTGAAAGTTTATTTCAGTGCAGTGAGCGCCTATATACTTGCAATTGAGAGGATGAATGCCGTTTCATTTTTAGTGTCAAAAGGACGTGCACATTTGTATATATGTGAGTGTTTGGTGATTGAAAGCACGGGTGACATTTTATTTTAGAATTATGGGCGCCAGTGTCAGTGTAGTCAGTGTCAGAATGTGTCTAATATAACGAGGATGATGGTACTGTTATGACGATATAATGTTTATTGAGTGAGGGAAAAGAAAGAAAATAATGTTAAGTAATAATATTTGTTTCTAATCCCCAGATTCGTCCGGTCACGTGCATGGTCCAGGTGGAAGTTTGGACCACCACTTCGTACTGCCGGCCCGCCCGCCGAAACGAAAGGCGGAGGATCAGCTGTTCGGCCACGTCAACAAGATAGCCCGTTCTTCCCAGTCCGACGATATCGATTACTGCATCCACGATCGCGACGGCTTCTTCAGACCCACCATGCGTAAGTGAAAGTAAACCGGTATTAACCCTTGCAACCATGGATATCATACATTGTCTGTTTCATACCGATGTTCGGACTGTACTATTAACCCTTGGAACCCGAATGCCCGCTATTGTGGTTATTGTGCCTCGTAACTTCTGAGAACAAAAACAACCCGTTACCATAAATGGGCTAGTCTGAAAACCATTTGGTGACGATTGGAGTGGTTGCAAAGTTAACATATCAAAATACATTTCAGTTACTTAGGGGTGAACATGTTAATGACGAAATGTGATTGTTAGAGGTGAATAGTGGATAGTGACAACTGCTGCAGATCCTGATGAGACGGATCGTTACGAGCCGGCTCATTGGGATATGCAGTGTTTGCACATGTTGGCTTTCTGGCCTTATGGGTTGAAAAGGTTAATGCGTATACATGTAGTTCATTTCTACACCACCCTGTGTTCATCAATAGTGGTGCCAACATTCATGTCTACCACGGGCCGATCATAGCCAAAACTATGAGAGTCCGAGACTTACTATCGATGGTATGTCATTGCTGGTTCGAAACTCTACCACACGTGCACACCAGAGTACGTTTTTACAACTTTGCGGATGGTGTTTGCCGGGTCGAAACTCAACCACACGTGCACACCAGAGTACACTTTGCGGATGGTATGTTGTATCCGCCGACATAAGTATTATTGAGCTGTACATCACATACTCTCCAATAGGCAAATTAATATGAAAACACAAAAAAACAATGAATATATATGTAAGACCCAGATCTGGGGGTCAGTCACAGAACGGGGTTTATTCCTGGCTATTAGCCCCGTTCTGGGATTTGGTCCCCGTTCTGTGGCTGACCCCCGATCTGAGTCTTACATATGACACAATGTTTTAGGATCGGAACGTTCTTTACTCGTTCACGATTCGACGTTACTGCGAACATAGTACTGTTCCGATCGCCAATTGAATGCCCAATGTATGTATGCGATTCGCCCATTCATGTCTGACTGTCGATTATGCCGTTTTCCAGGCGCCCTCCGCAGGTCGACAGCCGAAGACCACTGCTACGGCAAGCCCGCCGCCCTGGACCCGGGAGCATCCGTCGTCCCCCGTGAGGACTGGGCCGCCGCCATCGAGCTCCGGCGTGACCGGGCCCGCAGGCTCCGGCGCTGGGCCCTCAATGTGCAGGTGAGTCAACATTCGGAGACCTGTGGGTATTGAGATGTGCCCACCATACTATTCATGGTGCATGTACTGCGGTAGTGTGGAGTTAAGTACTTAGCCCTCAATGTGCAGGTGAGTCAACAAGAGGAGACATTAGCGGGTGTTGAACTAAGAACACCGTACTACTCATGGTGCATGTACTGGGGTAGTCACGGAGATTCATGCCCGATGTGCGATGCATTGATGCTATTCTTGCACGAGTTATTTAAATGCGATTGGTTCTTGGAATTCGCCTGTTTGTTTGGCAACAGTATGTCACAACGATCCACGATACACGTATATTCATATATAAGACGGTAATTATGCCAGTCAAAAAGACATTTAGTGTCCACATCAATACTGATGCAACTTACATGTTAGAAATAAACAGTTCCAGTGACCAATTGTCCCTATATCTTTCCTGCACTGTGTGACGAGTGGTGAGGCACGTAACATATCTCACAGGGTCTGATATTAGATATCCACGAACCTGTTCATGACGTGTACTCTATATTCAAACTGATAATATAAGCCCTTAACGAGCCGAAGACTTTGGTAGCATGATGTTTTCTTCTTCTTGATAAATTGTCTTATTTCTTTGGGAAAACAACTGTTTTGGCAGATGCCAATGACATGCAAATAGGACATTACATCAGAAGACAACATTTTAATTTTAGTTGTAAACGGCAATCCCCTTGGTAGAATGGTCTGTATGTATCTATTCGTTATAATCATCAACCTCATTGGTAGCATTGTCTGTATGTGTCTATTCATTATAAGCGTGTTAACCTTGGTAGCATGATATGTATGTGTCTATTTACTGTAAGTGTCGTACCATTGCCTGTATGTATCTAGTCATTGTAACATCAACCCCCTACATGTAGGTATCACTGTCTGTATGTGTATATTCATTGCAAGTTTCAACCCCCTTGGTACCATTGCCTGTATGTGTCTATTCATTGCAAGTGTCAACCCCCTAGGTAGCATTGTATGTATGTGTCTATTCATTATAATCGTCTACCCCCTTGGTACCATTGTCTGTATGTGTCTATTCAGTGTAACCGCCAAATCCCTTACTACCATTCTCTGTATGTAACTGTCCATTGTAATCGTCACATTGTCTGTATGTGTCCATTACAGTACACCAAAGCAAAGCGGCAGGCGAACGAGACATACAAAGCCGCCCATCCGGCCGAGTACAGGGCCTATATAACCGAATACAAGGCCTACATGGCGCACTACTGGGCGCGCATGGCCGAATACAAGGGGGCCCGGGCGGCATACAGGGAGGCGGGCCGGGCGGCCTACAGAGAGGCACTGAGTGACGTCGACTTCACATAAACACGACCATACTTGCTCTACTGTACCAGACCTCCAATGCACCAGATAGCAATATCGTTTTTATAGGATAACAATTTCGGCATTTGCTCAACTATAGGTTATCGCCTTATAATTGCGACAGGTCGTGTCAGTTTATACATAAGAAGATATGCGATATCTCATGAAAAATATTCACAAAATTTACTATATATGAAGTAAATGACTTCGAAATTTGACGAATTCTACAGTGCAAATGTGGAATAGAATTCCGCAGAAAATATATCACGTTTGTCACAGAGATCAAACGTACATTACCCACCGCGAAGTGATTAGTAATGGAGTGAATTGAACGTATACCTTTCTAATGGCAGTCGTGTCTTGTAAATGGCCCATGTGTGCAATTGTCCTACCTTTTCCGGTCATTATCAGATTGGCCCCCGTTCTTGGATTGACGTCACCTTGTTCGGCGCCCGTTCTGGGATTAGCCCTCGTTCTGGGATTGGCCCCCGTTCTGGTACTGACCCCCGATCTGGGTCTATATTTCATGAAAAATCGCACATCTTCTTAGATACCAAATCACATGGCTTGTCTCATATTTGTGAACACAACTAATGTACGTCAACATCCGCCATTTAGGCCAGCTCCGCCCTACAAATTTCTCTGCAACTACTGGAACAATTTTGTTTTGGTTCAGTATGGCAAAAGTATAATATCATTTCATACTGGGGACGCCATCCTCATAGCTGTACTCTTGGGAGAAAACATGGTATCAGCGATACTATATCATGTCTCATATAATTCATAACCTGTGATAAACGGAGGATGAAGTAATTGGTTAAATAATTTATGTTGTAACTATAACCGCTGTCACTGTACGAGTAAGCACTAATTGTGAAACACAATTCTTTTTTCCTGTGAAATAATCATACTGCACCACATTTAGAAAGAAAGGGTTCTTGGGGCCGTTTCACTAAACTTCGTACAACTAAAATGTGCAACATTATGGTAGTTTGTAAATTTCACATTAACAATGTTTCCGCGTAAACAATAGATGGATTTATATGTAGCCTATGATCAATAAATGTAAATCCATCAGTTGAAATTTCCAGACGATCATAAATTTGCACTTACGAACATTTTAGTCGTACGAAGTTTAGTGAGACGGGCCCCGTTCTAGACATTAGTTTACTTCAAGTATTTAATATTAAGATACAAGTACTCGTTGTCACAATAGCAAAACAATAAGAAACCAAATAAATTAATGTTCGGAACGCTAATTACTTTTCAGTATTCATGATAAACAATTTGATTTTTATCAAATCAAAACATTTGTTTAGTTTTCTGTTTAACTGCGCATATTTGAGACACATTGCCTTTAATATTTAATATTTAAATGGTGCATTGGAAATCTGGTTACGTAGTGTAAATTGGTTAAACCCATGGAAGACAATGGGTGGGATTGTGCAATAGAAGTGTAAAAACTGTGTACTAATAGCCAGACACTTGATGGGAAATGTGCAATATACCGTATTTATTACACGTCTCTTCTCTAAAACCTGTACAGTAGTGTTTGTGTGTGTGTTCCCATTGGAAACCAGGTAAAATGGTCTAAACACTTTCATCGGAAACGGTGCACCATTTGTTGTATCACTGCGCATGTGAAGGGTTTCAGGAAAATCCCTTTTCTGTTTTTGTTTTAATGTTTTAACATGTAGAAACGCACAGACACCACAACAACTGTTTTTTTTTGCCAATCGTAGCGCAAACGTACGGAGCCCCGCAGGGGATGTAGACTTCTTTTTTTTTATTAATTCGTTCCCACGAAATAACAATTCGTTCCCTCAATTTAACAATTCATTCCCACGAAATAACGATTCCTTCTACTGGAACGAATTGTTAATTCGTGGGAACGAATTGTTATATCGTGGGAACGAAATGTTAATTCGAGGGAAAGAATTGATAAATTAAGGGAAGTAACTGTCATTTCGTGGGAACGAATTGTTAATTCGAGGGAACGAATTGTTAAATTGAGGATAACGAATTGTTATTTCATGGGAACGAATTAATATAAAAGATCCCTGTCCCCAGCGGGGCTCCGTACAAACGTGAGCAGCGAAACGTGGGTTAAACCAAAACGACACGTGCAAACTCGGAACGGAACAAATTTGCATAAAGCCAGATGGTATGCCATAGCAATTACCTGTAAATCTACGGTAATCTCCTATTATCCATCAATGATTCACGTTGGGACCAATTCGTGTTTTTACCCTTAGACCGCTTCACACAACAATTGTCGTCTGTGTTAATTTCAAAATAATTTTTCAATGTATATTATTTTAATGTTTACTTTACTTTTTGATAATTTATATATTTATATAAATACCAACATATTCACAATGATGTATGTTCCATAAACATAGTGCTATTATTGTAGTGCGACACTATATACGAATTTGGCAGCCATCTTAAATTTGTGCAAAGTGGACACGTTTTTATTATCTTGAATATGCTTTCAGTTGTGAGTTGCATATCGATGAATAAAGTTTGTTACGATCATTGGCGAGCTATTTGTGTTTTCGCTTGACTATGACCAGGCATACAATGGTGTCGGCTAATATATGTGGCTGTGACTGGAGAAATGGGGATTATTTGTTTTACCAGTGTATATCCGCACAGTCTGGATCTGGGGGTCGTTTCACTAAACTTCATACCACTAAAATGTTATGCAGCCTACGCTCAATAAAGGAAATTGAAATTTCCAGGCGATCTTACATTTGTACTGTTGTCCGTTTAACTGAACTTCATACCAGTATCAGTATGAAGTTCGTAAGTGCAAAACTAAAATGCACAACAAAGTTCGCATTAGCCGTCGATTTTGGTAAATATTCAGTGGGTTTGTTCAGATTTAATAACACCTACATGTAAATGGAAAATGGTTGCATTAAAGAACCTCGTTAATATGTGAAATGAATTTATATAAATCTTCATACGAACATTTTTGTCGTAAGAGGTTTAGTGAAACGGGACCGTGCACTGTTCATCATTTAATCAATGAAACACTCGCCATGCTTCTAACAAGCAATACAACAATGTGTCTGAGATGCTGTCTAGCTAATATATAATTTAGACACGCCATGTGATTTTGTACACAAGAACATGTACGATTTTTCGTGAAATATATTTACAGAAACTGTGATATTTTCTGCAAATGACATCTAAAGATGACGAAATTTCGTCAACTTTCAACGTCATTTACGGAAAACATCGCAAATGTAAATATTTTTCAAGATATGTCGCATATGTTCTTAGGTACAAACTCACATGGCGTGCCTTATATATGGAGTGCAATTCATCCATACCAACTAAAAGCACCATGTATATTTCACTATATTCTAAGACGTTTGTGTTTTGTTCTACCAGATACTAGTCTATCATAGCATGTGATAAAACGGGAGACAAGTTAATGCATTTACGCTGTTACTGTAACAAGAAGCACAACTTGTGAAACATGACGCCGTTTAGCTGTGAAAAATGTTCACATATAGAAATAGTTTCCAAATCTACGAACCTGTCGGCCGTTTCACTAAACTTCGTACGACTAAAATGTTCGTAAGTGCAAAATTTAGGATCGTCTGGAAATTTTAATTGATGGATTTACATCTATTGATCATGCAGACGATGCTCAATAAATGTAAATACAGTATTTGTTTACAAGAAAACAGTGTTAATGTGAAATACAGACTATCACACTTTTGCTCTTACGAACATTTTAATTGTACGAAGTTTCGTGAAACGGCCCCCAGTTCAATTAAATTAGTAACTATCGACTGCACAAAACAATAGCCTTTGCAGCGTAAGTTTATCTTTCCGTATTACAAACATTCATTATACCAAATGGCGATTTTTATTTTCAAACGACTCATATGTACAACTGGCTGCAAAAAAAGTTATTTTTTTACTCATCCGTTTCATCACTTTCTGCTCATGTTTGTGGCTGTGACTGAAATTATTGGTTTCATGGGATTTGTTACCAGTGTAGCTACTGATCAAACAACACACTCGCGTAGCCTGATAGCGATCTATATTGCTTGTTAGAAACATTGATGGAATGGCGAACAGTGCATATCCTGATCACACTGACGGAGTGTGTGGATGAACAGTCTGATCTGGATCTACACTGGTCGCAAAATCCATAAGCCAAATGTATGCAGTCATAGCCAAATTTGAGACCCAGTGGCATTAACATACACTATGAATTGAATAAGTAAACATACCTAAAGCGGAAACAGTAGATCAATGCCACATGCAATTCTATACCGTACTCTAACAGTTCACAGTGATGTATGTCGGTACGAAAATAGGGACAATAACAAGTATTACCAAAAACACCCACACCCTTCCAACCTGTTATATTTGTGTACACATATCAAGTGTTGGCTAGGTTCATCAACAATAGTTCACAAACTCAGTTATGGATACCGTAGGTCCTTCATGAGCGCATGCGCAAGCTGTTCTTTAAGGAGCCCCGCAGGGGACATGGATTTTTTTTAATAATTCGTTCCCACCAAATAACAATTCGTTCCCTAAATTTAACAATTCGTTCCCTCGAATTAACAATTCGTTCCCACGAAATGACAATTCATTCCCTCAGTTTAGCAATTCGTTTCCTCGAATTAACAATTCATTCCCACGATATAACAATTCTTTCCCACGAATTAACGTTCCCGTGGGAACGAATTGTTATTTCGTGGGAATACATTGTTAAATTGAAGGAACGAATTGTTAATTCGTGGGAACGAATTGTTAATTCGTAGGAACGAATTGTTAAATTGAGGGAACGAATTGTTATTTCGTGAGAACGAATTAATAAAAAAAATAATTCTACGTCCCCTGCGGGGTTCCGTAGTTCTTGGACGGCGCTGGTGGCAATTTCAATACATTGACTGATTGACATAGGCGATAACATAATTGTGGATGTACCTGGAGAAATGGGGCTTATGTCATTTGATAGTGGCATGACGGATGTTTCATAGGCGATAACAAAATTGTATGTACCTGGAGAAATGGGGCTTATGTCATTTGATAGTGGCATCACGGATGTTTCACTGACAGAATTGTGAAAAGTGTAGACAGTGATCAGACTGTACGGATGCACAGGCTGATCTGGGGCTACACTGGTCGCAAATGAAGCCCCGTTTCTCCAGTCAAATCTTAGCTCTTAATCTAATACTCATGTACGTTTTAGAAGATATATGAAGATACTAGGACCGCTGAAATGTTTTGGTTTTATGTTAAAGATTTTTGAAAAAATATATATATAAAATAAAAATGTGTTTTCGTCATGGTCCTGTGTAAAGTGGTTTACTTGAAGATATATATCGATACTAGGACCGTTGGGTTGTTTCAATTTTCACCGATATCGGTACATAAGTATCAGAATGTTTATCTTATTGAAAGCAACAAGATAGGAAATCCGATATTTATATACCTATATGTGTATAGAAACAACCCAGCGGTTCTAGTATCGTCGTATATCTTCAATTAAACCACGTTACACAGGGCCATGATGAAAACACGTTTTTATATATATTGAAAAAAAAACCCAACTTATTTAGAATCAGAAACTAATAAGTAGATCATTGCCACAAGAAGGTTACTGTTATGTAACAGATGGCAATGACTATCATATAGTAGGGGGCCAAGCACACATAAAACATAATTCTGTTCAACCCGAGAGAGCAAAAGCAACGACTACTTTAAATCAATCCGGTGTCGGTCAAGGTCATTTTTGGGGTCAATAAGTGCAAATCGGTCAGATGAGTGCAAAATTCACGCTATTTTGCCAGTACAATATTTACTTGCATAACAGTACAGAAAAATCCGATAAAGCAGGTTTTATTGGTGATTATTGTTTTATGGTGCATATAAAAAGCGACTCGGTTTGCTGGGACGTCTCTAACGTTGAAAGTATCCAAATATTCAAGATGGTCGCCGAACATCAATATCTAGCCTGGAATATGTACTTAGTTGAGGAATCTGAAAATAACGATCAATGTTTACTCTCTTCTCAACGAGCGTGTTTCTTTCAAAATGCCCGCCATATTATCAAAAAACTTATTGGATGTAATGTTGATTTTTTTACTTTACTTACTTTATATTTTTTTTATCTGTTAGGAACACTAAATCAGTAATATGGCCACAATTAATTTTGAAGTCATTTGTAAATTAGAATATTCAAAATGGTGCGCCACATTTAGGCTATTTTAATACAATGAAACCTCTCTACTAGTAGTTCGCTTATAATATAAGGCAATGATGTTGTACAATTGTGGTGGCTGTAAATGACACTGGTGCTACAGTTCCAGGGTAAAATGTTCACGTCGAAATAGGCGCCGCGGATTGCTGACGAATGCCCAATCAGCTACATGCAGAATATATGGCATAAACACATGTTCGTCTAGTAACCGGCGCAAAACATTTGTTTATGTAATATCTATATGTAGGGCGGAGTGGTATCTCGTCAGGAAACTGGTGCATTTCGGCACAAAAACGTGGAACAGACAGTAGATAAGGTGAACGGACACCCATTTGCAGTTTGATACGTATCCAAAGTGTTAGCTAGATGAACCTGGAATGTTTCCCAAACGCCCTCAGCGAACATGGGAGACCCTGGCAGATTGTATGTGCGGCTGAATAGTCTGTTCAGTGACTGTGCAGGTTGTATACGTTGTACCAGTTTTGGATGCTTACGCGAATTCGACGTTGACGTCACTTATAATGTTCTCGAATGCGATACTCCACATTTCTCCAGCCACGGCCATCATTGCAATACTCCCGAGCAAATCTTTCCGGGGCGAACCATCATTGGGACGAACATACCATTGACCGGTTACATTATGCGCAGACACACTTCCGGTACAAAAATGGCGCCAAATCGACGTTGACGTTACTATGGCGTCACGACGTCGTTGTTATTGTCGCCATCTTGTTTACCAAGAGACAGACAGCTTTCCAAAATCTCTCACTATTTTTACGAATATCGCGGATTTCAGCCCCAGAGTTTCAACAATTCCTGTTCATATAGCCACCATAGTGATCTACGTATACAGAGGTAAGACAGAATAAGGCGCGCCGTGATGTTCCTTACGTTTATCGGAAACAATTGTTATTGTTTTATTACTAACATATCCCACCCACTAGTGACACTACAGTTTGTTACACGTTTTGCAGCCGAGAAAAGTTTGTCTATTAAACACATCTAATAAATTACATCTAAAGATTATTTAATCGTAAGTACTTTTTCATCAATAACAAAAAAGCCACACTCCCTATTAAAATAGTTGATGACATTCCAAGAGTAATATTGCCTTTGAAGCTAATGCAAGAGTATGCACTGAAAATCTTACCAAATGCTGGATTTGTCATAATACATGTATACACTACTGATATGAAGAATGACCAGCGTCTAATGAACATTGAGGGAATTAGATTCTGTCTAATTCTAGTGGGACCCCTTTGTACTTACTTTATATGTGTTTCAATGCAATTTATTTCATTGTACTGCTGTTCATGAATGAAAATTACAAAAATTGGTCATCAAGTGCTTATAAGAATGGAACCACTCTAAACCGGACACCCTTGGACCGGGGTGTCCGGTTTAGGGAGGTTCCATTGTATTTAGAAAATGACCAAGCCCTCTTTTTAGACTAGTTTAGTACCGCAATCGTATTTACAAGAGAACATGCTGAAATTAATGACCATTCCACGTCCTAGAGCGGCGGACATGACCACTCGAATTAGACAGAATCTAATTCCTTCATATCTGAATTAAATATGTGTCTAATACACGAGGGTAGCATTTCATCTCAAGTAATTACACATTGCGGCTTACGCCAATATCGATTAAATGTTTTCATTAAATGTACCAATAAGTAAAAAGTTATATTTCGGACCAGACAAGCATGGCTTGTTGTCAGAAATTCACGTGGCACGCATTCTCTTGTGCGCTTCGTTATCAAACGGTCAAACACGTGGTAGTAACTAGTATCGCAGGTAAAAAGCGAAAGTGGAGCTGCATTCGAACAGACATGTGTACGCGAAGGAGCGGGCAAAACAATAAGAAAGTAATGGTTCACATATTGAATTTTTAAGAAACTCACTCGGCCGAAATTAATTTATTAAAAATTAAATATATGAAGTTTTGCTAATCACCATCCTATGGATCACGATATATTAACTATTGTCTATAACCGTATATAGAAGTGATCACTGAATACTACATGACAACTGGCTGTTTTAATTTTAAAGGCACTGTGTCACAGATGATGTCTCAGATGCACTGCAGACGTCATATATCAACGAATCATGCCATTTTATTTCATTTGATGTTTTTGTTATATCCAAGTATATGTACAAGTATATTTGGCAACTAATTATGTACGATTGGGTTCCTAAACGAAGCAATATCTTTTTTACTAATCAGTTTTATCATCGTTTGCGCATATCTAAAAAATAACAGGCCATATCTGTTTCATATTTAAGTGTATCCAATGAATGTGTTTCAGCCATGGAAAGACTAGACGTGATGTTCAGAGCCTGCCGCACCGTGTCCGGTGACTACGTCCCCTGGCGCGAGAGAGTGGACGAGTTTATGCAGGCCGAGTTACTCGATTTCGAGTTTTATGAGAACGAGGAGTGGAGGCAGCTATACATAGTGCCAACAGTGAGTTAAACCTGAGGGGGTGGGGCATGGGATCAAACCGTTAGCCTGTTAATAGCATTTGTTTGTTGACAAAATACTTCCTGTCCTGTCAAATGTCAATTGTAATTGACTTATTCTGATACGTGCGTATTTATATTTCTTGTAAACTGTATCATATTATTCGACTTCATCCCCAGTATGCATGCAGTGCCGAATATACCACCACTGATTTGTTTTAACCATACGTCAAATATCCAATAAAATATAAGTAATATAAATAATACTGAAAGTACTGAAATATGTTATCTCCACACAACTGATTACTTGCGGAACTAGAAACTGAAAGTTGCATATTTTCTCAATCATCATCCAGATGCAAATGTACTGTGCTCGTGCAAATCCATTCCCATCCACACGTTTTGTCTTAAATAAATTACTGTTTGTAACTCCCAGATAAAATTGTACGAAATTGGCGGCTAACTCGTCACTGCTACCTAACTGTGAGAACTAAAGATAATAGCTGCTGTATTCATACGCACGAAATGTCTTAATTCGTATTTTCCAAAATTTAGCTGATAAACTGAGCCCGAAACTGTGAAAACTATAAAGAATAGTATATTTAGAGTTTTAGATACAAAACAAGACATACCAAAACTCCATATGATAAGTTGGCACAGGGCACTATGTTCTTGGTCGTTCTCGCCGTTTAGGCGTAGCACGACAATATGGCTGCCCCTATGGAAATTTGCGTGACATAATATTCTATCTCAAAGGAGATAACATATAATCAAAGAACTGAAAGTATTGAAACTAGGTTAGCTCCACAAGATTACTAACACCTATTATTTATTTATATAATGATGTTTAATGGCTTATCATCAGTTAAAGTCATTTTAGGTCGGTTAACAGGGTCAAATCCCATATTGCATGTATATGGATAGAAGGATCATTACAAAATCGGAACAGAATATTTACAGAAAATAAATATAGTCAAACACATGGCTTCGCACACTTATGCTATGTATTTTGATAATAATCAGAAACAAGTATACACATAAAGTTCGCCTTTGTTTGTATTTTCACAGATATGACACTCAAGATCGGAAATATGTGTGTCACATGTCACTATGATGTCAGAAGTTCATGCGAGATCAGGGATCCGCCATTGTTGTTGTACTACCTGCATGAATTTGAAAACACATGGGCGTGTACATGGTCTCGCACACCCGAAACCCTTCCGATCGAACTTATACTTAGAATCTAACAATTAAAATTGATGTTCAGCATCATTCAATTATATGTTCAAAACATAAAGACATATGAACTAAATATTTATTAAGACACCCAAAATGGTCTGGCACCCAGTTACATCAACAGACTATTCAAACGATTGTTTCACCTAACAATTAAAATTGATGTTCAGCATCATTCAATTATATGTACAAAACATAAAGACATATGAACTAAATATGTATTAAGACACCCACAATGTCTGGCACCCAGCTACATCAACAGACTATTCAAACGATTGTTTCACCGTGTATGAAAACATCAAAATTAATAGTATTGACCAAACAGCCACACCATCGCACAGACGACAATAAACCAACATTACTATCCTACTCTTTGTGCCTGGGAGGGAATGAGCCGAAAAAATAGCGGCTGGATCTAATCAACAGCGCAGGAAATAGTAATCCCTCAATACACATTGATAGCATCGGTGTGTCAGGTATAGTGCGTAGTTTCCGGCGGCTCTGTTTAAATAGTCGATTCATCAATACACAGCATCGGTATGTCAGATGTGGTGAGTGGTGTCCGGCAGATCATCAGGCAATATCAAAATATAGCGGCTGTATTCATACGCACGAACTGTTTTGATCCGTATTTTCCAAAATTTAACTGATAAAGTGAGCCTAAAACAGTGAAAACTATTGAGAATATTATATGTAGAGTTTTAGATACACAGCAAGACAGACGAAAACGCCATAGGGTAAGTTGACACGGTCACTATTTTCATGGTCGTACTCGCCGTTTAGGCGTAGCTCGACAACATGGCTGCCCCAATAGAAATTTGCGCGACATAATATGCTATATCAAGGGAGATAACATATAATACCCCTACTTAGCAAGAAATACATGACATACAATGGGACAGTGACAGGTGAACATGAATTCGGCATGCCGTAGTAGTCTAATCTCATTAGAGACACTCCATGTGATTGTACCTTAACATCAGCGTAATTTCACCAAATACGTTTACAAAATTTACAATATTTTCCGTACAAACTTTTCAGAGCACATGGAAAATTATATATTCCGCCTGTAATCTGAAAATGTTGTCAACTTTTGACTTTGTTTATGAATTTTTTTGTAAATCTTATAAACGTATCATATGAAATTACGTAGATGTCCGCAGGTACAAAAAAAACATGGCGTGTCTCGTTTGTAAACATGTAGACCAACTTTCTCAACAATATGAAATGTTGGATATTGTGGAGACTATTTTGACATATGTCACGCCATATTCGTTTGCGATTCAATAAACTCAAGTTCAAATAAAAGTTATACACTTTGGACGCTTATTGTAAAGTTATAAAACAACTTTCCTTATGTTCAACAATACTTCAGTAACCAAGAACCCACTCTTCCAACATTTCGGAACAGGGCCTTTATCAAGGAATTAGTTTCTACTAAAAACTAAGTGGCACCTATTTCGAAAATAGGTACCATTTAGCATTTAGAAGAAACGAATTCCTAGATATTTTCCTAGTGCTGAAACGTTGGAAGAGTGGGTTATTGGTTATTGAAGTATTGTTCAATATATAACATTACAACTATTATTTAGTTTGTTTAATGTCTGTGAAAGGTCGACATTATATACGCCATACCGAGCTCCGGGTGAAAGCGAGTGTTGACCTTAATCCAAAGCCAGCAGTTTGTTCACCCGGTCTGGTCCCACAGCTATACACCACAGTTTCCACGATGTATGTATGGTCGTGTGGTCTGTGTATGTATTGTTGTGTGTGTGTTTGCAGGAATATCTGAACCCGCTGCCCGACCCACACCCCGCTAGTAGTATCGGTGAGTGAGAGGATGAGTGACATTTTATTATAGAGTGCTAGTACCTGCATGCCTGTGTATCTATCTACGTGTACATATATATGCGTATACATGATGGTTATGGAAATGTTCGAACGCAGGTCGACTTACTGTAAGCAAATTATATGACTGATAAGTGAAAGTTTATTTCAGTGCAGTGAGCGCCTATATACTTGTAATTGAGAGGATGCATGCCGTTTTATTTTTAGTGTCAAAAGCACGTGCACGTTTGCATATATGTGAGTGTTTGGTGATTGAAAGCACGGGTGACATTTTATTCTAGAATTATGGTCGCCTGTGTCATTGTAGTCAGTGTCAGAATGTGTCTAATATAACGAGGATGATGGTACTGTTATGACGATATACGTTTTATTGAGTGAGAGAAAAGAAAGAAAATAATGTTAAGTAATAATATTTGTTTCCAATCCCCAGATTCGTCCGGTCACGTGCATGGACCAGGTGGAAGTTTTGACCACCGCCTCGTACTGCCGGCCCGCCCGCCGAAACGAAAGGCGAATGATCAGCTGTTCGGCCACGTCAACAAGATAGCCCGTTCTTCCCGGTCCGTCGATATCGATTACCGCAACCACGATCGCGACGGCTTCTTCAAACCCACCATGCGTAAGTGTAAGTAAACCGGTATTAACCCTTGCAACCCCGGATATCATACATTGTCTGTTTCATACCGATGTTCGAACTATACTATTAACCCTTGGAACACGAATGCCCGCTATTGCGGTTTATGCAAACAGTGCAGATCCAGATGAGCCGCCTCGTAACTTCTGAGAACAAAAACAACCCGTTATCATAAATGGGCTAGTCTGAAAACCATTTGGTGACGATTGGAGTGGTTGCAAAATTAACATATCAAAATCCATTTCAGTTACTTAGGGGTGAAAATGTTAATGACGAAATGTGTTTGTTAGAGGTGAATAGTGGATAGTGACATCTGCTGCATACGGATAATTACTAGCCGGCTCATCGGGATATGCAGTGTTTGCACATATTGGCTTTCTGGCCTTATGGGTTGAAAGGGTTAATGCGTATACATGTAGTTAGTTTATACACCACCCTGTGTTCATCAATAGTGGTGCCAACATTCATGTCTATCACGGGCCGATCATAGCCAAAACTATGAGAGCCCGAGACTTACTATCGAGGTGTGTCATTGCTGGGTCGAAACTCTACCACACGTGCACACCAAAGTACGTTTTCACAATTTTGCGGATGATATGTTGTATCCGCCGACATAAGTATTATTGAGCTGTACATCAAATACTCTCCAATAGGCAAATGAATATGAAAACACAAACAAACAATGAATATATATGTAAGACCCAAATCGGGGGGTCAGTCTTAGAACGGGGTTTATTCCTGGCTATTAGCCCCCGTTCTGGGATTTGATCCCCGTTCTGTGGCTGACCCCCGATCTGAGTCTTACATATGACACAGTGTTTTAGGATCGGAACTTTCTTTACTCGTTCACGATTCGACGTTACTGCGAACATAGTTCGGTTCCGTTCGTCAATCGAATGCCTAATGTATGTATGCGATTCGCCCATTCATGTCTGACTGTCGATTATGCCGTTTTCCAGGCGCCCTCCGCAGGTCGACATCCGAAGACCACTGCTACGGCAAGCTCGCCGCCCTGGACCCGGGAGCATTCGCATCCGTCGCCCCACGCGAGGACTGGGCCGCCGCCATCGAGCTCCGGCGTGACCGAGCCCGCAGGCTCCGGCGCTGGGCCCTCAATGTGCAGGTTAGTCAATATTCGAAGACCTGCGGGTATTGAGATGTGCCCACCATACTATTCATGGTGCATGTACTGCGGTAGTGCGGAGTTAAGTACTGGGGCCTCAATGTGCAGGTGAGTCAAGAAAAGGAGACATTAGCAGGTGTTGAACTAAGAACACCGTACTACTCATGGTGCATGTACTTGGGTAGTCACGGAGATTCATGCCGATGCATGATGTTTTCTTCTTTTTCATAAATTGTCTTATTTATTTGGGAAAATAACTGTTTTGGCAGATGCCAATGACTTGCAAATGCATGTTTTTCTTCATAGCTGTTGCAAATACATCAGAAGACAACATATTCAGTAGTTGTAAACGGCAATCCCCTTGGTAGAATGGTCTGTATGTATATACTCGTTATAATCATCAACCTCATTGGTAGCATTGTCTGTATGTGTCTATTCATTATAAGCGTGTTAAACTTGGTAGTATGATATGTATGTGTATATTTACTGTAAGCGTCATACCATTGCCTGTATGTATCTAGTCATTGTACCATCAAACCCCCTACATGTAGGTATCATTGTCTGTATGTGTATATTCATTGCAAGTTTCAACCCCTTGGTACCATTGCATGTATGTGTCTATTCATTGCAAATGTCAACCCCCTAGGTAGCATTGTATGTATGTGTCTATTCATTATAATCGTCTACCCCCTTGGTACCATTGTCTGTATGTGTCTATTCAGTGTAACCGCCAATTCCCTTACTACCATTCTCTGTATGTAACTGTCCATTGTAATCGTCACATTGTCTGTATGTGTCCATTACAGTACACCAAAGCAAAGCGGCAGGCGAACGAGACATACAAAGCCGCCCATCCGGCCGAGCACAGGGCCTATATAACCGAATACAAGGCCTACATGGCGCACTACTGGGCGTGCATGGCCGAATACAAGGGGGCCCGGGCGGCATACAGGGAGGCGGGCCGGGCGGCCTACAGAGAGGCACTGAGTGACGTCGACTTCACATAAACACGACCATACTTGCTCTACTGTACCAGACCTCCAATGCACCAGATAGCAATATCGTTTTTATAGGATAACAATTTTGGCATTTGCTCAACTATAGGTTATCGCCTTATAATTGCGACAGGTCGTGTCAGTTTGTACACAAGAAGATATGCGATATCTCATGAAAAATATTCACAAAATTTACTATATATGAAGTAAATGACTTCGAAATATGACGAATTCTACTGTACAAATGTGGAATAGAATTCCACATCCACAGAAAATGTATCACGTTTGTCACAGAGGCCAAACGTACATTACCCACCGCGAAGTGATTAGTAATGGAGTGAATTGAACGTATACCTTTCTAATGGCAGTCGTGTCTTGTAAATGGCCCATGTGTGCAATTGTCCTACCTTTTCCGGTCATTATCAGATTGGCCCCCGTTCTTGGATTGACGTCACCTTGTTCGGCGTCCGTTCTGGGATTAGCCCTCGTTCTGGGATTGGCCCCAGTTCTGGTACTGACCCCCAATCTGGGTCTATATTTCATGAAAAATCGCACATCTTCTTAGATACCAAATCACATGGCTTGTCTCATATTTGTGAACACAACTAATGTACGTCAACATCCGCCATTTAGGTCAGCTCCGCCCTACAAATTTCTCTGCAACTACTGGAACAATTTTGTTTTGGTTCAGTATGGCGAAAGTATAATATCATTTCATACTGGGGACGCCATCATCATAGCTGTAATCTTGGGAGAAAACATGGTATCAGCGATACTATATCATGTCTCATATAATTCATAACCTGTGATAAACGGAGGATGAAGTAATTAGTTAAGTAATTTCTGTTGTAACTATAACCGCTGTCACTGTACGAGTAAGCAATAATTGTGAAACACAATTCTTTTTTCCTGTGAAATAATCATACTGCACCACATTTAGAAAGAAAGGGTTCTTGGGGCCGTTTCACTAAACTTCGTACAACTAAAATGTGCAACATTATTGTAGTCTGTAAATTTCACATTAACAATGTTTCCGCGTAAACAATAGATGGATTTATATGTAACCTATGATCAATAAATGTAAATCCATCAGTTGAAATTTCCAGACGATCATAAATTTTCTCTAGCGAACATTTTAGTCGTACGAAGTTTAGTAAGACGGGCCCCTGTTCTAGACATTAGTTTACTTCAAGTATTTAATATTAAGATACAAGTACTCGTAGTCACAATAGCAAAACAATAAGAAACCAAATAAATGATTGTTCTGAACGCTAGTTACTTTTCAGTATTCATGATAAACAATTTGATTTTTAACAAATCAAAACATTTGTTTAGTTTTCTGTTTAACTGCGCATATTTGAGACACATTGCCTTTCATATTTAAAATAGAAGTTGGTGCATTGGAAATCTGGTTACGTAGTGTAAATTGGTTAAACCCATGGAAGACAATGGGTGGGATTGTGCAATAGAAGTGTAAAAACTGTGTACTAATAGCCAGACACTTGATGGGAAATGTGCAATATACCGTATTTATTACACGTCTCTTCTGTAAAACCTGTACAGTAGCGTTTGTGTGTGTGTTCCAATTGGAAACCAGGTAAAATGGTCCAAGCAATGTCATCGGAAACGGTGCACCATTTGTTGTATCACTGCGCATGTGAAGGGTTTCAGGAAAATCCCTTTTTCTGTTTTTGTGTTAATGTTTTAACATGTAGAAACGCACAGACACCACAACAACTGCTTTTTGCCAATCGTAGCGCAAACGTACGGAGCCCCGCAGGGGATGTAGACTTTTCTTTTTTATTAATTCGTTCCCACGAAATAACAATTCGTTCCCTCGATTTAACAATTCATTCCCACGAAATAACAATTCCTTCCAACTGGAACGAATTGTTAATTCGTGGGAACGAATTGTTATATCGTGGGAACGAAATGTTAATTCGAGGAAACGAATTGTTAAGTTGAAGGAAGTAACTGTCATTTCTTGGGAACGAATTGTTAATTCGAGGGAAAGAATTGTTAAATTAAGGATAACGAATTGTTATTTCATGGGAACGAATTAATATAAAAGATCCCTGTCCCCAGCGGGGCTCCGTACAAACGTGAGCAGCGAAACGTGGGTTAAACCAAAACGACACGTGCAAACTCGGAACGGAACAAAAAGTCAGTCGCTACTGTAATGCAATAAGAACATCAAAATAGCGGCGTGTCTAATTTGCATAAAGCCAGATGGTATGAGATAGCAATTACCTGTAAATCTACGGTAATCTCCTATTATCCATCAATGATTCACGTTGGGACCAATTCGTGTTTTTACCCTTAGACCGCTTCACACAACAATTGTCGCCTGTGTTAATTTAAAAATAATTTTTCAATGTATATTATTTTAATGTTTACTTTACTTTTTGATAGTTTATATATTTATATAAATACCAACATATTCCAAATGATGAATGTTCTATAAATATACTTCTATTATTGTAGTGCGACACTATATACGAATTTTGCAGCCGTCTTAAATTTGTGCAAAGTGGACACGTTTTTACTATATTGAATATGCTTTCAGTTGTGAGTTGCATATTGATGAATAAAGTTTGTTACGATCATTGACAAGCTATTTGTATTTTCACTTGACTATGACCAGGCATACAATGGTGTCGGCTAATATATGTGGCTGTAACTGGAGAAATGGTGCTTATTTGTTTTACCAGTGTATATCCGCAGTCTGGATCTCGGGGTCGTTTCACTAAACTTCATACCACTAAAATGTTATGCAGCCTACGCTCAATAAATGTAAATCCATCAATTGAAATTTCCAGGCGATCTTAAATTTGTACTGTGGTCCGTTTAACTAAACTTCATACCAGTATGAAGTTCGTAAGTGCAAAACTAAAATGCGCAACAAAGTTCGCATTAGCCGTCGATTTTGGTAAATATTCGGTGGGTTTGTTCAGATTTAATAACCCCTACATGTACATGGAAACTGGTTGCATTAAAGAACCCCGTCAATAGGTGAAGTGAATTCATAGAAATCTTCATACGAACAATTTTGTCGTAACAGGTTTAGTGAAACGGGCCCCTGCACATCTTTCAATCAATGAAACACCCGCCATGCTTCTAATAAGCAATACAACATTGTGTCTGAGATGCTGTCTCGCTAATATATAATTTAGACACGCCATGTGATTTTGTACACAAGAACCTGCACGATTTTTCATGAAATATATTTACAGAAACTGTGATATTTTCTGCAAATGACATCTAAAGATGACGAATTTCGTCAACTTTCAACGTCATTTACGGAAAACATCGCAAATGTGAATATGTTTCAAGAGTTGTTGCATATGTTCCTATGTACAAACTCACATGGCGTGCCTTATATATGGACTGCAATTCATCCATACCAACTAAAAGCACCATGTATATTTCACTATATTCTACGAAGTTTGTGTTTTGTTCTACTAGATACTAGTCTATCATAGCATGTGATAAAATGGGAGACAAGTTAATGCATTTACGCTGTTACTGTAACAAGAAGCACAACTTGTGAAACATAACGCCGTTTAACTGTGAAAAAAGTTCACATATAGAAATAGTTTCCAAATCTAGGAACCTGGGGGCCGTTTCACTAAACTTCGTACGACTAAAATGTTCGTAAGTGCAAAATTTAGGATCGTCTGGAAATTTTAATTGATGGATTTACATCTATTGATCATGCAGACGATGCTCAATAAATATAAATACAGTATTTGTTTGCAAGAAAACAGTGTTAATGTGAAATACAGACTATCACACTTTTGCTCTTACGAACATTTTAATTGTACGAAGTTTCGTGAAACGGCCCCCAGTTCAATTAAATTAGTAACTATGGACTGCACAAAACAATAGCCTTTGCAGCGTAAGTTTATCTTTCCGTATTATAAACATTCATTATACCAAATGGCGATTTTTATTTTCAAACGACTCATATGTACAACTGGCTGCAAAAAAAAGTTATTTTTTTACTCATCCGTTTCATCACTTTCTGCTCATGTTTGTGGCTGTGACTGAAATTATTGGTTTCATGGGATTTGTTACCAGTGTAGCTGCTGATCAAACAACACACTCGCGTAGCCTGATAGCGATCTATATTGCTTGTTAGAAACATTGATGGAATGGCGAACAGTGCATATCCTGATCACACTGACGGAGTGTGTGGATGCACAGTCTGATCTGGATCTATACTGGTCGCAAAATCCATAAGCCAAATGTATGCAGTCATAGCCAAATTTGAGACCCAGTGGCATTAACATACACTATGAATTGAATAAGTAAACATACCTAAAGCGGAAACAGTAGATCAATGCCACATGCAATTCTATACCGTACTCTAACAGTTCACAGTGATGTATGTCGGTACGAAAATAGGGACAATAACAAATATTACCAAAAACACCCACACCCTTCCAGCCTGTTATATTTGTGTACACATATCAAGTGTTGGCTAGGTTCATCAACAATAGTTGACAAACTCAGTTATGGATACCGTAGGTCCTTCATGAGCGCATGCGCAAGCTGTTCTTTAAGGAGCCCCACAGGGGACATGGATTTTTTTTAATAATTCGTTCCCACCAAATAACAATTCGTTCCCTAAATTTAACAATTCGTTCCCTCGAATTAACAATTCGTTCCCACGAAATGACTATTCATTCCCTTAGCAATTCGTTTCCTCGAATTAACAATTCTTTCCCACGATATAACAATTCTTTCCCACGAATTAACGTTCCCGTGGGAACGAATTGTTATTTAGTGGGAATACATTGTTAAATTGAAGGAACGAATTGTTAATTCGTGGGAACGAATTGTTAATTCGTAGGAACGAATTGTTAAATTGAGGGAACGAATTGTTATTTCGTGAGAACGAATTAATAAAAATAATAATTCTACGTCCCCTGCGGGGTTCCGTAGTTCTTGGACGGCGCTGGTGGCAATTTCAATACATTGACTGATTGTCATAGGCGATAACATAATTGTGGATGTACCTGGAGAAATGGAGCTTATGTCATTTGATAGTGGCATGACGGATGTTTCACTGACAGAATTGTGAAAAGTGTAGACAGTGATCAGACTGTACGGATGCACAGGCTGATCTGGGGCTACACTGGTCGCAAATGAAGCCCCGTTTCTCCAGTCAAATCTTAGCCCTTAATCTAATACTCATGTACGTTTTAGAAGATTTATGACGATACTAGGACAGCTGAAATGTTTTGGTTTTATGTTAAAGATTTTTGAAAAAAATATATATATAAAATAAAAATGTGTTTTCGTCATGGTCCTGTGTAAAGTGGTTTACTTGAAGATATATATCTATACTAGGACCGTTGGGTTGTTTCAATTTTCATCGATATCGGTACATAAGTATCAGAATGTTTATCTTATTGAAAGCAACAAGATAGTAAATCCGATATTTATATACCTATATGTGTGAAAATAGAAACAACCCAGTGGTTCTAGTATCGTCGTATATCTTCAATTAAACCACGTTACACAGGGCCATGATGAAAACACGTTTTTATATATATTGAAAAACCCCCCAACTTATTTAGAATCTGAAACTAATAAGTAGATCATTGCCACAAGAAGGTTACCGTTATGTAACAGATGGCAATGACTATCATATAGTAGGGGGGCAAGCACACATAAAACATAATTCTGTTCAACCCGAGAGAGCAAAAGCAACGACTACTTTAAATCAATCCGGTGTCGGTCAAGGTCATTTTTGGGGTCAATAAGTGCAAATCGGTCAGATGAGTGCAAAATTCACGCTATTTTGCCAGTACAATATTTACTTGCATAACAGTACAGAAAAATCCGATAAAGCAGGTTTTATTGGTGATTATTGTTTTATGGTGCATATAAAAAGCGACTCGGTTTGCTGGGACGTCTCTAACGTTGAAAGTATCCAAATATTCAAGATGGTCGCCGAACATCAATATCTAGCCTGGAATATGTACTTAGTTGAGGAATCTGAAAATAACGATCAATGTTTACTCTCTTCTCAACGAGCGTGTTTCTTTCAAAATGCCCGCCATATTATCAAAATACTCGAAAGTTATTGGATGTAATGTTGATTTTTTTACTTTACTTACTTTACATTTTTTTATCTGTTAGGAACACTAAATCAGTAATATGGCCACAATTAATTTTGAAGTCATTTGTAAATTAGAATATTCAAAATGGTGCGCCACATTTAGGCTATTTTAATACAATGAAACCTCTCTACTAGTAGTTCGCTTATAATATAAGGCAATGATGTTGTACAATTGTGGTGGCTGTAAATGACATAGACACTGGTGCTACAGTTCCAGGGTAAAATGTTCACGTCGAAATAGGCGCCGCGGATTGCTGACGAATGCCCAATCAGCTACATGCAGAATATATGGCATAAACACATGTTCGTCTAGTAACCGGCGCAAAACATTTGTTTATGTAATATCTATATGTAGGGCGGAGTGGTATCTCGTCAGGAAACTGGTGCATTTCGGCACAAAAACGTGGAACAGACAGTAGATAAGGTGAACGGACACCCATTTGCAGTTTGATACGTATCCAAAGTGTTAGCTAGATGAACCTGGAATGTTTCCCAAACGCCCCCAGCGAACATGGTAGACCCTGGCAGATTGCATGTGCGGCTGAATAGTCTGTTCAGTGACTGTGCAGGTTGTATGCGTTATACCAGTTTTGGATGCTTACGCGAATTCGACGTTGACGTCACTTATAATGTTCTCTAATGCATATTCGACATTTCTCCAGCCACGGCTATCATTGCAATACTCCCGGGAAAATATTTTCGGGGCGAACCATCATTGGGACGAACATAACCTTGACCGGTTACATTATGCGCAGACACACTTCCGGTACAACAATGGCGCCAAATCGACGTTGACGTTACTATGGCGTCACGACGTCGTTGTTATTGTCGCCATCTTGTTTACCAAGAGACAGACAGCTTTCCAAAATCTCTCACTATTTTTGCGAATATCACGGATTTCAGCCCCTGAGTTTCAACAATTCCTGTTCATATAGCGACCATAGTGATCTACGTATACAGAGGTAAGACAGAATAAGGCGCGCCGTGATGTTCCTTACGTTTATCGGAAATATTTGTTATTGTTTTATTACAAACATACCCCACCCACTAGTGACACTACATTTTGTTACACATTTTGCTGCCGAGAAAAGTTTGTATATTAAACACATTTAATAAATTACATCTAAAGATCATTTAATCGTAAGTACTTTTTCATCAATAACAAAAAAGCCACCCTCCCTAAAAAACATAGTTGATGACATTCCATCAAATATTTCCTTTGAAGCTAATGCAAGAGTACACGAACATACACTGAAAAACTTACGAAATGCTGGATTTGTCATAATACATTTATATAATACTCATATGAAAAATGAACATTGAGGGAATTAGATTCTGTCTAATTCTAGTGGGACCCCGTCGTGCTTACTTTATATGGGTTTCAATGCAATTCATTTCATTGTACTGCAGTTGATGATTGAAAATGACAAACATTGGTTATCAAGTGCTTATAAGAATGGAACCTCTCTAAATCGGACACCCTTGGACCGGAGTGTCCGGTTTAGAGAGGTTCCACTGTATTTAGAAAATGACCAAGACCTCTTTTTAGACTAATGTAGTACCGCAATCACATTTACAAGAGAACATGCTGAAATTAATGACCATTCCACGCCCTAGAGAGCGGCGGACATGACCACTCGAATTAGACAGAATATAATTCCTTCATATCTGAATTAAATATGTGTCTAATACACGAGGGTAATGAGATGCATGGCGTCTTGTTATACCAACACCAGAACAGACACCACTGGAAATGTTCATTGTCTACTTCCCGATCGTGCGATTTCGTTGACTGTCTAATTTCCGATGTGAGCACACCGTCCCCTGGTTACCAAATCCACCCCACGGAGATCACAAGATATTGGTCGCCAATAAGTGTTTTGAAATTTCACAAAACGCTTCCCAATTCCATCACCGGATGTAGATCTAATGTTTGGCATTAACTTGCATTTTATATAAGTTTATTGCTTACCCTAGTTTCTCGACCAATGAAAGCATAGCATTTCATCTCAAGTAATCACACATTGCGGCTTTCGCCAATATCGATTACATGTATATTTATTAAATGTACTAATAAGTAAAACGTTATATTTCGAACGAGACGTCACAGCTTGTTGTCAGAAATTCACATGGCACTTATTCTCTTGTGCGCTTCGGTGTAAAACGGCGCTTCGGTGTCTTCCATTATCTCATCGCCGCTTTCCGCCGATATTAATTTCTAAAAATACATTTCAATATAGCTTCGATAAATGACGTGGAAATTTGTCACAACATTCGAAATCAATATCGGCGATCGACACGGGATCATCATAGAGTCAGTCTCAGAAATATAATTGTGTTCATTACTTAGCATAAGGCAACGTTGATTTAGAAGTAGGTTGGATCACAGGCGATTGAACACCCTCCCCCACCTACCACCACCCCACCCGTCTACCACAACCCCCGTACCACCCCCACAACCCCACACCACACCATCAACGACAATAATATCCATTACAACATTACAATCTTAATTTATTAGATTTTTATTAATTACTCGTAGTCGAACCAGATGGATCTGTGTAATGGCGGAATGAGGGTTGGGGATCTCAATTGCCACCGCATAGGAGGATATTGGTATGATAGGTGATAGTTACGAGCAGTAACTCTGCAAGTCTTCTATACCGTCCACGGACGGTATGTAAGTTTTATCGAGTTACTGTACGCAACTAGATTGATAGGGCGAAACGGATAAACACACGAAGCATGAACATATTGAACAGTTAAAAGTACAAAACATATTGAAAGATAACAAGATCGGTCAAATCATAGAAAGGTCATTTTTAGCAGTTATTAACTCGCCATACGGCAAATATATCGTACAAGTGGGCCTGTCTGAGATAGATACAATTAGAACAGACACCCATTTGCAGTTTGATACGTATCCAAAGTGTTAGCTAGATGAACCAGTAGCCGATTTCACCAACATTGCAAAGTATACTTATCTAGCAAAGTATACTTTGAGGGAAAACTTTTCAATTTAAGGATAAATTTATTAATTTATTAATCACAGCCGTTTTGGCCGTGATAATGTCATAAATTGAGTATACTATATCTGCATACTTTTAATCATCAAATATATGCAGTCATTAGTTCTATATGAAATAATGCATTTCGGGAAAAATAAATGATTACTCCCTCAAAGTATACTTTGCTAGATAAGAATACTTTGCAATTTTGATGAAATCGGCTACATGTTTGTTTCCCAACCGCCCCCAGCGAACATTGTAGATCCTGGCAGATAGTATGTGAGGCTGCATAGGCTGTTCAGAGACTGAAGGTTGACTTGTATGCTTTATACCAGTTTTGGATGCTTACGCGAATTCGACGTTGACGTCACTTGTAATGTTCTCTAATGCGATACTCCACATTTCTCCAGCCACGGCCATCATTGCAATACTCCCGGGAAAATCTTTCCGGGGCGAACCATCATTGGGACGAACATACCCTTGACCGGTTACATTATGCGCAGACACACTTCCGGTACAAAAATGGCGCCAAATCGACGTTGACGTTACTATGGCGTCACGATGTCGTTGTTATTGTCGCCATCTTGTTTACCAAGAGACAGATAGCTTTCCAAAATCCCTCACTATTTTTGCGAATATCACGGATTTCAGCCCTGAGTTTCAACAATTCCTGTTTCATATAGCCACCATAGAGATTATAGAGGTAAGACAGAATAAGGCGCGCCGTGATGTTCCTTACGTTATCGGAAATAATTGTTATTGTTTTATTACTAACATACCCCACCCACTACTGTCGCTACTGTTTGTTCCAGGTTTTGTTCCAGGTTTTCTCTAGATTACACGGGAGACCAACTGTGTCATTGACACTAATACAAGAATACAAGAAAGGTTTTGCTGCCGAGAAAAGTTTGTCTATTAAACACATTAAATCTAAAAGTATTTAAATAGTTGATGACATTCCATCAAATATTGCCTTTGAAGCTAATACAAGAGTACAAGAACATGCATTGAAAATCTTACCAAATGCTGGATTTGTTATAATACATCTATATAATTCTGATATGAACAATGACCAGCGTCGCACACGCTAATCTACATTGAGGGAATTAGATTCTGTCTAATTCTAGTGGGACCCAATTGTGCTTACTTCATGTGGGTTTCAATACAATTTATTTCATTGTACTGTCTGTTCATGATTGAAAATGACAAAAATTGATCATCAAGTGCTTATAACAGTGGAACCCCTATAAACCGGACACCATGTGGACCTCCCAGGGTGTCGGGTTTAGAAAGTTCCACTGCATTTAGAATATGACCAAGACCTCTTTTAGACTAAGGTATCTTCAATCTTAAATCTCAAAGTCTTCAGGCTGTAGTTGACACACATGTAGTATTGATTGTTTACTCTTCTTGTATATTTGTAACAAATGAGATCACTCACTTGTAGGGTTATGAGGGTGCGCATATACATGTAAATAGTTTACATAAATATCCTTAATTACTTCATTAAAAATGTCCTGTTTTCTTACTTCTGAACCAAACATAATCGTATACTCCATCTTCAGTAACAGTTTACATATCATACAGATATATATGTAGCATTTCGTAATAATCAATATTGCTGTTCATAGACAGTTCATCCTTTGTCAATGCATAGACACATAAATTATAATGTTTTTTTTATTCACTTGTGTTAATTTAAAATCTGAGTCATTGTACTTTTATACATATTACACATGTATAGTTATTGCATCTTATGCCTTTAAAGTACTAATAGTAAGTGTCACATATAGAATGTATCGCTCAGTTTATTGATACGTAAGTCCAGATAATAATTCCAATGGCACATTCACTATACTGGTCATTCCAATAGTTTATACTTTATACATTTAGGTTAACTTCCATATTATGAATATTTCAATATAGTAGTACCGCAATCGCATTTACAAGAGAACATGCTGGAATTAATAACCATTCCACGTCCTGGAGAGCGGCGCACATGACCACTCGAATTAGACAGAATATAATTCCCTCATATCTGAATTAAATATGTGTCTAATGCACGAGGGTAGTGAGATGCATGGCGTCTTTTTATACCAACGTCAGTACAGACACCACCGGAAATGTTCATTGTCTACTTCCCGATCGTGCGATTTCGTTGACTGTCTAATTCCCGATGTGAGCACACCGTCCACCCACGGAGATCACAATATATTTGTCGGCCAATAAGTGTTGTGCGATTTCAAGTAATCACACATTGCGGCTTACGCCAATATCGATTAAATTTACTCATTAAATGTACCAATAAGTAAAAAGTTATATTTCCAACCAGACGTCACGGCTTGTTGTCAGAAATTCACGTGGCACGCATTCTCTTGTGAGCTTCGGTATCAAACGGTCAAACACGTGGTAGTAACTATAGTATCGCAGGTCAAAAGCGAAATTGGGGCTGCATTCGAACAGACATGTGTACGCGAAGGAGCGGGCAAAACAATAAGAAAGTAATGATTCACATATTGAATTTTTAAGAAACTCACTCGCCCGAAATTAATTTATTAAACATTAAATATATGAAGTATTGCTAATCACCCTCCTATGGATCAGGTGATTCATTATAATGGTAAAGGAACATGATATATTAACTATTGTCTATAACCGTATATAGAAGCTATCACTGAATAATACATGACAACTGGCTGTTTTAATTGTAAAGGCACTGTGTCACAGATGATGTCTCAGATGCACTGCAGACGTCCTATATCAACGAATCATGCCATTTTATTTCATTCGATATTTTTGTTATATCCAAGTATATGTACGAGTATATTTGGCGACTAATTATGTACGATTGGGTTCCTAAACGAAGCAATATGTTTTTATTAATCAGTTGTATCATCGTTTGCGCATATCTAAAAAATAACAGGCCATATCTGTTTCATATTTAAGTGTATCCAATGAATGTATTTCAGCCATGGAAAGACTAGACGTGATGTTCAGAGCCTGCCGCACCGTGTCCGGTGACTACGTCCCCTGGCGCGAGAGAGTGGACGAGTTTATGCAGGCCGAGTTACTCGATTTCGAGTTTTATGAGAACGAGGAGTGGAGGCAGCTATACATAGTGCCAACAGTGAGTTAAACTTGAGGGGGTGGGGCATGGGATAAAACCGTTAGCCTGTTATTAGCATTTGTGTGTTGACAAAATACTTCCTGTCCTGTCAAGTGTTAATTGTAATTGACTTATTCTGATATTTATATTTCTTGCAAACTGTATCATGTTATTCGACTTCATCCCCAGTATGCATGCAGTGCCGAATATAATACCACCACTGATTTGTTTTAACCATATGTCAAATATCCAATAAAATATAAGTAATATATCAAAGTACTGAAAGTACTGAAATATGTTATCTCCACAAAACTGATTACTTGCGGAACTAGAGACTGAAAGTTGCATATTTTCTCAATCATCATCCAGATGCAAATGTACTGTGCTGGTGCAAATACATTCCCATCCACACGTTTTCTCTTGAATAAATTACTGTTTGTAACGCCCAGATAAAATTGTACGAAATTGGCGGCTAACTCGTCACTGCTACCTAACTGTGAGAACTAAAGATAATAGCTGCTGTATTCATACGCACGAAATGTCTTAATTCGTATTTTTCCAAATTTAACTGATAAACTGAGCCCAAAACTGTGAAAACTATAGAGAATAGTATATTTAGAGTTTTAGATACAAAACAAGACATACCAAAACGCCATAGGATAAGTTGGCACAGGGCACTATTTGCTTGGTCGTTCTCGCCGTTTAGGTGTAGCACGACAATATGGCTGCCCCAATTAAAATTTGCGTGACATAATATGCTCTCTCAAAGGAGATAACATATAATCAAAGAACTGAATGTATTGAAACTAGGTTAGCTCCATAAGATTACTAACACCTATTATGTATTCATATAATGATGTTTTATGGCTTATCATCAGATAAAGTCATTTTAGGTCAGTTAACAGGGTCAAATCCCAAATTGCATGTATATGGATAGAAGGTTAATTACAAAATCAGAACAGAATATTTACAGAAAATAAATATAGTCAGTGTACATGGCTTCGCACACTTTACATGTATTTTGATAATAATCAGAAACAAGTATACAAATACAGTTCACCTTTGTTTGTATTTTCACAGATATGACACGCAAGACCGGAAATATGTGTGTCACATGTCAGAAAGTTCATGCGAGATCAGGGATCCGCCATTGTTGTTGTACTACATGAATGAATTTGAAAACACATGGGCGTATACATGGCCTTGCACACCCGAAACTCTTCCGATCGAACTTATACTTTGAATCTAACAATTAAAATTGATGTTCAGCATCATTCAATTGTATGTTCAAAGATGTAAAGACATATGAACTAAATATTTATGAAGACACCCACAATGGTGATGTCTGGCACCCAGCTACATCAACAGACTATTCAAACGATTGTTTCACCGTGTATGAAAACACAAACATTAATATTATTGACCAAACACCCACACCATCGCACAGACGACAATAAACCAACATTACTATCATAATCTTTGTGCCTGGGAGAGAATGAGTCAAAAAATTAGCGGCTGGATCTAATCAACAGCGCAGCAAATAATAATCCACCAATACACATTGATAACATCGGTGTGTCAGGTATGCTGCGTGATTTCCGGCGGCTCTGTTTAAATAGTCGATTCATCAATACACAGCATCGGTATGTCTGATGTGGTGCGTGGTGTCCGGCAGATCATCAGGCAATATAAAAATATAACTGCTGTATTCATACGCACGAACTGTCTTGATTCGTATTTTCCAAAATTTAACTGATAATGTGAGCCGAAAACTGTGAAAATTATAGAAAATATTATATGTAGAGTTTTAGATACAAAGCAAGACAGACGAAAACGCCATAGGATAAGTTGACACACTATTTTCTTGGTCGTACAAACTTTTCAGATCACATGCGAAATTATATATTCCGCCTGTAATTTGAAAATGTTGTCAACTTTTGACTTTGTTTATGAAATTTTTTGTAAATTTTGTAAACGTATCATATGAAATTACGCAGATGTCCGAAGGTACAAAATAACATGGCGTGTCTCGATTGTAAACTTGTAGATCAACTTTCTCAATAATATGAAATGTTGGATATTGTGGAGACCATTGTGACATATGTCACGCCATATTCGTTTGCGATTCAATAAACTCAAGTTCAAATAAAAGTAATACACTTTGGACGCTTATTGTAAAGTTATAAAACAACTTTCCTTATGTTCAACAATACTTCAGTAACCAAGAATCCACTCTTGCAACATTTCGGAACAGGGCCTTTATCAAGGAATTAGTTTCTACTAAAAACTAAGTGGCACCTATTTCGAAAATAGGTACCATTTAGCATTTAGAAGAAACGAATTCCTTGATATTTTCCTAGTGCTGAAACGTTGGAAGAGTGGGTTATTGGTTATTGAAGTATTGTTCAATATATAACATTACAACTGTTATTTAGTTTTTTTAATGTGTGTGAGACGTCGACATTATATACGCCATACCGAGCTCCGGGTGAAAGCGAGTGTTGACCTTAATCCAAAGCCAGCAGTTTGTTCACCCGGTCTGGTCCCACAGCTATACACCACAGTTTCCACGATGTATGTATGGTCGTGTGATCCGTGTATGTATTGTTGTGTGTGTGTTTGCAGGAATATCTGAACCCGCTGCCCGACCCACACCCCGCTAGTAGTATCGGTGAGTGAGAGGATGAGTGACATTTTATTATAGAGTGCTAGTACCTGCATGCCTGTGTATCTATCTACGTACATGTACATATATATGCATGTACATGATAGTTATGGAAATGTTATGTCTGTAAAACGCATGTCGACTTACTGTAAGAAAACTATATGACTGATTGAGAAGAAAAGTGAAAGTTTATTTCAGTGCACTGAGCGCCTATATACTTGCAATTGAGAGGATGAATGCCGTTTTATTTTTAGTGTCAAAAGCACATGCACATTTGCATATATGTGAGTGTTTGGTGACTGAAAGCACGGGTGACATTTTATTCTAGAATTATGGTCGCCTGTGTCAGTGTAGTCAGTGTCAGATTGTGTCTAATATAACGAGGATGATGGTACTGTTATGACGATATAATGTTTATTGAGTGAGAGAAAAGAAAGAAAATAATGTTATGTAATAATATTTGTTTCCAATCTCCAGATTCGTCCGGTCACGTGCATGGTCCAGGTGGAAGTTTGGACCACCACCTCGTACTGCCGGCCCGCCCGCCGAAACGAAAGGCGGAGGATCAGCTGTTCGGCCACGTCAACAAGATAGCCCGTTATTCCCAGTCCGTCGATATCGATTACCGCATCCACGATCGCGACGGCTTCTTCAGACCCACCATGCGTAAGTGAAAGTAAACCGGTATTAACCCTTGCAACCCTGGATATCATACATTATCTGTTTCATACCGATGTTCGGACTATACTATTAACCCTTGGAACCCGAATGCCCGCTATTGTGGTTTATGCAAACAGTGCAGATCCAGATGAGCCGCCTCGTAACTTCTGAGAACAAAAATAACCCGTTATCATAAATGGGCTAGTCTGAAAACCATTTGGTGACGATTGGAGTGTTTGCAAAATTAACATATCAAAATCCATTTCAGTTACTTAGGGGTGAAAATGTTACTGACGAAATGTGTTTGTTAGAGATGAATAGTGGATAGTGACAACTGCTGCAGATCCTGATGAGACGGATCGTTACGAGCCGGCTCATCGGGATATGCAGTGTTTGCACATGTTGGCTTTCTGGCCTTATGGGTTGATAGGGTTAATGCGTATACATGTAGTTAGTTTATGCACCACCATGTGTTGATCATTAGTGGTGCCAGCGTTCATGTCTACCACGGGCCGATCAAAGCCAAAACTTTGAGAGCCCGAGACTTACTATCGGTGGTGTGTCATTGCCGGGTCAAAACTCTATCACACGTGCACACCAGAGTACGTTTTTACAACTTTGCAGATGGTATTTTGTATCCGCCGACATCAGTATTATTGAACTGTACATCACATACTCTCCAATAGGCAAATGAATATGAAAACGTATTAACACCAAAAACAATGAATATATATGTAAGACCCAGATCGGGGATCAATCTCACAACGGGGGCTATTCCTGGCTATTAGCCCCCGTTCTGGGATTTGGTCCTCGTTCTGTGGCTGACCCCCGATCTGAGTCTTACATATGAACAGCGTGAAACAGTGTTTTAGGATCGGAACTTTCTTTACTTATTCACGATTCGACGTTACTGCAAACATAGTACGGTTCCGTTTGTCAATCGAATGCCCAATGTATGTATGCGATTCGCCCATTCATGTCTGACTGTCGAGCATGCCGTTTTCCAGGCGCCCTCCGCAGGTCGACAGCCGAAGACCACTGCTATGGCAAGTCCGCCGCCCTGGACCCGGGAGCATTCGCCTCCGTCGCCGCCCGCGAGGACTGTGCCGCTTTCATCGAGCTCCGGCATGACCGGGCCCGCAGGCTCCGGCGCTGGGCCCTCAATGTACAGGTGAGTCAACATTCGGTATTGAGATGTGCCCACCATAATATTCATGGTACATGTACTGCGGTAGTGCGGAGTTAAGTACTGGGCCCTCAATGTGCAGGTGAGTCAACAAGAGAAGAAATTAGCAGGTGTTGAACTAAGAACACCGTACTACTCATGGTGCATGTACTGGGGTAGTCACGGAGATTCATGCCCGATGTGCGATGCATTGAAGCTATTCTTGCACGAGTTATTTGAATGCGACTGGTTCTTGGAATTCGCTTGTTTGTTTTGCAACAGTATGTCACAACGATCCACAGTACACGTATATTCATATATAAGACGGTAATTATGCCAGTCAAAAAGACTTTTAGTATCCACATCAATACTGATTCAACTTACTTGTTAGAAAGAAAAAGTTCCAGTGACCAATTGCCCCTATGTCTTTCCTGCACTGTGTGACGAGTGGTGAGGCACGTAACATATCTCTCAGGGTCTGATATTAGATATCCACGAACCTGTTCATGACGTGTACTCTATATGCAAACTGATATATAAGCCCTTAAAGAGCCGAAGACTATGGTAGCATGATGTTTTCTTCTTCTTCATACATTGTCTTATTTCTTTGGGAAAATCAACTGTTTTGGCAGATGCCAATGACATGCAAATGCATGTTTTTGTTCATAGCTGTTGCCATTGTATGTATGTGTCTATACATTTCAAGTGTCAACGCCCTTGGTACCATTGTCTGTATGTGTATATTCATTGCAAGTGTCAACCCCCTTGGTACCATTGTCTGTATGTGTATATTCATTGCAAGTGTCAACCCCCTTGATACCATTTTATGTATGTGTCTATTCATTACAATCGTCAACCCCCTTGGTAGCATTGTCTGTATGTGTCTATTCATTGTAACCGTCAACCCCCTTGGTACCATTGTCTGTATGTTTCTATTCATTGCAGGTGTCAACCCCCTTGGTACCATTGTCTGTATGTGTCTATTCATTGCAAGTGTCAACCCCCTTGGTACCATTTTCTGTATGTGTCTATTCATTGCAAGTTTCAACCCCCTTGATACCATGGTATGTATGTGTCTATTCATTACAATCGTCTATCCCCTTGATACCATTGTCTGTATGTGTCAGTGTAACCGCCAATCTGCTTGCTACCATTCCCTGTATGTAACTGTCCATTGTAATCTTCAATCCCCTTGGTAACATTGTATGTATGTGTCCATTACAGTACACCAAAGCAAAGCGGCAGGCGAACGAGGCATACACAGCCGCCCACCCGGCCGAGTACATGGCCTACATGACCGAATACAAGGCCTACATGGCGCACTACCGGGCGCGCATGGCCGAATACAAGGAGACCCGGGCGGCATACAGGGAGGCGGGCCGGGCGGCCTACAGAGAGGCACTGAGTGACGTCGACCTCACATAAACACGACCATACTTGCTCTACTGTACCAGACTTCCAATGCACCAGATAGCAATACCGTTTTTATAGGATAACAATTTTGGAATTTGCTCAACTATAGGTTATCGCCTTATAATTGCGGCAGGTCGTGTCAGTTTATACATAAGAAGATATGCGATATCTCATGAAAAATATTCACAAAATTTACGATATATGAAGTAAATGACTTCGAAATTTGACGAATTCTACAGTGCAAATGTCGAATAGAATTCCGCAGAAAATATGTCACATTTGTCCCTGAGGCCAAGCGTACATTACCCACCGCGATGTGATTATTAATGGAGTGAATTGAACGTATGCCTTTCCTGTTTCTAATGACAGTCGTGTCTTGTAAATGGCCCATGTGTGCAATTGTCCTACCTTTTCTGGTCATTATCAGATTTGCCCCGTTCTGGGATTGACGTCACCTTGTTCGGTACCCGTTCTGTGATTAGCCCTCGTTCTGGGATTGGCCCCCGTGCTGGTACTGACCCCCGATCTGGGTCTATATTTCATGAAAAATCGCACATCTTCTTAGATACCAAATAACATGGCTTGTCTCATATTTGTGAACACAACTAATGTTCGTCAACACCCGCTATTTAGGCCAGCTCCGCCCTACACATTTCTCTGCAACTACTGGAACAATTTTGTTTTGGGAGAAAACATTGTATCAGCGATACTATATCATGTCTCATATAATTCATAACCTGTGATGAACAGAGGATGAAGTAATTGGTTAAATCATTTCTGTTGTAACTATAGCCGCTGTAACTGTACGAGTAAGCACTAATTGTGAATCACACTTCTTATTTCCTGTGAAATAATCATACTGCAACACATTTAGAAAGAAACTGTTCTTGGGGCCGTTTCATTAAACTTCGTACAACTAAAATGTTCGTAAGTGCAAACATTATGTAAATTTCACATTAACAATGTTTCCTCGTAAACAATAGATGGATTTACATTTATTGAGCATATGCAACCTATGATCAATACATGTAAATATATCAGTTGAAATTTCCAGACGATCATAAATTTGCTCTTACGTACATTTTAGTCGTACGAGGTTTAGTGAAACGGGCCCCTGTTCCAGACACTAGTTTACTACTTCAAGTATTTAATATTAAGATACAAGTACTCGTAGTCACAATAGCAAAAACATAAGAAACCAAATACATTAGTGTTCGGAACGCTAGTTACTTTTCAGTATTCATGATAAACAATTTGATTTTTAACAAATCAAAACATTTGTTTAGTTGTCTGTTAAACTGCGCATATTTGAGACACATTGCCTTTCATATTTACAATAGAAGTTGGTGCATTGGAAATCTGGTTACGTAGTGTAAATTGGTTAAACCCATGGAAGACAATGGGTGGGATTGTGCAATAGAAGTGTAAAAACTGTGTACTAATAGCCAGACACTTGATGGGAAATGTGCAATATACCGTATTTATTACACGTCTCTTCTATAAAACCTGTACAGTAGCGTTTGTGTGTGTGTTCCAATTGGAAACCAGGTAAAATGGTCTAAACAATTTCATCGGAAACGGTGCACCATTTGTTGTATCACTGCGCATGTGAAGGGTTTCAGTAAAATGTTTTAATGTTTTAACATGGAGAAACGCACAGACACCACAACAACTGGTTTGTTGGCAATCGTAGCGCAAAGGTACGGAGCCTCGCTGGGGACATTGATCTTTTTTTATTAATTCGTTCCCATGAAATAACAATTCGTTATCCTCAATTTAACAATTCGTTCCCTCGAATTAACAATTCGTTCCCACGATATATAATTTTTCGTTCCCACGAAATGACAGTTACTTCCCTCAATTTAACAATGCGTTCCCTCGAATTAACATTTCGTTCCCACGATATAACAATTCGTTCCCACGAATTAACAATTCGTTCCAGTTGGAAGGAATTGTTATTTCGAGGGAACGAATTGTTAAATTGAGGATAACGAATTATTATTTCATGGGAACGAATTAATAAAAAAAGATCCATGTCCCCAGCGAGGCTCCGTACAAACGTGAGCGAAACTTGGGTCAAACCAAAACGAGACATGTAAACTCGGAACGGAACAAAAAGTCAGTCGCTACTGTAGTGCAATAAGAACATCAAAATAGCGGCTTTGGGACCAATTCGTGCTTTTACCCTTACATGTAGACCGCTTCACACAACAATTGTCGTCTGTTTATATCTTGCTTTATATCTCAATAAAAACATGGTTTGATAGCACTTCAAAATCATTTCCAATGGAAATGATTCTGATGTGCTGTCAAAGCATGTTGTAAATTATTCTAAAGTGCTGTCAAAGCATGTTTTTGATGATAAACAATGGAAAATAGAAAATAAACAGCAGACGACAAAAAATTAAGATAGCGGTCTAAGGGTTAATGAAAGTGAAACACGCCATAGATAACGTAAAACAGTTCTCAGCAACTATGCGCAAGCATTATCATATAGCATTATCGACGATTAATTTAAAATGGCCATCCCGAAATTTCAACAAGTTTACCATTGTGTTAATTTCAAAATAATTTTACAATGTATATTATTTTAATGTTTACTTTTTGATAATTTATATATTTAATTAATACCAACATATTCCAAATGATGAATGTTCCGTAAATATACTGCCATTATTGTAGTGCGACACTATATACGAATTTGGCAGCCATCTTAAATTTGTGCAAAGTGGACACGTTTTTACTATCTTGATTTTCCTAGGTTTTGAATATGCTTTCAGTTTGCGGTTGTGAGTTGCATGGCGATAAATAAAGTGTGTTACGATGATCAGTGGTGAGCTATTTGTATTTTCACTTGACTATGACCAGGCATATATGTGTCTGTGACTGGAGAAATGTGGCTTATTGGTGTTACCAGTGTCTATCCGCACAGTCTGGATCTGGGGGCTGTTTCACTAAACTTCGTACGACTCAAATGTTGTAATTGCAAACTTATGATAGTCTGTAAATATCATTTAACATTGTTTTCTTGTAAACAATTATTGTATTTACATTTATTGAGCATAGGCTGCTAGCATATGCTCAATCAATATTAATCCATCAATTGAAATTTCCAGGCGATCCTAAATTTGCACTTACGAACATTTTAGTAGTACGAAGTTTAGTGAAACGGACCTCAGGGGGCCTTTTCACTAAACTTCCTACGACTAAAATGTACGAGTCTGAAGTTCGTAAGTGCAAAACTAAAATGCGCAACAAAGTTCGCATTAGCAGCCGATTTTGTTAAATGTAATGTTTGCATTAAAGAACCTCGTTTACTTAATATTTGAAGTGAATTTATAGAAATCTTCATACGAACATTTTTGTCGTAAAATGTTTAGTGAAACGGATCCATGCACTGTTCATCATTCAATCAATGAAACACCCGCCATGCTTCTAACAAGCAATACAACACTGTATCTGAGATGCTGTCTCAGATAACCAAAATGTGGCGTTTCGCTATATATATAATTTAGACACGCCATGTGATTTTGTACCCAAGAACATGCACGATTTTTCATAAAATATATTTACAGAAACTGTGATTTTCTGCAAATGACATCGAATGATGACGAAATTTCTTCAACTTTCAACGTCATTTACGGAAAATATTGCAAATGTAAATATGTTTCAAGAGATGTCGCATATGTTCTTAGGTACAAACTCACATGGCGTGCCTTATATATGGAGTGCAATTCATCCATACCAACTAAAAGCACCATGTATATTTCACTATATTCTAAGACGTTTGTGTTTTGTTCTACCAGATACTAGTCTATCATAGCATGTGATAAAACGGGAGACAAGTTAATGCATTTACGCTGTTACTGTAACAAGAAACACAATTTGTGAAACTAAACTTCGTACGGCTGAAATGTTTCGTAAGTGCAACAATTAGGATAGTCTGGAAATTTTAAATGATGGCTTTACATTTATTGAACATGCAGCCTATGCTCAATAAATGTAAATACAGTAACTGTTTACAAGAAAACAGTGTTAATGTGAAATACAGACTATCATAATTTTGCTCTTACGAACATTTTAGTCGTACAAAGTTTAGTGAAACGGCCCCCAGTTCGATTAAATTAGTAACTATCGACTGCACAAAACAATAGCCTTTGCAGTGTTGGTTTATCTTTCCGTATTATAAACATTCATTTGACCAAATGCCGATTTTTATTTTCAGGCGACTCATATGTACAACTGGCTCCAAAAAAAGAAAATTAAGTTATTTGTTTACTCATCCGTGTCATCACTTTCTGTTCATGTTTGTGGCTGTGACTGAAGTTATTGGCTTCATGTGATGTGTGACCAGTGTAGCTGCTGATCAAACAACACATGGTGGAACATACCTATCTATATTGCTTGTTAGCAGCATTGGTGGAATGGCAAACAGTGTAGATCCTGATCAGACTGTGGATGCACAGGCTGATCTGGATCTACACTGGTCGCAAAACCCATAAGCCCAATGTATCCAGTCACAGTCACATATGAGACCCAGTGGCATTAACATTGAATATGAATTGTGCAATTATAAAGCGGAAAAAGTAGCTCGATGCTACTGGGCCCCGCAGGGGACGTAGAATTCTTTTTTGTTATTAATTCGTTCCCACGAAACAATTAGTTCCTTAAATTTCAGTTAACAATTCTTTCCCACGAAATGACAATAGGTTCCCTCAATTTAGCAATTCGTTCCCTGGAATTAACAGGGAGGGAACGAATTGTTAAATTGAGGGAACGAATTATCATTTCGTGGGAACGAATTGTTAATTCGAGAAAACGAATTTTTAATTTGAGAGAACGAATTATTATTTCGTGGAAACGAATTAACAAAAAAAATCCATGTCCACACACCCGTTATCCGGAGATACGCAACTAGGGGAGGAGAACATGGAAAGGGGAACGCACAAACTAGTGGGAATTTGGAGGGTTTGTAAAATTAGCTAAAACAATATATTTTATGCATGATCAGAACAATGTGAGCTTGCAACGTTGAGGAAGAATGATTGAAGCACCTGTAGCAAAAATATTGAGCTCGAACGCCGTCGTAAAAGTTGAAAATTTATAAATTCAATATAGGATTTTATTTTTTTTTGTCATTTTGTCGTTTAAAAAATCGTCTTTCCTGCACCAATCGTATGCTTTTCAGCACTATCAGGCATACAGTTATGTTTGCTGATCATTTACACTGATACCTTGAAAGCGACAGCGAACAGGATCTTCTGAGAAAAAAATGGCGGCCGTTTTATGCACCGTGGTATAGCGCAAAATGGTGCACAAAAACTATGGGACTGGAGGACACAAATTGGGGGACGAGTGCACACAAACTGTGGAACGCGCTGCACAGAAAATGCCAATATACGTGGGTTTTAAGTTGCAAATTCACGTATGTATTTACAAAAATATTATATTTGCAGACGAGGATCCACGAATATTTACGCAGGGGCCGGTCCAAATGTGTCTGTAAGGAATTTATGCAAGTTTTTAATCAATATTCACCACAATTATGCATTGTTTTAGTAAGTTCGCTGTTCAATGCAGGCTTCTTTAGCAGCGCTCGTTTATTAATGGGCGAGCAGAGCCTCATTTCGTATTTCGCAGAGCCTCATTTCGTATTTCAATCAGTAAACCCGTTTAATACATATCACACATTAAACCATAGGTCACCACCTAAACTCGGAGGAAACCCGGAGTACCCGGAGAAAGACCACAGCAAGCTTGCACGGCATACGACAAGTCGACATGATTTCATCCGCAGAATTTCGGGGGGTCGCCATAAAGTTTTGTCCGCGATAACCAATCCATCGATTCACAAGTGCATTCGTTCGTCCTACGACCATTCCGTCCGTCAAGGAATGTTTTGTGACGCAATCGTTGTTGTTGTTTCTGTAGCACCCACTGTTTGTCGGAGAGCACCGTGATGTGTATATACAACATATATAAACACCATACTTATACTAAGTAACACTGCAATTGTATTGTATGTATATATATTCCTCCGGTGTCCTCGGAGCACCCTCGTCTAGCGAGATATCTCTTTACTTCCCATCACCAAGGGTAACTGCGGTACGTCTTATCTGTGTACATTGTACCATCTAGACAGTCACCATGCATGTATTACATGTGTGTAAAATATTTACACGATCACCACCACAAAGTGTCTTGCTCAGGACACAACACGCCGGCTCCGACCGCGTCTCGAACCTGCGCAGTTCGGGGACCTCCGATCCACAGTCCATCTCGCTACACCCTAGGCCACTCGCGCTCCATCATCACTGTCTTTACCGGTGGAAAGTTCTTAAACTTGTGGCGGTGGGTGCTCTATGTGTGTTTTGCAGCCCGCTGACGGACTGTGCAGTATCTCAATTGCAATGAGAGTCGGTCCTTATTCCGGGATAATTCCGACTGGAATGTGTCGCTATCTGCCTCGAGAATACACAGGACACTCTCATTATGGTTATCATTGCCAAACGTCTTGCTAACGCCAATGATAATAAGATTGAGTTGCACCTTCAGGCCCGGATCCAGGGGGGTGGGGGCGTGAGAGGCGTACGCCCCCCCCCCCTATTTTTGACGAAGCAATGATTTTTTTTATTCAGATTAGAAAAGGCTATCAGTATTCTGTTCTCAAATGCCAGGAAAATGCATCAGAGACACTCAAATTTTCTAAATTTTCTAGGGGAGGACCCCCACCCTACCCCCCTCACCCACGCCCCCCCCCCCCACCCTTTCTCCAAATCCAGGATCCGGCCCTGACCTTGGCTGCACTACTTCGCCTGGTCATCGATTAGCATGGTTAACTCAGTTCCGCATGGTTTGATTCTCCCAAACCCCGTGCTTCAAGTTATAAACGAAGTGTGGTGCGAGTTTAGGTGGTGACCTATGGTTTAATGTGTGATATGTATTAAACGGGTTTACTGATTGCATACGAAATGAGGCTCTGCTCGCCCATTAATAAACGAGCGCTGCTAAAGAAGCCTGCATTGAACAGCGAACTTACTAAAAAACAATGCATAATTGTGGTGAATATTGATTAAAAACTTGCATAAATTCCTTACAGACACATTTGGACCGGCCCCTGCGTAAATATTCGTGGATCCTCGTCTGCAAATATAATATTTTTGTAAATACATACGTGAATTTGCAACTTAAAACCCACGTATATTGGCATTTTCTGTGCAGCGCGTTCCACAGTTTGTGTGCACTCGTCCCCCAATTTGTGTCCTCCAGTCCCATAGTTTTTGTGCACCATTTTGCGCTATACCACGGTGCATAAAACGGTCGCCATTTTTTTTCTCAGAAGATCCTGGTCGCTGTCGCTTTCAAGGTATCAGTGTAAATGATCAGCAAACATAAATGTATGCCTGATAGTGCTGAAAAGCATACGATTGTGCAGGAAAGACGATTTTTTAAACAAAAATGACAAAAACAAATAAAATCCTATATTGAATTTATAAATTTTCAACTTTTACGACGGCGTTCGAGCTCAATATTTTTGCTACATGTGCTTCAATCATTCTTCCTCAACGTTGCAAGCTCACATTGTTCTGATCATGCATAAAATATATTGTTTTAGCTAATTTTACAAACCCTCTAAATTCCCACTAGTTTGTGCGTTCCCCTTTCCATGTTCTCCTCCCCTAGTTGCGTATCTCCGGATAACGGGTGTGCTGCGAGGCTCCGTACGATTCTATGCAGTACTATGACAGTATGACAATATGGACAATAACAAATATTCCCACCAAATAACAATTCGTTCCCTCAATTTAACAATTCGTTCCCTCGATTTAACATTTCGTACCCACGATATAACAACTCGTTCGCACGAATTAACAATTCGTTCCCGAGGGAACGAATTATGAATTCGTGGGAACGAATTGGTGATTCGTAGGAACGAATTGTTAAACTGATGGAACGAATTGTTATTTCGTGGGAACGAATTAATAAAGAAAATAATTCTACGTCCCCTGCGGGGTTCCGTAGTTCTTGGGCGGCGCTGGTGGCAATTTCAATACATTGACTGATTGTCATAGGTGATAACATAATTGTGGAGGTAACTGGAGAAATGGGGCTTATGTCATTTGTGGCCAGTCTAGCTCCTAATATGGTATCACTAGGCTGATGAACATGTGTAATGTTTGATAGTGGCATGACGGATGTTTCACTGACAGAATTGTGAAAAGTGTAGACAGTGATCAGACTGTACGGATGCACAGGCTGATCTGGGGCTACACTGGTCGCAAATGAAGCCTCGTTACTCCAGTCAAATCTTAGCTCTTAATATAATACTCATGTACGTTTTAGAAGATATATGACGATACTAGGACCGCTGAAATGTTTTGGTTTTATTTGAAAAACAGTATACATATAAAATAAAAATGTGTAAAGTGGTTTAACCCTTTCACCCCTAAGTAACTGGAATGGACTGTGATATGCTAATTTACCGACCAATCCAATCGTCACAAAATGATTTTCAGATTAGTCCATTTATGAAAATGGGGGTGTTGTTTCTTGTAAAAAATATGAAAATTACTTGCAAAAAGAGCATATCCTGATGAGACGGCTCGTAGCGATCTGTCTCATTAGGATCTGCACTGTTTGCATAAACCGCTATAGCGGGCTTTCGGGTTCAAAGGGTTTTTTGAAAAATAAATAAAATAAATATATAAACGTGTTTTCATCATGGCCCTGTGTAAAGTGGTTTAATTGAAGATATATGACGATACTAGGAGTGCTGGGTAGTTTCAATTTTCACCGATATCGGTACATAAGTATCTTATTCAATAATTGAACGCTACAAGATAGTAAATCCGATATTTATATACCTATATGTGTGAAAATAGAAACAACCCAGTGGTCCTAGGATCGTCGTATATCTTCAATTAAACCACGTTACACAGGGCCATGATGAAAACACGTTTTTATCTTTATTTATTTATTTATTCTTCAAAAAATCTTTAAACAAAAACTAGTTTAGAATCTGCAACTAATAAGGAGATCATTGCCACCAGAAGATTACTGTTATGTAATAGTTGGCAATGAATATCATATAGTAGGGGGGCAAGCACACATAAAACATAATTCTGTTCAACCCGAGAGAGCAAAAGCAACGACTACTTTAAATCAATGCATTATATCATCCTGAAGACGAATCCGGTGTCGGTCAAGGTCATTTTTGGGGTGAATAAGTGCAAATCGGTCAAATGAGTGCAAAAATTCACGCTATTTTGCTAGTACAATATGTACTTGCAGTGCATAACAGTACAGAACAATCCGATAAAGCAGGTTTTATTGGTGATTATTGTTTTATGGTGCATATAAAAAGCGACTCGGTTTGCTGGGACGTCTCTAACGTTGAAAGTATCCAAATATTCAAGATGGTCGCCGAACATCAATATCTAGCCTGGAATATGTACTTAGTTGAGGAATTAAAACAACTAGGCACTTGGATCTTCGCCGGACGGTCGCAGAAAAACGTTTGGGTACCAAGTATTAATTAAGCTTAAACATAAATGAAAGCTATCAAAGGCATATGAATCCAAGACGGCCGCCAATTATTCATAACGATCAGGCAGCATTATCTACACTGTGGTGGACCATATCTCGGAAAATAACCTATATATGTAGACATATTAGTTTGGTTTTCCTCTGAGATATTGAAAATAACGATCAATGTTTACACTCTTCCCAACGAGAGCGTTCATTTCAAAATGGCCGCCATATTATCTAAAAACTCGAAAGTTATTGGATGTAATGTTGATTTTTTTACTTATTTTACATTTGTTATTCTGTTAGGAACACTAAATCAGTAATATGGCCACAATTAATTTTGAAGTCATTTGTAAATTAGAATATTCAAAATGGTGGCCACATTTAGGCTATTTTAATACAATGAAACCTCTCTAAAACGGTCACTGCGCAATACACCTGTTTACTTTAGATGATTTTAACCATTATTAAGTTCTGAATACACTTCGTTTTGATGATGACAAAGCACGGAGTGCTCATATTCTTGATTTACAGTGGCACATCTCTAAACCGGACACCCTGGGATATCCCATGGTGTCCTGTTTGGAGAGGTTCCACTGTATATTGTGGTACTGGAAATTGCGCGTTTCTATTCATTTACTTTTAAATTACTTTATATGACAAATCCACATGTGTTCAGACTAGTAGTTCGCTTATAATATAAGGCAATGATGTTGTAAAATTGTGGTGGCTGTAAATGACATAGACACTGGCGCTACAGTTCCAGCGCAAAATGTTCACGTCGAAATAGGCGCCGCGGATTGATGACGAATGCCCAATCAGCTACATGCAGAATATATGGCATAAACACATGTTCGTCTAGTAACCGGTGCAAAACATTTGTTTATGTAATATCTATATGTAGGGCGGAGTGGTATCTCGTCAGGAAACTGATGCATGTTTTCGATGTGGAACATTTTACGCCAGCGCGGACTGCATGGTGATATATATGGTGGAACGGGTCAACACACCGCAGAAATACATTAACTATTGAAAACGGACACGCCTATGGAAGTAGCGTTTAAAGAGTACCTGAATAGTGTAGACGTATGTTGGCGTATGTAAGCTGGGACAGATAGGGTGAAATCAAATGTGGAAGACTCGTACACTTCGTCGGCACAAAAACGTGGAACAGACAGTAGATAAGGTGAACGTACACCCATTTGCAGTTTGATACGTATCCACAGTGTTAGCTAGATGAACCAGGAATGTTTCCCAAACGCCCCCAGCGAACATTGTTGACCCTGGCAGATTTTATTTGCGGCTGCATAGTCTGTTCAGTGACTGTGCAGGTTGTATGAGTTATACCAGTTTTGGATGCTTACGCGAATTCGACGTTGACGTCACTTATAATGTTCTCTAATGCTATACTCCACATTTCTCCAGCCACGGCTATCATTGCAATACTCCCGGGAAAATCTTTCCGGGGCGAACCATCATTGGGACGAACATACCCTTGACCGGTTACATTATGCGCAGACACACTTCCGGTACAAAAATGGCGCCAAATCGACGTTGACGTTGACGTTACCATTTCGACATCAGCTTTCATTTTGTACATTTTTCTTTGTTTGCGTTTTACGTAAAATTGATGAAATTAGCAATATAGAGCGAGACGATCCGTTTCGTGGGAAAAATATTTCCCCTTAAGGTCTGACGGGACAGTGGGCAGCTAGCTTTAAAAAGGGGTGGACGATTTTCTATATACTTCACTACCGACCCTGTAAGTTACACCAGTGTGTCTAGAAAAATAGGTTTATGGATATTTCTTGACTTAGGGAGGCTTGACTAGGTGTATTTTTTAGAGTATTTCATAATTCTACGAAACTGAATGTTAGCTCCGGTTGATTTTGACATCTTGGAAAATTTCGCCTGCTATGCTTTCTCGCCGGTACGGTTTCGCGTCAGAAATTAAGGTATTTTTCGGGCATTTTCAGCGAAAATTTGAGCTGGTTATGACCCCGCTTTGAAATCATTTTCAGAAAATGGTGTGGTGTTACAAGTGATAGAACAAGACATAACAAAGTATCTGTGCCTCATATTTTCATGAAAACAATTCCGATAAATTCAGTCGTGTTGAAATTTCTGGCCAAAAATAGGTGGGTGGGGTAACTTTGTAAAAAATTCATTGAACACATCTGATGCTGTTACTGAATTTTTATTGTGGCGCGCGATTTGTACTTCATTTGCGAGAATTTTTCAATACTTGTCGCAAGAGCCTCCTTAACTGATTGTGAGAGGCGGTGATTTTTATAAGTCACCCGCCGCCCTCAGAAAAGCAGTCAATTTTGGCTATTTTGAACCGTCCCGTGATGCCTTAAGGGAAAAGTCTGATATTTCAAGGTGTCATATTTCACCTCTAACCAGTATTGTTTGACAGAAGAACATGTCCCAAGATAACATCCAGCAGTTTTAGTTTACTGCACTTAATCCATTTGTAAAAATAAAATATGCATTTAATTTGAAATCAGGGGGTACAATACTCTTTAGACACAAAGCTTATTTGGAGCTGCCCTGCTTTATACATAACTACATGTGGCCTGTTGGCTGAGAAAATGTACCTTGTGTGCAGCGAAGCCCCAGATCAGCCTGCATATTCGTGATCAGGGCATACACTGTTCACTACTCTGTGGGTGGCAGGTGGGAGCGTACGATGGGTAATGTAACGATCGGGGGTTCAACCTTACCGGAATTCCGAATGGAGACCTGGTTTGGCCCTCACATACGTCTTTGGAATTTTGTATGTGACAGTTAAATCTGGTTATACCATTTATGTGAGTATTATGATTATTTGTAATCCTATTTTAGGGGAAGGGGCCAAGTGACTTGGTGTGGTATGGACCTGGCACCAGGTCAGGTTATTCTAATTTCAGGGCGGAATATATTTTTTCTCGATGTAAATATTCCGTTATGATTTTGTGATTTTCCCCACAATGCAGCAGGTTAAAACGGGATCGAACCCGTTTGCCCGGCCTTACATGACCTCAGCTGTTGATAGGCCGTTACACACCAATAAACAAACAAACAAACACTACTCCGTTACTAAGGTACCTGACTGTTGTCGGCAAAGCGGTTAGATCGTAATCCATATAGTACATACACGAAGCTGTGCAAGCTGATCAGAACCTAGGATTGTGGAAAATGAGCCCAGGTCCCTTGTCTCAACCGACAGCCCGTGTAATGTGTTGGGGGAGCCCGTTTCAGAGCTCCAGATAAGCTGCGTATTTTCAATTAACCCATTTCATGCTGAGGATACGCCATTTTGTTCCGTGGAAAATTCTAAATATTTCCTTTATATGTGCTTAGACGTATATGTCGCGACCACCATTTGAACCGTCTCATAGAGACGGTTAAAATCAGTGGTCACAACATATACTTTCATTGAGAAACAACAATAATGAAAATAAAATATTTAAACAATTTCCTATCCGTATTTCCGAATAAAATGGGTTCATCTGGATCTACAATGTTGGTAACTGGTGGCTCTATAGTGTATATACAAAGATATCAACCCTTACACCGCTATCTTATTTTTGTTGTTGTCTGCAGTTTATTTTCCATTTTTATCACCAAAAACATGCTTGAGAAATAAGGCAAGATATAAAAGCAATCGCAGACGAAAATTGTTGTGTGTCTAAGGGTTAATAATTTCACTTAACACATTAAAGTTGTTCCCCTTGTATGAGTAATACAATTATTCCTATTCCTATTACTTTTAGGGGAAGGGGCCATATGACTGGTGTGGTATGGACCTGGCACCAGGTCAGGTTATTCTAATTTCAGGCCTGAATATATTTTTTCTCGATGTAAATATTCCGTTCTGATTTTGGTATTTTCCCCCTAATGCAGCAGGTTAAATACGGGATCGATCACACCCGTTGGCCCGGCCTTACATGGCCTTAGCTGTTGATAGGCTGTTAAAGATAAATAAACAAACATTAATGTTGTTCACTATAAAGCTACCATTTATTATCCCGTCAACACAGTGCGTATGTGCAGTGCAACACGGTGCCGTGAAACATTTTTGATATCCAGTCAATACAACTTTTGCATTTTACAGCCATTTGTAGGTGTTGACGGGATAAATAGAATAGTAGGTTAGTGCCGTGAATGGGAAAAAATATCTGGCGCGGCACGGAAACGGGATGTGCTCGGCAGAGCCTCGCCCATCCCATTTCCTGAGCCTTGCCAGATATTTTTTTCCCATTCACTGCACTAACCTACTATTCTCTATATATTTTCCTTATTTCTGAACCAAAATATATGTTGTGACCACTCATTTGAACCGTCTTGGCGAGACGGTTCACATGAGTGGTCACAACATATACTTCTGATGAGAAATAAAGAAATTATTGAGCCTTGCCGGATATTTTTTCCCATTCTAGCCAAATTAAATCTGAATAAACACATGCACGATGTACACGTACCATACATAATTCTTAGTCGTACTAGGTTTATGGAAATGGGCGCCCGTATGGTGGTTTGACTTGTACAGTGGAATTATCATCATTGTTGTTATCCATTATCACTGTCAAATGTACACTATGCCCTTAACCCTTAGAGTGCGGGAACCGAAAATAGTCGTCTGCTGATAATTCATATTTAGTCTTTTCTCTCACTAAAAACATGGTTTGTCAGCATTTTAGAATAATTTCCATTGAAAATGATTCTAAAGTGCTGTCAAACCATGTTTTTGATGAGAAAAATGGAAAATAAAAAATAAACAGCAGACGACAAATTTTAATTCAGCATTGTAAGGTTTATCCATTATCACTGTCAAATGTACACTATGCAGGGATTACGCTGGCGATCGCCACTTTCGCAATTGACGATAAAAATAAACAATTGGCGATAACAAATTACAATTTTCGAAAACAAAAATTTAAAAAAATCATTGGAAATGATTCTAAAGTGCTGTCAAACCATGTTTTTGATGAGAAAAAAAATGGAAAATAAAAAATAAACAGCAAACGACAAATTTTAATTCAGCATTGATGTCTGATATAAATAACATTTTGTGCCTACTGAGTGGGCATGTACATTTAACCCTTTCAACACCACAGGCCTGTATAGTGGTATTGGCAAAACTGTCAAGTGATGTTGGCAAAAAGTGTAGATCCAGATGAGCCGGCTCGTGACAAGCCGTCTCATCAGGATCTGCACTTTTTGCAAGAAATGTCTGATATAAATAACATTTTGTGACTACTGAGTGGGCATGTACCTTTAACCATCTCACCATTAATACATGTATATAGTTACAGTTCATATATTGAATTTTTTATCAATTAATTTCACGCGAGCGTAGAAATTAGTTGATTAATAATTCAATATGTGAACTATAACTATCTTATTGTTTGCCCCACCGCTTTACGTCCACATGTCTGTTTGGTTGTAGCCCGCACCCCTAAACTTGCTTTTGAAATGCAATACTATCACATTATTAGCGGTTTGTATACATCTGGGGGCCGTTTCATTAAACTTTATACGACTAAAATGTTTGTAAGTGCAAAATTATGATAGTCTGTAAATATCGCATTAACAATGTTTTCTTGTAAACAATTATTGAATTTACATTTATTGAGCATAGGCTGCATATGCATGCAGCCTATGCTCAATAAATGTAAATACATCAATTGACATTTACAGACGATTCTAAATTTGCACTTACAAACATTTTAGTCGTACGAAGTTTAGTTTATGGAAATAACACATTCGTTAGAGTGGACTTTCTAGGTTGTATGAGCTATTTATGGAAAATATGGTTGTACAATGTTTAATCCTTAGAATTTTGCCATTTTTCTCAATAAAAACATTGTTTGGCAGCACCTTAGAATCATATCCATCGGAAATGATTCTAAAATGCTGACAAACTATGTTTAATCCTTAGAAGGCGGGAAACAAAAATTGTCGTCTGCTGTTGTTTCGAATTTTGCCATTTTTCTCAATAAAAACATGGTTTGGCAGCACCTTAGAATCATATCCATCGGAAACGATTCTAAAATGCTGACAAACTATGTTTAATTAGAAGGCGGGAAACAAAAATTGTCGTCTGCTGTTGTTTCGAATTTTGCCATTTTTCTCAATAAAAACATGGTTTGGCAACACCTTAGAATGTGCTGACAAACTATGTTTTTGATGGAAAAGATTCTAAAGTCCTGACAAACTATGAAAATAATCAGCAGACGACTTTAATTCAGTGTTGTGAGGGTCAATTGTTGAATATTATGCTTGAAATTAAGCAGCTTGATTGGCTGAGCCTGAGCTGTGCCACAGCTCAGGCTCAGACAATAAAATTGCGAGTTGCCATTGTTCTGAAAAGTTGACGATCTTGGCAAGATTGATGCAGGCAATTTATTTAACCCTTTCAACCCCACAGGCCTGTATAGTGGTATTGGCAAACAGTGTAGATCCAGATGAGCCGGCTCGCGATGAGCCGTCTCGTCAGGATCTGCACTTTTTGTAAGTAATTTTCATATTTTTCAGAACAAAAACATCCCCTTTTCATAAATGGACTAGTCTGAAAATAATGTTGTGACCATTGTATTGGTTGCCAAATTATCATATAAAAATCCATTTCGGTTACTTAGGGGTGAAAGGGTTAAGTAAATTGCACAATTGGCATTGCTAATAGAAGAAACGTTGATAATCTGGGCAAGGTTCACCCTTACTACGCTGAATTAAATGTTGTCATCTGCTGGAAATGTTTTATTTTCAATATTTCTCGACAAAAACCTGGTTTTGACAGCACATGAAAATCGTCTCCAGTGGAGACGATTCTCATGTGCTGTCAAAGGCAGTTTTTTTTGTTAAGAATTAAAGCAAAAATGAAAAACAGCAGACTGCAATTTCCGTCAACAGTGTAGGTAGGGTTAATGCAGGCGTTTGTGTACATGTTCTCCTGGGTGTATACCATTGTATATCTGCTTGTATTGGTGTATATGGGAATGTGTTTGAGAGCTTCTGCCGAATCGCATTGGACATTAACTCTTTGCATGCTGGGAAATTTGTGGGCTATAAATAGTTCAAAAATAGCAGATGACAATTCATCATATTTTCTTGTATTTATCACCGTAAATATCACGATTATGTCTTGGAATTTCATTAGAATTGAGTCCTGAGGACTCAATTCTAAAGAAATTTCAAGACATATTTACAGAGAGAAATAAAACATACTCCTAATTCGTTTGGCGGATATTTTCGCCGCTAGCTTGCAAAGAGTTAAGGTCCACCGTTTTGTGCTAGCATTTGGAAATTACACCGAATTCTGCCAAAACATTCAACGCACAAACATAATTTAACCGTTTCAACACCACAGGCCTCCATAGTGGTATTGGCAAAACGTGTAGATCCAGATCATCAGGATCTGCACTTTTTTAAAGTAATTTTCATATTTTTGAGAACAAAGAATATCCCTTTTTCATAAACTAGTCTGAAAGTTATGTCAAAATCCATTCCAGTTAATTCCGGGTGTGATATGTAAGTTCTGTTAACTTCAGACATCGTGCATGGAAGTTTTTCTGAATCGCCGACACGGATATGCGATAAAGCAGTCAATCTTGGACACAGGCCCATCCATTTTTGCTTCTGTATTGAGAATTATATCTGAACAAAGTGAATCTCTAATCCATTACACAATTATTTACTGGTTTAGGTTCGGGGTATAATTGTGTCGATGGCTGTGAAACAGGTGTACAGTCGAGTCCATATGGGCCGTTTCACAAAACTTTATACGACTAAAATGTTCGAAAGTGAAAATTATGATAGTCTGCAAATTCCACATTAACAACGTTTTCTGGTAAACAATTATTGGATTTACATTTATTGAGCATAGGCTGCATATGCAGCCTATGCTCAATAAATTTAAATCCATCAATTGAAATTTCCAGACGATCCTGAATTTGCACTTACAAACATTTTAGACTTACAAAGTTTAGTGAAACGGCCCCCCAGTATCTCAAAATCCATGTAGTCAAGATAGGACTAGGTTCGAGATAGCGATGAAGTGACATGGTCGAATATTTTCGCGAAAAATATGAAATCATGTTACCCACTACACCATGAGTAAACAATCACCTAATGACCAAAGGTAGTATTTAAAGCTAATCTACATTGCAAGGTGGTGTCACGACACTCAGTGAATTGCTTAAATGACCAGCGTGATATATACTTAATGAATCGTGTCAAACACTCAAATATATCAAGGTGGACCAATAAAGCAAACAAATTGAGATAGGTTTGAATTTATTTAGTTTTGTCTGAAAATATGTTTAGAAAATTAGTGTCAACCAAATCGATCTTGGCAGCCAGGCACTTACGGTAGTCGATTTATCCAAGCATTTATGTAATCGAGATTGTGAAGAGATTTTTAACGTATTTGTATACGTAGGGGACATAAATTTACAGTCGAGATAGAGAACATATACGAGATAGGGCAGCCGAGGAAATTTACATTATTACGTCGTCCGATCCGGCTGAAAATTTGGATCTCAGAACATGATGGCGTTTACAGAAAGTCGCTATCTCAAACAGTAAAGCCGCAAATCGTGATTTAGTTTGCAAACTTTGGACGCCATTGACGCCTTTACTGTTTGAGATAGCGACTTTCTGTAAACGCAATTTCATTCTGGGATGCAAATTCTATCGGCATACCAATTTTCAGCCTGATTGGACGACGTTGAAAATTTGGAAACTTTCCATACGCATACGTCGTGCCGCCTTGAACCAGAATCCGCATCCGCGCAGTCTGATCAGGGACTACACTGTTCGCCATTCAGTCAGTTAACCATCCACCATGCTTCTAACAATCTTGAAGAATACGAACATTGGTGGATTGCATCTACAGATGAATGAATATCGGATATAGATCTATTAGTGATAATCTTAAAACAATTTGCTAATTTTTTAGTAAATTTCTTTAGAAATCATTAGATCACACGGTTATGCCTACATTCAATTCAACTCACTCACTCTTGGTATTTTATTTTTAATTTTATAAATTAAATGCAGAGGCGTCGGAAGTGGGGCGGCAGGGGCAGCGACCGCCGCCCCAGTATTTGGGAAAAAATGAAGAAAAAAGTTTTTGGTGCGCGTCCGGGAATCGGGACGTGTTTTGGGTAAACAAACACCCTGGGAATCTCGACTGGCAAATTTCGGCAAATTATAGGTCACAGGGGAAATACCAATTCACCAAATTAGGACAAGTACTGTCCCGGATAGGAAGATGGGGTGGGGGGGGGGGTGACTTTCTTGAAAAAATACAGTCGCGGGGAAGTATTATACTACATATTCCAAAGGACTGCCTCTGACACGATTCAGAAGTGACATTTGTGTCTGTTTTGGTAAATAAAAAATCTCGTTCCGTTCCGTTCCGTAAAGTACCAATTACCCTAGTGGATTAGTACTTTACGGAACGGAACGGAACGAGCTATTTTTTTACACCAAATTAGCACAAATACTGTGCCAGAGTGCATGGTGTGGAATAATTAATACAACTACACTCATGCATCATTGGATTGTGTATAACACACTGTTAACGTTTTTCAGTCCAGCGGGTGGGGGGGGTGGGGGCGGTTTTTTTGGGGGTGGGGGGGGGTAGTTTCTTGACAACATACGGAGTGGCGTTGGTAGTATTAGACTACATATTCCAAAGGTCTGAGTCTGTTTTGGTATTTTATTTTTAATGTTATGTATTAAATGCAGAGGCGTCGGAAGTGGGGCGGCAGGAGCAGCGACTGCCGCCCCAATATTTGGGAAAAAAATGAAAAGGAAGTCCGGGAATCGGGACGTGTTTTGGGTAAACAAACACCCTGGGAATCTCGACTGGCAAATTTCGGCAAATTCTAGGTCACAGGGGAAATACCAATTCACCAAATTAGGACAAGTACTGTTCCGGATAGGTAGATGGGGGCGGGTGGGGGTGACTTTCTTGAAAATATACAGTCGCGGGGAAGCATTATACTACATATTCCAAAGGACTGCCTCTGACACGATTCAGAAGTGGCATTTGTGTCTGTTTGGTAAATAAAAAATCTCGTTCCGTTCCGTTCCGTAAAGTACCAATTGCCCTAGGTGCTTAGTACTTTACGGAACGGAACGGAACAAGCATCTTGATAACTAATGTTGTTATTAGCAACACGTTCAACGTATTGATATTGCATTATTAGGTTCCCAAAGCATGATACTTACTTCAATTATGATGTACATTTGAATTAGTCACATCGTTAATTAACTGCATTAGTTAATTAATGCACCAAATTAGGACAAGTACTGTTTCGGATTATGTAGATAGGGGGGGGGGGGGGGGGGGGGGGGTTCTTGAAAAAATACAGTCACGGGGAAGTATTATACTACATATTCCAAAGGACTGCCTCTGACACGATTCAGAAGTGGCATTTGTGTCTGTTTTGGTAAATAAAAAATCTCGTTCCGTTCCGTTCCGTAAAGTACCAATTACCCTAGTGGATTAGTACTTTACGGAACGGAACGGAACGAGCTATTTGTTTACTCCAAATTAGCACAAATACGGTGCCAGAGCGCATGGTGTGGAATAATGGCTAATACAACTACACTCTTGCAGTCCAGCGGGGAAGTAGTATACGACATATTCCAAAGGACTGCCTCTGACACGCTTCAGACGTGGCATTTGTGTCTGTTTTGGTAAATAGAAAATCTCGTTCCGTTCCGTTCCGTAAAGTACCAATTACCCTAGGTGATTAGTACTTTACGGAACGGAACGGAACAAGCATCTTGTTAACTAATGGTGTTATTAGCAACACGTTCAACGTATTGATATTGCATTATTAGGTTCCCAACGCATGTTACTTACTTCAATCATGATGCACATTTTAATTACTCACATCGTTAATTAACTGCATTAAGTTTTTCAATTTAGACAATTGCCCCACTTGGTACCCCAAACCGTGTTCCGTTCCGTTCCGTTCCGTAAAGTACCAATAGCCTCTAAAACTACACGTATTGCACTATATTCCGTCAGGGTAGTCTCTCGTGGGGTCTATAACAAAATATGCCCGTTGTGTCGGTCTGCAATATTCGTTGCTAAGCAACCGGCGTTGATACATTCAACGCTTACGGTCACGTGTGACTGAATGCCATATACGTTACTATAGCGCATACATTGTAGTGTATTTTTCAAATAATATAACTATGTTTGTGTAGATTTTGTCCGATGAATGGGCAGGACATGGTAGAACGTTCTAATCACGCACGCGCAGGAATGACGTCACGAGTAACGCGTGGTGGCACAATACGTCCTTTTGTAAAATTATGGGTGTCACGTCCAGTTCTTTTAGGCCCTTTCTGGAGAGCTTATGCGAGGCTTCACAATTTTAGTGAGGCTTGTCAGTGAGGCTTCAAATCGTCGCATTCCTTAAACTGGCTTGTTAATTCCATTTGATAACTACATAGTTATGCTTCTTCATTGACCTCGATGAAAGACATGAAGGTGCATTCTTCATTACGATATAGGTTTAGGCGATTCCTTGGCGATTTGAAAATATCACTCTTTTTCTCTGAACGAAGATTATCAGGCACCCACCTTGCGGAAATTGTTCCAAAAATAATGTCATTAGATGTTGTATAACCAAACTTGTATACCAATACGGTATGTTTTCTATACGATATGCATATAATATAAACGAACCAATATCGTATAGATATACCATTCAAATCGTACGTTGTATACATGTGTATAATTCTGGTACGTTTGTATCGTACAAACATACCAGATTTGTGTACGATATAAATGTACCAGAATACCGTATATGTATACGATATATTAACGGTGTTGCCGTGTACTATTTGCCCTAATATTTGGTCCGCCCCTAATATTTGGTCCTCTTTGGAGTCAAGAATTTCTTTAAAATGAGATGTGTTTTCAGTAGAATGAAAAGCCACACTTCGGGTGTGGTATATTCATACCATATCCGTACGGATATATCGTATATACGAACGGATATCGTATGTTTGAATACTATTCGTATAATACGTTTGAACTATACGATGATACGGTACAAACATACCAATATTATATGATCATACGATATGCTCATTAAATATACCAATACTATACGATTACGATATGTATACGATATTAGTATATACAAATAGGTAAGGAGCAGAAAAGCGCTACTGTATGTTTACATTTGTGGAAAAATATGTCTGCCAAAATATAAATTTGAGAAACTCCATAAAATATGTGAAATTCAATACGGCCGCCATTGCAATAAAAACAATTTCTATGTAAAAGGTAAAATGATTTATAACTCAAGACACATGTTACATCCCGTCATCACAGTGCGTATGTGCCGTGAAACACGGTGCCGAAACACTTTTGATATCCTGTCAATACGACCTAATCACTGCGTATGAACATGTGCGGCGGCTGGGGTTATTTCTTTTGCATTTTAAAGCAATGTGTGGGTGTTGACGGGATAATAATGTACACATCCCGATCTGGTTGGTTCAGTTTAGTCTTTAGAGTGAAATCACGATACGAACTCGTGTCCGACCTAGCGTAGTCGGGCGACTTGTGTCAGGTTTTCTGGCTGGTACGGCTTCTGCGTGCAAAATGCTGATTTTGTGTCGGTTTTATTAGGCGGCTCCGGTGGGCCTTAGCTCTGCATAGGCACTGGGAATAATGTGATTTTATAAGAAATATAAAATATATTACTTCCTGAAACTGGTGATGGTGTAATTGGGGCACACTTAGTTCAATGCCTTGATTATATAATACTTTGATATAGCTACATTTTTAGGTTTCTACATGTCTAAAATAGTATACTACAATATCCTATCAACATGTGGGAACGAATTGTTAATTCGCGGGAACGAATTGTTAATTCGTGGGGACGAATTTTTACAATAGAGGGAACGAATTGTTATTTCGTGGGAACGAATTGTTATTTCCTGGGAACGAATTAATAAAAAAAATAATTCTACTTCCCTTGCGGGGCTCCGTACATACATACATGTTTCTACTGCTGAATTGATAAAACAAACAACGGTACAAAATAGAGTAAACGCTTTAAAAAAAACGTTTACATGCACTCCACGACCCGCAGTGTACGGTCCCAAACAAACACCATCAGTACGAATGACTGGGGAAATTGGGCATTTGAGTTTTGCGACCAGCGTATATCCAAATCAGCCTGTGCATCCGCACAGTCTGATCAGGATTTGCACCGTTCGCCATTGCATCAACGTACCGTCCGTCATGCTGCCAACAGACACTATATATCGTTATTAGACTACAGCAGAGTGCTAATTGATCAGGAGCTACACTTGTCACGGGTCCCATAAGCTCAATATTTCCAGTCACAGCCATAGTTATGACAATAACGCAAATGCAAGGAAAGTCCCACACAATCCCCACGGGCGTCACTGTACAGAACATAAAAACAGAACATAAGCTTTATTTGTAAAGAATCCCAGACCACCTAGTGGTATATGGGCAAGTACATAACCATTTTCATTGGTTAACATGGCAAAAAAAATACACAGATAATATATAGAGAATGGTAATGTACATGTACATGAAATAATTGTTTGTTGTTAAATAGTATTTATGTGTAAATGTATTTGGTAGGAATGTCATTTTAGTGAGTCTAGATGTCACATTGCAACATGAAATTACATTCGTGTTTCTTGTGACAGTGTGTACGTCTACTACTTGTACTATTGGGCACAACGATTACGGTCACGATGCTGACAAAATGTGTATTATGACCAGTGTGACCAGTCTAGTCACAGGTCGGCCTTCGCAAGCACGTAGTCCGGCGTCGGCCTACGCTGATTGATGTGTCGAAATTATATTGGTCCTAACCCAACTGTGCTCTGCCTCCAAGAGTATGGAGATGGAGATTGGGTTTGCTATCCAAGTCATAGTATGCCTTTCGAAATTGTGTCGAAATCGAAAGAACGTCGAGGGTTCAGCGCAATACGGTATTTACTCACTTTTTGTAAAATGTTCAGGAGAGCCAAACATATTTCTAAAACTAACAATTACACTCAGTTGTGTACCATTTTCACTTATATTCTGTAATAAAATACATGAAAAATATATTCTGTAATAAAAGACATGAAAAATAAATAACCTGATGATTTTTTTTTTAAATTAAATCAAAAAGTGACATTAGCAAATATTTGAATTTGAGTTACGACCGTATTGCGCTGAAAATTACAGCCAAAATGTTGAAATAGTTCAGCGCAATACGGTCGTAACTCGGAATCATTTTTTAAAAATCTGAAAATATCCTTATTTTCTTTTCTGAGCATAACATGTTATCATCATCAAGGTCATGACCATGACCTTCAGTGGTCAGCTTTTTTAGCTCATTAATGCATGTGTTGTGTACATGTCTGAATTTAAAGTTTTTCACTAATATCAGTACATACACAGATGCAATTAGTACAGCTTATTTATGCACTGCATATATACACTTTACATAATTACATTATCACAAGTGTCATGACCTTGACCTACATTTACACCTTTAATTGTCATGAAGATATGGTAAAAATAATTGATAATGGGTCGTTCTCGAAACAGTTTATTGAAATCAAAAGTGTTTTTTTTATTTCAACTTGAAACTTCTGAACTATTTTAATTATATTGCGCCATTTTGGAGGTTAACATACATCCATCCTCAGTAATAATATGTACAGTTACTAAAGGTACTGTGTCTCAGATGATGTTTCAGATACTCAATATGTTGTTTTTCGCACGATGTACTGGGCATAACGTTTATCAACCAATCACACCATATCACTTTCTAAAATTCCAATTTGAAAGCATCTACATTATCTTCAGTAGCCTATTTCATCAACATTGCAAAGTATACTTTACTAGCAAAGTATACTTTGAGGGAGTAATCATTTATTTTTCCTGAAATGCATTATTTCATATAGAACTAACAAATGCATATATTTCATGATTAAAAGTATGCAGAATTATTATACTGAATTTATTACATTATCACAGCCAAATTGGCTGTGATAATGTAATAAATTCAGTATAATAAAAATTAATAAATTTATCATAAAATTGAAAATTTCTCCCTCAAAGTATACTTTGCTACTAAAGTATACTTTGCAATGTTGATGAAATCGGCTACAGGTATATACTCTCAGATACTGTGATTATTTGGTTGTGCATTTTCACTATACAATGTACATGTACCAGTAAGGAGAATTTGTGAAATAAAATTGTTTATTGTTCAGAAATTATTATACTATAAAACTGTTAGACACTGATGTAATGTTTTATATAAAATTAAACTAGTAACCATTAATTATATGACTGAAAAAGTAGCATTCAAAATGTTAGTTAACACATGTAAAATACATGTGTTAACTAACATTTTGAATGCTACTTTTTCAGTCATATAATTAATGGTTACTAACTTTCCCTACCAATTCCATTTTGTATGTCCAGTTAGGTTTAGAAATACATAATAATTGTTTTATGAATCTGTTTTCTGTGCATATCTGATACACAGTGCCATAACCATAGCAATTTATAAATATTCATGCATTGTTATTTACTCCAAGCTTAAAAATTGCAGATTAGTTTTGTAAAAATACACTTTTTTTAACTCAAGTTACGTCAGAAATTAGTTGGCTTTCTCGCTTGTAACTCCTAATAATTTTAAATTGCACAAGGATATTCCACATAATCATGTTTAGCCTTGATTATTGGAATCAAATTATTAAATATCATTTTTACATTATTGAATTTGTGTATTGCATATATATTTCCATGATTTCTGATTTGTCTAATATAATGATGTAAACAGTAAAGTAAATGAAAACACGGTTTGAGAAAGACACAGTCAGCTACACTAATTATGAAACATAATATATTTTAGAAAGTAAGGGAGTATGTATCTGGTAATACCCAAGCACGTGGTCCGCATCATGTGTAGCATGTGCCATGTTTGAATTAACAATGTTTTTTTCATGACGTCATCAGTCACCAATTCTATGACACTGAATTAGCTGCTTTGTAAGACCGAGATATAGCCACTGGCAAATACTTAGTCTAGTCATTTTAGACTTCCGCGCCAAACTACTCACATAATTCAGGTACTCTGTAACAGTGCATTCTTATTTTTACAACCCCATTTATAACCATATAATATATGCTTTTGATATTATAATAATGGCTGTCTTATGCTTATCATTCACCAGATATGACGAAAAAATGAACCTTTAAAAGCAAAATAAACTGTGAAATCATAAAATATTGATCTGAAACAAACTACGCTGACTATTTCAATTATGTTTAAGTGACTTAATTCATTAATGAATGTCTGATCTCTATAAGTAAAACATTATTAGAAAATATGACAATTCTATCGTATGCTCAGCACAGGAGCTCCTAAAACTTTTACAGGAAACTGTGATTGCAGCTACGGCCAGTGAAATCTCACCTACAGGTGACACAATTAGGTGGTTTATTTGGACTTACAATGTCACAGTCTCCTCCAATTGAATTGGAAGTATCTATTATAAGATACACACACTAACATAATATTGCCTGAGATAAGAAACAAGTCACGGAATTGAATGTGACAATTTGAACAAAAATGTAATTACTACACATTTTCATGAATACGGTACATACAACTTCCGGAGCAGGCATAATCATTTTAGATTGCATTAAGATTATAAAACTAATGTTTAAATCTAGTTTCCTGACCATGAGTTCAACCTCATTTTCAGCTATATACAGTACCACTTATTTCCCCCTTTATTTGCAATTTATATTGAACAATTAAAACAATTAAAAAAACAATTAATTTTTTGGCTGAATTTATTTGGCTTTGTCAGTAAAACATTTTTTTAATTTTATAAGTATTTTTAAATGCTAAAACTATATGCAGCATGACCATTTTTAGCATTAAATATTGAAATCAATTTATGTTACATGTGCTCGTGGCGTCATGCTTGACAAAAACAAAATACAACGAAAGATGCCAAGAAAAGATAAATGAAAAAGAAAATAACGACCATATTGTGCTGAACTTATTTTGTCAGTTAAACATTATTTTTCAATCTCATATTTTTTAATAAAAAAAAAATAAATTTTAAATGTAATATTGTTTTCTGACTAACCATGCTAACTATAACTTGATATTTATTTATATATCAAAATATCAGTGTGGAGCTACAACTATATTGTATAAAATGCAGCACAAAACTGTTATACAAATAACTGGAGTTACGACACCGTATTGTGCTGAAATGTTTTTGCATTCCGAGATTATATTTTTTTATCCAAACTGGCAATTGTTTTTAAATATTTAAAAAAAGATTATGTACAATGTAATACATTTTTTTTACTAAATACAAGGCAACCATTATTTACAGTTCAAAATTGCACTATAGATCCACCACAGTTCTGTATAAAATGCAGTACAAATACGTTGTACATGTAATTTGAGTTACGACTGCGTTGTGCTGAGATTATTTGGCGATTTTGAGTTACGACCTTATGCAACATGACCATTTATAGCCTTAACAATTGGAATTCAATTCTAATCTGTTTACATGTGCTGTATTACTAGAAAATACATTTTAAAATTAAAAAAAGTCCATTTTGAACAAAAAGTTAGTTACGACCGTATTGCGCTGAACCCTCGACGTGAGGGCATTACAACGCGTTAGTTACCTTCGTAGTAAAATTACAGTTACATTGTTAAACTTAATAATTGAAACTGGGAGGCTGCAGACGACAAACCCAGTGGCAGTTATTGCCACTGTGTTTGTTGTCGAGTTTTCCCTGTCCAGCTGCAAGTACATTCTATGCTTTTCATATACATGTACATACTTACATTACGTGATACGTGCAATTTGTAGCGATACATAAGAGACTCGACTATCGCTCATTGGTTGTTGAAATTTCCGACATAATTGGTGATTAGAAGTTTCAAGATTATCAACGGTAATGTCAGGTTATACATGTACAAGATTACAGTAATGAAATTATATTTTTAATGCGTTCATTGTACATATATACATGTATCACATTCGGAGTAGGCAGATATACTATGATTCTACGGGAATGTACGGTAACGGGTATGCGACATACTGAGTACATCTTTATGTAAGTATATACATTTGATATGTAGGATCACCGTGATCTCAAAACAGCGCGAGTGAATGCTCAATTGTACGCAGGGGCTACCCTGTTTCAGTGCTAGTCATATTTCAAGTTAAATAGAAAAACATTTTCATAGTAATACAGTGCATGCAATAAATAATGAATAATGAAATATGTATAAATAAGATCGAAAGTCTCTATAATCTCTAGAAAACAACAATGCCTTTCAGAACCGAATTTAACCATTGATTGTCCATTAATGAAGATTTACCATTTTTATGCAGTACTAACGTCAATATATGAGCTCATTATGTGTATATATCGAGTCAAAATGCAAATATATTATATCATTATGTCTTAGAATTGAGTCAAACGATGAATATATCATACCAGTATGTCTTTATATTGAGTCAAACGTTCAATATATCATACCAGTATGTCTTTATATTGAGTCAAACGTTCAATATATCATACCAGTATGTCTTTATATCGAGTCAAACGTTCAATATATCGTACCAATATTTCTTTATATTGAGTCAACATTTCAATGTATGATATCATATTGTATTTGTATTGAGTCGAAACGTCAATATAGTATACCATGTCATTGTATTGGGTCGAAACTTCAATATATGATGTCATTCGTCTTTATATTAAGTCAACATTTCACTGTATTATATCGTTATGTCTTTATATTGAGTCGAAGTCCAATATATGATACCATTATGTCTTTATATGAAGTCAAAAGTTCATTATATGATACCATTATGTCTTTATATGAAGTCAAGAGTCCACTATATGATACCATTATGTCTTTATTTCAAGTCAAAAGTTCATTATATGATACCTTTATGTCTTTATATGAAGTCAACAGGGTAATATGTGATACCATTATGTTTTATATGAAGTCCAAAGTCCAATATATGATACCATTATGTCTTTATATGAAGTCAAAAGTTCATTATATATTAGCATTTTGTCTTTATATTTAGCCACAACTTCAATATATGATATCATTTTAACTTTAAATTGAGTCGTTTGTTCTTTATATAGATAGGACTTATTTGCAGTAGCATTGTTTTACGGTAACACCGTTAAAAAAGCGCGCATTTGTGTACGTATAGGTTAGAGGTTTAACCACACTAAATCATCAGATATTCACGCGCGGTGTAGTCAAAAGTAGTACAGTAAACAAAAATGTAAGTCAAATGGTTTAATCTATGTTAGAACACACCACAGAGTTTTACTATATAATTTAACAGAATCCCATCCAATAAGGCCAGACTCTCCTACATTCAGTATTCGTATGGATGCTGTGGGACCTACTTGTACATGACATGCAGCAAGTCTGTACTGGTTCTGCATGAATTGAACAATAGGTTCACTTACTCCTAAGAAAGAAAAATCTAATCTCGAATGTCATTTACGAAAAATATCATATTTATTATGTTCTTAGGTAGAAAAGCACTTGGTTTGCCGTCTCCAGGTCGGTATTATGAAACGCGTTAAAAAAATATACAAAAATGGAGAAATAATATGTTCTAGAAATACACGACGTTTAATACACATGTAGAAATTAATTCATTCATTAACCAATACATAATGTCAATGTTTGCAAATAGTGTAGATCCTGATAATTAGTGAGGGACGGTAGTTTACTAAAAGGCCATACATTCTCATATCTGGCTAACATTTCTAAGTTTGGCACAGATTATCTTTATATATGAGTATTATTTTCAAGAATCTTAATGGAAGGAATATGGATTTTCACCTCATAGTTCATTTGGGGCCAAATCCACGATGGCCGCCAATAAATATTTATCGCGATAGTTAAGCTACTTGTGGTGCAATTTGTACAAAGATGGTGTCTAGTCCACTAGTGTCTGTTCCACGTTTTGCTGCCGACGAACCTTTGGCTATTAAAAACATCAAATCTAAAAAATATTTAAATGTAAGTACTTTTTTTTTTCTTTTTTTTTTTTTCCGGTTTGAAAATATTTATTTTCTCCGTAATAGGTTTGTGGTGGGTCGGTGCCACCCCCCACAAACCACAGGTGATGGGAACAACTAATCTGATAGTCTGTTGTTACTTGTATAAGATACAAGGTGCACAACAGGTAAATCAACAGGCTATTCAAATCCCTTGAAATTATAGAAATCGTCACCTGACTGTAACAATTTACGTTGATTATTGTTAAAAATACATTAATCAGCGTCACAGAGCCGTTTACGTGTTAAAAAATGCCCTGTGCTTGCGATACAGGTAAGTTGTGTCAACCCATCAGGCCTAAAAAAAGTCGTCGTTATCGACGGTCCCAGATTTGCCCTGATTTACAAAAATAGAATATGTTTACTGCTGGCATAGAGACCAATCCGCAGTGAATTGCGAGTCGTGTTCTGATTGGCTGGAGTTCATGCGCGACCGGATCGCAGCTAAATGTACACTTGTTTACTGACATCCACTATTTGAGATGGAATGTTCTCAAATCAAGTAAGCATGTGTTGGGTTGTTCGTAGCGGATTGCGCATTATAGTTCGTTCAAGAAATAAATTGTGACAATTATTGAATATTAAAATGTTCATATTTGGCTCAATTAAAGTAAAAAAGTAAATACCATGTCTATTTGTAAAATTAATATGTATCGGTAGACCCTCGCGCTCCACACTCCGAGTAAACCGTAAGTTTGAACTTGTAAATCAAGTAAGCCGTATATTTTGACAGATCGCGGGAACGCCCAAAACAACAAGAACAGAAATAAAATGTAATTATAATGTAATGAATGCGAGACAGTTGGAAGCGTTTGCTGCCGCGACCGCCTGTCATAACATTTATGTCGGCGGTCAGGCAGGCAGCGGGAAGTCATTTTTCGTGACGCATCTCGTTTCGTCAGCGAAGAAAGAAGGAAAGAAGATCGCACTGACCTGCACGACAGGCATCGCTTGCAGTGTTTACGATTCGGTAAGATTATTGCAGTGACTGCATATTTGCTCCGCCTCTTTGTTTACAACACTAACCCTAACCGTGCCTTGGTATACCCAGTAGTATATAAGATCCAAAATGATACCACCCCCCTCCAGAAGGCACCGGCTACGTGAGGTGCCTCCCACCGAATGTTGGTATCATTGTTGACACTTATATACTACTTGGATTTTCCCCACTGTTCGGCGGGTATGTATGAGAACATATTTTTCATCAACCGCGAGAACATATATTTATGACATGAGAAGATACACCCTATTAGAGATAAGAATCCCTATGTTATACTCAGTATATATAATAACATAATGGTTCTAGTTAATTGTGCGTGGTTGAAGACAGGTAGTCACGAGAGATGTTTTCGTACCGGTATTTACGAATATTGCAAACATCACCGTGCATGGATGCGAAGAGGTTCCGTTTCGCCTCGCCCATGTCGGCATTGTGGGGTGGGGTAGGGACCAAATCCGAGTCATTGCTATGTCCACCATGTGGTGGCACTCAGGCTACTCATCGAATGGTTAACAAGGGATTACGTGCTCGCAAGTATTATCGTTTAGTAATAATTCAAATCGGAAAGTCAGTTAGAAAGATAGAATAGATGTGTAGTTTTTGATAAGTCACGGTGTTTCTACAGCATTAAAACACTGTAAAAAAACATTATCAAACTAATTTTATAAAATTGGAAATTGAACAGAAAAAAAACAACTACCAATATTATTAGAGAAAATGGATAATACAATACAATTGGAATTGAAAGTTGTTAATGCCTGTGTTGAAGAAGTTTACGAAGAATACGGGGGTTATAGTCCTATATATAAATTCAATAAAAAAAATGAGAACACTAGGCGATATCGAATACATGAAATATCAGCGTAATTTATTACGCTCCGATAAAAACGTTGCATTTACAATATTATACCGACAATTATGTGAACTATACAAGAGGCAAATACAAACATTAAGACTGATAATGCGTATCGGATATAAAACTAAGGTGTATTATATAAAATTGTTAAAACCCAACGATTCGTTTACGAATATACATTTCTACGATATCACTTATAAAGATATATTGAACAAAAAATAGCAAAAGCCTCCACTCGTGCACAACACCCCCAGCGACTGGGCAGATTTCTAGCCGGCACCCAGCCACTGGGGTGTTGGGACCTTTCTTAAACCCACGCATCTGTTGGCTCACAGTCTAGTTTTACGGGTCGCCTTGAACCCCATTGTCAATTCCTCTAATTAAGAGAAACCAGCGAAGTAAGGCGAGCCTATGTGTGAATTTGGTTTCCGAAATTGCAAAGCTCTTAGGCAGAAATCTTTTAGGCCGGCACCTTTGAGCTACGCAATTACATCACCAAATGCACACATATTTATAAACTGCTACCATTAAACAGACGAGACGAACGTCATACCGGATCAACAACATGGCATGCACGAGATGAGACCAATTGTTGTAAGGTCAACAAACATATATATACTCATCAGTTTCCTATACAACATACAAATGGTGTGCAAATTATAATTATTTATTAATACCCATTGGCGAAAGAAAACATGGGATGGTTCGTTATTTTGTTAATTTTATAATTAATTTTGTAAATCTTTTTAATAATTTAAAGCTGAACACCCCCTATTGTAACGGCAATGTTTCAATTACAAGGGTTATTGAAACAGACTGTTATTTATAGCCGAGTGTTTCAATTACACGGGTTATGTAAATTGATAGCCGAGGTAAACAGACAGTTTCAATTACACGGGTTATGTAAATTGATAGCCGAGTGTATCAATTTACACAGACGGTGTGTACACAGTCGATTACAGTGTAATCCTCGACTGAATAGCGGCTCATATGTACATTGTAATTGTGATACACCAGTACAACCAATAGTGATTACGGCGTAATTCTCAGTGAAAAACACATGTTGTATAGGTATGTAAATTTGTTTACTGCACCAATATAAGAAAATTAATTATTTTTTAAAAATTATTTTATAAAATATCACAATGGTGCTGTAACATTTCCTCCGACTTTATTTCCAAGTTTTACCCTAAATTTATCCCAATCAGTACACTCAATTTTGGGCATGGTGGCGCGCGCCTTGATTCTTATATCATTTTTTAATTCTTCATATCTCCCCATTTCTTCCGCCACGGATTCAAACTCTAAATTTGATATTTTCTTATCGGCCAACGCTTTGGACACCATAACGTCGATGCTATTTTTCTTAGACCTAGCGAGAACGGATATTCTATCATGTTTTCTACTTTTTTTCTCGAGTTTTCCACCCGCCGCCCTTATTACCATACAAAGTATTCCAGATAAAACGGTAATTCCACTCAAAACCCCTGCAAGTGGAACCGTTACAATTGTAGCTAGCGTTGCAGCAGTCCCCGCACCACTCATTACAGATAAACTTGCCAGAACCGTACTAGATGCTTCAGCTATGTTCACCGCACGCTTATATTTGTTAGCGTGTCTTTTTCTATTTGCACATTCTCTAACTAAAATATCCTGCATAGCGACGATATTATTCAACCTAAAATATGAACTTCTTTCGTTAATTGGATACAGTGTTGATGGAGTGGTATTGACAATTGGAAGCGGTGATTCGTTCATGATTTTGAATATATATATTAGTATTTACAAATTAAGTTCAATTAACAATGTAACAATAGTGGAAGAACTCTCTGGGTCAGCGATTTTCGTAACAAAGTTAATAACACTACCTTCGGAAAGTCTAATTAGATCGTCACCGGCGAACGAAACCACCGACGAACTATCTCCAGCGGGTTTAGTGACTCCAATTGCCCGTTCTTTCCCATCAACTACGAGATTTATCGTGACCGCGCCCACAGGTTTACCATTAGCATTAACCGAGCAGACCGCCATTCGGAGAAGTGTGCCTAGAGCTGTTATGGTGTATCCCCCACATTTATTACTCGCTTTGGCACCGAACGAATATTCAGGGAGCCCCTCAACCAATGAGCCCCGCTTCTCAGCTCAAACTGTTATCATACGTTTTTGCGTTTTCATTGTTTTTAACAATCCGGCAAGCCCCCCGATAGAGGTATGGGCCTCAGCACGAACCTCTTCAGCGGTCTCCTCAAGCGCTTTGGTCGCGGCTCTACGAGCATGTTTCAGTTTATCAGAAACTTCAGTTATTTTACCGTCTAGTTCGGTAAGTGCCGCTTCTCTGCTGAGAGAGTCCTCTAAACGCAACGCATCATAAGCCTCCATAATGGTCGCCTGGTGACCTTCTAGGGCTTTTTCAACACCCGACCGGGCATCTTTTTGAAATTCGGTTATTTTTCCGTCTAGTTCAGCAACCGCCGCTTCTCTGATGAGAGAGTTCTCTGAGCGCAACACCTCATAAGCCTTCGCAATGGCCGCCTGGTGGTCTTCTCGGGCGTTCTCAATACCCGTTCGGACCCCCTCAACCCCCAACCGAGCCTCCTTTCGAAATTCGGTTATTTTTTCGTATAGGTCAGTAAGTGCCTCTTCTCTGTTGAGAGAGTCCTCTGAGCGCAACGCCCCATAAGCCTCCGCAATGGCCGCCTTGTGGTCTTCTCGGACCCCCTCAACCCCCGACCGGGTCTCTTTCAGAAATTCGGCTATTTTCCCGTCTAGTTCAGTAAGTGTCGCTTCTTTGCTGAGAGAGTCCTCTAAGCGCAACGCATCATAAGCCTCCGCAATGGCCTCCGCAAGGTTCACCTGGTGGTCTTCTCGGACTTTATCAATACCCGACCGGGTCTCTTTTCGAAATTTGGTTATTTTTTTACCTAGTTCAGTAAGTGCCGCTTCTCTGATGAGAGAGTCCTCTGAGCGCAACACCTCATAAGCCTTCGCAAGGGCCGCCTGGTGGTCTTCTCGGAGGGCATTCTCAATACCCGACCTGGCCTCTTTTCGAAATTTGGTTATTTGTTTTCCTAGTTCGGTAAGTGCCGCTTCTCTCTGATGAGAGTCCTCTGAGCGCAGCGCATCATAAGCCTCCGTAAGGTCCGCCTGGCGGTCTTCTCGGACTCCCTCAATACCCAACCGGGTCTCTTTTCGAAAATCGATTATTTTCCCGTCTAATTCAGTAAGTGCCGCTTCTCTGGTGAGAGAGTCCTCTAAGCGCAACGCATCATAAGCCTCCGTAAGGTCCGCCTGGTGGTCTTCTCGGACTTTATCAATCCCCAACCGGGCCTCTTTTCGAAATTTGGTTATTTTTTCACCTAGTTCGTTTAGTTCCGTATGCGTTTCTTCACGACTTTGTGTATTCACAGCCAGGGCATATTCTCTAAGTTGTGATAGTAGACTCTTGTGATTCTCGCCCGTGGCCACCGATATAGTTCTATTGATCAAGGCCTTTGTGTTTTGGGTAGTTAAAAAGTCGCTCTCTGTCGGGATGAATACCCCTTCTGTCGGTTCCAAATTCTTTGAATTTATATTTGTCACCCAATCGGGAGAACTACCTGGGCCGTATATACTCATAATGTTGTTAATATATATTACGAACATGCGTTTAATTCTAATTTTCTTAAAATTAATTAATTTGATATTTCTAGGACGACCGAAATCGGGTAATCGTTCTTCAACTCTCGCCCTTTATCATCAAGAATAGAAATCTTCAACTCGTGGATATGTCCCGATTCCAAAACTTTCATCTCGGGGTGTGGGAAGTCTAAGGTCACAGTCTCGCCATAGAAACAGTCGCTGGCGGGCACAGTTTTCAGTAATGTGTTGGGAGTGCCGTCCACCGTGTTGTACGATGTGTTCACCCGATCCAGGTGTACCCTGAGAGTTTTCGTGAAGGCGAAATTTACTGGGGTATCGCCGCGGTGCTCACCCACGGGGAAGACAAAGTTCAACGGGGTACGAATCCCTTCATCCTCGTTGTAAGGGGGTGCAAATTTAAATCCTAACATTGAGGCCAACCCCGGAGTGATCTCTAATTTTTTATCAGCGGACAATGTCGCAAGCCCCGTGACTTTTGAGACTGCGAGAGTGCCCTTACCAGGCATATTCGTCGCGATTAAAGCTTGGACATCTCTGAAACCCCAAAGGTCAGGAAGTAATGTGGTACTTGTTTCCCGAAGGCGTTTCCCTACTTCTGTACGATCGGTGCCCTCGAGAATGTATACATAATCTCCGGAATAGATACCCTCGAGCGCTCCACGCTCTCGTATTTCAATGTTTTTCCACCCAACCGTGAAGGTGATTGATCTGAGGCCCACCCGGCGTTTTTCGCAGCAGTTGTCGATTGATTTTTGAAGTTCACAACTCTCTTTTTGAACATTAGTGATAGTAGCAAACATAATAATATCTTTCAATGGATACCAAAGCATTTAGCTTTAACTCTAATGCAAAGTACGCGGTCGGAGGTAAATACACGCAAAAAGACGTTATTAACCGCCTTGTACACCCAACCGTAACGGTTAGACCGGACAGCGTCTTTGCCACCAACTTCCCCGACATCTTTGAACAATATAGGCTGCCCAAGATTACTACGATGGAGGCGGTAAACGGGTGGAAAGCAACACCGATGCAGTTTTGGCAGAACCAAATAAATTTCGCTGTATGGTGTGCAACAGCCGGGTGTGGAGTTTCACATAAAGACCATCTGACATCCAAGAATGTCATGCTCCGAAGTGTCTACAACTTTCATGCGTATTATACTATTAGTAGGATTCTCAAAGAACTAGGTATTTCACTACCTCAAGGAGACGCCTGAGATCCCATTTCCAACGCATACGACCGTATGGTGTTTGAAAGTCTGTGTAACGAATTTAACGTTTCAAAACACGCGGACTGGAGACAGAAAGCATTTCCTACCAGCACCGGCCTCGGGGACGTTCTCATTCGGGGCCAGTCCGGGAATTGGACGCAGACTGATTTTAGACACGATCACTCCGGCGACCACATCGTCAGTCGGAACGCCGGGAATTTTGACCCCGCGACGATGACATTCGGGCCGGAAGTGTCTGGAGGTCGGCACTGTGGCGTGTTTTCTTGTAAAATGTTACCTCCGAAACGGGCTCACGTCGATTACATACAGAAGGCTGCTGAGGTTCAGGACGCGTGGGGTACATTTATGTTAGATACGGGTCTAGGGTTCACGCAGGCCGGGGTTACTCGCGTCAACGACTCCATTCGCACGTACGTCTGGGCCATCCTTGGCGCACAGAAGCAAACTCGCAGTTCTATACTGGGCACGGGAACAGCGTTTGATGCACAAAAACAATTATTGGCACTTGTAGAGGACGCCATCTCAGCTAGGGTGGACCTGGAGAAGGCGATCCAGAATTATCAAGACGTTTTGCAGAATGCCAGCACCCCAGTAGACTATGTATTTGAAATAGGTCTTTATATGGCGCCGAGTAATATGATACTACGAGACGACCCGGTTGACGGTTACAATAATCAGATCGTAATCGCCACCGCCAATCAAAAAATCGGCCACAACGGTAACGTGAACACGGATATCATCGGGCGCGGAGTTGTAAGTGGAACCGATTTCATAAAACCCTCAATTCATGAATTTGCCACCCCATCAAGTTTATTTGAACCCGTTGTTTCACCCACACCCCCAATTCACGAATTGAGTTCCCCCAATTCAATCGTCAACAGTGTTGAAACACCAATCATCAACAATGTTGAAATTGGAAGCACAACACACGAGGAGGAGAAATTAGGGCTCGTCGTCGCCCTCGTGGTGATAGGACTACTCGCGCTTTGGTTTTAGGAACTCTCTGGCGGAGAATAGTAGGAGACCGGCGATTGCCACGATTAAAGCCCAAGTATTATTGGTGAGCCATCCGACCGTTTTTGATAATATAGATAATAAGTAAGAAACGATACTTCCGATCAGTCCAGGTAGTGCGGCAGCCGCCTTTCCAGCTCATTTAGCTAGAAGATTGGCGAGGGCTTTTAGTTGTTTTCTTACCCACTCCTTGGCTCCACCGGATGGAGCGGGTGCTGGTGGTGGCGCGGGTGGTGGCGCCGAACCACCAGTGAAAGCTAGAACTATGGTTGATATAGTCAAGCCGACATCTGCGAGGATGCTTGCTATCGTGACGACCTGCTCTCTGAAAAGAGTGCGAAGACGCTCACCGAGTGTCGTCTCCTCGTGCAAGACCCTCGAGATTGTTTCGCGGATCCGACTTATTTGTGTGCGGAGAGCCTCACGGTTAGCCGAGGCGGCCTCCAAGCGAGCTTCTCTTTCGTCCCGAAAGACCGCAGGCGTTCGGTGATTCGCTCGGTAGATTCTCTATCGTCACCGGCTTCCTCCAGTTTTCTTTCTTCTAGCGCGATATGTTCATCCAGCGACGAGAGTTTGGAGAGGTTAAGGACCAGTTCGCCCCGGACCGTTTATAGAGCCTTATCGAGTCCACGGAGTTCTCGAAGAGGTAACGGTGGGTCATCGTTGAGTATTTCGTTTTCGCTGAACGTGGTCTCCATCGTGTTACTAACGTCGGTGGCTATTTGAGGGACCTCGCTGAGCTCGACCGTTTCTATCGCGGTGGCCGTCTTCGCCATAGTTTCGTCGGTAGACTGTAGGGCCTCTACAGCGCGGGTCGGCATAATTGTTTTACCACGCACCCAATCTGGAAATCCTAGTTCGTTCTTTATGATTTCACCACCGCCCCGGTTTCCGGCAATGGTTTTTAGCGATAGGGGTTTACCGGTATTCATGTTGATGATCGGGATATTTGATGATTTTAGTCGCAACTTACCATGCATATCCAATTCGAATTTGGAGTAGTCGCGACCGACAGACGGGACCAGACCGATTTCTGACAAATTGTTGTAGTAGTCGTTTACAGCTCCATCAAGTAATTCCTGACTTTGACCAACGCTGCTGGTAGCGCCACCTATTTCCTCGCCGGGTGTTTTGTCGAAGGTTGTGATGGAATCCTCGAAGTTATCATCATCATTATCCTCATCGTCTCTGCCGATTTCATCCATGTTAATATCGTAATCATCCATTTTAATTTTTTCAAAATTATTAATTATGTATTAAAGACAAAACCATACGGGTTTAATAGTTTCACTAAATTATGTCTTCGAGTCAATACGGTCGCAAACTCAATCCATACCGCAGACTGCGTGAGCCCCTCGGGGCAAAAGGCGTGAGACAGAGTGTCGTTATTACGAACAACCCATCGACGATCGACCAGAACCAGCAGCTCTTAGTCCGCTTCCCCAACCTCGAAACTCACGACGCCATTGTGCCGGGTACAGTTCGCCTCGCTTTCACTATTTCGCTGACGTCGACGGACGAGGACCGAACCGTCGTTCAGAACCTGGGTCGCGCCATAGTCAAGAAGACTATGATAAAGATTTTTGGTAATGAGGTGATGTCGATCGACGACAGCGACTTCTACCATTGCTATCAGGACATGTGGAAGACGGCAGAAGAGCGCGAAAACGCTGTCTATCAGGGTATTGACACCAGCAAAAATAAGAACGTAACCAAACTTAGAATCGGGGCTGCTAACAAGGCAGATAACAACGCGAGTGACAACGCGGTCGCGGGCGCTTACGGCAACCGCTTCTACATCCCGCTCGACTTTGAGTTGCTGGAGAGCCACATGCCCTACTATCAGAGTGCTTTGGCTGACCGCCTCGAATACGAACTAAACGTTCAACGACTACGGACGAGTTCTCATTAGCCACCGAACATGTTTATCGACTATTACGATCGACAATGTTTCGCTGGAGTACGACATGGTCACGATGCCCGAACTCGGGCGATTGATCAGAACCCAGTACACCGGGCGCGTTGCCATACTTTACGACCGAGTTCTTCGCCATCGCAATATGACGAAAGACAAAGGCGACACATTGTGGAATATTAATGTCAACGTATCCGCCCGCTCGATGAAAGGTATACTGATGCTGTTTGAGGATGCTCGGTTCGCGTTCGGTGCTAGAAAAACCGACAAATTCTATAACCCCAAAATCACGAAGGTAGAGGTGACGATCGAGGGAGTCCCCAATCAACTGTACAGCGCGGGTCTTCGCGCGCACCAGCAGTGGGATGAAGTAAGAAAGCAGTTTGCGGCCGGCTCTAAACGCTCTCCGGAGGTTGCAGCAGTTGCCAAAGACCTGCATCTCTCGGCCGTCTCCCTCGCGGAGTTCCTGAATACCAAATACGCGTTATGGCTAGACATGCGAGCCAGCAACGATGACCAAATATACGGTAGCGGACGCCAAGTTGAGAACGCTAGTGAGGGTGTGACGATCCAGATAACCAAAGAGGCGGATGGAGCCGGGCCATTGAACGTGTACTTATATATAATTACAGACGCACAACTGAACATCGAAGATGGCCGATACGTATCAGCGATCTACTAAATTTAGCAATCAATACCAATTCACGATTGGAGATGCCCACTCTGCCATAATATGTGGGCAGACAGGATGTGGAAAAACGGTTTTCATCCTCGACTTACTCGAGGGGTCCTACCGCGATGCCTTTCGTCACATTGTGATCCTATGTCCCACTGTGCGGCACAACGATACTTATCAGCGGCGCCCGTGGATATGGACCGACCCTGAGGTATACGTTATTGACCCCGGTGATAGGCTTCATGATTGGTTTGCGTGGTTTATACCAAAGATTCCAGGGTGAGCCCACCCTATATGTGATTGACGATTGCTCGGCCAAGGCGGCGATGACCAAAAAGAAGGACATGCTCTCCGAGCTCGCATTTTCTGGCCGCCATGCGAGGCAAAGCGTATGGATCTCCACTCAAAAATACAACGCCGTCCTCAAAGATCTGCGCGAGCAAACGAAATGGGTCGCCCTCTTTCACTGCAAGGACCGAGACTCATTCGATGACTGTCTTCGAGAGAATGACGTTATCCCAACGCGCGAGGAGCGCCTGGAGGTTCGACAGATGCTTTCCGAAACTAAGCACGCCAAGCTTCTGCTAAAGACTGATCAACCAACTGCTTATAAAGTAATCAATTAATAATTTTGAAATTAGTAACTGCTGAGTAAATGCTTAACAATTAGCAATTGCTGAAGAAATGCTTAGCAAATGTTGAACAAATGCTGAACAATGGTTAACAATGTTAACAATTTGGTGTTCCGCTGCGAGCTTTGTTGCGAGCATAACGGTGATCATAAGTATCGGGTGGTGCGCTTGGCAATATGTTAAAGTGATGAGACTTGTTAGAATAGTTAAATTAATTTTAAGAAAAATGAACTGCGACGAACTTCTCGATCAGCTAATGGAAGAAACCTCAACTCCGACTGCTGACATCCTGAAAGATAATGATCCGACAGAGCAATCGGGTTTGACAATCGCGATTGGGGCCGATACGAATGAAAATGCGGCGCGACGCGAGCGGCTAGCTGCGCTGGTTGCTGGGGGACAATCGGAGCATTATCTCGGTAGGCGTCTCTCAGTTTGTCAGGTGGATAAGATGTCGGATGCGGAGATTGATAAAATGTATGCGCGATACGAATCCAAATTGGGAGCAGAGATGACAAAAACTCTTGGATCGGCGGCTATTCATTTGTACGCTACCGCCGTTAGTATACTTCTCCCTATTCCAAACACCGAGGGGTTGATTCACGATCTAGAGACTGACCCTTTTATAGGACACACTCTTAGAACAGCCTGCTGCTCAATTTATCACAAGTTTGGAATGTACTTGGCTCCACTGACAACCGCGTTGACCACGGGTAAACACTGTCAATTTGGACATATATGCCCACGAACTATAAGCTTTAATATTATAAATGATGACACAAGACACACCCGCGAGAGTGACGGAACAGCAATCCCCGATTGCAACTCCAATTTCGAACCCGATTACATCGCGATTGGAGTTGGAGTTGAACCCGATTACACGACATAAAAACCCAAAAAGACAGGCAGCTGGGCGGGCGGCGGCTGCCACCCGAAAAGTTAAACAAGATAAAATACTCGCCGAGCTTCGGGAGGTCAAACTCCAATCGAGATTGGGGACGGAGACAGCAAAACATCTGCAATCGGTTCCGAGTGCAACAACACCCCCGGAACCGATTGCTCCAACCAACTGATTGGACCCCGTGGGTTGTTGGTGATGGTCTGACAGTTGTGGGCACCCTGGGTGTGCTTTACCATCTCTACAACAGAACCCCAACTCCAGCGGCGGTTCCTTAAAAAGTTACGAAACGATTGGATGCACCCCATTTAAACATTGATCGCGATCCCTTTTATGTGCAATAATTATAACAATGGCTGAACAAGATGGCAAAATGATAGTGAATGCGTTTTATCACGCCGTGGTGATATCGGGTTTCAGTATCGGGTATGCTCGACTATCAAAGATGGCCCTAGGAGGGTCCACTCCCAAATTGGACTTTACTGTGAGAGACGCAGGGCTCGCGACCTTAGATGTAGCGGCCTCAGTTTCGACCCGAGATTATCTAATTAAAGTTGGAATTCTACCTGCTAATATATGGAAATAAATGGCTTCGATCGGAATAATGATAGGTGGCGCACTTGTAAACGCATTGGCGTTCAGCGGTAGCAACTTTATATTCTCGAAAATAGGAAAATCGGACGTGGATGAGGAGCGCAAGCGTCACTATTTAGCTGTAGAACAACTCAATAGCGCAAAGGAAGCGTGGTCGAAAAAACGAACCGCCCATCTGGACTGGGTCAACGAAGAGCTTCGCCGCGAGAATCACGCCTCGCAAACTTTCCAGAACGTTGAAGAAGCCAACCGCGAGTACGCGCTGGCATATCCGCAGAAAAATCTCCATCCAATGGATCCCGAGCCCCAACTTTCAGATTTCTATGTACCGTCAGAGGCCCAAAAAGATCGCGAGATCGCGTTCATCGTCATGGGAATGGGTGTGGTGGATCTCGTTGGCTACTATATTGAATAAATTAATTAATTAAAAAAATATTTTTTATAAAAATATATATATAGAACGATGTTAGTTGACGAACTTTATTACGCTATGATCGATGTAGGCTACACTGCCAAAAAACATCGTATAGCTGGTGCAAAGAGTATGATTCGTCTGGCCCAAGATTCTCTCGAGACGTGGCGCGAGGATGAAATAGCGGCCACCCTTTTCGCAAAGCGGCTGTTAGAATCCTCCTCAACTCCAATCGATTCCTCCGAGTTCCTTCAGAACTTAACCTCCAAAACCAATCGGGATTGGACTTCCAACAAAGGTTTATTATTAACGACGCAGTTACCGGACGAACTGGCGAGGGCATGTTGGAGATTGTCCGATATATTAGAATACTTCGCATACGATGAACACGCACAAACTTGATACCAAACTAACGCGCAAGCTAGCGAATACATACTATAGCCCACGTGGCTACTGGAAGGGACTCGCGGCCATCAAGAACCTCGCGGCGGCGACCAAGGTTTCAGAAAACGCTGTCAAGGAATGGCTCAAAAAGCAGGCCATCTGTCAGATCTATTTACCCGCGCCTCACAATATTCCGCGCCCGAAATTCGACGTGCCGGTGCCGAACCAAGTTCACCAAGCGGATCTCCTGTTTCTCCATCACGATCGCGTCGGTCGCAAAACGTACAAGTACGCACTGACAATCGTTGACGTAGTGAGTCGTTATAAGGGGGCTGAGCCGTTGGCCACTAAAGAGTCTAAGGAGGTGGCCGAGGCTCTTTCCAGAATATATAAGAGGAGTCCTCTCAAATGGCCGAATCTTCTTCAGGTCGATCCCGGCCACGAGTTCATGGGCGCGGTCTCTCATCTATTGTCTAAGCACAAAGTTTCTATCAGACGCGGCCGCGTCAACATCCACCGGGACCAGGGGATCGTGGTGCGGTTAAATCGAACCCTGGCTGTTCGGATACCAATCTGCCAAAGAACTTGTAGACCCTCATTCGGATCGACCGAGTGGGTGGCCAGACTGCCCGCCATGGTCTCCGCACTGAACGGAGAGGTGACCAGATTGATAGGTAAGAAGCCCGTGGATGCCATCAAGTCTAAAAAGGTGACGAGCAAGCCCTCTGCCGTCTCGCGCGGGCGACCCGTTGGTTTAGAGGAGCAACGACTTCCATCGGATGTTGACGTCCGGTACCTCTATCAACCGGGAGAGCTCGAAGGTGGCAGCAGCCGCGCGACTGATCCCGTGTGGTCTCTGAATGTATATCATCTGGATCGCTCTATTACCAAACCCGATGAGCCCGTGCTCTATTATTTGGCTGATGGTCCATCTCGCGGTTTTGTTCGCGAAGAACTTCTTATGGTACCTTCTGACACCCAGCTACCCCCCGAGTCTTTAGTATTCTATCCTTTTTCAGAGATCTTTTTTTTACCTATCCTATAGGCTCTGTGTGCAACCCGTCTTCCATCACTCTCCTCTTGTCGTAGTACGCCGACAACCCCAACTTCTCCTGCCTGTACAGTGCAGTCTGCGTTTTTGTTCCACCGTAGACAACACTTGCAAACTCAACGCGAACGCAACGCGAACGCAACGGTTTGCTGTAGCGTTGTATACGTTGTTTAAACGTATAATACGTTTCGTACACGTGTAATACACATTGTCAAACCGTTTAGTTTAAAAGCGTTGTATACGTTGTTTTTAACGTATAATACGGTTCGTACACGTGTAATACACATTGTCAAACCGTTTAGTTTAAAAGCGTTGTATACGTTGTTTAAACGTATTATACGGTTCGTACACTTGTAATACACATTGCCAACCCGTTTTAAAGCGTGTAATAGGTTTAGCTTCAAGGCGTATAACACGCTTTGGCGTATACATATGTAGCGAGGTGAAAGCGTTGAAACGTGTACAACTCTTTACCTGGAAGCGTGTAGCTATATGAAAGCGTTGAAACGTGTACAACGGTTACACGTTTTAACGCGAATACCTGTTCGGCCCCGATCGCTTCGAGGCGGCATTGTTTCATCCCTTTTAAAATATCGCGAATACATGTACCTGTTCGGCCCGGATGGTTTACAGGCGGATCGTTTCGCACCTACATGTACCACCATTCCGCACATGCGAATTATTGTAAGGCAGACTCATTTCGCCCCTGATATGGAAAATGAATTATACGGGTGTAAACAACAATACATTGCAGCTCCATTATAACGCGATGGTCGGGGTACGTTGTATAGTGCTCGCGATAGACAGACGCTTATTACAATGTATAATGATCGCGATCAACAGGCGCTTAAAAGGATTAATTGATAATAAATAATGGTCACGTGTCCTGCCTATTCATGCGGACGATTAGCTGTTGATACGTGCATAATCCCACCGAAAATTCCGCATGAACTCTGAATTTTGTGTCAACTTTTCAACACCATTTACGGAAAGTATTTTCGAAATCAATATCGGCGAAATATGGCGACAGATCTGCGTATAATCCAGTGTTTTTTTTTTATTCCATTCCTTTCGGAATACACATTTACGGGTATGAAATTATTAAATAATTTATTTTTATTTTTGTTATTTCTCAATGAAAGTATACGTTGTGACCACTCATTTGAACCGTCTCGACGAGACGGTTTAAATGGTGCTCGCGGCATATACTTCTGAGTGCATATAAGGAAAATATTTTCCCACAAACATAATCGTATCCTCAGCATGAAATGGGTTACTGCATGATTGCCCCATGAGTCACAGGTTCGCGACGTCTGCGGAACATCAAAAGGCGTGTTGACCAATCAGTAACATTTCAAAACATAGCCTAAAGGAGTGCACGTGGTCACGACGCATTTCTCGTGCTGAATGATGTCATACAATAAGCACGGTTTAGTGTTATCGATTTCTTTGCACAAAGCAACACACAAATCTCGTCTGCGTAATACAGAGTGGCCTGCGGTTCTCTTACCAGGCGAATTGCAATTCCTGGAGCGCAGGATTGCAATTCGCGTTCCCATTAATTGCAATTGGACCGCAATCGGACCGCAATCGGACTGCAATCATTTGACCGTGGTCCAAAGAGTTGGTTGCGGAATTGCAATACTTATAGCGCAGTTCGCGCTGCGCTCCGCTTTTAATTGCAATTTACGCTCCTTTGTTTCTGTAAACTGCGAAAGAATGACCGCTTTACGCCACAGGCAATGTTGAATATCCCCCACCCACTTGAATTCATGTAGTATAAGACTCTTATCTATACAGATTGAGTTGAATACAATGGAATTATTTTAGTAGCCCTGTGCTTTACGCTGCGCTCTGCGGTAAAGCCAGCGGACCGCTCTGCTTAACCAATGCGGCAATAAAATCGAAATAGTTGACAAACGTATCCGTGTTCCAATCCAAAATTTTATCCCATCTATCTAATTCAAAGTGACTACCCTAGAAAGTCAGCGGTATTTGTGATCTGTTTTTTTGGTGCGCAATATAAATCGGCGGGTTATTGCGAGACAAACAGTGAAACATTGACCTTGACAATTTCTTGGACAAAACAAAATGTCGTCACTCACTCACTGCCGTTCCGAATATCAAGAACACATTAATAGACACCACCATGCTGACAATATATTTATTTTCATATAAAATCAAATGATAATGTGTGGTCTACGGTATAATATAGCAAAACAAAGCATCAATTTTGCGTTTTGTTTACTTTTTCGTCTGTATCACGTTTTCCTATTATGTTGACATTATTTCGACGCGATCCTATAGTCGACATGACAATTTCTGAGATCAATACAACTTTTCATAATGTCTTTCAATTTCAAGCTGCAAGGAGACTGTGAATTGCATATTAACCATAATAACATGGTGAACATATTGATAATAATTTTAAAAGAAAAGCATATTTTAATTTTCGAAACCTGATCATAAAAATTAAAATATTAAAAATTTATTTTGGAATTAGATTTATATTACTGCAAACGTTCTGTTCTAGCTGTTGATTTCTATTGGCCCGATTCAAATTTTGTGAAGATAATATTTATTCCGGTGATAGCCATCTATTTAAAATAAAACGGTTTACTTGTGTCACAGAGTGAGAAAGATAAATAACAGCCCGGAATCGAACCAGGGACCTCATGTTTACCGTACCATGCCCATGACTCTACCGAGCAAGCTAACAAGGCACAGATCATACACACTTCATCCCCATGGTCAGTTGCGTACTGTGACATTCTTCTCCGCCAAATTGAAATTCGTCCTTGAATTCTATGTTTAATTTTTGTCTCCGAATTCCATATGTTTGGGTACAATTTGGGAGTATTTATCAGTCACGGTCCTTTGTTGGGCAACAGAATACTCAATTATCGTCCGTACCCAGAGTTCCGGTGCTCCATAGGTTTTTCCTGCAGAGTACCGAATCGGATCTCATTCGCGCTTTAGCTGTTAATTGTGACATATTTTTCTGTACTTATTACACAGAAATGAATAAGTATAATACTGACATTTCTTTCAATTGAAAAATACAGAAAATATGTCGCAATTAACAGTTGAAGTGCAAATCAGATGTGATTTGGTACTTTGCAGGGGAAACCTACGGAGAGCACCATTATAAACTCTCGGTACGGACGATGCGGGAGTATTCTGCAGAGTTACTTCCCGCAACTACGTTGTTCGCTAAATGTCACAGGGTGAGAAAGATGTGCACCAGCCCGGAATCGAACCGGGGATCTCTGGTTTACCACACCATCGCTCTACCTGCTGAGCAAACCGGGCACAAATACACACTTATTCACCATAGTGATCACTTCATTCAACCAAAAATTCACAAGCTAGAAGTTATGCCAAATTATTACAGTCAACGTCACAGATTATGCTCTTGGCGACATTAGCGGACACAAATTTGTCCATCAATTTGATTAAATAAACAACGGAATCTGACAGATAACACTACGACGGCGCATGGAAACACATCATTATTCTGGTACTTGGAATCAAAATGGTGGATATTAAGATCAATATGTGAGGCGCTGACGGAACCTTTAACACATTTTTTTATCACGATAGTAGCTACAGGGATTGTTGGACGCATTTGATTTAGAGAAACAAGAGATTACAATGGATTGGATAATATACTAAGTGACATTTTGTTCTAACGTACACCAAACATAGAGGATTAAATTTGCGACAATGTTGGATTCTGGATTTTGTGGACAGGTCGACAGAAATCGGAGCTGGATAAGAACCGACAGACGTGATTCTGAATATGCGTGCTTGGTCTGTGGTTTTTCTTCCAGATCATGTCATGCATGTTTTAATTTCACGTCATGTCAAAGCAGCACTATTGAATATAATGAATAACTTTAATATTCTACACCAGAATTAAAGTTCATTCATCGTCTGATGTGTAACTGATAAATTAAGGTAAGTTACTTGTATATGACAACTTTTGCCTCACCACGATAGAGGAGGGGGCATTTAGTGTTACCCTTGACCTTGTCCGTTCTTCCGTCCGTCACCAACCTAGTAACTCGAAAAACTTTTAAACCGTAATAGCTACATACCTGAAACTTGGTACATGTATGTTTGATTCGACCCCATGGTCATGGATTACTCTCCCCCTTTTCAAGTTAGAATTTTTCCAATTTTGTCTTGTAGCTCGTAAAAACTTTTAAACCCTAATAGCTACACACCTGAAACTTGGTATGTCCTTATGATGAGTAGATTTGCAAAGTTTATTTTCATTCGACCCCGAGTCATGGATTATCTCCCTCTTTTTGAATTAGAATTTGAAAATTTGCCTTGTAACTCGTAAAACTTTTGTAATAGCTACAGCACTGAAATTTGATATGTAGCTTCCTTCTGATGAGTAGATGCAGAAAGTTTATTTCGATTTTTGATTCGAACCCCAGTGTCATGGATTATCTCTCCCTTTTGGACACTGGAATTTTGCCTTGTTTACTATCAAAGCGATATGTGGGGTATCCGTGTTCTATGAACACATTTTCTAGTTTAGTTATCTCCCTTTGTTTTTTCGCGCACTGATTTGTCCGGCGCATAACGCGAACACCCTTTGCAATATTTTTATGAAAAACTTAACACATGCATAGGTCTCACTGGACAGGGCGGAGCTAGCGTTAAGGTACATGCCCACTCAGTAGGCAAAAAATGTTCTTTATGTCAGAGACATCATCGGAGACATTTTCTGGCCAGATAAACAATCATTTACCATTACCCACGTATTGTTTGGCATTATTATACATTTTATATCAGAATAAAATTTCCACATTGATATCAGGGACGATAACCGTGTTTCCTTAAAATGTTAACGGACATTACTATTTATTCTCTGTATTTATTTTTTGATGTGCAATGATCATACTTTATAATCTGTCAATTTTTTTTTCAGTTGATGCATTTAATTTAATAGTATAAATAATTATAAAATATATTCCCCATTTGCACATGAAAATAACGATACCACCGCGCGTCACTATCAGTAAAATAAATATTACCAAATGATTATATCTGTATAGCGGGCACTCGTAATGTTTATTATTAAAGTAGTGGAATAGTGACAATTATACACTTATTTAATTCCCATAAAGAGCATTTTTAGCCTACTGAGTGGGCTTGCACCTTTAAAAAGGGGTTGGACAATTGTTGTCGCGACTGCCTGAGAACAGTGCGATATAGTCTGCACATTGACGTCCATCTGTATTTTTTTTGCCGAGCCTGCTTGCGGAAAGCGAGACTTAGTGATCACAATGACGTCCGTGCGTCAGTCCGTCCGAAATCGGTGTATGTTTTTAAATACCATATCCTCAGTCACATTGACTTGAAACATCAAATGCTTATTAGTCATAATCCATATATTCATTCTGTCATCCCCACTCATGCGGCCCCTGTGCCCCAAGGTCAAGGTCAAATGACTTTGTTTTTGAAATTTTTTGTTAAAGTTTTTGCATACCTATATCTCCACAACACTTACCCAGATTTGCTTCAAACTTCAGATAATTCTTTATTATCATCCATATTTTCATATTATAGCCCACGCATGCGACCCACATGCCCAAGATCAAGGTCAAATGAATTTCAAATTTGCGTTAAAGCTTTTACATACGTTAATTCAAACTTCAAATAAATATACTCGGACACCATCAAATGCCTCGGTGGGCTCAACATGCGGGCCATGGCCATCTGATTTTTATTTACCGTAGGTTAAAGTTTTTAAGAACACTATATCTCAGAAACAGCTTCGCCAATTCACTCGAAGCTTCACATGTGTGTTTATCATCATCCATATTTTCATTCTATGCTCAACTCCTGCAACCCCTGTGCCCAATATCAAGGTAAAATTACTTTTTTAGTTTTTGACATGCCTGCATGTGGACAGTGCGATATAGTTGTCACATTGGCCTACATACGTACGTACGTACATCCGTCCGGTTAAATTTTTTTGATTTAAGGTTAAAGTTTTTAAAGGTACATGCCCACTCAGTAGGCACAAACTGTTCTTTATAGCAATTAAATAAATGTATAATTGTGTCACTATTCCACCAGTTCTAAAAATTATGTGTGCCCGCTATCCATATATAATCATTTAGTAATATTTATTTTACTGATAATGACTAGCAGTGGTATCAAGCTATTTTCATATTCAAATGAGGCATGATATTTTTATGCCACCGGGTGCACCGTTTCAAAGAAACGGTGGCATATAGTGTTTGGACCGTCCGTCCGTCTGTCCGTCCGTCACACTTTTCGGTTAACCACTTTGTCATAGTTTCTCAAATATGCTGCAGGTGGCATCCGCGTTCGACAGACGCATTTCTTGTTTTTAATAATTTATGCTAATTAAAGGTACATACCCACTCAGTAGGCACAAGGACATTAAAGTTATGTGTATTCTCAGTTATTTGTAGGAATTAAATAAGTGTATAATTGTGTCACTATTCCACCAGTTCTAAACATTACGAGTGCCCGTTATATGGATATAATCATTTAGTAATGTTTATTTCACTGATAGTGACACGCGGTGATATCAGGCTATTTCCATAGGCAAATGGGGCATGATATTTTTTTTTAATTACTTATACTAATTAAATGTGTTTCCCTGAAAAAATAATGTTTTCGACAGATTATAAAGTATGATCATTGCACATCAAAAAATAAATAGTAATGTCTTGGTAACATTTTAAGGAAACACGGTTATCGCCCCTGATAGCAGTGTGGAAATTTACGGCCGATATAAAATGTATAATAATGCCAATAAATATGTGTATTAATGATGAATTAATGTTTATTTTGCCAGAAAATGTCTCAGATGATGTCTCTGATATAACACTATATCTCTGAAACCGCTTCACCAATTCACTCGAAACTTCACATACGGTGTATTTGTCACCCACATTTTCATTATTATTTATATGTGCCCAATGTCACTGTCAAATTACTTTGAAATTTCCCTTAAAGTTTTTGTTGGGCCCGCTTGCAGACAGAGCGATATAGTTGGCACATTGGTGTGCATTCAGGATAAATTTTTTGGTTAAAGTGTTTTTTAGTTAAAGTTTTTGGGTATACTATCAAAGCCTCGGCGGGTGCGGCATGTTTTTACGTCAACGGGCTAAAGCTTTGTTGCAATAAAAAAAATTGTTTGTACTATCAAATGCCTCGGCGGGCACGACATGCAGGCCATGGCCATCTAGTTATTATGGCATACGATTTGATCAGTCGGCCATCACACCATGACTAGTTTAGCACTTGATCAGTCGGCCATCGCACCAGGACTAGTTTAGCACTTGATCAGTCGGCCATCACACCAGGACTATAGTTTAGCACTTGATCAGTCGGACATCGCTCCAGGACTAGTTTAGCACTTGATCAGTCGGCCATCACACCAGGACTAGTTTAGCACTTGATCAGTCGGATCGCTCCAGGTCTAGTTGACTTGGACAGTGGCCATCGCACCAGGACTAGTTTACTTGAATCGTTTCCCATCTCACCAGTATCAGCCACTTGATCAGTCGGCCATCGCACCAGGACTAGTTTAGAACTTGTCAGTCGGCCATCACACCAGGACTAGTATAGCACTTGATCAGTCGGCCATCGCACCAGGACTAGTTTAGAACTTGTTCAGTCGGCCATCACACCAGGACTAGTATAGCACTTGATCAGTCGGCTATCGCACCGACTAGTTTAGCCCTTGATCAGTCGGCCATCGCACCAGGACAAGTAATAGCACTCGATCAGTCGGCCATCGCACCAGGACTAGTTTAGAACTTGATCAGTCGGCCAGCGCTCCAGGACTAGTTTAGCACTTGATCTGTCGGCAATCTCACCATGACTAGTATAGAACTAGATCAGTCAGCCATCGCTCCAGGACTAGTTTAGCCCTTGGTCAGTCGGCCATCATACCAGGACTAGTTTAGCCCTTGATCAGTTTTGCCATCATACCAGGACTAGTGTAGTCCTTGATCAGTCGGCCATCGCACCAGGACTAGTATAGAACTTGATCAGTCGGCCATCGCACCAGGACTAGTTTAGCCCTTGATCATTCGGTCATCGCACCAGGACCAGTAGAGCACTTGATCAGTCTGCCATCGCACCATAAGTGAGATGGCCATGTCATCCTGCGTTACAGACAGAAGTGGTGGTCGGTGGGGGGGTGTAGTGTAGTCATAGACACAAACTGGTGGTGGTGATATAGACCGGAACTTTTAGGATGCCAAATGTAGATGGCTGGTGTGTGTGGGGGATCATTGTTTTGTGTCCCCCGCGGTGGTGCGGAGTACAATGATGAATTACTTATGAATCGCAGGCGGGAGTGTAGTATTTCACCATGCCCAGTACGTATATCACTTGATTAGTTGGCCATCTCACCATGCCCAGTATAGCACGTGATCAGTCGGCCATGCCGAGTATAGCACTTGATCAGTCGGCCATCGCACCAGGACTAGCAGAGCACTTGATCAGTCTGCCATCGCACCATAACTAGTATAGCGCTTGATCAGTCGCCCATTGCACCATGCCCAGCATAGCACTTGATCAATTGGCCATCTCACCATGCCCAGTATAACACGTGATCAGTCGGCCATGCCGAGTATAGCACTTGATCAGTCGGCCATCACACCAGGACTAGTTTAGAACTTGATCAGTCGACCATCGCACCAGGAATAGTTTAGCCCTTGATCATTCAGCCATCGCACCGAGACTAGTTTAGCCCTTGATCAGTCGGCCATCGCACCAGGACTAGTATAGCACTCGATCAGTCGGCCATCGCACCAGGACTAGTTTAGCACTTGATTAGTCAGCCACGTCATCCTGCGTTACAGACAGAAGTGGTGGTCGGTGGGGGGGTGTAGTGTAGGCATAGACACAAACTGGTGGTGGTGATATAGACCGGAACTTTTAGGATGCCAAATGTAGATGGCTGGTGTGTGTGGGGGATCATTGTTTTGTGTCCCCCGCGGTGGTGCGGAGTACAATGATGAATTACTTATGAATCGCAGGCGGGAGTGTAGTATTTCACCATGCCCAGTACGTATATCACTTGATTAGTTGGCCATCTCACCATGACCCCAGTATAGCACGTGATCAGTCGGCCATGCCGAGTATAGCACTTGATCAGTCGGCCATCGCACCAGACTAGCAGAGCACTTGATCAGTCTGCCATCGCACCATAACTAGTATAGCGCTTGATCAGTCGCCCATTGCACCATGCCCAGTATAGCATTTGATCAGTTGGCCATCTCACCATGCCCAGTATAGCACGTGATCAGTCGGCCATGCCGAGTATAGCACTAGATCATTCGGCCATCACACCAGGACTACTTTAGCACTTGATCAGTCGGCCATCGCACCAGGACTAGTATAGCACTCAATCAGTCGGCCATCACACCAGGACTAGTATAGCACTCGATCAGTCGGTCATCGCACCGGGACTAGTTTATAACTTGATCAGTCGGCCATCGCACCAGGACTAGTTTAGAACTTGATCAGTCGACCATCGCACCAGGAATAGTTTAGCCCTTGATCAGTCGGCCATCGCACTGAGACTAGTTTAGCCCTTGATTAGTCGGCCATCGCACCAGGACGACTAGTATAGCACTCGATCAGTCGGCCATCGCACCAGGACTAGTTTAGTGGTGGTCGGGGGTGGGGGTTGTTGTGTAGTCATAGACAAAAACTGGTGGTGGTGGTGATACACATTGTTCCCACTGTGGGATATAGACCGGAACTTTTAGGACGCCAAATGTAGATGGCTGGTGTGTGTGGGGGATCATTGTTTTGTGTCCCCGGCGGTGGTGCGGAGTACAATGATGAATTACTGATGAATTGCTGTATTGAACACACATGTATATGCACTGTGATACCGTACTTCACAATCCTCAGTTTTAAATTGTTTCTGTATCGTAAAACTGAACATTTATTCATTTTGAAAAACTTAAAATTGTGGCAGATGATCGAAATGAAAACCGGATGTTTACATGCGAAATGAACCGGTGCATCGGTATATTTTAACCGCACGATGACCCACTGTATATTCATACCATATCCGTACGGATATATCGTATATACGAACGGATATCGTATGTTTTTTGTATAATATTCGTATAGTACGTTGTATAATGTAAACAAACTGTACTATACGATGATACGGTAAGTTTTTAACGGAAATAGCGAAAGAATGACCGCACAAACGGTATCGCGAAGAATGACCGCACAAACTGGACCGCGAAAGAATTACCGCACAAACGGTATCGCGAAAGAATGACCGCAACAACGACCAAAAGCGATTGGAGCCGCATTGAGACTGCAATTTCAGAGCGGACGAATTGCAATTCAACGACCGCTGGATTGCAATTCTTGGTAAGTGAATCGCAGGCGGGAGTGTAGTATTTCACCATGCCCAGTACGTATAGCACTTGATTAGTTGGCCATCTCACCATGCCCAGTATAGCACGTGATCAGTCGGCCATGCCGAGTATAGCACTTGATCAGTCGGCCAACGCACCAGGACTAGCAGAGCACTTGATCAGTCTGCCATCGCACCATAACTAGTATAGCGCTTGATCAGTCGCCCATTGCACCATGCCCAGTATAGCACTTGATCAGTTGGCCATCTCACCATGCCCAGTATAGCACGTGATCAGTCGGCCATGCCGAGTATAGCACTAGATCATTCGGCCATCACACCAGGACTACTTTAGCACTTGATCAGTCGGCCATCGCACCAGGACTAGTATAGCACTCAATCAGTCGGCCATCACACCAGGACTAGTTTAGAACTTGATCAGTCGGCCATCACACCAGTACTACTTTAGCACTTGATCAGTCGGCCATCGCACCAGGACTAGTATAGCACTCGATCAATCGGCCATCGCACCAGGACTAGTTTATAACTTGATCAATCGGCCATCACACCAGTACTACTTTAGCACTTGATCAGTCGGCCATCGCACCAGGACTAGTATAGCACTCGATCAATCGGCCATCGCACCAGGACTAGTTTATAACTTGATCAGTCGGCCATCGCACCAGGACTAGTTTAGAACTTGATCAGTCGACCATCGCACCAGGAATAGTTTAGCCCTTGATCAGTCGGCCATCGCACTGCGACTAGTTTAGCCCTTGATTAGTCGGCCATCGCACCAGGACTATTATAGCACTTGATCGGTCAGACATCGCACCAGGACTAGTTTAGAACTTGATCAGTCGGCCATCGCACCACGACTAGTTTAGAACTTGATCAGTCGGCCATCGCACCAAGACTAGTTTAGTCCTTGATCTGTCGGCCATCGCACCAGGACTAGTTTAGAACTTGATCAGTCGGCCACCGCACCATGACTAGTTTTGCCCTTGCTCAGTCGGCCATCGCACCAGGACTAGTTTAGAACTTGATCAGTCGGCCATCGCACCAGGACTAGTTTAGAACTTGATCAGTCGGCCACCGCATCAAGACTATTTTGTTTTGCCCTTGCTCAATCGGCCATCGCACCAGGACTAGTTTAGACTTGATAAGTCGGCCATCGCACCACGACTAGTTTAGAACTTGATCAGTCGGCCATCGCACCAAGACTAGTTTAGCCCTTGCTCAGTCGGCCATCGCACCTGGACTAGTATAGCACTCGATCAGTCGGCCATCGCACCATGACTAGTTTAGAACTTGATCAGTCGGCCATCGCACCAAGACTAGTATAGCACTTGATCAGTCGGTCATCGCACCAGGACTAGTAGCACTTGATCAGTCGCCACGTCATCCTGCGTTACAGACAGAAGTCTCGGCCACTCACCGCTTACACAGAATGGTGGTCGGGGGCGGTGGGGGGGGGGGGTGTGTAGTGTAGTCATAGACAAAAACTGGTGGTGGTGGTGATACACATTGTTCCCACTGTGGGATATAGACCGGAACTTTTAGGACGCCAAATGTAGATGGCTGGTGTGCGTGGGGGATCATTGTTTTGTGTCCCCGGCGGTGGTGCGGAGTACAGTGATGAATTACTGTATATTGAACACACATGTATATGTACAGTGATACCGTACTTCACAATCCTCAGTTTTAAATATTGTTTCTGTATCGTAAAACTGAACATTTATTCATTTTGAAAAACTTCAAATTATGGCAGATGATCGAAATGAAAACCGGATGTTTACATTCGAAATGAACCGGTGCATCGGTATATTTTAACTACAGGATGACCCACTTTATATTCATACAATATCCGTACGGATATATCGTATATACGAACGGATATCGTATGTTTGTATAATATTCGTATAGTACGTTTGTATAATCACTGATAATGTAAACAAACTGTACTGTACGATGATACGGTAAGTTTTTACCGGAAATAGCGAAAGAATGACCGCACAAACGGTATCGCGAAAGAATGACCGCACAAACTGGACCGCGAAAGAATGACCGCACAAACGGTATCGCGAAAGAATGACCGCAAAAACGGGACCGCGTTTGGACCGCAATTAGACTGCAATTAGACTGCAATTCCAGAGGGGAAGAATTGCAATTCAAGGACCGCTGGATTGCAATTCTTGGTAAGCGAATCGCAGGCGGGAGTGTATCACAGGTTGAAGTAACGGACCGAGGTCAAAAAATACATTAAATATGCCTAAAAGCTTCAATGAATGAAGAAAAAAATAATATTTTTTTTTATTTTACACCCTCCATATAAAAAATCATTGTTTTCTTCATTCATTGATGCTTTTAGCATATTTTATGTATTTATAGACCTCAGAAATGGCGAGTCTAGGAACTCTCGTATCTTTACGCTGAAGCCAGTCTATTTCTGTCACTAATCCGCTATACACCTGTCCCACGCGTGTGTTAAGAAATATCGATATTTGAGAGAAACTAAATACACAGCGCGCTGCACACTGGTTTAAAAAGGATATGGCCCGCGGATATGTGTCATAAATTACTTGGTGGTCAAAACCGATCAGTTTACAAGGTTTATAGCGAAATAGCAGCCGACTGGCAATTTTTCTCGGACCGATTTTTAAGACTAGTTTTCAAATCTCAATCGGTCTGAGAGTTCAAAAATCGGTCCAGAACCGGAAAACTGAACATTTTAGAAGCCCTGCTGAGTCTAGAAGTATATATACACACACGAAGAACGATCTGTGCATGCGCATTCTACGCGATGCACGGTTGGCATACCAAAACGTGTAATGCGTTAAAACACGTGGAAACGTGTTATACGTATAACACGGTTTCATCTGTACGGTGCTGTGTACATGTAGAAGCGAGTAACCGATCGTCAAATAAAGCGTTAAATCGTTTAAACGATTTACCTTAGCGTTGTATACGTTTACAACCGTTGTATACGTTTACAACCGTTGTACACGGATTACACGCTTTTGAAACTCAATGCGTTGTTTACAACCGTTGTATGCGTTAAACTTTACAACCGTTGTACACGGATTACACGCTTTTGAAACTCAATGCGTTGAACACGGTTTGTTCGACTTTCGCGCATGCCCAATAGTGGGGAAACGTAACGCATGGCCGAAAATGTATTACACGTAGACGACACACGGTTTGAAACGCAACTAACGGAAACTCCACGGATACGCAACGCAAAACACTTTGTACACGTATAAACCCGGAACATTTTGACAGAAACGACTGTACGTCTTCATCACCCCGTTAACCATTCGGTATCCCCTGTTCTCCGCCATACCCCTACCCCCTTCGAGAGCACTCTTGTATCTTCCCCAAGTCAGATCGTTAGATCTCTTTGACATCCCCTTGGCCGAGTGCTTAGATTTTCCGTCACCACTCACTTAGTAACAGTTGCTACACAGAGCGATGGCTCTATCTCCCTCGAATTCCAGCTTGAACAATCCCGGAGTTCTGTTGCTCCACGCGTCCCACGCCAACCACTCGGTCTTCTCCTTATTGAACTTTCTCTTCATCTTCTTTCTCACCACCTCCGCCAGCGTCTTCTCAGACACCGCGAAGTACATACTGTCAGTGTCCATCTGTATAAGTTCGAAATCTCCGCGATCCACGTACTTGTCCAAGAAGTCGTAGTGGAACTCCAGCATCCGGAGCTTGGCCAACTGGTAGACCGCTATGCCACACTGAAACGGTCTGTTGATCACCACTCGAGTCTTCCTGCTCGATATCTCGTAAGCCTCCCCAATCTCCTCCAGGTCTTCGAACCACGCCGACCGGTCGACAGTTTTCTCATCCTTCGTATATGTGGTGTTCATGTGTCTCTCTTGTACCTCTATCAGCTTGCCACAACACGCGTTGCCAACCAGTTTGAATATCTCGGCCAACACCGCCTTGCTCTTGTCTACGTCCCCCGTCCGTCTGGCAGCGGTGACCTCTTCCACGAACCATTGAAACGGTTTGCCTGGCGTGTAGTCTATCACCCTATGCACCGCCTTGACGATCAGACTGTGCTCCAGATACCACTTTAGCAGTGGGGAGTATATGATCATCTTCTTGGCGGACATTGCCCCCACGAGCTTTCTCTGTCCTTCGACCCTTTTCCTCCCGGTCCCGGCCAGGTAGTCCTTCATGTGCTGCGGAACCTCGTTCTCATCGACTTCTCGATTAACAAACAGCGGTGACATTTCCGAGAACTTGTCTCTCAACGTTTCCGGGACCTCTATATCCAACTCCGCAAATCCGAACCACTTTTCACTCCTGACCTTCCTCACGAAACAGTCTACATACGACTGTCTTTCCGGATCGTCACACGTCCATATCGTCTCCTCCCCGCACGGCATGTCTTTCGACAGGGTAGACAGATACAGCGCATTGGCGTCGTACCCTATCACCGCCTTGCACATCTTCTCCTCCCGACTACCTACCTGACCCCTGATCGTCGACCTGCCAGCCTCTGCGTATCTGGAGAACACTATGGACGGACCACCGACCAATCCCTGCTTCATTATCTCATAAGTTTCAGACTTCGGCGACCACAGCTCGGGCGTGTCCGCCTTCCCATCGATCGACCCGCGGAGTAGGTACTGAAGGGAAACACCGGGCAGAGACACAGCATCCTTGAGTATATCCACACCTCTTCCTCTGTAGAACTCCGTCATCTTAGTCAGAGCCTCCAGGAACGGTCCGACATCCAAGTCGTTGTAGTGTTGCAACCATTCCTTGAACGTCTTCATCCCATTTTCTTGGAATACCTTCTTACACTCTTTCCACTCGGACAACGACAGTAGGAACTCACCCTTCTAACTTCGAGTACCACTCGGGATAGTCTGGCAGCCCCGGATGGTCGAGCTTGTCCGCGCTATCGAACCACTCGTACGGGAAGTGAGACTTTATCGTTTTACAGTCGTACGCCTTAACCCACCGGTCGTACGTGGTACCGGGTCCCAGATACTGGATGATGTCGAGAAATCTAAACTCCGGGGTAAACAGAAACATCGTCGTGCTGGCTCTCTTTCCGACTATCACCTTATTCACGGTGGCCGCCAACTTCTCTACAAAGTACTGCTTGATGAGGTTCAGGTTGTACCTGCTACAGTTGAACCCCACCACCGGGACTTGGTCAATCCAAGAGATAATCTTTGCTTGCTGAGACTTCGATAGCATATCTATGTCGGCCAGCAGATACTTCTTCCTAACCCCCTCCCTGATTGCCTTGCCTCTCATCTGCAGCTCGGTCACGAACTTCTCGACTAGCGTGTCGGGATCTCGTTCGCATATGTATGTGATCCCTTCATCCATCGTATCCCCCAACGACACCGATATAGGAACGTGCTCGACCTCGAAGGTCAGGTCTTTGGTGGGTTGAGTGGTTGTTGACTTGTCGATATAACCGCCTACGATGTCCGTAATACTAATATTGGTGATGGGTACAGAGTCGTCTCCTCCTCGCGCGGCGATTGTGGATAGTAGGTATTCACCTCATTCAACCACTCGCACTCCTACATCACCACCAGCTCGTAACCCTCATCCCTTATCTTGGCGTCTTGGATTTTCGCCCGCCTGTACAGCGATCTCGCGTGACCTCTCCTGCAATGCGTCGGACACCCGTGCCAGTAACATCCGTGAAACTGAAACACGGTCTCGGTCTCGTGACAATAACCGTCGACCGGATCGCCGGCCACCCACCTCTCTCCACCGTGACCACATGTCGCGTGATGTATGTGCTTTCCCACCTTCTCTTCTTCTCTATTCAACCATTGAATCGACCTCTCGCTCACTGACCCCTTGGGATAGAACGCCTTCTCGAAAGCCGACTGTGGTCTCTCTACCCTCTTACCTGGACATGTCACCACGGTCTTCCCACCCATGCAGGTGGTAGCGTGCCTGTGCATGTTACACGACTTTGTGAACCGTTGTTGACATCCGGTGCACCCGTACTCGTTCGTCATCTTGCGAAGGTTCGTTATGAGAAAAGAGTGACCTCCAAACATTCCTATCGTCATGATCTTCTCTCCGACCGCGTCGTAGTTTGCCGGAACCTTATCCTTCGTCGGTGGGCTCGTAAACGCGAATGCCCATCTTGAAGTGCTCTTCGACCTTCTTAATATCTTTCAGGGGAATTCCCTTACTATCCGGTCCGTTATCGTGACCGAGATATTCGTGAGCTAGAGTTCGTGCCTTCTCACAACAGCGGTCTGGTCTCCCTCCACGGTGGATGGCTATGCACCTAAACAGACATAAGTAGTCGTCGTACGTGTCGACGGAATACATTCCCTTTTTCTGTCTTAACCAGTCTGGGAGTTTTCCCGTTCCCATGAGAAGTTGTTGAGCGTCGATGATCATCTTCACCTCGACCGATATCCAACGAACGAAGGTCCATTTTGTGTTTGGTCTATCAACTTTGTCGATGTCCCTTCGACCTTTCTCTCTATCGGATATCCAACTCTCCGCTTTGGAAATCTCGTTTATCCACGGACTGCCCTTTGATTGTTTGTGATAGATCATCGTTTCGTCGGTCTCGATGTTCCTAATACGATAAGAGCACGAATACCTCAGATAACATGCCGTGGTCATCTCTGGGCGAATTCGATTCATTATGCGATTAGCGATCTCCCCATCTACCCCCCTCTCGAAAGTCCATACTATCTTCCTCCTACCCCTATCAACAGTTTCCCTAACTTCGGCTTCTTCTGCGAGAATCCTGGGACCCTCCTCCACCAAAGCTCTGGCGATATCTCTCCTACTTTTAGGAGGTCTCCCCACCAACCCTTGATAAATCTTAATGTAGTACGCCTTGTATAGTGGTTTTCTACGTGCGCTGGGATCTTCTTTTACACGCTGCGCGTAAGCAGTGGCACGCAGACTGGCCGTCGTCTCGTTCTCCAATTTCTCGGAGCGTTTTTTGGGGTCGGCGGGCAGTCTTCCGGTCGAAACCGCACGTCGCAGCCTCTCCTCGTAGACGACGGCTCGCGCGTCACTTATCCTATCTGCTATATCTTTCTTGAGTATCAAACCTCTTAGGCAAATTCCCCAACTCTTAGCTTGCTCTCTCATTTGCTTTATGGTAGACATTATACTGAGTATAACCAATAGATTTTTATCTTTAATAGGGTGTTATTTTTTTTGTTTGCTCTAGGAAATATATGGTCTCGCGGTTGATGAAAAATATGTTCTCATACATACCCGCCGAACAGTGGGGAAAATCCAAGTAGTATATAAGAGTCAACAATGATACCACCATGCGGTGGGAGGCACCGCACGTAGCCGGTGCCTTCTAGAGGGGGGTGGTATCATTTTGACTCTTATATACTACTTACCTGTTATGTATAACCCTGAACCTATTCAGAGTTCCAGATAAGCTGCGTATTTGCTTAAATACCCAATTAAAATTGCCAAAAACCAAATTGAAATTAGAAGTAATAGTTATCAAAAAGCAATACAAAATTTGTGGTACCTTTATCATGGTGCAGAAAACAATAACAGACCACAAATACAGAATATTTTTCTTATTTTCCATGAAAACACAGTTTGGTATTTCATTAGAATTGTCTGCATGGAAACAATTCTAATGAAATACCAAGACATGTTTTCATTTTGAAGCAAACTATTCAATAATTGCCGTCCGTTGATGTGTAAACAGTAGTGTGATTTTATTTTACCCAATTAAAATTTTGAAATACCCTATTGCTTCAGAAATGATGGAGTGACAATAGTCGGTTACTAATTCCTTTTCTGGAGCCCTGCCTATTGGTAATGTTATGAGTTATATTACTTTACGCATATACTTAAGGTGGAACCTTGTTTTTATGGCTAAAACGCTGTAAATGTTAGTTTTAGGTCTGAATGGTTGCGGACCAATTCTGCAGTCTAGCCAGATTATTATACTCGTCTACTCTGTATGATTCGACCCCCGTGTCATGGATTATCTCCCCATTTCTACTTATATAATTTTTCAATTTTGCCTTGCAACTCGTAAAACTTTTAAACCATACTAGATACAGACCTAGAAACTTGGTATGTAGCTTAATTCCTTATGATGAGTATATGCGTAAAGTTTGTAAATTTTTTATTCGAACACCGGGATGGGTTATCTCTCCCTTTTCAACTTTGGCGATTTTGTATACCGTAATAGCTACAGACCTGCAATAAACCGCAACATAAAACAGCTGATCGGGAACTTCGGCGACAGTTGACAGTGTCAAGGCTACCGGAAGCAAAACTCTTTCGGTATTATTAAATACTATTTAGTATTAAAATGATTAATAAATTATATGAAAAATAAATTTGAATATCAATATTGACTGTAAATTTAAAAAACAATTTTATACTTCATACATTGATAATATTTACCTTTTGCGATTTTTAACCAATCAGGCAGCAGCTTCTCGCTCCAACAAAAATGGCCGTTGTAAAATAGGTCGATTGAATTTTCTGACGAAGCACGATAAAAATCCGATTAATTCCAAAAGTAAGAAGCCTTGTGAACACACCACGATGTGTAATTCACCGTATACTTATAAAGAAGTAGATTCCGATGAAACATTATCATTGCCGACGCGTTGAACCTCTAAAAACAGTCGATAATGGGAAATTTGAGCAACAATTCAGGGACCCTCGATAACGACGACTTTTTCAGGGGAGGACTCGGTTACAAATCTAGTTCTGTACCACAGGCGCAAGGTACTCTTACACCCAATAAACGGCACTGAGACCCGGACTGGGGTATTTTCACAAATATTAAACATCAAATGGAATAGTAAGGTACCGATTTCTATCATATTAACAGATTTTTAAAAGGCACGTCTTTCACTTCGCAAAGTTCGTTGCTAACCTTTAATATCTATATATATACACCGTCATGTGATTTTTTTCCCGTCACCTGTGCCACAAACCGTACATAATACACATGTAATAGTCAGATACAAATACAAAATATACAATTACAGATATTCACCCTCTTTTGCTCTTGCAGTACTGGGTAGAAATCACTGTTCTATTAAGACTTCATGGTTAAGTCGTACATTAGAATCATCATTAATGAAAGACCTGAATTTTCAATAAAAAACTTACACGTGTTATTAAAAAAAGACAGTAATACTTATAATAAACCCGCAGATGACAATGTCACTCTCCTGCGCTGCAAGAGCCAAAGTTTGATTTAGCATATGTAATACAATGAAGTTCAATGCTACTGTGCATCTACATGTTTAAATCGTGTATTAACCCTTTCAACACTACAGCCGTTTATATAGGTGTTTTTAAACAGTGTAGATTCAGACGAGCCGGCTCATCAGGATCTGCACTCTTTGCAAGTAATCTTCATATTTGTTACAAATATATATATATATATATATATATAAATCGATTATTTGAAAAGTATTTTGTGTTGAATGGAATTGACCGAAAATTAACATATTATATATAATCCATTCCAGTTATTTAGGGCTGAAAGGGTTAAATGTTAAAGTTGTTATGTATTAACAAGCCAATGTACAATCTGTTCCGATCCCCACACTGGTTATAAAACAAAACGCGGCTGGTTCCGTCAGATCATGGTCTTTGCTTGAACCTGTATTACTCTGTGTATATTATATTATTCTACTAGATTCATATTTATAATGTCTTTATTTCCCAAACCTATAATATGAGGTGGAATGGTGGGTGGGGAGGGGGTGGGGAAGGGGAAGGGGTTAAAAGAAAGAAAGGAAAAATAAAACGCACAAAAGCAGAGATTTATTATAGCACCCGCAACAAGCTCAGCTGAAGATGAAATCTTATTTTTGTATTTTTGTTACATAAATTAAACTTTTGAAAAGATAAAGTCTTCCCAAATGTGTGTAAAATTTTCAAGTTTGTTGGCCATTATTGCTGCCTTCCTGGATGTTTCATACAATAGTTGAATTCGATGCTTCAGTACGCTGATACTTGGAACTACTTTTGAACACCGGCAATAATAGAGATAGTATATAGTTTCTAATAGTATTAATTGTTTGAAGATACTTATTGTTTTTTCGTAAATCCCAAAAATGAATGAGTTTTCGTTAATTGTAATAGTTATATTTTTGGTCGCTAACCATTCTTGAAGTTGCCTAAATATGTTGTTTGTAACCTTACAATCCCAAAACAAATGTTTTATTGTTTCCGAAAACTTCTTACAGAATGTACATAATGGACTACTGACAATTTTAATCTTATTTATGAAATCATTTGTGGCCAGAATATTGTGGTTTATTCGGTACTGGAACCATTTTCGAGTTTTGTCTTTTGTTATGATATGCGGCCATAAATATATTTTCTTCCATGTTTCATTGTTAAAATTATAGATGGAGTTCAATTTAATTTTACCAGCTGGAGTTTCAGAATTGGAGTTAAATGCGAGGTACATGTCTTTTGTCCCGGTTTTGTTTTTTAGGTATATTTTTTAGTTTGTATGGAGTAAATGGCATTTGTAACATTTTTTCGATATTGATAAATTTCAAACTTTTACCCCAATCGTTTATTGCTTTGACAAGGCCATAATATTGAAGAAAGTTTATATTTATGTTGAAATTGTTTTTAAGTTCATTTTGAGGGGCAAAGATGTGCTTTTAAAACTTCCCGACAAAAAAGTTAGAAATTTTTCCTATTTTTCGTTCGATGTACATATCTCCCAATTTAAAAATATTATCTGTATCAATTTCTGTATTTAAAATGTTTATAAATTTGTATTTGTTGCACACTATTCTTCTTACACATGTTGTTTTCAAAGACGATATATAGTCCTCAATATTTGGCATTTTTAGTCCACCATCCTCATATTTTTTGCATGTGATAGTGCCTTTTACTCGTGATTTACCTTGCCATAAAAAAATCATACATAATGCTGCTGAAATCTTTAACACATGTTTGACTGGGGTTAGGTAGGGATATAAACAGGTGATTTAAAGATGGGAGAAGAAGAGACTTTATGACTGTGATTTTTCCCCCTAATATTTAAAGGTGGGAAATGGATCGAAGACCTTCCATACCCGGTCTGTCATCCTTGCTCTCCATCCTGTGATTCGGCCTAATGGTGTTAAGTACCTTTTGTTCCAGCTGTTGATTTTTTCTTTTATGAGCCTCATTTTTTCCGAGAAATTTATGTTCACAATTTTTTCTAAATCTGTGTCAAAAAGTAATTCCAAGCAATTTAAATCTGTTATTTCCCCACTTTAGTTTCCATTTTGTCCCAATCCAAATAACTTGTTTTATCAAAATTAACTTTAAGTCCTGACATATGGGCATACATTTCCAGTTCATTAAGTGTTTCATTTAGTGATTCACTTGATCCATCCAAGAAGGCACTAGTGTCATCTGCAAACTGTGTTAGTTTATATTATGTTCCATTTATTTTAATTCCTTTAATTTTATGATTTTTGCGTATTCTGATTGCAAGTATTTCTGCGCATAAGATAAATATGTACGGTGAGAGTGGGTGCCCCTGACGACAGCCTCGATGTATTGAAACAAAAAGGTGAGAGCTTACAATGTTGATTAACTGATAGTTGAGCATTTATGTGGAATAATGTAATCCATTGCCTAACATTTGGTCCGAATTTAAAGTAACGAAGTATTTTATGAATATAGTTCCACGATATAGAGTCAAATGCTTTCTCAAAGTATATAAGAAGAAGAATCCTGGGATATTGTTTTTTTTTTCAATATATTGCATAATGTCGTATACCTGCTTAGTGTTTTCCCCCAAGAAATTCCTGAAATAAATCCTGTTTGGTCCCCATTTATTAATTTGTCTAATACTGTTTTTATTCTATTTGCGATAGATGTTGAAGACATTTTGTAAATTGTGTTTAATAATGAAATAGGTCTATATTTTTTTAGAAAATGTCGAGATTTATTATCTTTTGGGATTAGTGTTATTATACCCTGCCGTTGAGTTATAGATAGTTCACCCTTCTGATAGCTATAAGTTATTGCCCTACAAATGAAATCACCCAGTTTATGCCAAAACATTTTATAAAATTCGCATGCAAATCCACTTGTACCTGGGCTACGGTAGTTCGTCATGTTTTTTAGTGCAAAGTAGGTACTTTTTTATCAATAACAAAAAAAGTCACCCTCCTCAAAAAAATGTTGATTTTATTGCGAATTTTTTTTGGAAATTGACTCCAAAACCTGGCTAGATAGCTTGAAAATGATGTAACTAAGAAAACAAGTTAGATTTTGAAAATCGGTCCACAAAAAAAAATATATTTAAACAAAATCTATTTTTAGCCCCCACGTTAAATTCCCATAGGAAAATTGTTTTTTCGCAAGAAAATCAATATTTGATGGAATTTCATAAAATAATATTTTTTGGGGAGGGTGACTTTTTTGTTATTGATAAAAAAGTACTTACTTTTAAATATTTTTTAGATTTAATGTGTTTAATAGCCAAAAGTTCATCGGCAGCAAAACGTGAAACAGACAGTAGACTGTTTTGAAACACTTTTAGATAAACGTCACACTTTCATGGTCAATGTCATTTTCATGAAATATTTCGCCTGTTTCTGGCTAGCAATTTCTCGAATTGGTTACGCAAATGTCACATGACAATTCCTGAAGGATGCCAACATCTTTGTTTAATAATGTGCAAGTGTATCGTTCTTACTGACTATATGCATATTGATCAACGGCAGATTGACACGTTTTCAGCGTAAATATCTCCCATAAGATTCTGCATAACCAAATCGAAGCCCGAAGATCGCAGACTCGTGAGAATGCTGATACTCATAGATACAGAATGCTACAAAATACGTTTAGTGGTGCAGTGCTTCTTCTTCAAAAAAAGAAACAAACACATTATGACAGAGTATGAATCATTTAATCCGCTACACATATCTATTCTACCGTGAAGTGCATGTGTTGTTACATGAAAGTCGTAAATGGTTAGTTGTGTCAGGTTTCTTTGAATAATGTGTATTATGAAAACAATGAAACCGTTCAACATTTAGATCATGTATGTAATGACAATTATGAAGGCCCATTGACACAAACGTCGACCATATGATGAGAACACATTATATGTATGCGATACAACTGTATATAGTCTTAGTAACCAGATTGTCAATACTATAGCTAAAACTTGTATTCTTGTAAACACAGATGGTGGAAATCTTTCATTTTCCAGATCTGAACTATTTGTAGTATATGTATGTATTTGAGACAAGCCATGTGACTTTGTACATACTGTCGCGTGCCAACACCTAGCTACTATCTACATCATGTAACCAATATCTGGGTTCGTGTAGGCGACTACCACTACGGGTATGAAGATTCTAAATGAGTTTGTGAACTAGCCACCTCACATAAAATAAGGGACACTGTGATAGTTTAACTACATACTGTGACACACTAATCATATATTAAATGCAAGACTGAACTTGGGAATATTTACAGATGATTGGGATTAGAATACATGTAAAATGAAAATAGTACTTTGCTGACAAACATGTACGACCGAATGAGGATTTCTAAAAGCTAGGTATATATGATTTAAAACTGGGTAATGCACACTTATAAGCAATGAGATATAAACTGGAAACCACCTAGGAGTGTACGATATACCAAGGCACTACTTCACCGTCAGTAGCAAGCGGCGAGATGTCGTCTCTCTCAGTACTAACGCGACCCAGGAGTATTCGTATTCGTCTGGGGAGCACCAATATGGAGAGTCTAGCACACGTGCTATCTATGGCCACTTCCACCTGGTATCACATTACCCGACTTTAAGGATATATATATATACCACTGCATGAGAGCAACGTATACAGTCCGTAATATTACCTACTGCGCGGTAACAGTCCGTTCGAAGCCCAAGAGGACTTGTCTTATACAGTCCTACTAAAATTAATCAGCATATTAAAGTATGGTTTTATGATAAGTTCATACACCGAGATGGGATGGCATATGAATCTTAATCAAGCTAAATTAAAGTATATCTAGTCAAATGTGCTCTTTAATTAGTCGCATGATACACAAGGTAATCAGGAGACTTTAATACTTGGATTAAAAATGATTTCTGCACAAATAAAATATACACTAAAAGATATGTAGTTTCTAAGGAGATTAACAACCCACGGAGCCAAGTCCAACGCAGTACAAACGCCACTGGAATACTCGGCTAACGATCAGCATGATACTCTTTGCACGGCGTCTCACTGTACAAGCTAGATGAAGCGCGGCAGATTCGCTTTGTCCAGTCTCCTAACAAATACAACATACAGGCATAAATCCTAGATATCTATCTCTCTATCTGTGTCAATATATTCTCTGAAGCTAGCAAGATAACATTACAATACAATATACCTAATACAGTCCGATTGTATGCTATCGAACTCAACTCTTTTGAGAGTACACTACCAAATGCCGACTGACTGTTGCTCGATTTTGAATACCCGCGGACCAAGCCGCTATGTGGCACAACTGGGTAGAACTAGCTTGTAGAGCGGGAAATACAATTGCATTTCAACCCGAGCCGCCGGAGTGACAATCGGAGGTCATAACCTCTCGACTACAAGTACAATCGTTCATGAAAAACCTACAACAACAACAAAAACAATTTTTCTGAAATCTTACGAAAACGTCTCATATCTTGACCACTGTAATGTAAACTGTACGGGCCGGTAAATTGAGACACCCACAAGATGGCGGATATGGAAAAAATGTAAAAGTTAAGTGCTTCAATTTTTACTGTTATCCCCTTTGAAACTGGCAGAAATCACGACCTAAACGTGGTAATTATGTATATAAATGTTACCTTAACCCCGGTTGCTCTTGTCAGGGTCCATCTTTCGCTAACATAAGTAGGAACGACTGAAAACGTGAATATTTTGAAAACGAAGCGAAAGGACGGTCTTTACTGAGCTCGCATACGGTCATTTCTGCATAAATTTTAAATCTTTCACTTGATATTACATCATTGATTGATGCTCTTTCCGAATATGTGCCCCTCGTTTCCACACTTTAATTGCAAATATGTCAAATGACTTAGAAAAATTCCTCGATGTCAGGCTTACATAGTATAGCTAACTTCGTGTTTCACCGGCACCATGCATGGCAAATGTCTATTTCGTACAGAATCCATGTGCAACTGTCGATGTCTTGACCGTACATACATATTTTTGCTCGACTGGCTTCCGGAGTCTCCTCCGTCAAGTGGTGAATTTTGATTTTTTCCAAGTCATTTTTGACATATTTGCAATTAAAGTGTGGAAACGAGAGGCCCACATTCGCAAAGAACGTCAATCAATGATGTAATATCAAATGACAGATTCAAAATTCATGCAGAAATGACCGTATGCGAGCTCAGTTAAGGCCGTCCTCTGGCTTCGTTTTCAAAATGTTCACGTTTATCCGTTGTTCCTGCTTATGAGATGGACCCTGACAAGAGCAACCGAGGGTTAAGACAACATTTATACACATTATTACCACGTTTAGTTTGTGATTTCTGCTAGTTTTAAAGGATAAAACAGTAAAAATTGATGCACTTACCTTTCACGTTTTTCCATGTCCGCCATCTTGTGGGTGCCACAATGCATCGACCCGTACATCTTACAGTACAGTATTGACAGTTTTGCATATCTGATGCGGGTTATCTGTCTCTATAACAAGAAGTACTCCATACACAAACGACATCCTGTCGTGAAACCACTGAAATTACTCAAATAAACGAAAAAACCTTATTAGCCCGGAAATGAACTGGAAGGCAGAAAATATGAATTGCCACTAGCGACACCCGAATAGGGGAAGTTACTCCGACTACTCGGCCGTCTGAATGCTCGTTATGGTGGCATTTTAGTAAATATATAAATCAAAGTACTGAAAGTACTGAAATATGTTATCTCCACAAAAACTAATCACTTTCGGAATTAGAGACTGAAAGTTGCATATTCTATGAATAATAATCCAGAGGCAAATGTACTGTGAGGTGAGGGTGCAAACCTATTCCCATCCATATGTTTACTTTAGAATAAATTACTGTTTGAAACTTCCAGAAAAAATTGTACGAAACTGGCGGCTAACTGGTCACACTACCTAACTATGAGAATTAAAGATGCTAGCTAATGTATTCAAACGCACGAAATGTCTTGCTTCGTATTTTCCAGAATTTAACTGATAAACTGAGCCCAAAACTGTGAAAACTATGGAGAATAGTACATGTAGAGTTTTAGATACAAAGCAAGACAGACCGAAACGCCATATGATAAGTTGGCACATGGTACTATTGTCTTGGTTGTACTCGCCATTTATGCGTAGAACAGCAATATGACTGCCCCCATAGAAATTTGCTTGACATAATATTCTATCTCAAGGGAGATAACATATAAAAACACATGTCTGTGGCTCATAGAAATGTTCTACAATTAATTAGCCAACATCATATGGTGTTTTCCACTGCATAAAACAGTTTATGCAATAACAGTAGTATAGGAGAGCAGTCACTTCGTTACCGTTTTGCATGGGACATTATATGCGAAAAGGATAAGACTAACGGTATTAAATATTTGAAAGTTATGAATATAATAAAATAGATCCAACGGATTGTGAGACAAATTAATATTTCTATTAAAGATAAAAAAATATTTCAATTATATATACTAAATATATAAAATGTTAGCTGAAAGAGAAAAATGTCAACAGTTTACTAAAAACCCTTGCAATAACCCCACACACTGATTTGTGGAGATAGTCTGGGTGAAAATAAAAATCACACAGGCAGAAAGGAGTTGACTGAAATAGGGATATGTATTTTTCACTACGATTAAGAGAATGGGGATTACCAGACTAATTAATGAAGAAAAAAAATAACGAATTTATGAAAACGTTTTTCGAGGGCATACAAACGGGGCGCTTTTAAAAACGGGATAGAAAACAAATTCTGAGAAGATGTAAACAAATTAATTCAACGACTTGATGATGAGGCTAAAATGTGTATAAAAGTAGAAATATTACTACAAAATAAGTAGAAAAGAGAGCACCTAAAACCGAATTACTTCAAAAATAAATAATTACTCGAAGGAGAGATTATTTTAGGAAGATACTAACACCACGAAATAAAATAGAAAAAGGGGTCGCAGAACCACCACAATATCGCTGGTAGACGATTCAAAAAAATTATACAGACGGGTGGATAAAAAGAGTTAGAACCTCTGCTGCACGGGAGTTTTTTATCTCGATACACATATTAATTACACATTGCAAACACATAGAGGAAAATGATTCAAAGGGAAACCGAGAAAGCTAATTTTTTCACAATTCTTTTCAAGGAAGTCCCTGTTTAGACGATATGATGAGGTAAAAATTGGTTATTCGCGCAAGAAGAAGAACGATTAAATGTAGATAAATTTTAAAGGTCCGAATTACAAAGTGGACCTTTGTAGATGGGGTAGTAAATCTATTATAAAATAATATAATTCCACAAAAATAAAAAGATGTTGAAATGACAAACGAAAACTTGTAGCAGAGGAAAACTGCGAAGTTGCGATACACGAAGGGTATAAAACCGTTAGATAATTTGGCGACGAACTCTGTATATTCAGGTGTTTAGCCTACACTCTAACGATATTACGCGTAGATAGATCCATGAAAAGCACACTGTAGGAATCACAAAGTTAAATTATTTAAATATTTGTGGAAAAAAAATAAACCAGAGGGTTCAATACATTCGAGATTTGAAAAAAGTAGAAAAGTGTTTTAAAATAGGATTAGAGCGTAGGCGAACCGACAGAAGATGGAAAAACATGGTTTTTAAGAAAATCGTAGCAGCGCACTATGAAGAAATAGGAACAAAAAAAGATGACAATAGGGGTATACAATGATCACGTCATTTCTTATTACAGATATGGATATAAGCCTGACATATTTACTGTTGTACAGAATGTGATCAAAGATTTACAAAAGCCTGTACCTTCTACGACATACAAAACACCGGTAGTAAAGGAATTACGAAAATTATTTGCGAAGGATAAAAATATAGATAGACCGATGTCCGCCTTTGAAAAAGCATTTACCCAAAAACCAAAATGTAGTAGAAAATCAATACAATGGATAAATCTTTACTGGTCCACACATTCATACTGCCGTTTGTGGGACATGGAGGGGAAACGACGTAGTTGGAAAAAATCCCGGTTGAATGGATTGTGCGGAGAAACAAATACAATATACCAGTTTCACGGATGTTATTTGCACGGCTGTTGTCCTAAACACTGTAGAGATAAAGAGAGGGTTGAAAAAGAAATACGAAAAAACTTTAAAAGCCGACGAAAACTCAGAAAGCGGTTTAATTTAAATGTTATTTGGGACCGATTATAAAGCCACCAGAAGTCAAGGAGTTTCCCAAGCCGCTATGTTATTATCCCATATCAGATAGTATTCGATTTTGAGTCTTATTAGATAAAACCGGAGAAAACCATATCCACATATATGATTTAGAGATTTTAAACACCCAGTTCCCCAATCAGTGTGTTATTGGACGATACACTTTCTAACAGAATTAAAACACATTGTGAAAAGATCCATCCAAATTGGTTAATTTGATTTTATGATGATTTAGAAAAAAAGAGCGGTAGAAATGGTGAAAAAGTTGGTGAAAACCCTATATATGGATATCGTCAGATTTGAAACTCTTTCATACAAACAACAAAAAGAGGTACAAGATTGGATCAACCCAAGTTCCGGTTCTCGGATTCAACTCAAGCAAATACGATCTAAATTTAATAAAAATCAAATGGTTGAAAATTTTAGAGATAAAAAAAGAAAGTTTTAGTGGGGTAAAAAATAAAATCAAACATTATTTATATTCATGCCAAGCTTCGCTTTAGATGTAAAATTATATCTTTCCCCTGGTGTTGATTTTCGCTGGATGGGTTATGAGCATATGGATGTAAAGACGAAAAAATCTTTCTTTCCATACGAATTGGTTCGGACACACCAGATAAATTATGTCGAGGGTTTTACCTCTGAATTTAATTCTGGGACGAATAAACTTGCACCAAAAAACCATCACTGAGAAGGAGCTTAGAAGATTGCAAACGCCTATAAAAAAACGCGGAATGAAACTTTTAAAGATTGGTTAAAATATTATAAACGACTTGGGCGTAGGGGGGACCGTTTTTTAGAAGCGGCAAGAAAAATGTCTCAATTTTACGAATACAAAAGGTATAGACATGTTTAAAGATGCCGTTACACTTCCCGGTGTAGCTTTTCAATACATTTTCGAGGAACTATAAAAAACTACGGTAACACCTTATACGAATAACATAACGGACGAGATCTGTCCACGCTGTATGCACCCAAATGAAAGAAATATACGAAATATGAAACAAGCGCTCGAGGTGGACCCTTCAATTGTATTTTCAAGTTAATGGCAGGGAGGGTATTTCTAGAATTAGATCAACCCAGACGGAATGGAAAAAATGTGGACTCTATATTTAGGATTTGACGCAAACGCTTTGTATTTTTCCACAATTGCAAAACAATGCCATGTGGAGAGGGAAGTGTTATAAATCTGAACACCATTTTCGAACAAAAGAATTACAAATTTTACAAGCCAGTTGTAAAAGGATCATTGGATTTGGGTTTGCCGAAGTGTATATAATAGTTCCCCACAATTTAAAAGATAAAGTTTTCTGAAATGTCACCATTATTCTTAATTTGGATTGTTGAGGAAAATGAAGTTCCCCAACATATGTTTAGATTATTTGAAAGAAACAGGTCGCTGTAGAGGAGATGGAAGAAACTGGTTGGTGCAATGTATGCTAAAAAGTTATATTATTTACCCCACTTTTAAAATGGTATTTAAATCATGGATTGAAAATAATTGCCATTCACACAATAATAAACTACCTTCCCGAAACCATTTGAGTGGGTTTGCAAAAGAAGTTACAGACGCAAGGACGAACTGGCGATGTTGACCGTCCAAATCAGCAATTGCAGATATTATGAAATTAGTAGGAAATTACTTGCTGTGGAAAATTGATAGAATCACCAGAAACACATCTAAATACAAATATACAAAAGACGAAAATTGTGTGGATGGGCACTTACGATCGCGTATTTTAAACGATTTAGAAGAAACTGGAGATGCGTACGATTTATCCTCAGGCGTACAAATCCTCCCTGATGAATCGTCCATTCAATGTGGAATTGCTGTATATCAATATGCAAAATTAAAGATGTGACAATTTTATTATGACTTTTTAAGATAAAATACATTGATCGAGCGGATTTTGAACTGATTCAAATGGCTACAGATGACAGTTTATATATGGGTGGCAGTGGTCCTCTGATAACATAATAATACCGGAAATGCTCGAAGATTTTAAACGAATAATAAAGAAATGGTTTGGCTGGATAATGGAGCAATAGAGAGCCTGGACTTTTCAAATAGTATTATCAAGGTGATCGCGCTATAGCCCTATCAGTAGTGCTATATTGTTCAGAAAAAAGTAGCGAAGAAGTCAAACATTTCTGCAAAAGGACTTTCTGCAAGACAAATAAACTTACATGGGGACAGATTCTACGCCGCACTGAATCACGACGGATAGATAGAGGTATGAATAGAGGATCAGATTGAAAAACGGAACCATGAAAAACATACACGCAGAAAATATTAGACTTTCTGATATTATCGATAAAACGAAGAGTTTTACTGGATGCGGATAACATACAGATCCTCTATAACATAATTTTATCAAAATTAATATAATATTAAAAATATCTTGATATGTTTCTTCCTCAACATTTGATGCCTCTTCCTACCCTAAGTTTATTTCTTAGTTTATTAACATCGGATTTGTTGTCTGGTGTGTGATTTTTTAATCAACTTAAAAACAGCTTCAATTTCCTCACAAAGATCATAATATTGATTTGCATTATTCTTTTGTTCTTGCAAACGCTTAACATTGCACGTCATTTTTCCATTATTTTAATTTATATAACTTATTTTTCAACATAAAAAAAAAGAAAATTTATAATATTTTTTAGAAAAATAAATTTAAATTAAACAAGTTTAACAGGTATTAAATTACCTTCTTTCTAGGTCTTCCAACTGGATTTACATCAGGGTTTTTTAGAATATTATTTACTCTTTTTTCAATCTTCAACTCTTATCTATAAAATGTTTCATATTTGTTACCGTATTCAATTTCCTTTTGTCTTTTTACACAAAATGTAGATACTTCTTCTAGTTTGTTGTGCAGTAAACCAACTATCGCGCTAGATAATATTTAACCCAAATCATCATCAGTAAGTTTAGTCTTTGTCATAATTTGAAATAAAATTATAATTCATTATACACGTGTAGTTTTTGTTTAACAGAAAACATAAAATACATTTTGTTAAAACATGATAGTTAACAACAGCAAGGTTTTTACTAACTATATGAAAAAGTGGTCCAGAACCGTCCTTATGCTATTGGTAGTTGAAACAGTAAGATTTGTACACCAATATGGAAAAGTGAGCCGAAAAACCACCATGTTACTGGTTGGTTGAAAACACTACAGATTTATCACCAATATGAAAAGTGAGCCAGAACGTCATGTAATAATTTAAATATATTATATATTCTTTTATTGTTATTTTATTTTTAATTTCTTTTAAATATTTTAATCATTTATTATTTTTGTTCTTTTTATGTTTTTTATTACTTTTTATTATTTTTTCTCCACCCCTAGACAGTTGTTTTGCTTTCGTTATCCACGAAATCGTTTCCAAATCAGCGTTTTCCCACAAACTTATAAGACGTGCACATTCTATTTTTTACTTCTTTTTGATATGATCCGCAGATACCCTTACACGAGATAAAACAATTTCCCTCTATATTTTATTAGATAAGTATGACTTCGGCTTATTTTGTTTATTATAAGTAATTTATAATAAATTTATAATATGCTCAAATTGCCTTAAAATAATTTCAATTAATTTAGAAAAAATCATTTTCACCCCAACCTAAATGATACGTTCTTGAGCGTACGCTTCTTCAAATCCAGCATCTATATATTGTTGAAACATACATCGTTATAATTTCCTTGAATTACAACCATGCTATTCTTTTCTTCTTCTAACTTCTTTATTGGAATATGTTTATCCTTAATAATGATTTTCTTAAACTCTGTTTTTTCTTAATTTTATTAACTTGTTTCTGGAGTTATCTTTTTCACTAGTGAACACACCTTTGACATTAGTTATAATAGTATATAATAGATTATAATGATATTCAAAACGTAAAATAGTTGATTAATAATTAGAATGGACAAAGTAATATTATGGGAAATGGAGGTTTTTAAAAGGTTTGTGGAGAATAATTTCCTTATTTTAAAATGAAAGAATTATTTAAAATAGAGTACATGAAATATTCAGCGCAAAAACTATTACGTACGGATAAAAGAGTTGCATTTTCAATATTCTATAGAAAATTATCTAGGTGTTTTAAGAAACAACTTTAAAGAAATTCAAGGTTTATACAGAATTAATAAAGAATTAGTTGATGATAATGCAGCAAATTTTTATAAAACTATTTCAAATAAAAGATTCATTTACTTGATATGGATTTCTATCAAGAAACGGAAAGAAATAGGTGAGTTATTTGAGAACCAATGCCAAGTATTGGTTATCGGTAATTGTTTGAGCAATGCTGAGTAATTATTGAGCAATTGTTGCGTAATTGCTGAGCATGGCTGGGTAATTGTTGAGCATTATTTACTAGTTGCCCAGCAAATGAGCTTATTTGCTCGTAATTTGTTTAAAATGCCCAAAATACTCGAAATTTTCTAAATTCCAGAAGTTTATATAATAAAAAAATTTAAACCAACATTTAAACAAATAAATCCCAATTTAAAAAATAAATCCCCATACAAAAATGTACTATCTATATGTACACTGTAGTTTGGATTATATATACTTGTACAAACAGGGGATTTTTTTTTTTATTTGGGATTTATTTGTTTAATAATGTTGGTTTTAATTTTTTTATTTATACTTTGGGAATTATGGAAAATTTCGAGTAGTATTTTGGGCATTTTAACAAATTACGAGCAAAATAATGCTCATTGTGGGCAACTAGTAAATAATGCTCAACAATTACCTCAGCACTTGCTCAGCAATTACTCAACAATTGCTTCAAATATTTACTCAGATTGCTCAACAATTACACGATTAACCAATACTTGGGAATTTGGTTCAAAAATAACTCACCTATTTTTCCGTTTCTTGATAGAAATCCATATCAGGTAAATGAATCTTTTATTTGAAATAGTTTATAAAATTTGCTGCATTTTCTTTCAACTAATTTCTTTATTAATTCTGTTTATACCTTAATTTCTTTAAGTTGTTTCTTATAACCACCTAGATAATTTTCTATAGATATTGAAAATGCAAACTCTTTTATCAGTACGTAATAGGTTGCGCTGGATAATTTCATGTACTATTTTTTAAATAATTCTTTTCATTTTAAAATAAGAAATATTAGCAACAAAAACCTTTAAAAACTCCATTTCCCCATAATATTACTTTGTCCATTCTAATTTTTAATCAACTATTTTTCGTTTTGAATATCTATTATATATCTATTATATTTCTTATATAAACTATGTCAAGGTGTGTTCACTAGTGAAAAGATTAAATCAGAACAAGTTAATTAAAATTAAGAAAAAACAAGTTAATAAATCATTATTAAGGATAAACATATTCCATTGAAGAAGTTAGAAGAGAAGAAGAAGAGCATGGTTTGGTATTCAAGGAAATTATAACGATGGTGGTTAACATTATATAGATGCTGGATTTGATGAAAGCGTACGCTCAAGAACGTATTGATTTAGGTTGGGGGTGATATGATTTTTTTCTAAATTAATTGAAATTATTTTAAGCATTTTGAGCATATTTATAATTTATATAAATTACTGATAATAAAAAAAATTATGCCGGATAGTTCTACTTATCTAAATAATATTATAGAGGGAAATTGTTTTATCTCGTGGAAGGGTATCTGCGGAGTCATATCAAAACTGATAGTCACAAAATATGTAGTGCAGTCTTAATAAAGTGTGTGGGAAAACGCTGATTGGAAACGATTTCGTGGATAAACGAATGCAAAAACAACTGTCTAGGTGGTGGAGATAAAATTATTAAAAAGTAATAAAAAAATAAAAAGAAACAAAAGAGTTTTTATGAGTTAAAAGATTTAAAAGAAAATTAAAATAATAATAACATAAAGATATATAATTTTTTTAAATTAGTAGCATGACGGTTCTGGCTCACTTTTCATATTGGTGATAAATATGATGGTTTTCCAACTACCAGTAACATGGTGGTTCTGGTTCACTTTTCTATTGGTGTAAAATCTGTTACTTGTTTCTAACTACCAAATAGCATAGCGGTTCTGGACCACTTTTTCATATAGGTTGAAAAACCTTGCTGTTGTTAACTATCATGTTTTAACTAAATGTTATTTTTTGTTTTCTGTTACAACAAATAACTACCGTGTATATATTAATTATAATTTTATTTAAAAATATGACAAAGATAAACTTACTGATGATGATTTGGTTAATTTTATTCTAGCGCGATTGTTGTTACTGCCACAACAAACTAGAAAAAAGTATCACATTTGTGTAAAAAGACAAAGGAAAATATGTGTAATTCGGTAACAAATTATGAACATTTTATAGATAGAGTTGATAGTTTGAAAAAGAGGGAAATATTATTCTAAAAAACCTCTGATGTAAATCCTGTTGGAAAGACCTAGAAAAGAAGGTATTATTATATACCTGTTCTTGTTAATTTATATTTATTTTTCTAAAATTATTATAAATTCTTTTTTTTTTATGTTGAAAAATAAGTTATATAAAATTAAAAATAATGGAAAAATTGTCGGTGCATTGTAAAGCGTTTGCAAAGAACCAAAAAGAATAATGCAAATCAATATTATGATCTTTGTGAAGGAAATTGAAGCTGTTTTTAAGTTGGATTAAAATATCTCACACCTGAACAACAATCCGCGTTAGTAATAAAAAAAAAAAAAAAATAAACTAAGAGAAAACTTTGGGAGGAAGAGGAAACAATTGTTGAGAAGAAGAAACACATATTAGAATAATTTAATTTATTTTAATTTTGGATAAAATTATTTATAGAGGTTCTGTATGTATCCATCCAGTAAAACTCTTCGTTATATCGTAATATGCAGAATGTCCTAATTTTTTCTGGGTGTAGGTTTCATGGTTCCCGTTTTTATTCTGATTCCTCTAATTATACCTCTATCTATTCCGTCGTGATTCAGTGCGGCGTAGAATCTGTCCCATGTAAGTTTATTTTGTCTTGCAGAATAGTCCTTTTGCAGATGTTTGACTTCTCGCTATCTTTTTTTGAACAATATAGCACTTACTGGACTTGAGGGCTATAGCGCGATCAACCTTGATATTCTTGTTTGAAAAGTCCAGGCTCTTCTATTGCTCCATTTATCCATGCCAACCATCTTTTTTTTGTTCGTTAATATCTTCGAGCATTTCCTGGAATTATTATGTTATCCAGAGGGACCACTGACACCCATATATAACACTATCTGTATACATTTGAATCAGTTCAAATCCGCTCGATCAATGTATGTATCTAAAAAGTCTTAAATATAATTGTAACATTCTTAATTTTGCATATTGATATACTGCAATTCCACAGTGAATGGACGACTTCATCAGGAGGTTGTACGCTGAGAGGATATTCGTACGCATTCCCTATTTCTTCTAAATCGTTAAATTCGCAGATCGTAGGGCGCATACACACATTTTTTCGTCTTTGTAGATGTTGTATTTAGGATGTGTTTTGGTGTTTTTATCATTTTTCCACAGCAGAATTTTCCTATAATTTCATAATATCTGAATTGCTGATTTGGAGCTGGTCAAAATCGCCAGTGCGTCTTGCGTCTGTAACTTCTTTTGCAAACCACTCAAATGGTTTTCCGGGAAGGTTAGTTTATTATTGTGTGAATGGCAATTATTTTCAATCCGATGATTTAAATACCATTTTAAAAGTGGGGTTAAAATAATAAAACTTTTTTAGCAGACTTGCACAACCAGTTTTCTTTCCATCTCCTCTACTAGCGACATGTTTCTTTCAAATAATCTAACATATGTTGGGAACTTCATTTTCCTCAACAATCTATTTATGATTATGGTGAATTTCAGAAAAAACTTTTATTTTAAATTGTGGGGAACTATTATATCCACTTCGGCAACCCAAAAACCACTTATCCGTTAAAACCTGTCTTGTAAAATTTGTAATTCTTTTGTTCGAAAATGAGGTTGTTCTGATTTTATAAACCATTCCCTCTCCAATGGAATTGTTTTTGCAAGTGTGGTTAAAATACAAAGGCGTTTGCGTTCAAATCCTAATATAGAGTCACATTTTTTTCCATCCGTTGGGGTGATTAATTCTAGAAATACCTCTGCCATTAATCTTGAATATACAATTGATGGTCCACAACGAGCGCCTTTATTGTTTCATTATTTCGTATATTTCTTCATTGGGTGCATACAGGCGGTGGACTGATCTCCGTCAGTTATGTTATTCGTATATGGTGTTACGTAGGTTTTTTATAGTTCTCGATGGAATGTATTTGAAAAAGCTACACCGGGAAGTGTAACGGCATCTTTTAACATGTCTATACCTTTTGTTTCGTTAAAATGAGACCATTTTTCTTGCCGCTTCTAGAAACTCGTCCTACGTCCAAGTGTTATAAATTTTTTAACAATCTTTATAAGTTTTCATTCCGCGTTTTTTGTTAGGCGTTGCAATACTTCTAGCTCCTTCTCAGTGATGGTTTTTGTTGGTGCAAGTTTATTCGGTCTCAGAGATTTAAATTCAGGTAACCCTCGTACGATAATTGATCTGGTGTGTCGAACCATTCGTATGGAAAGATAGATTTTTCGTCTTTTCATCCTTATGCGCTACCAATCTAGCGTAATCAAACACTGGGGAAAGATATAATTTTACATCTAAGAAAGCGAAGCTTGGGCTTGAATATAAATAATGTTGATTTGATTTTTACCCACTAAAACTTTCTTGGTTTATCTGTATTTATTTAAAATCAATTGATTTTTTATTAAATTTAGATCGTATTTGCTGAGTTGAATCCGAGATCTGGAACTTGGGTGATCATCTTTGTAAACCTCTTTTTGTTGTTTGTATGAAAAGATTTTCAAAATCTGACGGATATCCATATATAGGGTTTTCACCAACTTTTTTCACATTTTCTTACCGCTCTTTTTTCTAAATCTTCATAAAACAAATTAACCAAATTTGGATGGATCCTTTTTACTATGTGAGTTACTTCTGTTGAAGTGTATCGCCATTACTCACACTGTTGGAACGTGGGTTGTTTTAAAATCTCTAAATCTATATGTGGATTGGTTTCTCCGGTTTTATCTAAATATGACTCAAAAAGAATACAATGATATGATAATACAGTAGGAGGGACGGCTTGGGAAACTCCTTGACTTCTGGTGCTTTTTAATCGTGTTCCCAAATAACATTTAAATTAAACCGTCTTTCTGAGTTTTTCGTTCCGGCTTTTAAAGTTTTTTCGTAGTCTTTTTCAACCCTCTCTTATCTCTACAGTGTTAGGACAAACCGTGCCAATAACATCCGTTGAACTGGTATATTGTATTTGTTTCTCCGCAAAATCATCAACCGGGATTTTTCCTTACTATCGTTCCCCTCCATGTCATCAAAACGGCAGTATTGAAGTTTGTGTGGACCAGTAAAAAGAATTTATCCATTGTATGATTTTCTACTACATTTTGGGTTTTGGGTAAAATGCTTTTTCAAAGGAGGACATCGGTTAATCTATTCTTTTTCCTTCGCAAATAATTTTCGTTATTCCTTTATACAGGTGTTTGTAATGTCGTAGAAGGTTACCGGCGTTTGTAAATCTTTGATAACATTCTGTGTACAACAGTAAATTTGGCAGGCTTTATATCCATTATCTGTATTAGATATGGCGTTGATCATTGTATACCCCTATTGGTCATCTTTTTTTGTTCCTATTTCTTCATAGTGCGCTGCTAGTTTCTTAAAAACCATGTTCCATCTTCTGTCGGTTCGTACGCGTCTTATTCCTATTTTAAAAAACACTTTTCTACTTTTTTCAAATATTCGAATGAATTTGAACCTCTGGTTTTTTTTTTCACAATATTTAAAATATTTAACTTTGTGAGTCAGTGTGGATTTCATGGATCTATTACGCGTTAATTTATCGTTTAGTGAGTGTAGGGCTAAACACATGATAAACAGAGTTCTTCGCCAAATGTAATCTATCGGTTTTATACCCTTCTTGTATCGCAACCATTCCGGCAGTTTTCTCCTGCTACATTTTTCGTTGTCTTTTAAATCTTTTTTTTTTTGTGGAATATATTATTTTTATAGATGTACTACCCCATCTAACAAAGGTCACTTTGTATGCGACGCTTGTTTTATCTAATTTTATCGTTCTTCTTCTTGCGCGAATAACATTTTTTAACCTCATCATATCGTCTAAACCAGGGACTTCTTAAAGTTTGTGGAAAAAAATTTAGCTTTTCTCGGGTTGGTTTCCCTTTGAATCATTTCTCTATGTGTTGCAATGTTGTAATTAAAATGAGTATCGGAGATAAAAACTCCCGTGCAGCTGAGGTTCTAACTCTTTTATCCACCCTTCTGTTTTATTTTTTGGAAGTCGTTCTATCCCAGCGTTATTGTGGTGGTTCTGCGACCTTTTTTTCTATCTTTTGTTCGTGGTGTTTGTAGTCTTCTAAAATATTCTTCTCCTTCTGAGTATTATTTTTTTTAAGTCTTAAGTAATTCGTTTTAGGTGCTCTTCTTTTCTACTTTTTTTGTAGTTAATATTTCTACTTTTTATACTCCATTTTTAGCATAATCATCAAGTCGTTGAATGAATTTGTTTACATCTTCTTCAGATTTGTTTTCTATCCCGTTTAAAGCGCCCGTTTGTATGTCCCTCGTAAAACGTTTCATATATTCGTTATTTTTTTCTTCATTAATTAGTTGGTAAGTCCCCTTTATATTATCGGAGTGAAAAATACTATCCCCATTTCAGTCATACTCCTTCTGAGCTGTGTGATTTTATTTTCACCCTGACTAATCTCCACAAATCGTGTGTGGGGGTATTGCAGGGGTTTTTGTAAACTGTTGTTCATTTTCTCTTTTCAGCTAACATTTTATATATTAGTCTATATAATTGAAATATTTTATTATCTTTATAGAAAATATTTAAATTTTCTCACAATTCCGTTGGGATCTATTTTATTTATATTCATATCTTTTTTCAATATTTATATACCGTTAGTCTTATTCCTTTCTGCTTATAATGTCCAGGATGCAAAACGGTAACGAAGTGACTCTCTCTATAAATACTAAACAATATATCATTGTGCTTATTTGTATGTCACTCTGGCATGATTTCAGTTGCAAGCCAGAGGGTCAGGTGTGGTGAAAACTGTTGCTCGGAATTGTCGTCTGAACTAATTTGCAGCCATTCTGTCAGAAATGTAGGTATGTAGCTCGACAAGAAAACGGTCGGTACCGTGCTGACTATGGATCAGGCTGATCAGTGTGACAAGGTGTGATTGCAGAAGTGGTTACAATTAAGCAAGTATTAGTGCAAAGTCCGCACGGGATATTTGAAATCCAAGATTGTGTTGTTATAGGTTGGCCCGCGTCCATATAGATGCGATTTTGGCCCATTTTGTGTAAACAGTGAAGAGTGCTGACTGCCAGGTGCATTATGACTGAGTTGGCTGTTTGTGTCAATATAGCTCTTGTTACCTATCAGTTAGGCCAGTGTGTATGCGCAAAACGTATTTTGTGAATTGTTGTGAATTGAACATATTCACAAATTTACGTTTCGGCTGCGGTCGCAGGCCCCGAAAACCTCAATTGCATAACAGTGTGTGGACTGCCACCTATAGGCTGACTTGGCAAGGGGACTTAAACATTGTTCATAACTAGTATGAAAAGGTGCGATTATCTCATAACTATTAACTTACGATATTTTCCGGAAATTATTCGAAAGTTTACGGACTATTCAGAGGAAAAGCGGAGGAAATTCGCATTTGCTAATAGTGTGGGGTGCCGGGGCACTCAGACATTTCAAATTGATGCAAAAGTTTCGTTTTCTGTACCAATTGAAAGGTGAAGGTTTATAGAACAATTTTGGTTTTCGAATGTCAAAGCACTCAGATAAATAATTCGAAAAATAGCCACCAAATCCAAGTTGGCTGCCCATTTCAAGCTTTTTTTGCTTATTTACGCCTCATAATTTTGTAATTTGACATAGAATGGTGAATTTTGGTATCCATACCTAGGTTTGATGTATGAGTATCGAATAAAAATAAAATAACATGATTGGAGCATATATTCTCATATTACTGAGTCCTACTTCGAGCACTGCTTATAGACAATTGCTTGAAAAAACCTCCTTGAACAATACATTTATTAAGAAAATTGGCTAACTAATTAACCAAATTAACCTATATACATGTTTAGATTGGAAATTGTTCTAGTACCAGCTACTTTCCTCGCATGTGCACTTGGCACTGCGCGTGTGACTTCAACATTGACTTCACGCATTTGCTACGAGAGCAGGTAATTGGGAAATTGTGAACTTCCACATTCAGTGGAACACATACTTGGCGCTGGGCAAAAGGTCAAATGGGAAGAGCTTGCGTCCTCTTCTTCCACCCTGGTTAGTTGGGTTGTTGACAGGCATCATGGACATGTGGGCTGTTGTCCAGATGCTCGCTTGGAAGACACTCCTTTTGAGATGTTGATCCAAAGCATCACTGGTTGGGGGAATTCTCTCCACGTCCCTAGTCTTCTGTGAGAACAACCTCATTCGGACGAGGTCAATATCATTGACCTCGTTTGACTCATTTGAGTACAGCCTACAGACAAAGTATGTTGCTACTTCTTTCAACCTTGGCGATGTTTGGAATGGAGTGTCGACACTAGTTGCAAATTGCTCCATTAGGGATGGCACTTCGTGCATCAACGTGCAGCAGGATCGCTTACCCTTGGACTTGAAGGAAGAAGTCTGATCCAGTGAATGCGTGGAAGAGGGCAATGGCTTTGTACGTTGTCGTGCCCAGGTTTGTGGCGATAGTGTTTAGGGAGATCATTCTGGTTGTCTTTCCCGCTTTGAAGGAGATCCAGATTTCTGCGGCCGGATTCAGAGCCTTGATGTGATGGAAATTACTTGGAAGGATTACGACAACATCTGTGTCTCCAGTATACACCATCCCAAGTGACTATGATTGGAGGGCGTGGAGAAGATGTACTAAGACACGCATGTCAGCTTCCTCGTGGTTGCATTGATCTATTGGTGGACTGTTTCCTACATGGTGGACTTGATCACCTGCAATGATGTAGACATTCTTGTCATCTGGGAAATGTTATTCTGTTATCTTTCTTGACAGGAATGGGAACAGTTCCTTCTTGTTATCAACGTTCGCCAGAAAATTCTGCCAATTTCCTGGGATTTTGGCAGTACCACATATGCGTTGTCGGATACCTGTTCCTCGTTTTTCCCTTGTGCCTCCTTTGATTGTCAGTGCACTGGCCCCAGACAATATCTACTCTTGTCGATCGCTTCAAGTCGTGACGAACTCTTGGGCAGAATACCTTGTCGACATATGAATCAAAGGTCTTGCCTTCGACAGTTGTACCAGGAAGTGAGTGTATCATTACTCCGCCGTCAATAATAATGAAGTTGTAAACATCTGGCGCAACTAGCTCCTCGTCGACAGACATGGCGCTACTTGTACTGGCTTCTATGATATATACCAACAAATCTGACTTGATACAAGCGTTGAGGGACCCTTCGGATGACAATGCAGGTGGGTATGGAGAAGATTTGTGATGAAAAAAATCCTCCAAATCCCCCCGCGGCTGTCTAGTACAAGAAAAGCTTTCCCATAAAGCTCTGCATGACGTTTGAAGTGCTGCATTTTCAGCTTAATTGGTGATTTCTTTTGTGTTTTCTTCTCATGGAATAACAGTAAATTGTTTCGCTTGATCGGTGCTGTCAGAGGTGTGTCATTTGAGTCAATCACACTCTGTCTGAAGTTGTTGTACTGCTCTTGTCCCATATGCTCGACTTTATGGACAGATACGGCAGCAGCCGCAGACTCACACACTTTGTTGTCTAATGTAACCAGGTCTCCACTGTGCTCCTCAAAAGGATTCCCATTGCTCAGCAACACCTCCATCAGGTCTTTGGCATGCCGTAGAAATCGGTGCTGAGATGCATATCCTTCCTCATGATGAGGGAGTTCTTCATCATCATCGTTATCGTTTGCACCAGTAAACTCCTCAACGACACGGCTGATTTCCGGGCCAGTCACGATCCAGCGTTCCAGCATGTCAGGGTTCTCTGTGAGACCGATAATGCCACCAACTCCTTTCACCCTTGTGTTGGCTTGCTCGTGTGCTTGATCAATGGGTAAGGATGAGAAACGGCGATTGCTTCGAGTTATTGTCCAGTGTCCCTTCTCAAACTCGACCAGGATGCTATCTGTTAGAACTTCCAGGTCTCGGATAAAGATTGGAATCCACCTGGCATAATTCTGGTGATCGAGAGCAAAGAACAGAGACACAAGCTTCCGCAGGGTAGTAATCATGAATTAAAACTTCCGTTCCCGATGTGCCCGGATGAACATGAATATGATATGTTGGTACTTGTGTACGAGTAGCCAGAATTTGAACGTTGGGCTCTGTTGAGAAGCTACCACGACCCAATCCTCAAGAGCCATCTCGGTTCCACTGTCTTCGTAGGCTCGCTTCATAAGGCTGTCGAGTACCATAACAATAACTTGATGGGCATATTTTGTTCTCATTGCATTGGATGCTTTCAGAAAAGCTGTGGCTGCTGCTTCTGTTTTCACTAGCCCAGCTTTTCTAAGGGTTTCATGCCATCCAGACCCATGCAGAAGATCTCCAAAGCCATTTCAATGTGGAGCCCACCTAGCATAACCACAAACTTTTATTCCCCGAAGATTTCAGGGAAGGTCCACTGCATTTATTTTTTGCGAGGTCATAGAGTGGTTGGTCTACTACCAACACAGGGACTTGGTGTGGGTTGAGGTGCTCAGTTGTCTCTTTAACCAGTGGCATTCCATGTCAAATCATTTCTGGAGTGGCGGCTTTTTCATGGAAAAGTGGCAGGAGGGCTTCAATGCCTTTTTCCGGTTGTCCAAAAGTATCTGATCGAGCAGCATGGTAGGAAGACCACATCGCTGGAGTGCGTTTTTCTGTATCAGAATCCACATATAGGGTGGCATGTACAGCAGTCATCCATGCCTGTTCGTGCTGTTTCTCCTCATCGAATGAACTCGTTGCTACTGGTTGTACATCTTTTACCGGAGGTTGGGTGACAAGATTTCGGCCCACAGGTGGTACAAACGTACACGAACGAGGCTGGATGGGTTCACATGGCCATAATAAAAAAATTGAAAAGGTTCAACAGGAAAGAGATAAAAATACCCCATTTGTATCATCACATTTTGTATTTATTGTCTCATTGTTGTGAAATACCATATAAGATATATTCCAATCATGTTTATTTTATTTTTATTCAATTACTCATACATGAAAACCTAGATATAGACACCGAAATCACTATTCTAGTTTCCATAGGACAAAAGTTAAAAGGCGTAATGCAAAAAAAAAACCGAAATTGGCAGCCATCTTAGATTTTGGCGGTCATTTTGAATTTTTGTATTCCAGTGCTTGACACTCGAACCAAAATTGTTCTATAGACCTTTACCTTCAAATTGGTACTGAAAACAAAACTTTTGCATCAATTTAAAATTAAAAGAAAAAAATACCCATGCACGGCCCCCCACTATAGCGTTTTGTCAACTTTCAACGTAATTTACAGAAAATGTCACATTTTCTGTAAACACTTTTCATATCACGGTTTCCTATTTCGATGTAATTTGACTATTGTTTACAAAACCCTATGATCCGTTCACATGCTAGCATGTTCGTTATTGCTTGGAAGTCAGATATTGTCACGATTGAGAATTGTTATTAACTCCTTGCATGCTAGCGGTGAACATAACATCCAACAACATATGAGTTTTTATTTCTACCTGTAAATATGTCTTGATAATTCCAAGACATTTTCATGATCTTTATAGGGAGAAATAAATGACTAGACATGTGGCATATCGGCACACGAATGCACCCGCTGGCAGACAAAGTAAACGAGGCACATTTGAAAACACAGAGGGCCAGAGAAGTGTGGATATTTTCACAGCATGAAAGCAGACCATCAGAGCAATGGGTGTGTGAAATATCAAGCAGACCTATTCAAGGAAACGGACATAATAAGAAGACAATTACGGAGTTTCGAACGCACCAAGTATGTGACCTTGATCCTTGGCTTAGCAGGGGTAGAGAGATCGTGGATTTTTCGCAGAGCGGTAGAGGACCATTACAGCAACGCGTGTGTGTACTATCAAGCATATCCGTTCAAAGATAAATCAATTATAATACATTTACCAAAACGTTAAGGTTTCGAATGCACCATGTATGTGACCTTGACCCTGGACTTAGCGGGGGTGGAACAATCGTGGATTTGTCACAGGGCGGTAGAGGACCATTAAAGCAATGCGTGTGTGAAATATCAAGCAGATGAGTGCAAGGAAACTATAAGACATTTACCCGAGTGTTAAGGTTTCGAACTCACCAAGTATGTGACCTTGACCCAGGGCTTAGCGGGGGCGTGACAATCGTGGATTTGTTGCAGGGTAGAGGACCATTAGAGCAATGCATGTCAGGCCCGTAGCCAGACCTGTTTGAAGGGGGGGGGGTCGTTTCGAAGGCCGAAGGTGCCCGAGATATCTAGGGGGTCTATAAAGGTGGACCTCGAGGCTATAAAATTGGACCTCGAGGCTGGGCGGGGGGGGGGGTCGTCCGACCGCTCCGACCCCCCCCCCCCCCCACCCCCCTGGCTGCGGGCCTGCGTGTGTGAAATATCAAGTAGAACCGTGTAAGGAAACAGAACTTATAAACTGAATTATACACTTACCCGAGCGTTAAGGTTTCGGGACGTACGTACGGACGACGGACGGAAGTTCCAACATTTTGGGTTTATGGGGTATTTCCATTGTTTGAAGAACAAAGAAAAAGCCCCTAAACAATAGAGTTTATGAACTTACGGAATATTACAAAGGAATCTTGTGTTCCTAACCACGCCCCTAAGCTCTCAAACCCCCGGACGTTGGCCCAGATGGACGTACGGGACGCACGGACGCCGGGAACACTAAATTGCACCCTCACCATTCGGTGGCGGGGGCATATAAAGATAATTAATTATCGTCTGCTATTCTTGAACTATTTATAATCCACTTATTTCCCAGCATGTAAAGAGTTAAAATGCTTTATATTTAAAAACGGTCAAAACAGTTTTAGGGGGGGGGGGAGGAGGGAGTATTACGTGGTTTACGAACGTATTTACAGTGAATTTCCTTATATATCGTTCTAACGGAATGACGGATTTTTATGAAACATAGTGCAGCAACTGCGGAACTGATTAGTCTTTATTGTACATTAAGCTCATAATTCTGTCATTTTTATGAATAATTGGTTACCATGCCATGATGAATGTATTAAAAAGTTAGAGCAAATGAATGTATGATGCAAACGGTACTCGATTCTTCATGAACGCTATTATTTATTGTAAAGATTATTTAGCACCCATAAAAGATCGTTGGAAAATGTCGTTCGGAAACCACGTGAGCCCATACCCTGACTTAGTCTACGCGTCGGCACAGACTTGCCACACAGCGCCTACACCGTTGTAAATATGTCCATATCAGGTTGTAAGCATGTGATAGTTGATAAATAACCAGAATTGTGGTACGATCCGTGGGCTGCAAGATGAGAATAGAAAAACAAACGTTATCCCAAAACGGTGTGATCACGTAGTCTCCGTCAGCGTTCAGGGAAAACTTCACTCGCACGTTGTTCTGAAAATGTCGCTTTAGCACAGGAGACATATCCTGCACATCGACATCCTCAATGTAAATAATCAGCATCGGCATGTGTAGCTGGTGTGCTTGTTCCAACTCGTACCTACACCAGTCACTATTGCAGTAGTTCTCGGACAGGACGACCACCAGCAGACCAGACTCTTTCAGGCACCGTGTGGTTTCGTCCGCGATGTAATGACCTGCACGAAAATGGCGGTCACCAATACAGACGAGTTCCCGATCAGTTCTACAATATGTCTGTAGTTGGTGTTGTAGTTCTGGATGCAAGTGACGCAGAACGACGTCACCATCGTTACTGCTGAATGAAAGAAATATTGGGTATCTGAAACGATACGCGTTATTCTCAATGGCCCGTCTCACCTCAACCACATGCGCTCTAATTCGCTTATTCTTAACATGCTTCCGTAGACATACAATCGTCAGTATAATCAATGCAATAGATACTGTAGGAATAATCGTAGCCATTAGGATTATTCGTGTCCGGTCACAAAGGTATTGCGTGTAATTCATTGTATCCTTGTTAATGGGCTTTATCTTACCGTTTTCGTCTTCGCACGTATATTGATCGCTTGTTGTCACCACGACAGGAGATGTAGCCACCCATTTAACCGACTGCATGTCCGCACAGGACGAGCACTGCAGTGGGTTGATATGCATATTAACGCGTAAGTAAGTCGCGTTTTCAGTCAATTGCATGGTGTAGATAAAATTTAAATTATTGATGGTTGTATAATCTAAGTGCAAAATATAATTCACACCGATATCTAGAAACTTCAATTCAGTCAAAGATGTTATTGCAAACGTTAACAGCGTCAGTCTATTGTTTGAAAGATTCACGACGGACAGCTTCGTGTTGTGCACAAATATTCCTCCGGGAATATGCGATATATTGTTATGGGATAGGTCTAACGTTTCCAATCCAACTAGACCCGAGAATAAAATTTCCAATTCAGTTTCGTTCGATTCCATATGATTCAACATATTGTAGGAAAGGTCTAATTTCGTCAAGGAGGTCATCATGCTCTGTTGAAATAATCTTGGCGCCACATATTCCATGTCATTATTCGACAGGTCCAGAGTCTCCAGGCGTATGTAATCAGAAATAATCATTCCATCTAACCACTTTATTCTATTTTTTGAAAAGTACAAATGTTTGATCATTGACGTGAGAGTCAAATTAATAACATAGTTATGTAAGTATATATGTACGTCTGCCATTGCGTGGAATGTTTCCCTGGCATATAATGTCCTCACATTGTCGAAGACACGCAACTGAGGTAAGTCACTATAACACATAGTCCGGTATTTGTTAATTATAAACATGTCGGACATCTGTATGTGCTCCATATACGTGTGAAATCCACCAACATCCAAGGTTTCCAGACTTTTGCAGACGACGAAATCTTGCTTTATAATATGTATATCGATACCACTGGGAATCAATACGATATTAGATATATTCAGAACTTTTAGCGTCTCGCATAATGGGTAGAATACAATTCCTGACGTTCCACTAGGATACATTATTCGTGTATCACTTATGTCTAGTTCTGTAATGTTTCTGCCATTCGAAAGTGTGTCACACATTTGTTCAGTTATTAAATTCGTGTTGTCATTGATTGTGTAAATATTGTGTAATATAAACTTGGATAACTTTGGGAGAATTGTCGGATTCGTTAGTGATTGGAAAACGTTGGTTGTTGACATATCTAAACAATTTGACATGTCTAAAGTGGTTAGCTTGTCCAGTCCAGCAAACGTGCTTGATGGTAGTTGCGAATATAGAAAGGATAGACTGAGAGTTAGGCTCACCAGGTTACTGAGTCCCCTGAATTGGTGATCTTTCAGATAATGGACAGAGTCGGAATTTCCGCCGCCGTTTTGAATTGTCAGCTTTTGAACAGTTCCCCATGAATTGTTGCAGAACGCGCAATCCGTTCTATTAAGCTGAGAAGCTGTTAAGTCTTGCAGCACGACGTCCTTAATCCCTAATGGCACGTTGTCTGGTAGGATCACGTGACACGTCAGTCGCCGAGATTCGCTCGTACATCCCGCAGTGGGCCAGTGACGATATGTCGATTCTGCCATTATCTTACTTACGAAAACGAACATCACAACAAAATTCAGTAATAGAGACATTTTTGTGTCTTAAAACAATGGATTAAGTCTGAAAACAGAACAGAAATAATTTATAAAGGAACGTTATACATATGTTATTATGGTAAACCATTTGGAAGACTACCGTTGTTCACAAATGAGATATCGCGTCCAACTGGTCCATAATAACATATATGTGTTGTCAAAACTTGGAATGAAACATAGAAAATTCAAACACTAATTACTGGACATTTAAAATGAATTGGAAGCTTCAAAATTATGTTGTATACAACGGTACCGATTATTGTCTACAGTTTGCACAGATGCCAGAAAATTATAAGCAAACCTAATAGACATAGGCTTTTGTGGTATGAACGCCAAAACGCTCTTTAAATCATATCCAATGTTTATTCTTATATTAAATATTTACAAGGTTGGACACTCGCCATCTTTTTAACCAACGGAAATGGTACTAGTGTACCTTGGACCCGACTCGCTGATTCAGTAATTGTAACGCGCGAGAAGGACGAGACCCTGCTGGTCCCGGCCTTCGCGTGCGTTACAATTACTGAATTAGCGAGCCGGGCCCAATGTAAATAATCCACTTCCGTTGGTTGAAAGGATGACGAGTGTCCAACCTTATAGATATTTAATATCAGAGTACAATTAGGTATGATTTATAAGAGGCATTTGTCGTTCATACAGCCAAGTGCATGTGAATATAAAATGGAAAGTTGAAATAATTGGTTTGCAGGTAAGTAGATAAAACTAGTGTTTCCAGGTCTGAACTCAAGTCACACCATTGTAAACAGTGCCCATTATAACGAGGGTATCCCTATCAGTAAGCTAATCCCCTCGCTGGCAGCATTGACAATGATAATAATAAAAAATAGGGTAATTGTGCCCCTATATCGCTCACCTGGTTATTATATATATATACATTTACTGATTTTTTCAAATTGGAGATCGTCACATAATTCAAAATGGCCACCGTATAATAAAGTTGGACAAACTCTTTAAACAATGTCAGCCCATTATAATCACCAGACTGGTTTCGACAACACTTCATAAGAATAATGAATGTATAAAGCTCTATCAGATTTACTGGCATATATATATAAATGAGCCGCGCCATGCGAAAACCGGGCTTAATGACAACATTTTCAGTTTTTAATTTTTCGCGTATTCTGAATTGTACATCTTTTAAAAGCCATATGCCGCCAAAATTATCAATGTATCCCCATTATTTTTCATTTTAGAAGTATTTTTATGAAGCATGGTAAAAACTTATATGACTTTTTAGATCAATGACGTTGAAATTACGACGTTTTTATCAACGGCGTATACAAGGGGTGTTGATAAAATACCCGCACAAGACCTATAGATTTGTCATCTTTTATCGCATGTCAACCAAATTTGGATACCTCGTAGCCTTTCCAAGTGTTTCCCATTAGGCCAAGACAAAGTATGAAAAAAATCTTTATTACAGTTGCTATTAATGTAACGTCATGTTTTGGATTGCTGCCCAAGTTACGTAATTCCGTATGAATAATTTTCAAATAAGGCAAAGTGTTGGCGTTTCACTGTTGTTTGCTGCTGTCTGAAATAATTTTGGGGAATAATAGCGACATTATTTAACATTTCGTATGCAACGACATATTTTAAAGTAGGAAGTACGCCGCTTATAACATTAACTTTGTAACAAAACACGACGTCGGGCAGATTTGGTAGCGTGATACCTCATAATTGTCGCCGTGTGTCTTTCTGTGTGAGGATCGCATTAACATCGCCTGATTCAGACATACATTATTATGCAGTCAAGTGATAAGCTGATAATTTGATACTACAAATCGTGCGAAAAGTAAGTTTATGACCATCAAATTTCCAATTAATTTCAAGACTTTTCGAAAACTCCAACAATCTGACTGTGTGTTTTGTGCATTATGTATTGCTTATACACAAACAATGAAGGAGCTGCATTGAAATCACTGATTCTGAATCTATTAGAGAGATTTTGATGCATTTGTTTTGCCAAATTCAATACAAACCCTGGATATATATGTCATTATATAGTTGCGTGTCTACCTCCGTTTATGATAAAATGAGTGGCATTAAATGGCATATCATTCGTGAAGTACTGGATAGAATTGTTCAAAAGTGTCTCAATTTACCAAGATAATAGATGGTAATATCGTTGGCATACACTAGGTTGTTCATATTTAAGATTATTTAGGGATCAAAGTGCAGTGTAAGCGAAGAATTCGCTGATATGTAGCCAGTTAAATTATGCGTTCACCACTTTGAATGCATAAGGATAACCGACGAAAAAGAGTGACAATGTCAAAGAACGACAGTTATGCGACAATGCACAGCGCGTGAAGCATTTCTAAGTCATTGATGCTGCGAGGAACTCGTGCAAGTATCCTTGCTATAATATTTTGTCACGACACCATGGTCATAACTTCAAACATGTATTCACGTTCAGTGACATCACAAGAACGTGACGTCAAATCATAATATGTGTACTAAGGTGCAAGGCATCGCGTTTCATATTAGTGAAAGTTTCAGTAAGTTATAAGTTTCCGTTTTATGTTCACTCTTAATGTTAACTGACACCAGTAAACGTAAATCGGAGGGCAAAATGTGAACTTTTACAGCGACGCTGCAAACGTCGATTTTCCGACGTCGTTTACCACTTTTCATGACGTTGTCATTAATCCCGGTTTTCGTATGGCGCGGCCCAAATATTAATCGGATGACTTAATCATTCGATTTTGACAAACTAGATGGCTGCGGCCCGCATGTCGAGCCGGCCGAGGCATTTAATAGTACTAAAAACACTTTTAACGCAAAAAAAAGACCATTACACATACTACCCATGTGTAGTTTGAAGTTAATCGGTGAAGCGTTTGCAGATATATAGTATACGTAAAAACTTTAACCTAAATCCAATATTTGTTTAAGTAATTAAGTAATTTGACCTTGACATTGGGCACAGGGGCCGCATGGGTTGGGCATAGAATTAAAATATGGATGATGATAAACACACATGTGAAGTGTCAAGTTAATCGTTGAAGTTGTTGCAGAGATATAGTATGATGGTGGATCTAGTTTTCGGGGTATTAACACGTTCAACTAGCGGTTTTTCTAAAACATAAAATATGAGCTAACTTGTCAGTTCAATCCATTGGTAAACATTTATTTCAATGTTTCTTGCCTGCAAAATAAGATAGTTGTTAGATTAAAATTCGCGTTAGTGCGTTTAGCAACACAGGAGTCGGCCATCTTGAATCTTGATTTGTTGTTGGTGTTTTCGGGGTATGTTCCGAAAGTGTCAATAAATCGGCTAATCCGTCGCGAGTTTTCATTGGCTGTTGATCATCTCGCAGATGAATGAGACACAGTGAAGAAAAACTTGAAACTTTTCTATTGTTTATTATTTTAACAATATTAAAAAGCAGATTAATGGCGGACGCAGAAAATCACGGTAGGTTCGTGAACAAAATTACATAAATGGCAAAAAGTACCAATATTTAGTCAAAACACTTGATCTGGTGGGATTTCTAAAGGACTTAGTGTACGTCAAATCATGCGCATTTTAATCACCTCACTTAAAGCACTTCGCTGCTGCACACTTGTCTAAACATTACAAAATATATTAATACCCCGAAGTCTCCGACTACCCGGAAAACTGGCGTCTCGACCATATACGTAAAAACTTTAACCTAAATCCAAAACAAAAACCAATTAGGGTAAGTTTCAAAGTAATTTGACCTTGACATTGGGTACAGGGCCTGCATGGGTGGGAAGTAGAATGACAATATGGATCATGATAAACACCCATGCGACGGTTCACGTGAATTGGTGAAGCGGTTTCAGAGATATAACGTTCTTAAAAACTTCAGCCTCAATCCAAAAAGACTTTAAGGTAAATTTCAAAGTAAGTTGGCCTTGCTATTGGGCACAGGGTAATTTGACGTTGGGCACAGGGGCCACACGGGTGGTGCGTATAAAACCAGTCGAGGCTTTGATAGTATACCGAAATACTTTAAGTACAAACTTTAACCCGGACGCATTTACGTACCGACGGAGGCACATACGTACGCCAATGTGCCGACTATATCGCGCTGTCCTCAAGCGGGCGCGACAAAAATTGACCCAGAGTGATCGTCCACACAATACCTTCTATTTGATAAATGTGAAATTTTCCCCCTACTTAATCCTCCTGGCCTCGTCCATTTTTGGCACAGGGGTTACCATATCTGAAACAAGCACCATTGAGTATCGATCATTCATGCCAAGGTTCATTGAAATTGGCTCGGCGGTTCGTGAGAAGATGAGATTTTAAGAATTTGACCTACTTTTCCACGGCGGCCATATTGCATTAGGCAACGACCTCCAAATTACAAATATGACATGGCCCCACCCTAGATCATCTCTGTGAATTGTCCGAGCGGTTCATGAGAAGAAGATATGTAATAGAAGGATGACAATTATATCTTTCGACGGCCATCTTGGAAGATGTACTCATTTCGACAAAATATACTCCAGAGTGATTGTCTTGTCGATACCTTCGATTTGACAAATGACATGACCATATTCTGTCAAATGTGAAAATTTTACCCCTACATAACCCCCCCCCCCCCCACCCCACCCGGCCCCGCCCATTTTTGACATCCTTTTAACAAATCTGAAACAGCATTGACTATCGATCATTCCTGCCAAGTTTCGTTGAAATTGGCACAGCGGTTCGTGAGAAGATTGTTTAAAGAAGCTGACTTACTATTCCACGGCGGACATCTTGGATTATGCGACGACCTCCAATTTTACAAATCTGACGTGCCCCCACCCATAGATCATACATGTGAAGTTTGAACAACATTGACGCAGTTGTTTTGGCTCAGGTGAGCTAAATCAGAAATTCATTTCTCTTACTCAGAATGTGAACATAAGTCCTCAGTGACATTGACCTGGGGCGGTCGGACGTGGGTCGTGTGCCAAACAAAGCACCATCCCAAGGCACACAGTGATAGTGGATGCTAGATTGTCCGTAAAATAATCTTGTGGCATTTGTTTGTTAAAAGCAAACTCTCTCTTGATTTTGTACTTAGATAGTCTAAGCATTAAAACAAATAGGGTGGACATTATTTTCAAGCACAAAATGGCCGCAAAATTAAAAATGGCGGTCATGATAACAATAATAATAGTAATAATCAACTTTTATCGCCAAAAACATGAGAATGTGGTATTACGACAATGATAATTTGTTGTTGTTATAAGAGCGAATAATTTTTTTTCAGCAACCCCCGTTTCGGAAACCACGAGACAATATTCTACTCGGGTTTCCTGCCATCGCGCTACGCATCGACTGGTTAGCAAGGAAGTACGTGCTCTCAAGTATTATCGTTTAGTAATAACTCAAATTAGAAAGTCAGTTAGAAAGATTGAACCGATCAGGATATTTTCTCAATGTTAAACGACGTTCCTATCCGACCACCGTTGTCATGCTGTTGTTTACCTTAGCAATGGCGTTCCTATCCGACCGTCGTTTGTCTATATCGGCGGACACCCACAAAAAGTAGTAGGCTGGTCATATCTAACTGGACCACCTTTTGAATATTTGTATATATCGCCAGACGACAATGTTTCAATTACACGGGTTATGACCATGTGTGTATCTATAGCCGAGTGTATTTTGCCTTATCGAGGTTACGTGTATACAATATAGTTTACACGATATCTTCCGGGTTGCTTAAATTGTATTAAACTCGGCGCTAACCACATGCGGCTAAGTATCGAGACACGGTATGTATGAAGGATGCGACTGCGGGCCGTATGGTAACACGATAACGTCTTGGTGTATACACATCTTTAGCGGTTATCGATAAGTATGGTGTTCGGTGGGAGACATAATCACATCACGGTGGTGTACATGTATTGGGGAAAGTTTTATGCTTCATAAGGTGGGACCGACGGAACTGCTGGACTGTATGGTGGCGGGATATCCCCAGTAGTCAGACACGGGAATAAGCATATCACGTTCCGAAGCGGCCGAGGAGATTTTTTCTCTCGTCGGCCCTCCATGACGAGTTTTTTTAACGTTTTCGTCCGCAAGAATTTGTGGCCGGGCCTTGGACCTGATCGTGCCCTTTAACCCCTGGTACATGGCCATCTCTTCGACGACCAGTTTGAACCCGCTATCTGATATATCGTTGTCGGCTATCGCTTTCGACACGATAAAGTCGATACTGTTTTTCTTAGACCTCGCGAGAACCGCTATTTGATCCTGCTTTTGACTCTTGGCCTCTAGTTTTCGACCCACGAGTCTGCTCGTCATGCAAAGCAGTCCCGCCCCGCCGCTATCCCACGCAAGGCCACCGCGACCGATGCAACGACGATTGTTGATAATAAAGTCACACTTTCCACTCCGCTTACAGCGGAAGCTGAGGCTAACGTGGTGCTCACCCCCTCGACTACATTGACTGCTCTCCTATATTTTTCCCATGAACAATTTTTGTTTCCCACGCTTTAAGGGTTAACAGTAAGTTGTTAATTATTTGTCAAACAGTGCAGATCTTGATGAGACGGCTCATAGCGGGCCAGCTCATCTGGATATGCACTGTGTGCAAACATTGGAAAAGTGATCATTGGTGTTGAAAAGTTTAAATACTGCTATAAACTGGCTCCTTTAATAGACCTATTGATCATTATTCAGACTTCTAATTCGCTAATCGAGAAACCAAGTGATGCATCCTTTACGACCAGGCAAATCAATATTTTTATTTTATTTTATTTGTTTCTTATTTCTGTAACGTATTAGCAGGTCTAATAAGCCACGGCTGGATAAAAATAACTAGACGGTACCATGCTTTTAATAATTCAAGGGTGATATGCATTCATGTAACTTATTGAAGCAAACTCTCACATGGCAGAAATAAAAATCTTAAGTGTCAACTGTCAGGGACTGGGAGGGGGAGAAAAAAGGACAGATATGTTTAGATACATGAAAGCGAAACGTTACCAAATTTATTGTTTACAAGACACTCACTTTACAGAAACAAATGAAAAAATGATTAATTCACAATGGAATGGACAATGCTACTTTACCTTTTGTAGATCGAATGCAAGAGGGGTCGCCGTACTGTTCAGCAATGACTTTGAGTGCATAACTCTAACACTGATTCAGAGGGTAATTATATATTATTAGATATAAAAATAGAAAATAACAGACTCGCACTACTTACCATATATGCACCAAACTATGACAGTCCAGAATTCTTTGAACAGAGTCAGAGGCAGTCGGTAACAATACCATAATTATTTGTGGCGATTTCAACTTGGTTCAAGATCCTAACTTAGATTATAAAAACTATATCAATATTAATAATCGCAGAGCAAGAGAAAAGATATTGGAATTTAAAACAAAGGAGTATATGACAGACCCATTCCGTGAATTCTACCCTCAATTAAGGAGATATATATGGCATAGAAGAAATCCTATACAACAGGCACGGCTAGATTTTGTTTTAATATCAGAAAAGCTAGTCTCTTCTGTATGAAAATGTTCAATTGAAACAAGTGACCGATCAGATCACTCAATGGCATTGCTGACACTAAAGTTTTCTAACTTTGTAAAGGGAAAATTTCTTTGGAAACATAATAATTCATTACTAATGGAATTAGATTACCTTAAAGCAGTTAAAGACAAGATATTAGACATTAAAAAGCAATATGCATTACCAGTGTATGAATATGATAGCATTGACACAGTACCAAATGAGGAAATACAATTTAATATAGATGATCAACTGTTTCTTGACACATTACTGATGGAAATACGTGGCAAGTCAATATCATATTCCACTTATAGGAACAAAGAGAGAGACAAACGAGAACAAGAACTTTTAAAACTAATAAATGAAATCGAACAAAACCTTTCAACTGAAAAAATCACCCAACTAGACTTGGTAAAAAATGAATTTCAAGCAATACAAAAACAAAAAACAAATGGGTATATAATAAGATATATATGGAGAAAAAAACACAACTTTTTTTTGTAACTTAGAATCACATAACTTTATCAGAAAATGCATTCAACAACTAGTAAGAGAGAACGGGGATAATGTTACGGATTAGTTTGAAATTCTAGAAGAAGCTAAGCCATTTTACGAAACACTATATTCAGAAAAAGATACAGAAAAGGACTTTGATCTAAATGCTGAACTAAGCTTTCCAAATATCCCAAAACTAACCACAGAAGAAGCACATACGTTAGATGGTATGCTGACCTACATTGAATTGACACAGCAATTAAAAAGTATGAAAAATAATAAGAGTCCAGGAACAGACGTATTTAGTGCAGATATTTTCAAAGTCTTCTGGAAAGACTTAGGCCATTTTGTTGTAAGAGCTATAAACTACGGTTACTGTCATGAAAACTATCCACAACACAAACTGAAGGAATAATTACATGCCTACCCAAAGGAGATAAAAGCAGATTTCATATGAAAAACTATCGACCTATTTCATTATTGAATACAGTGTATAAAATAGGTTCAGGTGCAATCGCAAATAGAATAAAAGGGATGCTAAATAAATTAATTCATAACGATCAGACAGGCTTTGTAGCAGGCCATTATATGGGAGAAAACACACGACTGATGTATGATATACTACAGTACACAAACGATAATGATATACCAGGGTTACTATTGCTTATTGATTTTGAAAAAGCATTTGACTCGGTTTCGTGAAATTTCATCAGGAGCACACAATCTTTTTTCTAATTTGGGAACTCATTAAGAAAATGGGTAGATGTCTTTTACAGAAACTCTAAACTAGCGGTACTTCAGTGTGGCCACCTCTCTTCCTTTTGTAATGTCGGTCGTGGGTGTAGACAAGGAGATCCTCTATCACCTTACATATTCATTCTATTTGCAGAAATATTAGCAATCAGAATACGAAATAATAGTTACATTGAGGGAATTATGGTAAATAATACAGAAATCAAACTTTCAAGCTTCGCAGACGACACTTCACTCGCACTAGATGGCAGTGAATCCTCATTGAATAATACATTAAAGGAATTAAAAAAAAATTGAAAACATATCTGGATTGAAATTAAACTTTGAGAAGACACATGTTATATGGATCGGTAAAAAGAAATTCAGCTCTGACACAATTAAAACAAAATTTAAAATAGCCTGGGGACAAACTGACTTCAAGCGTTTGGGCATACATTTCCATGTTGATTTAAATAGAATGATGGACCTTAGCTTTAACCCGAAAATAATCAAACTTCAAAAATCAATTAACCACTGGAAACGTAGAATGCTTACACCATTCGGTAGACTTACAGTAATTGAAACCTTATTAGTACCAACATTAAACCACATGTTCATATCATTACCGAACCCAAACGACAAAATCCTAAAGAAAATAAATAGTATGTTATATGAAGTCTTATGGCTAGGCCCTGCAAGAATTAAAAGTTCAGTAGTTACAAAAAGCTATATAGAAGGAGGACTAAGAATGATAAATCTTTCCGCATTTGTTAAATCATTAAACATAAGTTGGATTAGAAGGATAATAGTGAACAATGGCAAATGGATAGATATACTAAACAAATATGTTGATGTTGGGCGATTATTTTCCATGGGAACAAAATATATTGAAGAAAAGTATGTAAACAATAATCCATTTTGGAAAGATGTTTTTAGAGCATATACAGAATTAAACTCAAAAACAGATGTTTACAAACCAAGATAATTTATTAGCCAACAGTCTTTTTTACAACACAAACATCAAAATGGGAGGCACAACAATTTATTTCAAAAATTTATATGAAAAAGGAATTAGATTCATAATGACATGTTAGATGGAGACAATACGATTTTTACATTGGAACAGTTTAAACAGAATACAGGCATAAACATTAATTATCTTCATTACAACGGCTTGTCATCTTCATTGAAATCACTATTCCAAAAACATCAAATGTTAATAACCAAAAAGTTACAACAACCTATCATACTAGCACCTTTGAGAACAATTATAAGATCATGCAAGGGGTCTAAGGACATGCATAGTATACTAAACAAAAACACAGAAACACCTACCGGCAAACAAAAATGGAATGCTATATACGAATGTAGTGCAAACAATTGGAAATCTATATACCAAGAACCATTTAGAACTACCAAAAGTACAAGGTTAAGATGGTTACAAGTTAAAATAAATCATAATATATTAGTGAAAAATACCTTCTTATACAGGATAGGGACTGTTAATAACAATTTATGTAATCTATGTAGCTCGGATACAGAAACCATTTGACATATTTTTGTGCAGTGTCCCCAAACAGAAAAATTGCTAACTAATTAGACAGAATTGCTAAGAAATAATAACATAACAATAGAACTAACAGAAAAACCTTTCCTATTTGGGCTTTTCGAAAATACGACGTCTGAAGTAGTCAAACCTATTTTTATGGAAACAAAAGCATATACATACCGATCATGAACAATAAAACAGAATTTACATTTCACTGCACTAAAATCAAGACTGACAGAAACTTACAAAATTCATCGTCAAATTGCGCACGACAACAATACATTATATAAATTTGACGCAATATGGGACAATAATTACAAAACTATATTCATGAATGCACAACAACCTTGAATGAATAGCTAATAAATAAATGATAATATTAAATAGAATTGCATGTCAACTTAACAATACCTTACTATCATCAACCAGCCACACACCTTCCATGTCTTTTACTTGATTGATAATTGCATCACACTTTCTTTTTCTTGTTGTATGTATGTTTTGACATGTTTTCATTATGTTAATTACATGTATATTGTGAGTCTTGTAAAACAATAATAAGAACAATAGTCATGATCTTGATCGCCCTCTTTAACCCTTGCTGTGCTGTATTGAGTATTGTCGTCTGGTGTTCTTTTTATTTGTTTCGTTAATCCTTAACAAAGACACGTTTTGAAAGCACACGAGAATCGTCTCCATTGGAGGCGATTCTCATATGCTGTCAAAATAAGTTTTTTTGCAGTAATAAAAATGATGAAAGTAAAAATAGGCAGACGACAATTTTTGTTTAGTGCACAGTAAGGGTTAACTTGAATTGTAAGATGCACATGTATTCTGTTATTGTACGGTTTGTGGGGGATGGCTCCCCGACCTACCACAGACCTATTACGGGGAGAATAAAAATATGTCTAAACTTAAAGAAAAAAAAAGAAAAAATGTCTGACGAGCTATGAACACATTTATATCCCATACATGTATATTCGATCGCATCTCCAGGCAACGGCTCACATAAAACAATGTTTAGGTAAACGATTTTCTTAGTTTCAATAGGTAATCGATATACATGTAGTGCAATTTTCTTAACAACTGTATGATTCTGTCTAGCGATTAATCGATAATATTCTGCTGCTGACTTGCTAGAGTATATGGCTGGGTCTAAATATTTAACACGTTTATCAGCATATGGCTTACAGTCAAAAAAGACATGTACTTCATCTTCCACTACTTCCAAACCTTCGTGTAAATCCTATTTATTACATTTCTGAACAACATTTTCGAACAAAAATGCATTTTTTAATGTTTCGGGGGCGTTTCCATCTGCGTATGAATTATTGTGGGCGGTGCTTATTTTTATAACAACTGACGTCACTAATTAGGCACTTCTTTGCTAAATCTGTAAAATAAAATAGCGGATATCGAGTTTCGGAAACTTGTGATTTTATTTTGAATAATGGAGTATTTAATACCGCTGGAAATACACGTTAACACGGCTTCAGATATTAACCAATATTTCTCGTTGGATCGAGGCTTTCTCAGCACAAGCCAACACAAACACTCGTTCTGATCGCTGATCGAAACATTGAATTGGAACCTAGCAAGTGTCAACCACGAGGACGGTGTGCCAGGCGGAGTGATAGTGTCAGTTGTTGGACATTTACTGGATCCCAGAGCTGTTACATTATATTTACTGATTGGTTGGTTACATAATGTTTGTGTTTCATACCTTTTGCGTCTGGAAACGGATTAATGGACTATCGCTGTCGCGCTCGCTGCCACGAAATGAACCAAAACCCAGCAGCACTATTATCGGGACAAGAATCAAAGCACATTGCTTGCAAAAATATAATTTATTTAGGCAACACATATACATACATGAAATTTTAATCATCAAATATAAACAGGCACTTGCTTTTTATGAAATGTTTTTCAGTACAAATAAATAATTACTCCCACAAAGTACCTTTTTATTACTTAGCAATTTTTATGAAATATGCTACTGATAAGACGCGTATTGGTGTATTTTACTCATGTTTTTTACTTGCTTACACACTCTCAAATACAAGAATGTATTTTACTATTTAATCTGCCTTTTATACTATCTGTATCCTTCTACATGAGAGCCACCTGTTGCAAAATTTAGTCACAATAACAACCCATTGTGTCCTGGCATTTTGTGACGAGCGAGCAGTTTAATTATTCACAGTTCTGATAAAAAATTGCAAAGACCAATAATAAACATAAAATATACCTACTTTGACCTGGATTATCCTTTATTCATGTTTTATTTGCAAAACACGAGGACAGAATGGGCTGTTATTGTAACCATATTTTACAATGGCCGGGTCTCGGCTACACGGATACAAAATATATAAAAGACAGATGAAATAGTAAAATACATCCGTATAGCTGAGATTATTTATCTTTAGCTAAATAATCAGATCGTTTTTATTTAGCTCGTTATAATAGACGCAGTATGTAATTGTATGAGTTTCACTGTGAGCGAAAAAACATAATAATCTCTTTACAATTAATACCCAGTGAAGGGAATACACATAATTGTTCACATGCTTTAATTTTAAAACATGTTCAATGGAATATACACTTTGTGTACGTAAACATGTAATATAGATGACAGTCAATGCAACCAACATAATTATGATATGACTCTGACATACCTGTTTGAACATGTAGCGAATATTATTATATCACTTCATTCATTTAATAGTTAGTCCTTACTCATTGCTAAATTTATGTTAAAGCCACTGTATGGCTCACTACTGCAATTTTCACATGTTTTCAAACATAAAAACATGTATAATTTTAGTCTCACTTTGAAGAAAACTAATAACTAAATGCACATTTCATATGTGTCTACATGAAGAATCTGGGAGTATGTTCTCGCCGATCATGTCACATTTAGGTCATACAGCAATAGTGATAACACTCGTCGTTTCACATATTTTCCTGTCCACCAACCAATCATAAAAAGAACACGATACTATCGACAAAAGTAATGCGTTTTGTGAGGATCGAACTCTCGACCAGATAGAATGAACAGAAGTTCTGCAAACGTATGGATATTCTCCCGCTTAGATACCATTGAGCCACACTACATGTCTATTTATAACTACCAAGATAAAAAAAATCCCTCTCGTTGCAACTACACAACACATTCTGGTGTGGTAAAAGTATTTTCCATAAGCATGAATTCCATGACCAGCAGAGTATGATTCAAATGTCAGTAATAATATAGCAATGTTACATAATAAAAAAGTATTAAACCAATATAAATTAAATCAATATATCAACCGCTGATCGTTTAATGCATGTCTGTGCCACGTTCAAAGCTCCTCGACCACCGCTATATGAGTGTTATGTGTTTAGCCTGTCAGATGTATTGCGTTTCTTCTATACATAGGTTCATGTGTCTCCTTTGGGCATCTTGTTATATATTGTCCATAGCATACCATGCACACAGATACTGAGATATGACAACGAAACGTTTATGAAACGGCAACAGAAAGACTTTCTTCACATGGGTTCATTACGCAAACATTGTATTAGCGAGCGTACCTCACTATACCCCCAGTTACCTATGTAAACAGGGGTTATAGTGAGGTACCCGCGCAATAGGTAATGCGGTCAAATAGGTCACGATGCAGTGACTATTTTCGATCAATAACTTATGTTGTAAGCGATTGTAATGTGTATTTTCAATATTTATATTATTAAAATGTATCATATCGATACCCCTTTAAGTAATATTTGTATATTTTAAATGTATTGATGTTCTCATGAAGCGCATGAATATAAGTATTAATTAATCCAGCTTATATTGAGGCAAATCACACAGCCTTAAAACATAGTGCTGGAGTATAGACCATAGTATCGTATATTATTCATAAGTATATCACTATTAAACATTACTTACAATATGTATGCATATTATTAAAACAATAGATGCTACCGCTGTTTCGCTATATGTGATATGTATAACAAAATAATCTTTGTATTCGTCCGCGTACGGATTTCTGTCACACAAAGCGCCATTTTCAGTTCATATTTTGACCTGTGCATATGAACCGGACTAACTTTAACCAATGCTCGATACCGTCAAAATTCAAATTTCTCTGCAGAATGTTCAGACTAACTATATAAGTAATGCTGCTAAATAAGTGTTAACGGCTGGAACATGGTCATCACTAAAAGGAAGAAACCACAGTCGTATTATTGAAAAATAAGATTTACTTGAGACCTCATGGGGGCCGCCATTAATCCAGTGTAAACAATATACCGTGTAATCCCATTCCCTGAGTAGCCGCCGCTTAGTGAAACGGTGTGCTAATCATGATATTATGTTCCCCAATAATTGGAAACGGTTTGAATTTCTCGGTAAAAACTACGAAAGTCTTAAAAAATAACGATGTATATTTAACATTGGATACGCATAAACGGTATTACTCTCTCATCGGATCATCAGTTGTCGTCGATAGCGATTTAACGTACTGATCTGGTCTTAATTTGTCAACTTTCAACGCCATTTACAGAATATATGGCTAATTTTGTAAATAAATAACGGCAAATTACGATGACGTCTGCTCTGAAATATCTGTCAACTTGCGGACGTAATTTAAGGAAATCGATTATATTTTAAGGCTACATCTGTGACTAATTGCAAATTTATGTATGGTCTTTGGCTACACCCGACACATTACACAGATCTAGTTGTAAATACACGTCGCTTTGTGTGGGAAAAACATCGATAATGTGCAGTCGTGTGTGACGAGGTGTTGATCTGATAACACCACACAGCTTAAATGTTAGGCAATGTTTTGAAATTGACGTGTCGTTTTGATGTGTGCCGCAACACCTCACTCTCGGAGACAACATGACAATTAACGATATGCTGTCGATTAAACACAGATCTATTAGACGGCTGGTTATTTTAAAAAAAAAGAGTAGTTCAGTACACCTTCGCCGATATTGTTTTTTAGAAAATCAGTAATATTTTCCGTAAATGGTGTTGAAAAGTTGACAAAAATTCTATCACCGTATTTAGTTGTGCCGTTATTGTTTTAAAAAATCAGTAATTTTTTTCCGTAAATGGTGTTGAAAATTGACACAAAATATATAGCCGCATTTCTCCGATATTCGTTTAGAAAATCACCAATATTTTCTGTAAATGGTCTTGACACAAAATGCAGCGTTCACGCGGAATTCAATATAAAATAAAACATAATAATTTAATAAATAGACGCCGAAAGCTATTGTGTTTGCGGCCAGTGAATTCTGGTCGTGGTAGCCACATGCACAGTTCGAACAGTGTTGTGATCAGATGGAGGACAATAATTATTTCAAATTCATAAAAAAATGTTTGCTGTCCGAAAATTAATTAATTGTGACAGCCAAAACAATAGATTTTGGGACAGTAAAACATTATATGGTATAGACAGTACCTCAAACTTAAAAAAAACGGTAACAAACTGTCTGTGTATATATTACTTAAACTTAAAAAAAACAGTAACAAACTGTCTGTGTATATATTACTTAAAGACAGACACTTTCATCGTTGGTAAGTTTCTATCAATGTATAGCTATTTTTATTAAAATCATAAAATTGTGAAAATATTAAAATCACAGAAATAATATATATGGAGAAAAAATATATACCAAGTCGAGGTTTGAACCCCCGACCCTTTCGGGAATCGGTAATTAAGTCATATATATCGGCGACCTTAACCTCACGACTATATTTACGACGATTACTTTTATACGGAAGTGCTATGAGTATTACGCAACCATTTGAACGTAATAATTATTAAATTATTTGCAACTCCATCTACAACGATACCGTTACAGAGATACGCTATTGAAACAACATGTATTAATTAGTACCCATAACATAACAAAGTAATGTATCATTATATATCACAGGAGATAGATTAAAACTATATATACTAATAAACAGAACAATCCGCTTGGCTCGTATGAAAATAGTTCGCGTGATATTGATTATCTCCCTTGCCGAAAGTAGTTCACTGATTTATTAATTCCAAATAAGACGTGTTTGCGTAATGTGTTTATAATATCTGAAAAAGTAGGCTACTATACTGTCTGTTCCACGTTTTGCTGCCGACGAACTTTTGGCTATTAAACACATTAAATGTATAAAATATGTAAATGTAAGTACGTTTTAACCAATAACAAAAAAGTCACCCTCCCCAAACAAGTTTGTTTCATGAAATTCCATCAAATATTGATTTTATTGCGAAGAAACGATTTTCCTATGGGAATTTAACATGGGGAGATTGACTCCGAAACCTGTCGAGATGAAAATGATGTAACTAAGAAAACAAAAGTTAGAATTTGAAAATCGGTCCACAAATAAAAAAAAAAATTACAAAAAAATATTAAATTCGCATAGGAAAATCGTTTTTTCGAAATAAAATCAATATTAGATGGAATTTCATAAAATAATTATTTTTGGGGAGGTTGACTTTTGTTATTCATAAACAAATACTTACTTTTAAATATTTTTGAGATTTAATGTGTTTAATAGCCATGAGACATGAAGTCGCTTATAGGCAAAATGAATAATGATGTTAGATAAAGCAATATCTTGACGTGTATGTGTCGCCTAATTTCCCGTGACACAGTATGGTTGATGCTGACGTGTTGAAGATACATGTATATATTGTATCATCATGATTTGGCTTTCCACACACATATTGTCCTACAGTGCAACTCGGTGACTGCCGATCTATTATACGTAGTCCCATTTCGGTATATTATCAATATTCTGAATAAGCAAGCAGTACAGCGGCTGACTTTTGGACATGCAGAAAGTAGAAGTATTCATCTTTTCAGTTCTAGGTTCGATGCCCCAAACATGATGCAGCAAGTAATGACAGTGCGCATTAATACTACTAAAACCAAAACATCCCTGTACAGTTTGACCAACATGGCCTAGCGGTTCGCGAGAAGAATAGGTTTGAAATCTGTAATAAAAGGATGACCTTAGGACAATTCGGAGGCTATCTTGGATGACTTAATCATCCGATTTTGACAAGAAATGCACCACGTCAATACCTTCAATTTGATATATGACATAATCATATTCGGTCAAAAATGAAATTTGACCCCTATTTGACACCACGGGCCACGCACATTTTTGACCTGTACATCGATCATTTCTGCCAAGTTTCGTTGAAATCCGTCCGGCGGTTCGCGAGAAGAAGATTGTTTAAGACTTTGTGTTATTTTCAGACAGCGGCCATCTTTGATTTGCTACGACCTCCATTTTAACAAATCTGACACGACTTCACCAAAGGACCATAATTGTGAAGTTTGGCTACCATTGGCCAACAGGTACCGGAGCGATCGTCTCGTCGATATCTTGGATTTGATATACGATGCGATCCTACTCGGTCAACAATCAAATTTGACCCCTATTATCCCCGAGCCACGCCCATTTTTGACCCCGGGGTCACCATTTTAGCAACTTTGAAAGAGAATTGTACGTCTGCCAAGTTTGGTCAAAATCCGTCCGGCGGTTCGTGAGAAGACTTTTTTGAGAATTTATGTTATTTTTAGACTGCGGACTTCTTGAATTAGCGAAGACCTCCATTTTAACAAGTCTGAAAAGGCTTCACCCAAGGACCATAATTGTGAAGTTTGGCTAGCACTGGTAAACCGGTTCTTGTGAAGAACACGTTCGATATCTCAAATAAAAGGATGACCTTTTGACCTTTCGGTGGCCATCTTGGATGACGTAATCATCCGATTTCGATGAAAACTGCACCAGAGCGACCCGTCGATATCTTCGCTTTGATATATGATTTGACCATATTCGGTCAAAGATGAAATTTGACCCCTATTTCACCCCCCGGGCCATGCCCGTTTTTGACCCCGGGGTCACGATTTTAACAACTTTGAAAGATCATTGTACATCGATCATTCCTGCCGAGTTTCGAGCTATTTTTGGACGACGGCCATCTTGGATTGGCGACGACCTCCATTTTAACAAATGTGTAATCCCCCTACCTACGTACCATGTGTGTGAAGTGTGACCGACATCGGCCCAGCGGTTCCGGAGAAGACGTTTACAATTGTGGACTGACGACGACGGGCGAAACGCGGTAACAATAGAACTAAAAAAAACTTTTAACATTTTTGCCTTACAAACAAGGTGAACATATGTCATAAGTCCTCAGTGACCTTGACGTTGGATGGTCGAACGTGGGTCGTATGCAAAACAAAGAACCACACATTGTGGCCCAATATTATCAAAATCAGTGAAGCGGTTAATAAGTTATCGACAAGTGAAAAATGTTACTAACGTACGTACGTAAGCACATACGTACATACGTTTGTTTGCTTTGTTGTTTAATTGTGTTTAACTGCCTGTCAACAGCTAATGTCATTTAAAGCCGGGCCAATGGGTTCGAACCCGCATTCAACCTGCTGCATTGGGGGGGAAAATCACAAAATCAGAACGGAATACTTGCATTGAAATAAATACATATTCAGCCCTTTAAGAATAACCGGACCTGATGCCAGGTCAATACCACACAATAGTTACTTGGCCCCTTCCCCGAAAAGTAATAGAATTACGAATAATCGTATTACTAATATAAGGGGTATAACCAAATTCAACTCTGACATACAAGAATGCCAAAGACGTATATGAGGGCCAAACCATGTCTCTGGTCGGGTTCCGGTAAGTATGAATACCGATCGTTAAATTACCCATCGCATGCTCCCAACTGCCACCTACACGTACGTACGTACGTACGTACGTGGACTGACGCTATATATCCCCTCTTGCCTATTGGCGAGGGGATAATGCGAAACCACCAAAACGTGTATTACCTGGTTGCCTGATTTGTCCACATGCAACAGATTGTTGCAACTATTCCGGTCCTCGATACTATGTCCAGGTAATTTGTACACTTATTTTATAAAGACATTGAGTAAATCATTAATGAGGCACGCCATGTGATTTTGCACCTAAGAACATGTGCGATATCTCATGAATAATATTTGCAAAATGTATGATATTTTCCGTAAATGACGTCGAAAGATGACGATATTTTCATACTAAATAATGATTCGCCGCATATCCTATGAAAATTTCGTCATCTTTCGACGTCATTTCCAGAAAATATCAGTTTCCGTAAATACACAATCATACGGAGCCCCGCAGCGGACGTAGAATTCTATTTTAAATAACAATTCGTTCCCTCAATTTAACAATTCGTTTCAACGAATTAACAATTCGTTCCCTCAATTTAACAATTCGTTCCCAGGAAATAACAATTCGTTCCCACGAGAACGAATTGCTATATCGTGGGAACGAATTGTTATATCGTGGGAACGAATTTTTAAATTGAGGGAACGAATTAATAAAACAAATCCATGGGGCTCAGTACAATCACATGGCGAGCGTCATTTGAATTACATCTAAGTCCTATCCAGCGTTCGTCGCTACTAATACCAGGGCATGGCCGTATAATAAATGACGGAAGGGAAAAACTATCATCAGCGTTCAAATATAACTTTTCTTAGTAGAGCATAACAACAAAATACGCTTCACATAACATTCTACAAAAGGCACTTTAAAATAGTACAACATGTATTTAAAGTATTAGAAGAGCGAAGTTTCATGAACAATAAAACATAATTGTTCTGCTGACTGAAGTAATGCTACACCAGTAGTTAACAATGAATGGTTGGTGTAGACCCTGGTCATACCGAGCGGTTGGTGGTGAATAGTATATGATAAGGCTCTTTCTTCAAGCGATGGTTCAACGTATAGAGCGTGTCTTATCGAATTTGACTGCCTCTCCGATATTCTCATAAATTGATGAAACAAACAAGGACAAACTAGCTTAATTGAAGATGTGTATCGTATAAAATTTATGAATCCAATTGTACATACGAGTCACCTTGAAAACAATCGGGGATTGTTAATCCTTAGACCGCTACACACAACAATTGTCGTCTGCTGTTGCTTTATACCTAGCCGTATTTCTCAATAAAAACATGGTTTAACAACACTTTAGTATCATTTCCAATGGAAATGATTCTAAATTGCTGTCAAAGCATGTTTTTGGTGATACAAATGGAAAATAGAAAGCAAACAGCAGACGACAAAAAATAATATAACGGTGAAGGGTTAAAACATATTTATACTACTGAAAAGTAAGTAGCATTTGCAATGCTAGTAAATTAATGTTTGGGTTTTATAAACATGGTTTACCATTGATGGTTACTAATTCATTTTATTGAAATTTCACTAGAAAACACGATCGTACAATGAACATTTCATGCTGAATGTGGTATACGAGGGTGGGTGAATATGTAGTGCCACATGATACATGACTTGAAAATTATGTCTAAAACTACACGTATTATTCTATATTCCGCCAGGGAAGTCTCTCGTGGGGTCTATACCAGAATATGCCCGTTGTCGCCGTGCTACAATATTCGTTGCTAAGCAACGGGCGTTGATACATTCAACGCTTACGGTCACGTGTGACTGAATGCCATATACGTTAATATAGCACATACATTGTAGTGTACTTTTCAAATAATAGAATATAACTATGTCTGTGTAGATTTTGTCCGATGAATGGGTAGGATATGGTAGAACGTTCTATTCCCGCACGCACATGAATGACGAGTCACGCGTGGTGGCACAACACGTCCTTTTGTAAAATTATGGGTGCCACGTCCAGTTCTTTTAGGCCCTTTCTGGAGAGCTTATGCTTGACAGATTTGATGAGAACGTTGTGTAATATTCTTTGTTGATAGCTTTACGATTTTAACACCAACGTACTATAATTTCACAATCTGAATCGTACGAAAATCGTGTCAGAAATTATTTTTTTGATGTTTCAGCCAAAATTTTACTTGTCAGCAAGGCTTCCAATCGTCGCATTCCTTAGACTGGCTTGTTAATTCCGTTTTATAACTAAATAGTTATGCTTCTTCATTGACCTCGATGAAAGACATGGAGGTGCATTCTTCATTACGATGTAGGTTTAGGCGATTCCTTGGTGATTTGAAAATATCACTTTTTTCTCTAACGAAGATTATCAGGCACCCACCTTGCGGAAATTGTTGTCATTTTCAAACACTTTGTTAAAATTGTATAAAAGTATGATTGAGATATGTTGTATGCAGGACTAATCTATTTCCATTTCAGTTGCCCAGATACGAATGATATTCCAAAAATAATGTCATTAGATTTTGTATAACGAAACTGAAAGTATTTGCGAATATTTTATCTTACGAGTCCCTTCAAAATACTCCCCCTTGGACAAAACACACATTTTGAGACTCTCGATCCAGTTCTGAAATCATTGTTCATAGTCCTGAAGACGTATACCCACCAGACACTGATAAATGGCTGACCCAAAGGCAGACCTAGAGTTGTATCTCTTTCCAGATAAGTGATATTTCAGTCTTGGAGAGAAAGATGTGTGGGGAAGAACTGTGACCTTTTCTTTCCGCAAAATCTCTGTCACAATAAGTACCTTGTGAGATGGATCATTGTTGTAGAGGAGTTAGACATGTTGTAGGGCGACGGCGTTTGTAGTAATTCTTCAAGTTGTTCAGTACGACATTTTTATAGAACATTCCTGTGACTGTTCTATCCTTTGGGACCGTGGTTTGTATGGCTGGACCATTATTTGTGAAAAATATTGCATACAACACCTTCTCAACTAGTTCTTTTGGCAATGATTGGGCGTCTTGCGTTTTTCCATGTCCAAATTCTGTTTGTGACCTTCCGTTTTGGGTCAAAATAATGAACCCATGTCTCATCACCAGTCCGTTTGCAAAATCTTTTTTATTGGTTTGTATGATGGATATATTTTAAGAAGTTGTTTTGCCATTGCTAACCGGGCGTTCTTTTGCTCAGTTGTCAACAAATGGGGTATCCATCTCGCAATTATCTTCCTGACTTTTAGGTGTTTCTTCAAAATTCCATGAACACGTGCTAAAGACAAGTTCGTCATTCTGCCTTACAGTAAAACTAGCGTTGTTTTTGAGAATAACCCGAATTTTCTCTACATTACTTTTAGTGGTAGATGTCCTAGGACGACCCGGACGAGCAGCATCTTTCAATTGATGCTGTCCCGACTGAAATTTAGCAACCCACCTAAAAATTGTTCTGAGGGACATTTGACCTTCCCCATAAATGTCACACACCTGTTGGTGGATGTCGTTTGCCTTCAGACCAAGTAAACCTTCCTTTTATATAGGCCATAATCTCTAACGCATTTACAGCTCTATTGCCAGTCATTGTCTATATAGGGTAACGAGTACCCTATAAAGACATGTACATTGCACCGAGGTCAGTGAACGTATGGGTCCGATTTTTACCTGTGACACGAGTCAATGGCTACACGGTATTTGTATAATTTGTCTCAACATTATCTGTGTCTGTAATTGAAATCAGCAGTTCCCATAGTTCGACACTGACAGTAGCCACACGTCAGACTAAAGGAGCACCGTAGGAATTTCAAAGTACTACCCATTTTCAAAGTACTCCCCTCAGGTACACAGACGGGAGTAGTTTGAAAATGGCTAATCGGCCCATTTTCAAAGTACTCCCCTCGATACACTGACGGGAGTAGTCTGAAAATGACTAGTCGGCCCATTTTTAAAGTACTCCCCTCGATACACATACGGGAGTAGTTTGAAAATGGCTAATCGGCCCATTTTCAAAGTACTCCCCAAAAATATACTAAGCTGTGTGTTTAAGAAATGATTTTAGACTTTTGAATAATCTACGCATTTACATTGTCATCATCATTTCCCTTTTCAAAATGATAACGAGTGGGGTGTATAATTATGTAGGCTGTATACGCCAAGCATATGAAACGAGGCTTAACTTATGAACGGAAACTAAATGACTAGCGCGCTAGTGTGTGTCGGTTGGAAGGGGTATGTGGGTGCAGTGGGCTGTCAACATTGTTTAGTCTTCCAACTTGTAGTATGCAATTTCCTGTCGATCTCTTACTTGTGTTTCTTTGATTGTAGCTATGGCGCCTGGCACCAGATACTGATCTGATGAATTCAGATAATATCGTGTTTCAGTCACACAAGTGCATTCACAAAGTCATACCTGTGTAATTATTCTAAAAATACCAAGTCTACAGTGTGGCGTGGCACCAGATTAGGCAGCAAGCTTTATGGTGAACCAGCATGTACTAGAAGTTCGCAAACCATAAACCAACAACTTGGCTTACGGGTAAAATTTGTCGTATGCTGTTATATTATTTACCTGTCCTTTTATGTCACGTCAGTGTGAATATACATTTATCAGTGTGTATTTGAAACGGAGACTTGGGTGGCGTAATATACAAAATACATATCTCGCTAAACATATTTTAATGATAAATGGGAACAACATGCATCACAAATAAAAAATAAACTAATACTTTTTTTCAATTATATTAGTTCGTGTCCGTGAGTGTCATACGATATTAGACTTATGTAGATGTTCCTTTATTGGAGCTGCAAAGTCGATGGTAATCAAACAAGAAATCTATCTAAAAAAAAAGTTACCTACACAAATATTCCATATCCACGTTTAATGTATATGTATATAAGTATCATCCCAGCAACGAACCGAGAAATACTGCAGTAGTTTGCGAATAACAAACACAATTTGATGGCAACACGTGTAAACACACTGTGCAAACAGGTATTTAATGATAACATGTGTACATGAAAACACCTCATTCTGCCTATTATTTCCTAACTACAACATAATGTGCAATTGTCATGCTAATAAGATAAGCGCCAATATATAATAAACATGTAGATATAAATTATTTTTGTAAGTAACTTTTTTTTATACATTTTTTCGTTTGATTTCCATTGACATTGTACATGGGGCTCCAGTAAGGGAACACCAACCTTAAATAGTCTGCTCCTGGTAGTACCTTCATTTCATTAGTAACCATCTTTGGATAAAACAAGTTCGCACAGGTTGTTGCATTGTTTTCCATATGCAGACGTCCCATATGTAAACATAAGGAATGGCATACATCCGTTATGTGCACATGTACTGTGTATTGCGTTAAATAAATCACGAGCCCAGCTACACGTACCAGTTTATATGTATACATTTGTAACTTTATTATGATCGTAAGTAGGTACATGTAGTACGCTGACCGAATCGCTACAATGAAAATGTGCAATAGCAAATCATGTTCACTTCACGAGACAACTCTATGGCACGCCGTGTTACTACTTATTCCCGAAACAAGATAATTATCTATTACTTTGAATGGTCAAACAGATATATTAATATCAAAGAGATATCTTATTCTTATTGAACCAATGGAAATCTTATTCAAATCTTACATTGAGATATCTCTATTGTAATACAAGATATATATTCATGGAACAATATATAGTCTATTTGGTTAAATAATATACCTAATTCACAAATCTAGATATCTTTTGAGATATTTCGTTTCGGAAATAAATAGTACTACATGTAGATGGCCGCGGGCCGCATGTCGCACCCTACGAGTGCTGGATAGGGAATAAAAATGAAAATCTGGACGCACGTATGGACGCCAAAGTGCCACTATATGTCACTCAATATCAAGATAATCCAACTTAAGTTTGCAAAGATATTGGTAATTCACCGTAAAAACGGACGAACGTACGCCGACTATGTCGCGCTATCCTCAAGTGGGTGCGACAAAAACGGTGTGCCATACAAATCAATATACAGTACACAATCATATATACACATTAAGAATTATATAACTATGTGTACACACAAACGTATAAATCCCTGTATGTACCCAACCCAGTCTGAGCACTACTCAGTTGACTGGCACATGTAACAGCGTAGCTTGAAAAATGCAGACGCAGGTCAATGTCATAACAAGACAACTATATAGAAAACAGAGATCAGTGTTCTAGAAATACGAATATGTTACATGGTAGTCAGCGTTGAGTACGGTTATGAGTGGAGTAATAAAACAGATTCATATAACGTCGGATACTGGAATATTTACATTTACATGTATATGAACAAACATTGACAGTAAAAATGCCATTTATTTTAAGTCAACACAACATTACATATATGTGTCCAAACTCGAAATAATGGGGCTTATTGATTTTCAAAAAGTGTAGCCAGCCCCAAACAAGCATGTGCATCCACGCAGTATGATCAGGACCCACATTATCCGCCAATAATTCGACAACCATCTCTTGATATCAGACGCGTTTAAACGAGCGTATTAGCAGACCATGAAATACATTGGGAAAAAAAACTACCAATTACCTCGTGGCGGTACACGTATTATATGTATGCTTGCTACAGACAGGTTTGCATAGATTTTTTAAAACGCATATTCTAAATTTTGTATCATACATAATGACAAAATATGCGACCAGCATCATAATTATCAAACTAGCATGTGCATTGACTGATCAGGGCAATAATATACTATACAATCGCTCAAGTCGTTCAATTGTAATATCAAATACGAACCATACCAGTATGAAATATATTTTTATTGCATAGCATGGGCACTGGTCGTGTATAACAATGGTGTATTATTCATCTTAATACAGTAGTGTAATAACTATGTAACTGAGGTAATTATATATGTATTCCAAACGGTAGAACATGATAGGACATTTGATGAAATTAGAAAACTAAATTCACAAAAGTACATGCAAATGAGTCCGCATTAATATTCATATTTCCAAAAATATTACATTTTATATCATGCAGTAAATATGCAAATGAGGCCTTTATCAATATGTATATGTAATAAGTAGAACATTCGGGATTGTTTATATTTATTAACTCGTTAATAAACTACGTCCTATTTCTCAGCCTGTGGCACATTGATCATGGCCCACATGTACAAAAACAACACCGAAACACTGGATCAACTGGATTGCAACAGGCAGTGCGCATCCATCTGGAACAGTACTCGCACTCGGTAAACACCGACTTCGTCTTCTTCATATCGCAGTAGGGGTATGAGCATACCCTTTCCTTGTACTCAAATCCTGCTTCTAGCAGCCGGTCACGTACATACTGGCGGTAGGGGGTCACGTAATCTTGGTCTACTGTCGAAGTATCGCTCAGTCTGAGAAGAGCTTCTGCATTCTGAAATGAACACACACACAATCTTTAGAATGATATGACATATGACAGTCGCGTCTGACTAGACCGTAATGTACCGTCTCTGGAGAAACATCTTACGTTATTGCCATATTTCGTCGATTCTGAAAGTCAGTCAATAATAGTTTCGGCAAATGATATTGAACGTTCACAGACGATACGGAGTATATGTGATTGTTTTCCCCCATGTCATAATCAACAACGTACGGCGAAGTGTTGTCTCTACAGCTGGGCTCGGTATTTATTCACAGGGGCTGTTGTAATTCAATATACTCTTGTTCGTGCGACATATTTCGTATACTAGGTTCGTTCTTATGTTTCAATACACTTATCTGGTGTTTTTGTAATGAGGAGAATGATCCTGATCTTTTTATAATACAATTGTTGGTACAGTGGCGGTGGAATGTGCGCACACTCTGCCCGTGGGTGATACATTGCAATGTGTAGCACCATGTACATGTATATGTAAGTATGATTTATGAGAGCATATCTACATTAAATCATTAGCATACATATTTATCATTAGCAGCTTCGTTGACAATAAAATATTGAACATTACATTCAACAACTGCAACTGTCATATGAAAATCAATTACCATCAGTACAAACACGCCACAGCTGCTACCGTCCAGTTGATGCGCATTGTTGGTAGCCGTTGAATCCCATCCGGTTTTCAAGTTTATATTGAGATGTATACAATTTAGCCGCTAGAACACATACAACAGAACTGTACATTATCCGCATATTGTGTTATCGTCCAATATTTTGTTACTTGGATATTTAACCATCGCCATCGTAAGTATGCTTGTATTACTGTTGTTACGGTAAGCGTCATTTAAACACATCCTGAGCTTAATAAAACGCAACTGTGCGTATATTGTACTTAAACCCGTTACAAGAGTCATGCAGGATCAGCAACTAGATACATAATGTAAAATATCAATGTATAGCTATCTTGAATTACGCATGTACTTACTTAACATACTCGACTGTCTGGTCACGTTCGTTCCTGTGGAGTTGAATACTGTTATCTTCTTAACTCCTGGCTCCATCATTACCAGGTACCAGTGATTATGTTCGCATACTGGTAGGAGGAGTCGGTCGAAATCATTGAAAAACATTTCATTATATATAAGTATGCCGACATGTTGAATTGCAACTGCTTATGCAAGTTGCTGTAACCTTTTGATTGCTGTAGCGAGGCTAATCTTGATCGTCATTGTTGAGAACAATACAAAGTAAATCATATCATCGCTAACAAAAATCGTATTTTGTGTAAATTGGCAATAAAATGCCTGACGTAAAAATATAATAACGAGATCATAAATATTTCGGTTATAACCATAGTTGAATGGCATTACATGTACATGTGAATTTTGTGAAAATGGCAGTGCTTACCCATTTTCAAACCACTCCCCCTCAGTATATCATACATGAGTACATGCACGGCGGACGTATGCACAACATCGACCAATACTGTAGACGCTTATCTTATACCATAAAGGCGTATGCTGATTATATGCATCACATCGTCATGCTCGTTCATTTTGTTTAGGGGAGTACTTTGGAAATGGCAGTGTTTACCCATTTTCAAACCACTCCCCCTCAGTATCTCATACATGAGTACATGCATGGCGGAAGTATGCACAACATCGACCCACACACACTGTAGACGCTTATCTTATACCATAAACGCGTAGGCTGATTATATGCGTCACATCGTCATGCTCGTTCTTTTTGTTTAGGGGAGTACTTTGAAAATGGCAGTGTTTACACATTTTCAGACCACTCCCCCTCAGTATCTCATACATAAGTACATGCACGGCGGAAGTATGTACAGCAATGACCAAACGATGTGGACGCTTATCTTATACCATAAACGCGTAGGCTGATTGTATGCGTCACATCGTCATGCTCGTTCTTTTTGTTTAGGGGAGTACTTTGAAAATGGCAGTGTTTACACATTTTCAGACCACTCCCCCTTAGTATCTCATACATGAGTACATGCACGGCGGAAGTATGTACAGCAATGACCAAACGCTGTGGACGCTTATCTTATACCATAAACGCGTAGGCTGATTGTATGCGTCACATCGTCATGCTCGTTCTTTTTGTTTAGGGGCGTTATTTGAAAATGGCCGTGTATACCCATTTCCAAACCATTCCCCCCTCAGAATATATCAGGACATATGATGAAAGTTGCACTTAATGCCCAACAATGTAGACTCAGATCCTATATACTGAACGCGTATACAAACTGCGTAGATTGATCGAAACTTTAGGGGAATACTTTGAAAATGGGCCGACTAGCCATTTTCAAAGTACTCCCGTCTGTGTATCGAGGGGAGTACTTTTATCAGGGGGAGTACTTTTAAAATGCGATACCTGTATGATAGGTGATAGTTACGAGCAGTAACGTTGCAAGACTTCTATACCGTCCACGGACGGTATGGAAGTTTTGCTGAGTTACTGCCCGCAACTAGATTGATACGGCGAAACGGATAAACACACGAAGCATGAACATATTGAACAGTTAAAAGTACAAAATAAATTGAACGAAAACAAGATCGGTCAAATCATAGAAAGGTCATTTGTAGCAGTTCTTCAGACTCACCATACGGCAAATATATCGTACAAGTGGGCCTGTCTGAGATAGATACAATTAGAACAGACACCCATTTGCAGTTTGATACGTATCCAAAGTGTTAGCTAGATGAACCAGTAGCCGATTTCACCAACATTGCAAAGTATACTTATCTAGCAAAGTATACTTTGAAGGAAAACTTTTCAATTTAAGGATAAATTAATTAATTTTATTATATTGAATTTATTACATTATCACAGCCATTTTGGCCGTGATAATGTCATAAATTCAGTATGATAATTCTGCATACTTTTAATCATCAAATATATGCAGTCATTAGTTCTACAAGAAATAATGCATTTCGGGAAAAATAAATGATTACTCCCTCAAAGTATACTTTGCTAGATAAGTATACATGTACTTTGCAATTTTGATGAAATCGGCTACATGAATGTTTCCCAACTGCCCCCAGCGAACATTGTAGACCCTGGCAGATTGTATGTGAGGCTGCATAGGCTGTTCAGAGACTGTGAATGTTGACTTGTATGCTTTATACCAGTTTTGGATGCTTACGCGAATTCGACGTTGACGTCACTTATAATGTTCTCTAATGCGATACTTCACATTTCTCCAGCCACGGCCATCATTGCAATACTCCCGGGCAAATCTTTCCGGGGCGAACCATTATTGGGACGAACATACCCTTGACCGGTTACAGTATGCGCAGACACACTTCCGGTACAAAAATGGCGCCAAATCGACGTTGACGTTACTATGGCGTCACGACGTCTTTGTTATTGTCGCCATCTTGTTTACCAAGAGACAGACAGCTTTTCAAAATCTCTCACTATTTTTGCGAATATCACGGATTTTAGCCCCAGAGTTTCAACAATTCCTGTTCATATAGCCACCATAGAGATCTACGTATACAGAGGTAAGACAGAATAAGGCGCTCCGTAATGTTCCTTACGTTATCGGAAATAATTGTTATTGTTTTATTACTAACATACCCCACCCACTACTGTCGCTACTGTTTGTTCCAGGTTTTGTTCCAGGTTTTCTCAAGATTACACGGGAAACCAACTGTGTCATTGACACTAATACAAGAATACAAGAAAGGTTTTGCTGCCGAGAAAAGTTTGTCTATTAAACACATTAAATCTAAAAGTATTTAAATAGTTGATGACATTCCATCAAATATTGTCTTTGAAGCTAATGCACTGAAAATTTTATCAAATGCTGGATTTGTTATAATACATCTATATAATTCTGATATGAACAATGACCAGCGACGCACACGCTAATGAACATTGAGGGAATTAGATTCTGTCTAATTATAGTTGGACCCCACTGTGCTTACTTTATGTGGTGTAGTTACTAGTGTTCGGTGTGGTGTTGAAGTAAACAGGATGGTGCCTAGCTGTACTTTTTGGGTTGCAGGCTACATGTATACTCCTCTGTGAGGTTGATGCCTGGCTCCCAAATATAAGAAGGGGATGAGTGTAGTGTTCGGAGTGGTGTTGGTACAGGATCACCCGGTTAGCTCAGTTGGTAAGAGCGCCGTGCTAGTGTTACGAGGGTCGTGGGTTCAACCCACCCCCCCCCCCCCCCACATCGGTCGACAGTTTTTCCCCTTAGAAATACTTCAATGTCTTGTTTTCTTACTTCTGAACCAAACATAATCGTATACTCCATCTTCAGTAACAGTTTACAAATCATGCAGATATATATGTAGCATTTCGTAATATAAATATTGCTGTTCATAGACAGTTCATTCTTTGTCAATGCATAGACACATATAATAGTTTGTATTCACTTAATTTTGCATTGATTTAAAATTTGAGTCATAGTACTTCTATACACATTGCACATGTATAGTTATTGCATCTTATGCCTTTAAAGTACTAATAGTAAGTGTCACATATAGAATGTATCGCTCACTTTATTGATACGTAAGTCCAGATAATAATTCCAATGGCACATTCACTATACTGGTCATTCCAATAGTTTATACTTTATACACTTAGGTTGACTCCCATATTATGAATATTTCAATATAATAGTGCATGTACCGCAATCGCATTTAGAATAGAACATGCTGAAATTAATGACCATTCCACGTCCTGGAGAGCGGCACATATGACCACTCGAATTAGACAGAATCTAATTTCTTCATATCTGAATTAAATATGTGTCTAATACACGAGGGTAGTGAGATGCATGGCGTCTTTTTATACCAACGCCAATACAGACACCACCGGAAATGTTCATTGTCTACTTCCCGATCGTGCGATTTCGTTGACTGTCTAATTCCCGATGTCAGCACACCGTCCCCTTGTTACCAAATCCACCCCACGGAGACCACAATATAATTGTCGGCCAATAAGTGTTGTGCGATTTCACAAAACGCTTCCCATTTCCATCACCGGATGTAGATCTAATGTTTGGCATTAAATTGCATTTTATATAAGTTTATTGCTTAACTTAGTTTCTCGACCAATGAAAGCATAGCATTTCATCTCAAGTAAACACACATTGCGGCTTTCGCCAATATCGATTAAATGTATTTATTGAATGTACCAATAAGTAAAAAGTTATATTTCCAACCAGACGTCACGGCTTGTTGTCAGAAATTCACGTGGCACGCATTCTCTTGTGCGCTTCGTTATCAAACGGTCAAACACGTAGTAGTAACTAGTATCGCAGGTCGAAAGCGAAAGTGGGGCTGCATTCGAACAGACATGTGTACGCGATGGAGCGGGCAAAACAATAAGAAAGTAATGGTTCACATATTGAATTTTTAAGAAACTCACTCGCTCGAAATTAATGTATTCAAAATTCAATATATGAAGTATTGCTAATCACCCTCCTATGGGTCAGGTGATTCATTATAATGGTAAAGGAACACGATATATTAACTATTGTCTAACCGTATAAAAAGCTATCACTGAATAATACATGCTAACTAGCTGTTTTAATTTTAAAGGCACTGTGTCACAGATGATGTCTCAGATGCACTGCAGACGTCCTATATTAACGAATCATGCCATTGTATTTCATTCGATGTTTTTGTTATATCCAAGTATATGTACGAGTATATTTGGCGACTAATTATGTACGATTGGGTTCCTAAACGATGCAATATTATTTTACTAATCAGTTTTATCATCGTTTGTGCATATCTAAAAAATAACAGGCCATATCTGTTTAATTTTTAAGTGTATCCAATTAATGTGTTTCAGCCATGGAAAGACTGGACGTGATGTTTAGAGCCTGCCGTACCGTGCCCGGTGACTACGTCCCCTGGCGCGATAGAGTGGACGAGTTTATGCAGGCCGAGTTACTCGATTTCGAGTTTTATGAGAACGAGGAGTGGAGGCAGCTATACATAGTGCCAACAGTGAGTTACACTTGAGCCGGTGGGGCATGGGATAAAACCGTTAGCCTGTTATTAGCATTTGTTTGTTGACAAAATACTTCCTTTCCTGTCAAGTGTCAATTGTAATTGACTTATTCTGATACAGTAGGGTCAGCGTGTAAGTGCACAGACGAACGATCACGACAGGTTGGAACCAACCTGTCGTGTTCGTTCGTGTGTTGCACTTACACGCTGACCCCACTGTACGTGTGTATTTATATTTCTTGTAAACTGTATCATATTATTCGACTTCATCCCCAGTATGCATGCAGTGCCGAATATAATACCACCACTGATTTGTTTTCACCATATGTCAAATATCCAATAAAATATAAGTAATATATCAAAGTACTGAAAGTACTGAAATATGTTATCTCCACAAAACTGATTACTTGCGGAACTAGAGAGTGAAAGTTGCATATTTTCTCAATCATCATCCACATGCAAATGTACTGTGCTGGTGCAAATTCATTCCCATCCACACGTTTTCTCTTGAATAAATTACTGTTTGTAACTCCCAGATAAAATTGTACGAAATTGGCGGCTAACTCGTCACTGCTACCTAACTGTGAGAACTAAAGATAATAGCTGCTGTATTCATACGCACGAAATGTATTAATTCGTATTTTCCAAAATTTATCTGATAAACTGAGCCCAAGACTGTGAAAACTATGGAGAATAGTTAGTATATTTAGAAATTTAGATACAAAGCAAGACATACCAAAACGCCATAGGATAAGTTGGTACAGGGCACTATTTTCTTGGTCGTTCTCGCCGTTTAGGCTTAGGACGACAATATGGCTGCCTTTATAGAAATGTACGTGACATAATATGCTAGCTCAAAGGAGATAGCATATAATCAAAGAACTGAAAGTATTAACACTAGGTTAGCTCCACAAGATTACTAACACCTATTATTTATTCATATAATGATGTTTTATGGCTTATCATCAGTTAAAGTCATTTTAGGTCGGTTAACAGGGTCATATCCTATATTGCATGTATATGGATAGAAGGTTAATTACAAAATCAAAACAGAATATTTACAGAAAATAAATATAGTCAGTGTACATGGCTTCGCACACTTTACATGTATTTTGATAATAATCAGAAACAAGTATACAAATAAAGTTCGCCTTTGTTTGTATTTTCACAGATATGACACTCAAGACCGGAACTATGTGTGTCACATGTCAGACAGTTCATGCGAGATCAGGGATCCGCCATTGTTGTTGTACTACGTGAATCAATTTGAACACACATGGGCGTATACATGGCCTCGCACACCCGAAACTCTTTAGATCGAACTGGAACCCAGCTACAACAATAGACTATTCAAACGATTGTTTCACCGTGTATGAAAACATCAAAATTAATATTATTGACCAAACACCCACACCATCGCACATACGACAATAAAAAAACATTACTATCCTAATATTGTGCCTGGGAGAGAATTAGCCGAACAAATAGCGGCTGGATCTATTCAACAGCGCAGGAAATAATAATCCCTCAATACACATTGATAGCATCGGTGTGTCAGGTATGCTGCGTGGTTTCCAGCGGCTCTGTTTAAATAGTCGATTCATCAATACACAGCATCGGTATGTCGGATGTGGTGAGTGGTGCCCGGCAGATCATCAGGCAATATAAAAATATAGCTGCTGTATTCATACGCACGAACTGTCCTGATTCGTATTTTCCAAAATTTAACTGATAAAGTGAGCCGAAAACTGTGAGAACTATAGACAATATTATATGTAGAGATTTAGATAAAAAGCAAGACAGACTAAAACGCCATAGGATCAGTTGACACAGGGCACTATTTTCTTGGTCGTATTCGCCGTTTAGGCGTAGCTCGACAATATGGCTGCCCCAATAGAAATTTGCGCGACATAATATGCTATTTCAAGGAAGATAACATATAATAACCCTACTTAGCAAGAAATACATGACATACAATGGGACAGTGACAGGTGAACATGAATTCGGCGTGCGGTAGTAGTCTAATCTCATTAGAGACACTCTATGTGATTGTACCTTCGAACATCAGCGTAATTTCACCAAATACGTTTACAAAATTTACAATATTTTCCGTGAATGTCGTCAAAAGTTGACAAACTTTTCAGAGCACATGCGAAATTTTATATGCCGCCTGTAATCTGAAAATGTTGTCAACTTTTTACTTTCTTTATGAAAAATATTGTAAATTTTGTAAGCGTATCATATGAAATTACGCAGATGTCGAAGGTACAAAATAACATGGCGTATCTCGTTTGTAAACATGTAGACCAACTTTCTCAACAATATGAAATGTTGGATATTCTGGATACCATTGTGACATATGTCACGCCATATTCGTTTGCGATTCAATAAACTCAAGTTCTAATAAAAGTTCTACACTTTGGACGCTTATTGTAAAGTTATAAAACAAATTTCCTTATGTTCAACAATACTTCAGTAACCAAGAACCCACTCTTCCAACATTTCGGCACAGGGCCTTTATCAAGGAATTAGTTTCTACTAAAAACTAAGTGGCACCTATTTCGAAAATAGGTACCATTTAGCGTTTAGTAGAAACGAATTCCTTGATATTTTCCTAGTGCTGAAACGTTGGAAGAGTGGGTTATTTGTTATTGAAGTATTGTTCAATACATAACATTACAACTAGTATTGAGTTTTTTTAATGTGTGTGAGACGTCGACATTATATACGCCATACCGAGCTCCGGGTGAAAGCGAGTGTTGACTGTAATCCAAAGCCAGCAGTTTGTTCACCCGGTCTGGTCCCACAGCTATACACCACATTTTCCACGATGTATGTATGGTCGTGTGGTCCGTGTATGTATTGTTGTGTGTGTGTTTGCAGGAATATCTGAACCCGCTGCCCGCCCCACACCCCACTAGTAGTATCGGTGAGTGAGAGGATGAGTGACATTTTATTATAGAGTGCTAGTACCTGCATGCCTGTGTATCTATCTACGTGTACATATATATGCGTATACATGTTAGTTATGGAAATTTTATGTATGTAAAACGCAGGGCGACTTACTGTAAGCAAACTATATGACTGATTGAGAAGATATTAAGTTAAAGTTTATTTCAGTGCAGTGAGCGCCTATATACTTGCAATTGAGAGGATGAATACCGTTTTATTTTTAGTGTCAAAGGCACGTGCACATTTGCATATATGTGAGTGTTTGGTGATTGAAAGCACGGGTGATATTTTGTTCTAGAATTATGGGCGCCAGTGTCAGTGTAGTCAGTGTCAGAATGTGTCTAATATAACGAGAATGGTGGTACTGTTATGACGATATACGTTTTATTGAGTGAGAGAAAAGAAAGAAAATAATGTTATGAAATAATATTTGTTTCCAATTCCCAGATTCGTCCGGTCACGTGCATGGTCCAGGTGGAAGTTTGGACCACAACCTCGTACTGCCGGCCCGCCCGCCGAAACGAAAGGCGGAGGATCAGCTGTTCGGCCACGTCAACAAGATAGCCCGTTCTTCCCAGTCCGTCGATATCGATTACCGCATACACCATCGCGACGGCTTCTTCAGACCCACCATGCGTAAGTGAAAGTAAATCAGTATTAACCCTTGCAACCCTGGATAGCATACATTGGCTGTTTCATACCGATGTTCGGACTATACTATTAACCCTTGGAACCCGAATGCCCGCTATAGTGGTCTATGCAAACAGTGCAGATCCAGATGAGCCGGCTCGTAACTTCTGAGAACAAAAATAACACGTTATCATAAATGGGCTAGTCTGAAAACCATTTGGTGACGATTGGAGTGGTTGCAAAATTAATATTTCAAAATCCATTTCAATTACTTAATGACAAAATTTGTTTTTTAGAGGTGAATAATAGTGACAACTGCTGCATATTCTGGCCTTATGGGTTGAAAGGGTTAATGTGTATACATGTAATTAGTTTATACAACGCCCTGTGTTAATCATTGGTGGTGCCAACATTCATGTCTACCACGGGCCGATCATAGCCAAAACTATGAGAACCAGACTTACTATCGATGGTGTGTCATTGCCGGGTCCAAACTCTACCACACGTGCACACCAGAGTACGTTTTCACAACTTTGCGGAGGGTATGTTGTATCCGCCAAAATAAGAAGTATTGAGCTGTACATCACATACTCTCCAATAGGCAAATGAATATGAAAACGTATTAACACCACAAACAATGAATATATATATAAGACCCAGATCGGGGTTCAGTCTCAGAACGGGGGTTATTCCTGGCTAGTAGCCCCCGTTCTTGGATTTGGTCCCCGTTCTGTGGCTGACCCCAGATCTGAGTCTTACATATGAACAGCATGAAACAGTGTTTTAGGATCGGAACTTTTTTTACTCATTCACGATTCGACGTTACTGCAAACATAGAACGGTTCCGTTCGTCAATCGAATTTCCAATGTATGTATGCGATTCGCCCATTCATGTCTGACTGTCGAGCATGCCGTTTTTCAGGCGCCCTCCGCAGGTCGATAGCCGAAGACCACTGCTACGGAAAGTCCGCCGTCCTGGACCCGGGAGCATTCACCTCCGTCGCCGCCCGCGAGGACTGGGCCGCTGCCATCGAGATCCGGCGTGACCGGGCCCGCAGGCTCCGGTGCTGGGCCCTCAATGTGCAGGTGAGTCAACATTCGGAGACCTGCGGGTATTGAGATGTGCCTACCATACTATTTATGGCGCATGTACTGCGGTAGTGCGGAGTTAAGTACTGGGCCCTCAATGTGCAGGTGAGTCAACAAGAGGAGACATTAGCGGGTGTTGAACTAAGAACACAGTACTACTCATGGTGCATGTATTGGGGTAGTCACGGAGATTCATGCCCGATGTGCGATGCATTGATGCTATTCTTGCACGAGTTATTTGAATGCGATTGGTTCTTGGAATTCGCCTGTTTGTTTGGCAACAGTATGTCACAACGATCCACGATACACGTATATTCATATATAAGACGGTAATTATGCCAGTCAAAAAGACATTTAGTGTCCATATCAATACTGATGCGACAGTTCCAGTGACCTATTGGCCGTATGTCTTTCCTGCACTGTGTGACGAGTGGTGAGGCAAGTAAAATATATCACATGGTCTGATATTAGATATCCACGAACCTGTTCATGACGTGTACTCTATATGCAAACTGATATATAAGCCCTTAAAGAGCCGAAGACTATGGTAGCATGATGTTTCTTCTTCATAAATTGTCTTATTTCTTTGGGAAACCAACTGTTTTGGCAGATCCCAATGACATGCAAATGCATTTTTTTGTTCATAGCTGTTGCAAATAGGACATTACATCAGAAGACAACATTTTAAGTAGTTGTAAACGGCAATCCCCTTGGTAGAATGGTCTGTATGTATCTATTCGTTATAATCATCAACCTCATTGGTAGCACTGTCTGTATGTGTCTATTCATTATAAGCGTGTTAACCTTGGTAGCATGATATGTATGTGTCTATTTACTGTAAGCGTCGTAACATTGCCTGTATGTATCTAGTCATTGTAACATCAACCCCCTACATGTAGGTATCATTGTCTGTATGTGTCTATTCATTATAAGCGTGTTAACCTTGGTAGCATGATATGTATGTGTCTATTTACTGTAAGCGTCCTACCATTGCCTGTATGTATCTAGTCATTGTAACATCAACCCCCTACATGTAGGTATCATTGTCTGTATGTGTCTATTCATTATAAGCGTGTTAACCTTGGTAGCATGATATGTATGTGTCTATTTACTGTAAGTGTCATACCATTGCCTGTATGTATCTAGTCATTGTACCATCAACCCCCTACATGTAGGTATCATTGTCTGTATGTGTCTATTCATTGCAAGTGTCAACACCCTTGGTACCATTGCATGTATGTGTATATTCATTGCAAGTGTCAACACCCTATGTATCATTGTATGTATGTGTCTATTCATTATAATCGTCTACCCCCTTGATACCATTGTCTGCATGTGTCTATTCAGTGTAACCGCCATCCCCTTGCTACCATTCTCTGTATGTAACTGCCCATTGTAACCGTCAATCCCCCTTGGCAACATTGTCTGTATGTGTCCATTACAGTACACCAAAGCAAAGCGGCAGGCGAACGAGACATACAAAGCCGCCCACCCAGCCGAGTACAGGGCCTACATGGCCGAATACAAGGCCTACATGGCGCACTACCGGGCGCGCATGGCCGAATACAAGGGGGGCCGGGCGGCATACAGGGAGGCGGGCCGGGCGGCCTACAGAGAGGCACTGTGTGACGTCGACCTCACATAAACACGACCAAACTTGCTCTACTGTACCAGACTTCCAATGCCCCAGATAGCAATATCGTTTGTACAGGATAACAATTTCGGCATTTGCTCAACTATAGGTTATCGTCTTATAATTGTGACAGGTCGTGTCAGTTTGTACATAAGAAGATATGCGAAACCTCATGAAAAATATTCACAAAATTTTCGATATATGAAGTAAATGACTTCGAAATTTGACGAATTCTACAGTGCAAATGTGGAATAGAATTCCGCAGAAAATATGTCACGTTTGTCACAGAGGCCAAACGTACATTACCCACCGCGAAGTGATTAGTAATGGAGTGAATTGAACGTATGCCTTTCCTGTTTCTAATGACAGTCGTATCTTGTGTGCAATTGTCCTACCTTTTCCAGTCATTATCATATTGGCCCCCGTTCTGGGATTGACGTCGCCTTGTTCGGCGCCCGTTCTGGGATTGACCCCCGTTCTGGTACTGACCCCCGATCTGGGTCTATATTTCATGAAAAATCGCACATCTTCTTAGATACCAAATCACATGGCTTGTCTCATATTTGTGAACACAACTAATGCACGTCAACACCCGCCATTTAGGCCAGCTCCGCACTACAAATTTCTCTGCAACTACTGGAACAATTTTGTTTTCGTTCAGTATGGCGAAAGTATATAGCATTTAATACTGGGACGCCGTCCTCATAGCTGTAATCTTGGGAGAAAACATGATATCAGCAATACTATATCATGTCTCACATAATTCATAGCCTGTGATAAACAGAGGATAAAGTAATTGGTTAAATCATTTCTGTTGTAACTATAACCGCTGTAACTGTACGAGTAAGCACTAATTGTGAAACACACTTCTTCATTCCTGCGAAATAATCATATTGCACCCCATTTAGAAAGAAAGGGTTCTTGGGGCCGTTTCATTAAACTTCGTACAACTAAAATGTTAGTAAGTGCAAAATTATGGTAGTCTGAAAATTTCACATTAACAATGTTTCCTCGTAAACAATAGATGGATTTACATTTATTGAGCATATACAGCCTATGATCAATAAATGTAAATGCATCAGTTGAAATTTCCAGATGATCATAAATTTGCTCTTACGTACATTTTAGTCGTACGAGGTTTAGTGAAACGGGCCCCTGTTCCAGACACTAGTTTACTACTTCAAGTATTTAATATTAAGATACAAGTACTCGTAGTCACAATAGCAAAAACATAAGAAACCAAATAAATTAGTGTTCGGAACGCTAGTTACTTTTCAGTATTCATGATAAACAATTTGATTTTTAACAAATCAAAACATTTGTTTAGTTGTCTGTTAAACTGCGCATATTTCAGACACATTGCCTTTCATATTTACAATAGAAGTTGGTGCATTGGAAATCTGGTTACGTAGTGTAAATTGGTTAAACCCATGGAAGACAATGGGTGGGATTGTGCAATAGAAGTGTAAAAACTGTGTACTAATAGCCAGACACTTGATGGGAAATGTGCAATATACCGTATGTATTACACGTCTCTTCTATAAAACCTGTACAGTAGCGTTTGTGTGTGTGTTCCCATTGGAAACCAGGTAAAATGGTCCAAACAATTTCATCGGAAACGGTGCACCATTTGTTGTGAAGGAATTGAAGAAAATGTATTAATGTTTTAACATGGAGAAACGCACAGACACCACAACTGGTTTTTTTGGCAATCGTAGCGCAAACGTACGGAGCCACGCAGGGGACGTAGACTTCTTTTTGTTATTAATTCGTTCTCACGAAATAACAATTCGTTCCTTCAATTTAACAATTCATTCCCACGAAATAACAATTCCTTCCAACTGGAACAAATTGTTAATTCGTGGGAACGAATTGTTATATCGTGGGAACGAAATGTTAATTCGAGGGAACGCATTGTTAAATTGAGGGAAGTAACTGTCATTTCGTGGGAACGAATTGTTAATTCGACGGAACGAATTGTTAATTTGAGGATAACGAATTGTTATTTCATGGGAACGAATTAATAAAAAATATCAATGTCCCCAGCGTGGCTCCGTACAAACGTGAGCAGCGAAACGTGGGTTAAACCAAAACGACACGTGCAAACTCGGAACGGAACAAAAAGTCAGTCGCTACTGTAGTGCAATAAGAACATCAAAATAGCGGCGTGTCTAATTTGCATAAAGCCAGATGGTATGACATAGCAATTACCTGTAAATCTACGATAATCTCCTATTATCCATCAATGATTCACGTTGGGACCAATTCGTGTTTTTACCCTTAGACCGCTTCACACAACAATTGTCGTCTGTTTATATCTTGCTATATATCTCAATAAAAAATGGTTTGACAGCACTTCAGAATTATTTCCAATGGAAATGATTCTGATGTGCTGTCAAAGCATGTTGTAAATTATTCTAAAGTGCTGTCAAAGCATGTTTTTGATGATAAAAATGGAAAATAGAAAATAAACAGAAGTCGACAAAAAATTAAGATAGCGGTCTAAGGGTTAATGAAAGTGAAACACGCCATAGATAACGTAACAAAGTTCTCAGCAACTATGCGCAAGCATTATCATATAGCATTATCGACGATTAATTTAAAATGGCCACCCCGAAATTTCAACAAATTTATCATAGTTTTACCATGTATATTATTTTAATATTTACTTTACTTGTTGATAATTTATATATTTATATAGTTACCAACATATTCCAAATGATGTATGTTCCATAAACATACTGCTATTATTGTAGTGCGACACTCTATACGAATTTTGCACCATCTTAAATTTATGCAAAGTGGACACGTTTTTACTATCTTGATTTTCCTAGGTTCTGTTTGTTTGTTTGTTTGTTTGTTGGGGTTTAACGGACTATCAACAGCTAAGGTCATTTAAGGCCGGGTCAATGGGTTTAGTACTAAATCCCATATATTACCTGTACAAGTACATGTACAAGTACATGTACATGTTCAAGTACATGTACAAATGACCTAGGTTTTGAATATGCTTTCATTTTGCAGTTGTGAGTTGCATGGCGATAAATAAAGTTTGTTACGATCAGTGGTGAGCTATTTGTATTTTCACTTGACTATGGTCAGGAATATATGTGGCTGTGACTGGAGACATGGGGCCTATTGGTGTTACCAGTGTATACCCGCACAGTCTGGATCTGGGGGTCGTTTCACTAAACTTCGTACGACTAAAATGTTCGGAAGTGCAAATTGAGGATCATCTGGAAATGTCAATTTTTGGATTTACATTTATTGAACATAAGCTGCAGCCTATGCTCAATAATTGTAAATCCAATAATTGTTTACAAGAAAACGTTGCTAATGTGAAATTTACAGACTATCATAATTTTGCACTTACGAACATTTTAGTCGTACGAAGTTTAGTGAAACGGCCCCAGGGGCCCGTTTAACTAAACTTCATACGAGTATGAAGTCGTAAGTGCAAACTAAAATGCGCAACAAAGTTCGCATTAGCCGCCGATTTTGGTAAATATTATGTGGGTTTGTTTATATTTAATAACACGTACATGTACATGGAAACTGGTTGCATTAAAGAACCTCGTTAATGTGTGAAGTGAATTTATAGAAATCATTTTTTGTTGTAAAAGGTGTAGTGAAACGGGCCCCTGCACTGTTCATCATTCAACCAATGAAACACCCGTCATGCCTCTAACAAGCAATACATATCGTTATCAGGCTACACTGGTGTGCTATTTGATCAGGTGCTACGCTAGTAACAAATGTCATAAGCCCCATTTCCCCAGTCACAACCGCATATAGTTTATATCCCAAACTGACAATTGCCTCTATATGTAACAGCCACATATCTACAACAGCCAAGTTTGTGTAATTCCATGGGTGGTTGTCACAGATGTTACACTGTATACATGGTATGTTTAAGAATAATTCAATAGCATATCTAGTTCAGTATGACGTGATAAAGGAATGCAACAGTGTGCACATCGAACTGCATATCCCTGCGTTTGAGGCAATCAAACAGCAATCAAACAGTTCTATTGAATATGTGTGGTGGTTGGTTGGCAGCATGCGATGGGTAAGTTAACGATTGTTACCGGAATCCCGACCGGAGACCAGTAGCCTATTTCACCAACATTGCAAAGTATACTTTTATAGCAAAGTATACTTTGAGGGAGTAATCATTTATTTCATATAGAACTAACAACTGCATATATTTGATGATTAAAAGTATGCAGAATTATTATACTGAATTTATTACATTATCGCAGCCAAATGGCTGTGATAATGTAATAAAGTCAGTATAATAAAAATTAATAAATTTATCATAAAATTGAAAATTTCTCCCTCAAAGTATACTTTGCTAGAAAAGTATACTTTTTCAATGTTGGTGAAATATGCTACTGGTTTGGCCCTCATGTATGTCTTTGATTTTCGTGTACATGTATGTGAGAGTTGAATCCCGTTATACCCCTTATTAGTTTCACCTCTTGTAGCTTTGACACCGACAGCAAAAATATGAAAAATAACAGTTGGTATTAAAGGAATGAACGGCCTTTTTGTGGAATTTATCGGGGTATAAACTTGGAAAAGTCGCGGGAATACTGGACGAAGGCCGGAAGGCCTCGTACAGTATTCCCGCGACTTTTCCAAATTTATATCCCCGATAAATTCCACAAAAAGGCCATTCATTCCTTATAATTCCAGCATTTTAAAGAAATTCATCAAGAAAATGTGTTTATTTTCCGTTTACTTAAGAATTATTTTAACTGCGCCTCACGGTTACGGAAAGTAATTCGGCATGGAGTTTACTGTGATATAAATTCTGGACAGAGACTTGCTACGGACCAATCAAATGTTAGGGAATTGTGTAAATATTTTTATGCTGGAATTATAACATGATAACTATTTACAACGTGCTATCAATTATCTCATGCCAATATGCATAATTGCATTGAATGGTAATTCAACGATCCGGATGCATACTTACCGGAATCCCGACCGGAAACCTGTAACCGATTTCGCCAAAAGTGCAAAGTGTACTTTTCAATTTAAGGATAAATTTATTATTTTTTATTATACTGAATTTATTACATTATCACAGCGATTTTGGCTGTGATAATGTAATAAATTCAGTTTAATAATTTTGAATACTTTTAATCATCAAATATATGCAGTCGTTAGTTCTATAATGAAATAATGCATTTCGGGAAAAATAAATGTTTACTCCCTCAAAGTATACTTTGCTAGCAAAGTATACTTTGTAATGTTGGTGAAAATACGTCACAAATGCACATCCGCATAACATACATACATGTATGCTACACGTCATGTGATTTTGTATGTACATGTACATGTAAAATGTGCGAATTTTCATGAAACTATTTACAGAAACTGATATTTTCTGTAAATGATGTCGAAAGTTGACGAAATCGTCACAGCAAATGCGTTTACTGAAAATATCATAAGTTTTGTAATCATTTTTGATGAGACATCGCACACCTTATAGGAATGAATGGCCTTTATGTGGAATTTATCGGGGTATAAACTTGGAAAAGTCGCGAGAATACTGGACGAAGGCCACAAAAAGGCCATTCATTCCTTATAATTCCAGCATTTTAAATAAATTCATCAAGAAAATGTGTTTATTTTCCGTTTTCTTAAGAATTATTTTAACTGCGCCTCACGGTTACGGAAAGTAGTTCGGCGTGGGAGTTTACTGGGATATAAATTTTGGACACAGACTTGCTACGGGCCAATCAAATGTTAGGGAATTGTGTAAATATTTTTGTGCTGGAATTATTCCTTACTGAATAGCACAAACATTTTGTGAACAGAGTAGACCCAGATCAGACTGATCTGAGTCTACACTGATTGCAATAACATTAATAAGTGTGAAAATATGAATCTGACAAATAATGTAGTCCCAGATCAGATTGCGTAGATATGTAGGATGATCTGTATCAACACTAGTCGAAATCACTATAATTGCTACTTTTCATGGTACATTCGCCCTTTTTACGAGCAATAAGGCCATAAACTACACAATTTGGACAGGATTTCTATAAATAAATTTGCAACAAGAGATAACTAGCTATGACCCCTCATTGTATACTATTACCAGAAACTGTGATGAACACGGGAATTATTCATATTAGCTACACACGTACCAACAAGGAAAACATATTTATTTTTGTGAAACGTTCATCCAATTCCACATTTACAAATAATTTTAAATTATCTAGAAAACAATAATTATCTAGAAACGGTTCCAGAAATATAAATATTGTAAACAAAATTAAATTATTAATCATCGATTGCAAACAACCAGAATTGCAATTACAGTGGAACCTCTCTAAACCGGGCACCAAGAAAACACATGTGCTCTTATTTGGGATGAGTTTCTTGGTCATTTATCTCATGTGGTGTCTCTATTTCGTGTTCGCATAGAACACAACTATGGCTCAGAATGATCAAATGTCTGAATTACAGTGAAACCTCTCTAAGCCGGACACCCTGGGGACCACCCAGGGTGTCCGGTTTAGAGGTTTCACTGTACAATAGTTTTACTAATCTGTTTCATCACTTTCCATGCACATATGAGAAATAGTACTTTTAAGTGAGAGACGCCATGTGATTGTGTACCTTCGGACATCTGCGTAGCTTCATGAAATACATTTACAAAATTTACAATATTTTCCGTAACTGTTGACAAAATTTTCAGAGTACATGCGGAATTATTATATGCCGCATGTACTCTGAACATTTTGTCAACTTTTGACTTTATTTATGAACGTATTTAATGAAATTACGCAGATGTTCGAAGGTACAAAATCACATGACTGTCTCATATGACGTTGGCCACTGATATGGCACAGGGGCGCCGGAAGCATCATAATATTGGTCCGGCGAATCTACTGGATGCCCTCGCTACCCACCCAAAGTGTATGTTGTTACCACTCAGTTGAACCGTCTCGTCGAGACGGTTCAACTGAGTGGTAACAACATACACTTTTGATAAGAAATGAGAAAATTGCAGAAAAATATTTACATTCCGTTTTTTTGTACATGAATTACAAATATGTTAAACACATGGTGTCTCATTTACAAATAATTATCTGTTAGAGAAATAGTTCCAGAAATATAAATTATGTAACAAAATTAAATTATTAACCATCGATTGCAAGAAAACAACAGTTAGAATTATTGCAATTAAAACAGTTTTGCTAATCTTTTTCAACACTTTCAATGCACATACTGCAAATTTAATATCGTCTGGAAATTTCAATTGATGGATTTACATTTATTGAGCATAGGCTGCATTTGCAGCCTATGCTCAATAAATTTAAATCCAATAATTGTTTACAAGAACAAAACTGCTAATTAGGGGATAACCATGCTTTGTTTTTCGATTTGGAGCGGTATGTGGGAGGTTTTATGGTCTGTGAATCAGTTTTACGGCGACGCGTTAGCGGAGCCGTAAAACTGATTCTCAGACCATAAAACCTCACACATACCGCTCCAAATCGAAAAGCAAAGCATGGTTATCCCCATTCTAATGCACCTAGTGTGCTCCCCGCTTTCTGCAACGTCGTAGCATATCACGAATAGTGATATTTTTCATTACGTCAGCAGGTTGTTGTCGTCATAACCGCATATGTGTAGTTGCAACAGTTATTTCCTTTTATTCATTTAAAGAAATGCCAACATTTCTGCATTGGGTTCGTGTTATTTTTACAAAGGAAATGTCAACAACTTGTGTCGTCAACAGGCCTAGGATTTCCCTGGATTTACGCCTAATTCAGGTGATTACCCATCTGCAATACAGTTTGTGTATAGTCATGTATGTGCACATTGGAATTCGTAAAGTTATAGGCTGGTACTGGCATATTGAGTTTGCATTTGAGCACTTTGCTAAATTCTTCTGTATTTTGGGGGGGTGGGGTAATATATTTGGGAATTTGTTGAAGGGCCACCACACTGAAGTCACATTTGTCAGTCGTTGGTAGATTCTCTTTTCCGCTTTGGGTTGTACAGGTCAATATTGCAGAATGGATAACCTAAAATGTACCGAAATTAATTTGGAAATACATTCCCCGCCGCTGGCCATTGTTTACAAAAACGCGTAGGGTTACACAAATCTGTCAAGTTGTAAAACACAGACTGGTAAAACGGAGGTTTTATAGGCTGTGATTTTTCATATGTTATAGGCTGTGATTACAATTGACCAATCAGATGAGTGCTTTCTATTTTCGATGCATTAGAATGTGGAATTTACAGACTATCATAAGTTTGCACTTACGAACATTTTAGTCGTACGAAGTTTAGTGAAACGGGTCCCTGCGACCTAGTACATGTACCTTTAAATGTATACATGAATGTGGCGTTTAGTCCCAGTTGGCTAACTTTACATACTCGTCCAGGTATATATTTTCCTCAGGATCTTCTCCGAATATGTCATTCCTAACCCTCCTTACATTGTCCGCAATGCGCATGCTCCACTGGGCGACGGTAGTGTCCTGCACGCGCTCCGTGTTGTACATACAGTCGTCACGTGTCATGTTGTTGTAGATGTTTATTCGCATGCAGGTACGGTAGTGTCGCAAATAGGCTTCCTCCGCTGGCACGTCATAGCTGGAATATTATTATTCGAGAGCTAGCGAAGAATTATACAACCAACATCCAAATTTGAGGTCTTACAGCTTTTATGCAAATTAGCATATGTCGGTCGCAGCACATATTCTTACGCCATACAAATAGTTCCAATAGCTAGATCGCTTTTTCATTTTTCAGTGATATAAATGTTTTGTTTGTTATTGTGTGCTAAAGTTATGTTATTGCAAACGTTTCCGTATGCCAATTAACCCTTTATTGCACAAAAGCGCGTTTGATGGACTTAGCCCCCTTCTTCCACAGATCCCGTCAATTACATTATGCACGATTTTCTAGCCCCGCATATTATCCGATTGGTCCTTCGGGACAATACGTCACGGGAACTCCAGCAGAAACCGTTTCAAGTTACCCCATATCGTTTTCCACACAGCTAAATATACACAGAGCTCCCGATAAAGGCTGGCTAGTGAACTAGTGCATTTTCCCGAATGCCAAACATATGGTCATATAGATATGAACCGAATTAATATGGAGATGATTCTCATGTGCTGCCCAAACACGACAATTTACATTCAAAATGAGAAATAAGATGTATTTGTGCGGATGTGTACGCTGGTCTGTGTTTATATTGATCGTAATAAGTCCAGTTTGTCAGAAATCGGTATATGTCATCCATCCACCATTCGATGGAAGTCCTGTGCACATTTTTAGGCACTGTGTGACAAAAACACCACTAAAAACTTCCAACCAGCATAGTTGCATAGACTAGTGTCTGTGAAAACAGAATTATAAATGTGTTTTGAATCGCACTGTACCTTTTAGTTTAAGTTCACATACTAATAAGTATTGCAACCGCTGAGCATATGGTTCTTAATTGTAACACGAGCAGTCTCTACGCTAGTTGATATTATCACTATCTATAATGCTCGTGCTATTCATTTTCACACAGAGGAGCCAGCCTGGTACAGATCACCTCTCCAGATAAGAATATAATTATTTGATCTTGGTATTCGAAGTATGGTCATTGCCTTTTTAATTGGTTAGTTATGTGAAATAATTGTTAATGTATATGAAATATATTGAGTTTTCAAATCAAAGTGGCTAATTAATGTAACAAATATGCCAAAATATGCGGGTAACCAACTTATCTACAGCGATATTTACAGTTGATGTGAACGGCACGGAAATTTGCGGCTGCCATGAGCAAACCATAACACAATATATCACACGACAAAAACCGGGTTGCAAATAGTGTAACCAATCAGTTCTGCGATTCCAGGCTATGTGAACGTCGAGACTGATCTCATCTGAGTTTCAGTCAATATTATTTTTAATTAGTGTTAAGTATAAATGAACGACGATAATAAGTTGCTGGAGGTCAATCGACGAGTCCAAAAATAGGTAAACCAGATAAATTATCATATCACAGACTTGTTTTCATGTATATATAATAAAAACATGATATGATACGTGGAAAGGACGTGCATGTATATCACTAGCTCATAAACAAATATGTGGTGTGGCTCAGTGGTATCGGTGCGAAAGAATGTTAACGAATTGACAGAACTTTTGTTCAATATATATGATCAAGAGTTCGAACCTCGCAAACTTTTGTCTATATCACTTTGCTCTCTTTTTATGGCTAATACATGGTGAATATAGTATGTGAAATAATGATGTTTATCAATATTTTTATATTTCGCCAGTGCGACATGCTCGGCGAGAACGTAATGTCAGTCAGTTCCTCCTCCATTTGCTTCAGGAATGTCAAATGTTGGCCACAAAGCAATATGTGTTTAGTTATTAGCGATCTTGTCTTAGTGATGCTAACATTCTACTTATAAAACAAACTGAATCATACAGAAATAGACGTATTTTGTAATGGCAACAAATACAACAAAAATATAATTACAATATAAATAAAAATACATGGATGTAAACATGAGATTCGAACTCATGACCGTCGTCATTGATATCCGTGACTCTAACACCTCGACTATGTATAGTTTTATGAAGAGGCTCGAAATCAATATTGAAAATAAATACGTCGACAGGTATAATAATACCACTTTGTCTTGGCGTTGTTTACATGCATGTGTATCCATTATACTAGTGAGTCATATGTCTTTGGTATTACGTTTATTCTCTAGGCAGCACTGTATTATAACAATAACAAACGCCATGTGATCTATGACGAGTGTTGATTTAATACCTTCGATTTGATATATAACATGACCATATTCGGTCAAAAATAAAATTTGACCCCACGGACAATTCTCATATGCTGCCAATACATGTTTATTAGAAAAAAATATATTTTGACAAAACTTGAAATCGGAGTATAGAGACATACCTTTAACTTGATATTTTTACCATCAACATAGGTATTATAAATTATGAATTATAACCGTTTCTAAAAGTTCCGTTTTTTTACCACATAGTAAGTGCACGAGTTCCGGCGAATAAACCTGTCCCACGATGTTTATACAAAATGGCTTCCCGAGAAATGATAGAAATGTCTGTGCGATTAAATTGTCTGTCGTGACGCACAGGACGGGTACAAATGTAGGTTTGATCAAATGTTCGATTGGAAACAATGTTTTCTCTATGCAAAATGTTTCTTTACGGGCCGGGACGACGTAAAAGTGTATTTTGAACCCGATGTGTACTCCTTTATATAGCAGCATCGGCCTCGCAAATGTGTCCGTTCTTTCCCGACCTAGCAATGATGATAATTTGTTTACAACAAAACAATCGATAGCTCGAAAACGCGTTGACATAGCGCATCGGGGAATATATCGTTGCGGAATACTAACATTGTCCCAACTTCTGCAATAGGCGACAATGATATAACTCGGTTGACGATTCGTGAGAGTCCGTTTTCTCGAGCCCGTATGGGCTCGGCCTATTAAAAAGTTGGACACCTTCCCTATAATGATTAGATGGAGGGGGTTATTTTTTTTTTTTTCATTTATTGATGCTTTTAGGCATATTTAATGTATTTATAGACCTCGGTCCGTTACTTCAACCTGTGCATACGCACTGTGTTGACGGGATACAATCATTTCGTATTTGATGCATGTAGCGTAGTGGTTCAGTTACCTTTTTTTTTATTAATATTTCGTTGAGGGGTGTGGGTTCGACATCACCGCTGTCTTATCTTTTTATTTATTCAATTGTGTCCCTCACTTCACGGTTCCAGATATTTGCCGTGGTTAGTACGTTTATTTTATTAACGTTATTTAATGTAGCTTATGTAAACATTTGTCTATATTTGTTCAAAAACTGATATATACTTACATGTATATTGCATAATGTCATTTGAATCGTCTTACATACGAATATTTGTCTGGACCAAATGTATACGCGCAACCAAAATCTTCCCCGCTCTTGGTGCGGCGGACATACGGCGTGTGGGTGGGTTGGGTTTAGCAAGCCAAACATATCCAGGGACCGGTAATTGGGAGGCCCAGTAGCCGATTTCATCAAAATTGCAAAGTATACTTATCTAGCAAAGTATACTTTGAGGGAGTAATCATTTATTTTTCCCAAAATGCATTATTTCATATAGAACTAATCACTGCATATATTTGATGATTAAAAGTATTCAGAATTATTATACTGAATGTAATACATTATCACAGCCAAAATGGCTGTGATAATGTAATACATTCAGTATAATAAAAATTAATAAATTTATCCTTAAATTGAAAATTTCTCTCTCAAAGTATACTTTGCTAGATAAGTATACGTTGCAATGTTGGTGAAATAGGCTACTGAACTCCGAATATGTGTATATATGACGCCCACAACAGTATCCCCCACCCCCGTACTGTCGTTTCAAAGTTAAACATACAGGCGATAATTTTAGAATGTGTCTAAATCATGGTTGTGTTTCACATTTTTCTTTTTGATAGATAGATATACAAAAAAAAGTATACTATTTTTCGTTTGTAAATGAATTGTGAACACCATAAGCCTTGATCTGACTGCGTGATGTGCATCCCGACCTGTGAAACAGTAAACACAGTTCACACCCAGTTCGCACGTCACGAGGACCCTTTTGTCGATCTCGAACACATATAAAATGTGAGAAAACGTTGCATATGTTACGAATAAATAATAAAAAATAATAATTCGTGCGAGGCTCGAAATCGCACAAGAGGAACGCAGGTTGAATGCATTTACCGAGCGCTCTACCATCTGAGCTGTGGGGACAATAATGCTTATACTTCCGCATGACTGGGAAATCAAAACGAACCAACTATAAAAAAGTTTTACGTTCACAAATATGGCATTTATTGTGGTTTTCAATCACCTGTTTCACCAGTCAACCAGTTGGTAATTCTAATTATTTCCCAAGCTGTCAGGAGCATAGACCTGCAAGCTCTCATTTGCGCCAGATAAGGCGTCGATTCGACGAGCTAAAATGACTGGACAACGGCTACATCCCTATCGCCACCGAAAAGGGACAATAACACGCGTTAGTTATCCAGATAAGAAATCGGCACTTTCATCACGCTCCCTCGATTCAAAATTCACGTACAAAAAGGAGTCATCCTTGCAAGCGAATTATTCAGAAAATACGTTGTCATTAGTATTGTGAGCGTGATCGGTGGACATCATATTCATTTCTGCGTCTGTACATACCAGGGGCCCGTTTCACTAAACTTCTTACGACTAAAATGTTCGTAAGTGCAAATTTATAATCGTCTGGAAATGTCAATTGATGGATTTACATTTATTGATCATAGGCTGCATATGCAGCCTATGCTCAATAAATGTAAATCCAATAATTGTTTACAAGAAAAGATTGTCAATGTGATATTTATAATTTTGCACTTACGAACATTTTAGTCGTAAGAAGTTTAGTGAAACGGGCCCAGGGGCCCGTTTCACTAAACTTCGTAAGACTAAAATGTTCGTAAGTGCAAATTTAGAATCGTCTGGTAATTTCAAGTGATGGATTTACATTTATGCAGCCTATGCTCAATACATGTAAATCCAACAATTGTTTACAAGAAAACATTGTTAATGTGAAATTTACACACTATCATAATTTGGCACTTACGAACATTTTAGTCGTTCGAAGTTTAGTGAAACAGGCCCCAGATGCGTTGCTGATAATGTCGTGTAAGCTGTAAAATATTTAATTAAACTGACACTTACCTGCTATACCCGGGGCGCCAAAGTACTAAATGGGGTGGATTTGTGATCGGCGTGCACTTTTTGGTTTGACACTGTGGTTACCTTCTATGCCATATATACAACAAATTCAGCAGGTATGACCGTCAATCTTTTTTCTCAATGGTCTGGAACTCAAATACAAAATGGCCGCCATATTTATTTTTCATTTTGTCCCAAAACGAATGTTAGGATAGTATTTGCCATCACTTTGTGTGTTTATCATTCATTTACTACGTATATATGATGACTTAATGTGTATATGTACGAAACATACTATTATCGAGGGTACTCCGGTTTGTTTCTATATCAAACACACATAATGACACTACCTGGTCTTTTTTTCCACTACAACAGCTTAAATGAGTTCAAGTGACCGAAGGAAACACAGTGAAGACCCTGTTCAACCGATGTTGAGGCACATACTGATCTGTATCCATTCTGGCCGTAACAACAAGATCCGCTTCCTTCTGCAGAATGGTGTCGTTACTATATTAGTCCATAGGCTGTTGTCAGAAAAACTCATCAAATTTAGAGTTGGGCTGAGCAACTGGGTGGACAATGTTTAATTGAAAATCATTGTAGTAAAACGTATCCACAATGGAATAAGAAACGCTTCCAGCTTCATAACGTGTTCATAACTAGTTAAATTTACATAAATAATTTTCAAAATGGCCGCCACATGTAGTTTTATTCAATATGTTCAGTCTCCAATGGCGTATTTAAGTGTATTAGTCTGACACTATTATACGTATTTCCTATACATTGTATATAATTACTATAGAAAATAACTAACTTCTTATTGCTGAATTGCTTATTATCGACCAGAATGGCCGCCAAATAGCACTATTATTTGATAATTCCAGCACAAATATATTTACACAATTCCCTAACATTTGATTGGCCCGTAGCAAGTCTCTGTCCAAAATTTATATCCCAGTAAACTCCTACGCCGAACTACTTTCTACAGGTGCGCTGTCAGTGCTGTCAATGTAAAAAAAATAGCTGCCGTCTGTCAAAATAAATTTATTTCAAATGCTGGAATTATAAGGAATTAATGGCCTTTTTGTGGAATTTATCGGGGCATAAACTTGGAAAAGTCGCGGGAATACTGGACGAAGGCCTTCGTTCAGTATTCCCGCGACTTTTTCCGGCCTTCGTCCAGTATTCCCGCGACTTTTCCAAGTTTATGCCCCGATAAATTCCACAAAAAGGCCATTCATTCCTATAATATTTTATTAGCGACATCACATACTATAAGTAACGCAGTGTTCCTTTATTTTGTTTTCCTGCATGTTCATTCAGTGTCATATTATGTATACAGTTAGTTTTCTCATAAATGAAATAAAAATGGCCGCCATATACAATGATAACAAATATTTCCAGTCTTCAGTAACATAGTTTAGTACATTAAATTGCAAGCATTACGCATACAATAATATGTGTTGCAAATTGATGAAGTGCAGAACATATAATATTCATCGAATGATCTACTGAGCATTAACATGCATTTATGCAAATTTGAAAGTAAGACAGCATGAATGTGGCTGCTATAATGAGCGATATTATTTCGGTTTTTCTGATGAACACGAGCAATGGTATACGATTATTTAGTTTGGGATGTATTTGTAAGTACGTTGTATTTAGCAAGCACATGGTATATGTCGTAACACAATAAATAACATGCAAACCAACACATCATGTGTAACGGATTCTAAATGAAATAAAACGTATGTATACACGTCATGGTATAACTTCTGTAACGATATGACACTTTATTGTTTGACCATTCTAAATGGTGAGCATTAAAATGGTTTAATCTGAACATCGGAAACCGACAAACGAACTTTTCAATTAGTTTGACACGTCTGCAGAGCGGCTACAGTTGACAGATATTACCAGGAAAACACAAAGGCGAAAGCATTTAATCGTCATGCAGCTATACATAATCCACAATAAATGTAATATACGGATACATAAAATATAAGATCATATCGTTGGGTCCACCTACCCTCTCGAATTGACATTGACATATATATATTGGCTCTACACTTAGACGCTGAGGCAACCATGGCAGTGTTTATGCTATCAGTTAACGAGTAAGAACACCATATATGAGAATTCACCAGTGCCACCAAAGAACGGGAACACATTGATGAAAGTTAAAAAACAGGATATTGGGCACCATTCCCGAGATAATATACGAAACGCTGACATATTTAAGGAACAGATGACCAACCGTTCACAATGGGTATATGATGTGTAATATACCTGCCCAGTGGTCGCACAAACACTTTGAAACTTAAAATTCTAATCTCTGGTATATATGAACGAAACACGTTTTCATTAAAAACACGTTGTCACACTATATGCAAATCGAATGTAAATCAAATCGATTTACATTCGATGTGCATAGAGTGTGACAACGTGTTTTTGTATCATTGGAAATTCAGTTGTGTTAGTTGTGTACCAGCAGTGCGTAGAAGTTAACTTGAGGATCTTCAACACTCATTTATAGACTGCAATTAATAGGCTGACATGAAAACCGACATATTATACTTACATATTGACGATATGGCCTCAATTGTTATCGTTCAGAAAATGTAACATGGGGAAATGTTTCTATTTTCATAAATAGTAGGCCGATTTTCAAATTGTAACCATTGTTTTCTTAGTTAGATCATTTCCAAGCTATCTAGCTAGGTTTCAAAATCAATTTCCAAATTATTTCGTTGTTCGACTCCTCCTCCAGGTTCTCCACCTCTTTTTCCCCCATGTTAAATTCCCATAGAGAACTCATTTTTCGTAATAAAATCAATATTCGACAAAATTTCATGAATTAAAAAGAAGGCTCATTCTTAAATTTTGATAAAATTTAATATTATCGAACAAAAATATTGTTTTTGCATTGTTTATATGGCCGTAAAATTTGGGCAGGTTTCCTGAAACAGACAGTAGACGTAATGTAGCTATATCACAGTCATAAACTCATGAATTTGTAAATATTTCTTAAAAATCTACGTGATACTTATGATAAATACAGTTTTAAAGACAAAAAGATAAAACGATCCGGTACTGTCTGTTCTGTTTGTATATGTGATCTCAGTCACATTGGAAAGTTAATGTGATTTTCTGAGCTACGAAGCTAGATAGCTATACCTCTTCTGTTGATGGATTTAATGCAAATTGGCTACATGTATCTACATCTGTCAATCACTTTAGTTTCACGTGAAAAATATGAATAAAAGCGTAATTTAGTCCTTTTGTTTTTACATATTATGGCGGCCATGTTGAATTTTCATTCAAAGGTAATGCGATGTTGATGAAATATAGAATGGCGGCCATCTTCGATTCCATATTCCTGATGTTGAGCAAACAATTGAGAGGGTTATACCTGCTTATTTTCATTACATGGTTTTGATGAAGACATCCACATGGTCAAACGAAAAATAGTACGCCGATCACATCGGACTAACTTGGCGCCCGGGTATTACGAGCCGAGCCTGATAAAGTTGACATAAAAAAGACACAAACATGTAGTCTATGTATCAGGCAACCATTTATTACATGATGCGCAGATTTGACGTGGTGTTCGTACATGGAAATTCAATGCTTATGTTGCGTCATTACACGACATTAGTCTGTAACCGCATATGTGGATGTGACTGGAGAAATGGGTCTTCTGGGTTTTGCAATGAGTGTAGATCCAGATCAGCCTGTGCATCCGCACAGTCTGATCTGGATCTACACTGTTCGCCATTCCATCAATGAAACACCCGTCTTGCTTCTAACGAGGAATATGGATCGTTATCAGGCTACATGAGTGTGCTATATGATCAGGATCTACACTGTTCATAAATCACATAAGCCCTATTTCTCCAGGCACAGCCACATATCGCTTCGTTCGACCAAAGAAACGTCGTTTACTGGCTCACCTTATAAACTCTTTCAATGGAATTATTCTGTGCGTTGTTACTTTAAACAGGTCCGTTCGGTCGGTGATACGTATTACCTTCGCCCGATCGATTCCCGGCTCGTCGCAGGATGTGTTAATGTACTGTTGTAGAATCAAGTCTGACCCGCCGCTCATTCCCCAGGAGGTGTAGAAATACTTGGACAGAAATCTGAAACCGGCCGCTGGCGGCGCCATTTGCCGTAGATCAGCCGATAAACGGGAAACGGAAATATAGACGTAGCGAAAATAGATATACAGCGGAACCTCTCTAAACCGGACAGCCTGAGAATTCCCACAGGGCGTCCGGTTTAGAGAAGCTCCACTGTAAATCCGGCACATGAACACCTCCAGACAAGTACAGTGGGGTCAGCGTGTAAGTGCACACGCGAACGAACACGACAGGTTGGAACCAACCTGTCGTGTTGGTTCGTGTGTGCACTTACACGCTGACCCCATTGTATGTGTGGTTTGCGATCATGAACAGACATTGTTACATGGTTTGTCGCCTGCGGCCTTGGGTTCAAACAGATCCCTCGGGCCACAGCAAACGTTTGCACACGGCTGGACATGATCAAACCTTATAGTATCAACGGAGAGAGATGACAATGAACGTATGCACATTAAGCAGGCAAAGAGTTTAAGGGTGTCCGGTTTAGAGATGTTCTACTTTACAATGTATAACACTTGTATAAAATGTTGCTGAATATAGTTATTGCCCGTCAACATACGATGTATAAAAAGATTTACAGAAATGAACGTGTTCCACATTGTTTTTGAAGGTGTTGAACGTAGTATAATTTGACGGGAAAAAAACTATTATCTTGGAATTACGTAGTGTCGTTATAATTGTTTAACCTTTAGACCGCTACTCACAACAATTGTCGTCTGCTGTTGCTTTTATATCTTGCCTTATTTCACAATAAAAACATGTTTTGACAGCACTTCAGAATCATTTCCATTGGAAGTGCTGTTAAAGCATGTTGTAAATTATTCTAAAGTGCTGTCAAGCATGTTTTTGATGATAAAAATGGAAAATATAAAATAAACAGCAGACGACAAAAAAAATAAGATAGCGGTCTAAGGGTTAATATGGATTATATACTGCTAACTACATTTGTTCAGGAAATACTGTTAATTCACGAACGATCCAAAATTAGTTTAATGCGAAGACATTTCCTATATCTGGGGCCCGTTTCACTAAACCTCTTACGACTAAAATGTTCGTAAGTGGAAATTTCAACTGATGGATTTACATTTATTGATCATAGGCTGCATATGCTCAATACATGTAAATCCAATAAGTATTTACAAGACAACATTGTCAAAGTGAAATTTACAGACTCTCATAATTTTACACTTACGAACATTTTAGTCGTACGAAGTTTAGTGAAACGGCTCCCAGTTCTGTTGTGCAGCATTGTACATAGTTCTCATTAGCTGCAGGTGTTAAAGGAACATACCAACTCAGTAGGCACAAACTGTTCTTTATATCAGATGCATCATCCGAGACATTTTCCCTGTTTTCTGGCAAAATAAACATTAATTCACCATTACCCCACGTATTGATTGGCATTATTATACATTTTATATTAGACGTAAATTTCCTTAAAATGTTAACGGACATTACTATTTATTCTCTGTATTTATTGTTTGATGTGCAATGATCATACTTTATGATCTGTCGAAAATATTATTTTTTTCATGTGACGCATTTAATTAATATAAATAATAAAAAAAATATCCATGCCTCATTTGCATATGAAAATAGCCTGATACCACCACGAGTCACCATCAGTAAAATAAATATCATTAAATTATTATATCTGTAAAATGGGCACAGTTTGTGCCTACTGAGTGGGCATGAACCTTTAACATCTGATAGGTGAACTGAACATGTAACATAAGCCATATAAATAACGGCCAATGAGAATCATTTGATCCACTATGCATTTGGTGGTCTCTGTCTTTTCGCCCAAACTTCTGTCGTTTTTGCCAAACTCCCTAGACCACGACATGCAGCTCTCATGAAGACGCGTTTGCTGCGCCATATTTCATCAAAATCCGTTGTATATTAAGGAAAATATCAAATAATACTTACTTTGGAGTGGGCGACGTTGTTGTTGTTGTAACCACGTAATCATGCACCTTGGACATGTCATTACCAAATTTCAAGGATTGCATCATTCTACTTCAGTCCCATTGGATGCTATTCTTGATACTCCCTACTCCCTTATACACTATTGGTTGCTGATGACGTATTCGGACGGCGATAATCAACAGTAGGAGGAGCTTGACCAAGAACTTAATAATGCCGGTTTATCAGTAGCCTATTTCACCAACATTGCAAAGTATACTTTTCTAGCAAATTATACTTTGAGGGAGAAATTTTCAATTTAAGGATAAATGTATTAATGTTTTATTATACTGAATTTATTACATTATCACAGCCATTTTTATGTGATAATGTAATAAATTCAGTATAATAAGTATGCATACTTTTAATCATCAAATATATGCCGTGATTAGTTCTATATGAAATAAGGCATTTTGGGGAAAATAAATGATTACTCCCTCAAAGCATACTTTGCTAGAAAAGTATACTTTGCAAGTTTGATGAAATCGGCTACTGGACAGCAGCGTACAACGCGAAGTACTAGAAGTACTAAAAGCTAGTTAGTTAGTAGAACGTTATCAGTGGCGAATTCAGGGGGTGGCCCAGGGGGGCTGCCCCATCCCTTTCAGGATTCCAGATTTTTTTTTGCAATTCAGATTTTTACAATCTGTAAACAAAATAACAAGCACTGTCAAATAAAGGTGATATTATCAGATCAAGTGTTAGACCCCAGTGATTGAGGTATAAAATGCTTTCTTCAGCCCTTTACAGTTATCATAGTGGGTGGGGTGCTTGTACGAAGTTAGTGTAATTACAGAGTTTATCAGCAATTCATGAACTGTCACCTCACCTTATGTTATCCATACATTACATTGTATTACATTAGTTTATTTGGATTATGTAGGCCTCTGGCCCATAACATGTACATTTGAACAAAAATCAATGAATATATAATGGAATTATAATGTGTTGCGCTTGTTTAACAAATGGTAAGCATATACGGAAATTGTGTAGATCGTTTCATGATTATTTGAACCCAAAATTTTATAACAGTCATCCAAAGACTTGCTGGAACACAGATGAGCTGGTGGGTGTATCAATCTGATGTCGTCGTATAAATTACAGTGGAAAAACGCATGATATTCATCTTCCAGAACTTGTAGATTTGACTGCATTAGACAATACTGGCAAATCCGAAGTTCTCTCTGTGTTCCAGCATGTCTTCCAACTTCAATGTTCAATTTGTGGTTGGAGCACCTAAATTTTGCCACCGCTTTTCTTAAATGAAATGGTAGAGAATATGTAATATACCTTTCTACCTTTAACATAGTTTTAAAATGTTTATAGTGAATACATTTAGCAAGAGGTATCAATATCACTGTGCCAAGTTTGTTTACAACAATCAATAACACGCTGTTTAAATTCGTATACAAACATATTTATGTCCCCTACATCCTGAGAAAGCCAAACAAATCCAAAACCATATTTATATAAAAGATTTCTGATGTGACTGGCCCAATTTACTCGTCCCATATCATCATGTGCTTTTAGCATCAACTAACAGTTTTTATGGTACCCATGACTTGGCATTTTGATGAGACGACACCAGTATGCTATACATTTAGAAAATTAAGTGGTACAGAGCGGATATGTACCGCAATCTCCAAGCGCCATTGAATCGTTTACAGTCCGAAATACTCCCAGAAATGTTTTACAAAAGCTAGTCTGTACTGATTCTATTTGTTCTGCGAGCTTATAACCCCATATTTCAGCTCCATAACAAAGGACGGTTGTAACCATGGTATCAAACAATTTAAAAATATCCTGATAGTCAAAGTACCCGAAATTTCGTTGATATCCGTATATTGCCATGGTCGACTTCTTTGCTTGTGCTGCTAATGTATCTTTCGCGCGTGTCCATATCAATGTTGGTGTAAATAGAAGTCCCACATATTTATAGGAGGAGACAGTTTCCAATTGTCGCGATTGGTAAGTCCAGTTCTCATATGACCGTAGTATACCACCATTTCGAAAAACAATTACCTTTGTTTTGTCCGTATTGACTTGCATTCCAGTTTGTTGGCAAAATAACTCGATTACGTTAATGTGTTGTTGCAATTTTACTATGTCGTCAGCGAACATTAAGCAAAGAATATCAGGTATGTCATTATTCACGAATATGCCGGAGCCGCAGCGTTCTCGTAAATGTGTCGAAAGATCGTTAATAAATAGTGAAAAATGTAGAGGGCTGCTGACACACCCTCGTCTCGTGCCAATCTGACAAGAAAAATAATCTGTTAAACCACAGGTTGTCTTAACGCATGCTGATAAACTACTATACATTGATTGTAAAGTCCGTAGATATTTCCCTCCTATTCACTTTAATATTAGACTTTCCCATAATGTGTCGTGCCTTATCCTATCAAATGCTTTCGAAAAATCTACAAATAAGCAATAAAACCTCCCTCCCTGTTTCGATAAATATTTCTGTGCCATTGACTGTAATGTAAACATGTTATCTATCGTGGAATATCTGGCTCGAAATCCAGCTTGTGATTCATCAATTAAATCGTTATCGATTGTCCATTGTGTTAGTCGGAAGTTCAACGTAGAAGCAAATATTTGACTCATTGCATTTATAAGAGATATGCCGCGGTAATTACTAGGATTATCATAAGATTCTTGTTTATGTATCGGACATATAATCGATTGACCCCCAACATTTCGGAAATATTCCCGAATCAAAGATTGAATTAAAATGTGTGTCAAGAAAGGTGCTACAATATTTGATGTATATTTGAAGAATGCAATTCCTAGTCCATCAGGACCTCCAGATTTCTTAGATTTTAGTTTAGATATAGAAGCAATTACCTCTTGATCTGTAAATGGAACATTAAGCGTTTGTGCGTTAGGAGATGCTATTGCGTCCCGTGTTACCGTTTCCACATCTTCTATTAGCGAGAATAAATTTCTAAAATATTCAAACCATTCATGTGTTATTTTTGTGTCTACTGGCTGATTTCGACAACGTGATATTTAATGGTTTTCCAAAACTCTGTTGGATTATTTCGAGAATGTACGAGTTTACGGCGTTGATTCGACTCGTACGCTAATCGTTTAGTTTTACAAAGATGTTTAAACATGTTTCGGTAATTAATGTAGCAGTGAGATCCGTACGTTCATTAGAATTGCGGAATTTTCTAAGTAATGAATATTTATTAGATTTCATCGAGTTACACTCTGCGTCCCACCATACTGCATGCTGTGTGGACTTTTCATTACGATTAATTTATGAGATTTCATCGAGTTACACTCTGCGTCCCACCATACTGCATGCTGTGTGGACTTTTCATTACGATTAATTTATGAGATTTCATCGAGTTACACTCTTCGTCCTACCATACTGCATTCTGTGTGGAATTTTCATTACGAGTAAATATACTACGCGATCTCATACAGTCAGCTGCGTAATGATAGATGTTGACAAGGGCCGTAACTCCTGCGTCAATGTTGGTGTTTATCAAATTTAATATATCAACGCGCTAACTTCTCATGCTGGCTTTAAAGTGGGAATAAAATGATTCAGACTTAAAATTGGTCAAGTTGAATTTTGTGTAACTCGTACTACATTCATCAAAATGTGAATAATTCCAGCACAAAAATATTTACACAATTCCCTAACATTTGATTGGCCCGTAGCAAGTCTCTGTCCAAAATTTATATCACAGTAAACTCCCACGCCGAACTACATTCCGTAACCGTGAGGCGCAGTTAAAATAATTCTTAAGAAAACGGAAAATAAACACATTTTCTTGATGAATTTATTTCAAATACTGGAATTATAAGGAATGAATGCCATTGGCCTTTTTGTGTAATTTATCGGGGATATAAACTTGGAAAAGTCCTTCCAGCCTTCGTCCAGTATTCCCGCGACTTTTCCAAGTTTATACCCCGATAAATTACACAAAAAGGCCGTTCATTCCTATAATGAACTAATTAACGCTATTAATTTTGACAGCTGTCACTCGACTTGAACAAAAGCTTATAATTACATTTTCTGTGCTCAGATATGTTTCGCCAAGAGTAATTTCCTTCATTAATGTCTTTTCTACATAATTCATATGAAAACAGAACTAGAGTCATTGAATTTAGTAATTTTTACGCCAGATTTAGCAGAATTCTGCAGAATCCCGTTTCGGATTCCCGCAATGGAAATCCGAATTCTGCCGTTTTCTGCAGTTTTATCCCGTATTCCGTCAGCTTCTGCCCGGCAGAATACGGGGTATAAAAGAAAGCACGTGAATGAACTACGGCAGAATAGACTTTGAAATTAATTGGGAACCCTCGTATTATCATTTAGACTCTGGCATAGAAATTTTAGCTTTTTACCATGATCATTTCGGTAATAAGAAATTCGAAGGTATTGATACACCATTGTTTTAGGTTTCATCCCACTAAAAGTAGTTATTATTATTTGTACAAGGAACTAGCATATTTTAGTCATTAATTCCTTCATTCACGTAATAAATTGTAGAAATGTAACTGTTTTACTAATTTTAGCCCATTTCTGATTGATTCCTTTATTTTTAACCTGTCACTGATTCATCGCTACTACCGCGCTACCACACATAGTCGTGACACAAGGTCTTGTTGCGAACGGTAACTCTTAGCCCATTCACAATGTACCTTATCACATGAGCATTATGTACTGAAAATAAGTCGTTCGAATTTCGACTGCCCCCGCCCCCCCCCCCCCTTCGGCAAAATCCTGGATCCGCCACTGGTTATACATGTACATGTAATTATGACATGAATACTTAATTAAATGCATTTAGTTTGTTATTGAGAACCAGTGTCGACTTTTCATATTACCATTCTTACACAGTCAGCCGGATTGGAGTTGGAAAGAATATCGTTACAATTACCATTTTTCCTCGGCGATTTTTAGTTTCCTGCACATTGTGTTCACTGATATTGACGCAAAACGTTATAAAAAAGAATACACTTGACGTAAACTTTTCATGGTATCTGGAAAACAGACAAAGATAAATTAGATTGTAAATCATTTTAATCACTAAGAAATATAGTTGGGTTGGAATTATAAGGTTTAAAGGAAATATTTATTTAAGGATGTATACAAACTTTCAAATGTCCAGCTATGTTGGCCGAAGTCCTTCCGGTCTTCATCTAGCACAGATGGACTTTTAAAAGTTTATGTCCCGAAAAAATGTAAAATGTATCCCAAATAAATTTTCGAACAAAATGTAGTTTATTCCTTACAACTTACTTACATCTCCAAGACTTTAAACTGATTTTAAATTCGAACGAGAACGAGGATTCAGGTCAATAATCAAAAACAATGCACCATTCACACTTTGACCGTGACAGGGGATTTGTTTTCTTTGTTTCTCACACGCATGAGGCTAATTTCACCTGGAGAAAGTGACATCCTGTCAATTAATTGTCGTTTAGTACAAACGACCATTCGATTTTTGTTACAAAATACATGTATAGTAAGTAAGTAAGTATTTTGTTTATTATAGTGACATGTGTTAAACGAAAGGAAAATATGTACAATATACTATTGACAATGTAGTATCGTGATTGTGACCTGTGAGTAACGGATTGCACAGATACAATTGCCTGAGGTAGGTTATTATCGATGTATAGTATTGACAATGACGGACTATATATTTACCAGATTACTTAATATATGACTCACCAGATAAACGCGAATGTCTGCGCGTAAGACCAGTGAAGCTCCAGGTCGGTAAGTGCACTCGCGCAATCTGATCAGGAGCAACGCTGTGAACAGTGTAGGCCCAGATCAAACTGTACATCTGTGCATTCTGATCAGGACCAACCCGGTTCACATCTTGGTCTGGTATCATTGGGCTAATAACCAACAATTTAGATTGTGAGAGGAAATGCGACACAGTATAAACAATCAGGCACAGTTAATGTATGGAAATTGCACGGGATTACTAGCTTGTAGGTGGAATGTTGTTTGTACATAACGTTGTCTCGCCACGAAAAGAAGAGATTAAACGAACGTCTAAACAGTGTAGCCCCAGATCAGAAAGCACACCACAGTCTGATTTCGGATCAGGATCAACAGTGTTCACTATACCAGAGGGATGCGTTCATGATGCTGTGATGGCATTATTGAACGTGTCCAAGTCGATCTGGAGCCGATTTCATCAACATTGCAAAGTATACTTTCCTAGCAAAGTATACTTTGAGGGAGAAATTTCCAATTTTAGGATCAATTTATTTTTTATTATTATACTGAATTTATTACATTATCACAGCCATTTTGGCTGTGATAATGTAATAAATTCAGTATAATAATTCAGCATAGTTGTAATCATCAAATATATGCAATCATTAGTTCTGTATGAAATAATTCATTAAATCAATGATTACTCCCTCAAAGTATACTTTGCTAGATAAGTATACTTTGCAATGTTGGTGAAATAGGCTACTGGAGCAGCAGGACTCAGCATCTCGGTTAGGCCCTGCTTGTCGTGACATAATACGCATCGACACATGCATGAATGACACCGCGTATTTGCTATAGCGGGATATGGTGGTTCCAACACTGAGCACAATGTGAGCCCCGCGGGGCGCCCGCTGCGTTAGTTTTCGATCATGGTGATTGCGGTTCCATACATTATATGTCTTGCGGATTATGTCCTATAGATAACATTTCTTCGTCTCATGAAGGCCATAACAATATATTTAGCCGCTTTTCTCGGTATAGAGCGCATTATGTGTTGAAAGCGTTCTTCATCGTTCATGTCTATCATGTGTGTGTTCATGTGGAATAAGTCAGTTCTAATGCCATTATATAGAGAGCATTTTGTCATAACACGAACGAATGAGGAATTGTTACAAAATACATGTATATAATGAGCTCAGAGTCGTATATTTTCTTAGGAAGAAAACAATAACACGAACATTCGTTCCTGTTATTGTTTTCTTCCTCAACAAATGTACGACTCTGAGCTCATATATACATGTATTTTGTGTTATTGTGTTCTTCCTCAACAAATGTACGACTCTGAGCTAATATATACATGTATTTTGTGTTATTGTTTTTTTCCTCAACAAATGTACGACTCTGAGCTCATATATACATGTATTTTGTAACCAAAAGGAATGGTCGTTTGTACTAACGACAATTCATTGACAGGATGTCACTTTCTCCAGGTGAAATTAGCCTCATGCGTGTGACAAACAAAGAAAACAAATCGCCTGTCAGTGTCAAAGTGTGAATGGTGCATTGTTTATGATTATTGACCTGAAACCTCGTTCTGATTCGCTCGTTTCCTTAGTGATTACTAATTTAAAGGGAATTAAGTCATCGTTGTTTAGTACATGGGAACAACAGGACTGGTCGCTTAGCACATGGGAAAACATCTGTGTATTTCACTCATTTCAAACAAATACTTTTGTTCGTTGTGTACAGAATACGCAAGCATTTTTATTTCTCCCAATTCCAATTTTCTTGACGCGTAACGATACTGGTATATACCGCACACTGCGTTAATAAATCATTATTCTATCAGCTGGTTTGGTTGTCAGTCAACGACTGGCAAAAATCACCGGTGCGAAACACGTCTGGTCCGAAGTGATGGCAGTAACTACTGCCTATTTGTGATTTCAGCTGGGCGATTTATTTCGCAATAACATTCAAATTCTTTCATCTACATGTATTATAATAATAACTCTCGTTGACTAATTTTTCGTTAACTCAAAAGTATTTACCTCTGCCCTCTGGACTTTGAGTAAAACAGTCTTGACTATATATATATATTTGACTATATATATATATATATATTTATATATACTCACTATCAATTCTTTGAGCGACCTATTGCGCGATGGCAGCACGATTTCGTCGATGTCGATCATGCTGTAATATTCGTATCCCGCATATTTCAAGACGGCGTCCAACATAATGAGGTTGACGTCACAGAACATCTGCTTTCTCTCTATTCTCCATTCACGGTGAACTTTTCCTGTGGGTTGTAATTATAGACAACTATAGGGTTGTTTACAACGATTACAAGAAGGCGAGCGTGCAATTATAGACTCGGTTATTACATAAAAAAAACATACACATGTACACGACATACTTCTCACATTAAAGGTACATGCCCACGCAGTAGGTTATAATATAGTGATACAGAACATTTTGTATATTCTGTACGTATGACATTTTCTGGCAAAATAAACATTCATTCACCATTACCCCACGTATTGATTGGCATTATTATACATTTTATTTTTGACAAAAACTTTCACACTGATATCAGGGGCGATAACCGTGTTTCCTTAAAATGTTAACGGACATTACTATTTATTCTCTGTATTTATTTTTTGATGTGCAATGATCATACTTTATAATCTGTCGAAAATATTATTTTTTCAGGTGACGCATTTCATTAGTATAAATAAGTAAAAAATATCATGCCTCATTTGCATATGAAAATAGTCTGATACCAACGCGCGTCACTATCAGTAAAATAAATATTACTAAATGATTATATCTGTTTTCCGGGCACTTGTAATTTTTATAACTGGTGGAATAGTGACACAATTATACACTTATTTAATTCCTATACAGAACAGTTTGTGCTTACTGAGTGGGCATGTACCTTTAAGGATCACATCACAATATCTGAATCATAAGAAAGCATGCGCGCCTGCATGTAATTGATTTTAAAACAAGAGTGCCGCAAGTCACAAAATACGCCCGTCGAAGATGGGCCAGACAGCGAAGATGCAGAAATGTGTCACCAAGGCAAGAAACATTTATGAGAATTTGACAATCTATAGCATTATTTCTTCTTCTTCTTGTGATAAACAGGTATACTAATTTAGGTAGAAATGTGTATAGTAGAACTTATATAGAATTGGATAGAACAATTTAGAAAATATGGCTGAGTTATAAAGGTGATATTTTTGTTAAAGAAATAAATTTCGGCATAAAAACACCAAGGTGCACATTTACAATATGTGTAGAAGACGTGTGTATAGTTTCAGATCGAATGATGGAACAGTTTCAGAGGAGTTGTGTACACAAACACTGTACTCTATATAGAATTGTATACAAAAATGTAGAAAGAAATGCTAAGTTAAAAAGGTGATATCTTTGTTAAAAAATATGTTTTCGACATAAAAACATCAAGGTGCACATCTTCAATAGGTGTAGAAGACGTGTGTATAGTTTCAGATCGATCGACTGAACGGTTTCAGAGGAGTTGTGTACACAAACTAGGTACTTTGTCTGTCCGCCGCCCGCCCGCCCGCGGTAAAACATAATACGTTGTTTTTTAAAAACGGTCGTATACAAACTATGCACACGTTGGGTATAGGACGTCTACACACCTGTTGCCGATTTCACCAACATTGCAAAGTATACTTATCTTGCTAAGTACACTGTCAGGGAGAAATTTTCAATTGAAGGATACATTTATTATTTTGTATTATACTGAAGTTATTACATTATCACAGCCATTTTGACATTCAGTATAATAATGCTGCATACTTTTAATCATCAAATATAATTATGCAGTTGTTAGTTCTATATGAAATAATACATTTCGGGAAAAATAAATGAGTACTCCCTCAAATTATACTTAGCTAGATAAGTTTGCTTAGCAATTTTGGTGAAATCGGCTATTGGAGAGCACTTTGGATGGGGTGCACAGAATCAGGTAAGAAAAATCCTCCAGATTGGTGTTCTTTCGATAAAAAATGCAGTGATCTGGCACTAGAAACAACAGATAGCCATTCAGGCCCTCTGTTGTTTTCAGTGCAAGGTCGCTACAAATATCACCTGGATCGGCCATTTTGTAGTGGTACATGTCCAAATATCCAGTAGTCGAGTAATACTCCAACACGCGGCGGGCGGCCGGATTTAGACCTTCATCGGCGTAGCTGATAATCTTATCTACGCCCAGGGCACGATACGTCTCCATCCACTCGATAATCGCCTCGCTACTCACCAACCCGTACACCAACTTTATGTTCACCACCAGCGAGTGTCGTTTCTGTTTCCGAGGTTGGTACGGTTTAACATAGCGTGACGGCTCGTGACTGCATGTACTGTTCTCTAATGCGATTGATACACCGGCGGGACTTCCCGTGTAAACTTTGCAAACGAAGCTTCTGGGCAGGAGCTGAATTCCCTTACAGATATGGGTCTGTCTTAGAATTTGGGCGTCCTTAACTACGAGCCGGCTATTCTCCACGTACAGTAAACAGCATTTAAAACGAGCCTGATCAAGCTGTCGGTAAAACATTCCATATACGATAACTTCCGTCGGCAGGGCGGTGTGATGGAGGACGGGAAACGCGGCGCCATACAGGAAGATCATATTGTTGTGCAGTATGGCAAAATCGCGACCACGTTGCCCGGCGAACTGAAAATCCTGTGGCAACTCCTGTGGCGGGTCTGGAGCGCAAGTTCTGAAATCATTGAAATCATCTTTTTAACCAACTGAAGTGAATAATTTACCGGCATTCGTGCACGCTATAATTACTGAATTAGAGAGCCGAGCACTAAGTACAATATTACATCTTCCGTTGGTTGAAAATATGACAAATGTATTACCTTGTAGATATATAATATCGGAGTAAAATCAGTCAAGGTGAGGAAACGTAGGAATTCCTATCGTAAAGGAGCCGAACCTGATACACATGACTAGAAGACACTACGTACCAGACATTTGTCTTTGTGATATCCAACTTATCTGGCAAGGCTATGAAATGCGTAGGAATTCCGAGGTTCGCCGACGAATTCCTACCGTTTCTGAGCCTGATAAATTTGATATCAAAAGACATTAACCTGGTATTCTGTTTATCAGGTAACGTTTTATGCGACAGAATGAGCAAACAATATGTTGTTTTTTGTTGAAAAGAACGCCAACTCGTTTGCGTTGCGTCATTACATTGACGCGATTCGGTAATGTCATGTGACATCGTTCGACCAATGAAACGTAGTTCTGAATCATTTGTGACGCAAATACAGACAGAGCATTTATCAGTTACCTATCGATGTCATGATCCCTTCCGATTCTGTACGTCGCCGATGTAGTGGCCTGAAACTGTCAGGAAAAAAATTTGTGTTAACGTATACCACCAAAGTATAAATGTATTGACATGTAACTATCAGAAATATACATGTGTTGACCTATATCTATCAGAAATGTATTGACTTGTAACTGTCAGAGGTATAAATATATTGACGTGTTTCTATCAGACGTATAAATGTATTAACATGTAACTATCAGAAGTATATACATGTATGTATTGACTTGCAACTGTCAGGAGTATAACTGCATTGACATATAACTATCATATTTATAAATGTATTGACTTGTAGCTGTCAGAAGTATAATTGTATTGACATATAACTATCAGAAATATAAATGTATTTACATGTAACTATCAGAAATACACATGTATTGGCATGTAATTTTCAGAAATATAAATGTATTGACATGTAACTATCAGAAATAAAAAATGTATTGACTTGTAACAATCAGAAACATAAATGTATGGACATATAATTCCAGCACAAACATATTTACACAATTCCCTAACATTTGATTCGCCTGTAGCAAGTCTCTGTCCAAAATTTATATCCCAGTAAACTCCCACGCCGAACAACTTTCCGTAACTGTGAGGTGCAGTTAAAATAATTCTTAAGAAAACGGAAAATAAACACATTTTCTTGATGAATTGATTTCAAATGCTGGAATTATAAGGAATGAATGGCCTTTTTTTGGAATTTATCGGGAATATAAACTTGGAAAAGTCGCGGGAATACTGGACGAGGCCTTCCGCCCTTCGTCCAGTATTCCCGCGACTTTTCCAAGTTTATACCCCGATAAATTCCACAAAAAGGCCATTCATTCCTATAGTAACTATCAGAAATATAAATGTATTGACATGTAACTATCAGAAATATAAATTATGAATGTATTGTTATGTAGCTATCAGAAATAAAAATGTATTGACTTGTAGCTATCAGAAATATAAATGTATATACATGTAACTATCAGAAATAGAAAATGTATTGACATATAACTATCATATGTATAAGTATATACATGTCTGTATTGACTTGTAACTGTCAGCAGTATATACATGTATGTATTGACTTGTAACTGTCAGGAGTATATACATGTATGAATTGACTTGTAACTGTCAGGAGTATATACATGTATGTATTGACTTGTAACTGTCAGAAGTATATACATGTATGTATTGACTTGTAACTGTCAGGAGTATAACTGTATTGACATATATCTATCATATGTATAAATGTATTGACTTATAACTGTCAGAAGTATAATTGTATTGATATATAACTATCAGAAATATAAATGTATTGATGATAAGTAACTATCATAAATATACATGTATTGACATGTACCTATAAGATATATAAATGTATTGACATGTAGCTATCAGAAATACACATGTATTAACATGTAGCTATCAGAAATATAAATGTATTGACATGTAACTATCAGAAATAAAAAAATGTATTGGCTTGTAACTATCAGAAATATAAATGTATTGACATGTAACTATCAGAAATATAAATTTATTGTCATGTAGCTATCAGAAATATAAATGTATTGACATGTAACTATCAGAAATATAATAAATATAAATGTATTAACATGTAACTAGCAAATATATCCACAACCTGTTGCTGTTTTGAAATTAATTTGCCCAAATTGTGTGCACATCCGATGAAGATATGTCAGAGGTATAAATGTATTGACGTGTTTCTATCAGACGTATAAATGTATTGACATGTAACTATCAGCAGTATATACATGTATGTATAGACTTGTAACTGTCAGGAGTATAACTGCATTGACATATAACTATCATATGTGTAACTGTCAGAAGTATAATTGTATTGACATATATCTATCAGAAATATAAATGTATTGACATGTAACTATCAGAACTATAAATGTATTGACATGTAACTATCAGAAATACACATGTATTGGCATGTAGCTATCAGAAATATAAATGTATTGACATGTAACTCTCAAAACAAATTGTATTGACTTGTAACTATCAGAAATATAAATGTATTGACATGTAGCTATCAGAAATATAAATGTATTGACATGTAATTATCAGAAATATAAATATATTGTCATGTAACTATCAGAAATAAAAAATGTATTGACTTGTAACTATCAGAAATATAAATGTATTGTCATGTAACTATCAGAAACAAAAAATGTATTGACTTGTAGCTATCAGAAATATAAATGTATTGATATGTAACTATCAGAAATATAAATGTATTGTCATGTAACTATCAAAAATGAAAATGTATTGACTTGTAACTATCAGAAATATAAATGTATTAACATGTAACTAGCAAATGTATCAACAACCTTTGGCTGTATTGAAATTCATTTGCCCAATATGTTTGCACATCCGATGAACACATTTATGTTTATAGGATTCATACAGTATATGTTATTGGGACATGAACTCAATCAAATTGTTTAAGGGGACTGTGTCTCAAACGACGTCTCAGATGTGTTATATGTATGGAGTTTCAGTATGTAGTTGTTTATAGACAGCCGATAACTGTAGCCTATTTCACCAACATTGCAAAGTATACTTATCTAGCAAAGTATACTTTGAGGGAACAAATTTCAATTTAATAACACATTTATTAAGTTTTATTATATTGAATTTATTACATTATCACAGCCATTTTGGCTGTGATAATGTAATAAATTCAGTATAATAAGTCTGCATACGTGTAAGCATCAAATATATGCAGTGGTTAGTTCTATATGAAATAATGCATTTTGGGAAAAGTAAATGATTGCTGCCTCAAAGTATACTTTGCTAGATACGTATACCTTGCATTGTTGATGTAATCAGTTACAGGTATGATGGTCGTTCAAAACGCTGTATATTTTGGATTTTTATTGAGCAATCAGCTTAATGTCAGGTGAATGGATTATGATCTGAAGTCGTTACTTTGTCATGCCAACAAATGACGACAAGTATAACGTCTGTGATGCAATTGTGGTTGTTATTCGTGAGCAACATACTTGTGGCTGTGACTGGAGAATTTGGGCCTTTTGGGGTTTGCGACCAGTGTAGATCCCGATCAGCCTGCACAGTCTGATCAGGATCTGCACTGTTCCCCATGCCATCAACGAAACACCCGTCGTGGTTCTGCTGAGCAATACATATCGCTATCGGGCTACATGGGTGAGCAATTCGATCAGGGCTGCACTGGTCATAAAACATATAGGCCCTATTTCTCCATTCATAGCCACATAGACAAAATAAGTGGCATATATAATGCTTACCTCGTAGGAAAACAATATGCAGTAGATGGTGAACGGCACCAACAGGCCGATGACAACCGTGAACCCTACACCACTGGACGCCATGTTCTGTAAGACATGTACACGTCTCCACAGTCACAGTTGCTGCACACCCGTACCGGCGTAAAATGCTTCACTTCGGACAATGCACACGTTGCCTGGCGAGATGCATTCAGCTCTACTTAGATATATCGTATAAATGCAGTTTCCGTCTAGTAACCGGCGCAAATTTCTTGCGCCGGTTACTAGACGAAAATGCGTTTATGCAGTATCTTGTGCATGTAGCTGGATGGGAATTCGTCAGGAATCCGGTGCCGATTTCGACGTGAAACAGCCTACGTCAGCGCGGAGTGCAGCACTCCTGACCATCTTATTAAAAGATGGCGGGAATTGACTTACAATCACGTGACTTCGTCGCCTACATATGGGGTCTATACATGTACATAGCAAAGGACCAGCTACTGTTTTATTTTGATAACATATCTCGTTTATCATGCAATGTTTCGAAACATGTACATGTATATGAATTCAGAGTCTCGCCGAAAAAGTCATAATATGACTTTTTCGGCGATACTCTGAATTCATATACATGTATATGATATATATAGTTTCCGAGTCGATTGGACGAACCTATAACTACTATTTAGTTAAATGACATGCATATTTATTATACCTCATCGTAATTTCTAGACACATCATTGGTCAGATTGCTGTCACGTGGTATTAACCAATCTGGGATATCCCCCTTTCGTGTATATTGCCGTGGGCTATTGCAGTGGGATATTGAAAATATCCCCCTCTGCGACCGAAGACACCTGATACACATTACGGAAATAACCGAGCACTGTGGCGTAGTCAAGGTGTATGATCACGTGGTACTAACAACAACAACAAGTACTGAAACTTCCAGAATCCATCCGATTCAACGTACGTATTCTTTTATAGTTTCCTTATTACGTAGCGGATTTTGATGAAATATAGCGCATCAAATGCGTCTTGTTAAGCTGCATTTGGTGATAATATTAAGGAAAATATCAACTTTGGAGTATGGCATGTCAAACGTTGCAATATTGTATAAAATTTATTTATGGTGTATAAAATTAATTTATGGTGTATAAAATTAATTTATTGGGTATAAAAATATATTTGTTGGGTATAAAAACATATTTGATGTGCATAAAAAATATTTTATGTCTATAAAAACATATTTGATGGGTATAACAAATATTTATTGGGTATAAAAACATATTTGTTGTGTATAAAAAATATGTATGTGTATAAAAACACATTTGATGGATATAAAAAATATGTATTGTGTATAAAAAATATTTGTTGTGTATAAAAACACATTTGATGGGTATAAAAATATATTTGTTGGGTATAAAAACATATTTGTTGGGTATAAAACATATTTGTTGTGTATACAAATATTTGTTGTGTATAAAAACATATTTGATGTGTATAAAAAATATTTGTTGTGTATAAAAACACATTTGATGGGTATAAAAAATATTCATTCTATAAATTTTTGTATTGTGTATAATTAGCATGCTGGGAATTAATTTAGTTTTTGTTACGGCGAATTTCATTGGTTGCAAGCAACAACAACAAGTATGGCGGCGCCTTGTGTTTAGACACATGTGATGATGTACGTTTGCGTCGCTCGACGGTGAACATGAGTGGTGAGTAATTGGCTTTAGATGGCGCAAGTATTTGTTATACCTATCAGGTTTGTTACCATGGTAACGTTAAGTTGTTTTGCACTTTTGGTAGCGTAAAAACCTAATGCATCTAGTTATTGAAGTTACCCCACCCACCTCAAATATATATAAAATTCGGGTGCAAGTCAAAACGGCCCTAGTCAAAACGGCCACCGCCATGTATTTTCAATGGTGATGGTGCCAATTGATGGACCAGCCAGTGGGAGCCCCACAAAGTGACGGAATGATTGGCTCATTCCGTCAATCTGAGAGGCACCGACGGGCTGGTCCATCAATTGACACCATCACCATTGAAAATACATGGCGGTGGCCGTTTTCACTAGGGCCGTTTTGACTTGCACCCGAATGTTATATATATTTGAGGTGGGTGGGGTAACTTCAGTGAACTAGATGCATTAGGTTTTTACGTTACCAAAAGTGCAAAACAACTTAACGTTACCATGGTAACAAACCTGATAGGTATAACAAATACTTGCGCCATCTAAAGCCAATTACTCACCACTCATGTTCACCGTCGAGCGACGCAAACGTACATCATCACATGTGTCTAAACACAAGGCGCCGCCATACTTGTTGTTGTTGCTTGCAACCAATGAAATTCGCCGTAACAAAAACTAAATTATTTCCCAGCATGCTAATTATACACAATAAAATTTTTTATAGAATGAATATTTTTTATACCCATCAAATGTGTTTTTATACACAACAAATATTTTTTATACACATCAAATATGTTTTTATACACAACAAATATTTTTATACACAACAAATATATTTTATACCCAACAAATATGTTGTTATACCCAATAAATATGTTTTTATACCAATCAAATGTGTTTTTATACACAACAAATATTTTTTATACACATCAAATATGTTTTTAATTTTTTATACACAACAAATATTTTTTATACACATCAAATATGTTTTTATACACAACAAATATTTTTATACACAACAAATATTTTTTATACACATCAAATATGTCTTTATACACAACAAATATTTTTTATACACAATAAATATTTTTATACCCATCAAATGTGTTTTTATACACAACAAATATTTTTTATACACATCGAATATGTTTTTATACACATAAATATTTTTTATACACAACAAATATGTTTTTATACCCAATACATATTTGTTATACCCATCAAATATGTTTTTATAGACATCAAATATTTTGTATACACATCAAATATGTTTTTATACCCAACAAATATATTTTTATACCCAATAAATTAATTTTATACACCATAAATTAAATTTATACACCATAAATAAATTTTATACAATATTGCAACGTTTGACATGCCATATTGGAGTGGGCAAGATTTCAACATTATCAGCCACTGTTGTTGTTGTTATAACCACGTGAGCATGCACCTTGGTAGTGGTAATATTGTAGAAAATTGTGGTACAAGTCCTTGGCGTTGTAGGGGTTGAGAGTTCGAGCCTTACCACCATCATAGTTTGTTATGTATTTGTTTTATTCAGTTTATTATTATTACCAATACATTTTTCTATTTACATGTACTTTACATATTCAACATTTGATCAACATTTTATTGGATAAAATCCGGTAATATTGACATTGTTTTGCTATGAGTATTTAATATTAAATTAAAAGAAAAATACATGTATATGGGTGGGGTGGTAGGTATATACAAACTGAGGAAAAATGGGAATACTTGTGTTTGAATATTTCTCTGACTTATTAAATATATGTGTAATGGCCCAAATCACATGGGCAGAATATATCCGAAAAGACACTACTAGCTGCATTTGTACTGAATTAATTTGACGTTTCAAACACGCAGTGGTGATGTCACAATTTACGTCATTTACTGACGTCATAACTTTATAATATTTCACAATAATTCACAATATTCCCCTCAACAAAGGGCACTATTTATATAATATGAATATACATTCAGTATAATTACTCATACCATAACTCCATTTACTTGTCTCTGAAATCAAACTGTTTTAACGAACCAATATACATGTAGTTAAAGTTGGGGTCTCACGATTGAGGGACGGATCCGGAGGGGAGGGGGGTTCATGGGGTTGCAACCCCTCCCCCCTCCGTTCAGCCACGGAGTTTACATAGATCACAGTTTACCACCAGTTGGAGTCTGAATTTAAATGCCGTAAAACACAGAAAAGTGCATTTCGATGAGCTCGAAAATAGGACAACCCCCTAGTTGCGAACGGTAACTGTTGCAATTACTCCCGTACCGTCCGTAGCTAGCCACGGACGGTACGGGAGTAGATTGCAAGAGTTACTGGATCCGCCCCTGCATCCCAGGTTGTAATATACTGGCACCATAAAGTAACGCAACAACGTATGTAGGCTATATCTTTCGTAATATCAGGGTAGTATGCTTCAAATTTTACATACGTTATTTCTTCTCCATATATCCATTGTTGTCAGCATATGGTTAACGGTTTACGCATGAGTGGACGTAAGTTTAAATAGAGGATTTTCCCGTGCATATGTACATGGTGTTATCTAGTCCACGTAAAAGCTAGCACTTTTAGGATTGAGACAGAAAAGTCATGCGATAGAAGTTGATCAAATGTGGTAGAACTTCTGGTACGGTTGACGCCAAATAAACGTAATGACGCAGTCAGTATGCTAATTAATGGAACTAGTCAATGCACGGCTTCTAGAGTTCTATATGTGAACCGCAGCACCATTTCCCGACTTTATCAACGTCACCTCGTCAGGACCGTTATAGTGCATGTGCGTGAAGGGTGGGTGCTACCATCCGTGCGGGCAAATTTTCACTGTGATTTTATGAAAGGTATATGTTTATACATTACAAAAATATCGGGTGGCCATGTCGGACTCACAGCTTCGTAACAGAAATCACGTGGTTTCCACGGCAACCACCATATTTACAATATACAGAAAGCATATATTTGAAAATGATGCTTACCAAGTTTCTGTTCATGGTGTATGGTTTATTTGTCTCAGAATCGTTAACATAATAATGAAATATATTCTTCGTCGTGAATAAACTATACTAATCGTGTTTATGTGGACGAAAATCCAATATGGCCGCAAAAAAAATATACGTTTTACAAATGTAACTTCTTTGAAATTACATTTTTTAATAATTTTAGTATCTAGAATCGTGCGATAGCAGCCATGTAGTATGTGGACATCGATATTAGTTCATTGCATGAACGATTTAGTGGTAAATATCCAATATGGTTGCCAATTTTTGTTGCCTTATGTTGGCCACAACAGCATTATATGCTATTTACACCACTTTTCATAGTAATTATTCCTTATGGCTTTTTGTCTGTAATCATCTGTAAGCAACTGATATGATCCTGAACCAGCCATTGCAAATAGTAAACCAGCTAGACTTGGAAGAGATCATATGCGTATTTGACCAAGCTTTGTATGCAAAAGCATCCGAGATAGGGTGGAAAAATGAAGAGAAGTTCAATCGTATAGTACTCAGAATGGGAACATTTCACACTATCTGCAACATAATGGCTGTCATTGGAAAATGCTTTAAGGATGCTGGTCTACGAGATATGGCTGTTGAATCAGACAGTGTTGGTGAAGGATCAGTCGATGCAGTGTTAGAAGGGCGAAAAAATACAACAGGGTCGTTCGACTGCACAATATTGTGTACGAGGCTTTGATGAGATTAGTCTGGAAGGGGTTTTACGTCTGGTCAGAGGAGGAACACCAGACTGAACTGCACAAACTGAATGATACCACCATGATAGGGAAACTTCACAGTGAAGTAACACAAGACAACCTGAGCGAAGTACTAAACAGCGAGTTATGTGGCTCAATCTTCGAGCTGTTCAGTACATACCTAGATGTCCTAAGAACAGACAGGGGTGACCTTTCTACTTTTTGGATGACTACATTGATTTGGTTGACCTCGTACTTGGTCTTGTCCGAGCTTCTAGGGAGGGCAACTGGGATTTTCATATTGCCGTGACAAGAGCAACTATCCCATGGTTCTTCGCATATGATAAAAAGAACTATGCGAAATACATACCCGTGTATTACAACCAGCAGATGGCAAGTATTGAAGATGAATGGCCTCAAGCGTGCACACATCTAGCCAATGGAGGGTTCTCTGTGTAATTCGGTGTGGACAATGTGTTTGTTCGAATTCCTGTTGACCAGACCATCAAGGAGACGGTTAACAATGATACTCAAAGAGCAGGTGGCACCAAGGGCTTTAGCCTCAAGCCGGGTGCAGTAAGTTTTTACTACATAACAGCTGAGTACAGAAGCATGTGTCTTAAAAATATCAGAGAAATGATAAAGGCAAATGCACGCAGTGGTGTGTCACATGCAGATCACACAGAAAGACGAAGTAAACACGATGAAACAGGCGTGCAACTTGTGGAATGCTTACTTGAAAATACCTGGATCGATCCGTTTCTTTCCACAAATCCGCTGGTATTTCTATCAACTGCCACAGTACGGAGTCCAGATATTCGTCGAGATCTGATAGGATAGGTGCACGGGAGAAAGGAGAGAAAGCATACAGTGAGTTCAAACAAACCAGATTGAAATTGGGCAAACCATCTGAAACGTTTTATGACAGGTTATCGAAATTGAAACTAAAATCATTCAGTGACAACCGGAAGTCGAGGAAAACAAAGGTTGCTGGAAGGGAAAGTATCCTTAAGGCCGATAAAAAAACTGTTTGGTCATATGGTGTTGGTTGCAATGAGCAGAAGGGACATGCGCCAGGTGTTAAAGCATCCACTAGGACCACTGCCATGGGCGTTGGCTAATTGCGGTGGAACAATGAAAAAGACAAACAAAGCAACGTTAGCACGACATCTGAAGAAAAGGGTGTTTCCAGCCGACGAAATCAGTACATCACATCATTGATTCAATGAGTAGTATACACAATGTAAGCGGTGACAACAAAACATTCGGCGAAGTGTCAGAGTCTATATTCGCGTCTGTATTGCAATATACCAGTGGTAGCGATAGCATTGATGTCGTGTTTGACGTTTATACACACATTTCTGTGAAGTCTGCAGAGAGAGATAGACGGAGCCCAGACACGGAGGTGATTTTCAGCAACATAGTTGCCGGACAGCGTATTCAACAATGAAGGAGACTACTTGCATGTTCTGATAGTAAGACTGCTTGAACAACTTCTTATGTGACACATAGCAAAGTCCGGCATATCGAAAAAGGCTCGGTGACAAAGCGATGTACATCACACGACAAGATCAATGCTACAAACGTTGTAAGGATGATGTATATCTTGTCGATGAATTGCTGACATCTCAGGAAGAAGCAGGTACGCGCATTCTGCTACATTCGAAGAATGCATCAACGGAGCATGATGCAATTGTTATTGTCTCAGAGGACACAGACGTCTTGAATTTGAGTCTCGCGTATCATGGTGATATTGAGAAAATATACATTAGGTGCTGCACAAAGACTCGATTGAGACATATTGATGTAAGTAAGCTAGCATATTCATTGGGCAAGGACGTGTGCAAGGCATACCTGGGCTGCGTGCATTTGCTGGATGCGATACAGTGAGTGCGTTTGCTGGTCGTCAGAAAGTGAGTGGCATGAGTTTGATGTTGAAAGAAGAGAAATTTCAGAAAGCCAATACCGAGTTGGGAGATAAGTGGTCACTTTCCCAAGATTTGTTCAGCGAATTTACATGCACATTGTACTCGACGCGCACACATCTGACTCACGTGAACGACCTGCGATATGAACTTTTCACGGCTAAACAAGGCAATGTAAAATCTGGACAGCTGCCACCGTACGCAGATAGTTTGTATCTGCAATCGGAACGCACAAGCTATCAAACCGCCACCTGGCGCCAATGTTTGGAACAAACGCCCGATGTACCAAGCCGGCATGGTCATGGTCGGACTGTGGAGGAGGAGGATAAGCTGCTGCTTGTGATGATGCCTGTGACCACTTGCCCCTGATGCCGTGTTGGAGTTGATGGCATGCAACTGTAGTAGGAAGTGTATACTTCCTGACTGTCAGTCATGGCCAATGGCCTGAAGTATTCTCCAGCATGCAAAATCCAAATATGCGATAACACGTACCAGGACGATGATGTAGTGGGAGATGAGATCTCAGATGACGATGATACGGATGATGATGGGTAGACTGGTGAAATAGTTATGACGGAGGTACAACATATGCTAAAAATGTTTACCGGAATTAATCAACTACAAGTATATGCAATCAATGTATCTACATCAACAAGCAAGTGAATGGAAATGAAGTAAAATGGTATGACCCACTCGTTCTTGGAATACATGAAAACAACTCATCCTGTTAAACTAATATAGTATATATATATAACATAATGTACGTACCTGCTGTCGTGGGGATTGATCATAATACTATATTAACCCTTTCACCACTAAGTAACTTGAATGGATTTTGATATGTTAATTTTTCAACCCATCCAACCGTCACAAAATGATTTTCAGACAAGGTCATTTATGAAAAGAGGATGATTTTTTTTCTCAAAAATACGAAAATTATTTTCAAAAAGTGCAGATCCTGATGAGACGGCTCGTTACGAGCCGGCTCATCTGGATCTGCACTGTTTGCATAAACCGCTTTAGCGGACTTTCGGGTTCAACGGGTTAAGCAAGTGGTTCATACACATTCGTGCATGTATGTATATCGATACTGTAGGCTGGTGTGGTTCTATTGTTAATAGTGTAGCGATCATCCTGGATACCCAATAGCACATCTAGTAGGTGTTATGATCGAGTGCTAGAACGCATGTATTTCTCATGTTCTACGTGCCCGCTAACGAGTAGTATGTTAAAGTAGTTTTTTTATGAAAAAAACTAGTGTTTTGTGATTTTATTGTGATTTATTAGACTAAGTGAAGCTTTTGTTTATCTTCGATCAGTCATATCAATCATATCATGATCCATATTTCCGTAATCATTTGTGACATTTATTGCACACCGGTGCCTTGTTGGAAATTATAGCTGTTACTTACACTCATGTTTCCTAATTATGCATATCAGAACAGCCTGATACAACCGCGCGTCTCTGTTGGCAATTTATAAATTAATAAATGATTATAACTGCATAAAGGGCACTATAAATGTTTAAAACTGGTGGAATAGTTAAACAATTGTACACTTATTTAATTCCTATAAAGAAAGTATGGTGGTAATGGTGACCCCTTCTGGCTCATTCAATATGTACGACATGATCGCAAAGCACCAATACGTGTCTTGAAGTAGTCATCTATCTCTTTTACAGTGGAACCTCTATAAACCGGACACAGAGACATATTAGTTGTATTTAATTTTGATACGTTTCATTGCCATTTCTCTAAACCGGATGCCCTGTCCATATTATGTCCACATGAATCAAGTGTGCGAATATTAAAGTAATTAAAACCATACAGTAATACATGTATAGACATTTTGAAGCTTCAAATAAAAGTTTTAGCATGAGGGAAGGATGTAGCGGGGATGTTCGATATGTTCGCAGAGAACCATTTTCTTAGACATTGTAAAACAATTTTTTAAATTGAATGGGCACGCGTACGCTGTTTTTCATTTGTTTCTTAAAGGGACATATCATGATTTTTGTTTTTAAATACATGTACTATACACAAAATATGAACGTGTTTTCATCATGGCCCTGTGTAAGGTGGTTTAATTGAAGATACACAATGTATATGACGATACTATCACCGCTAGGTTGTTTCTAATTTCACCCATATAGGTACATACATATCGAATTTCCTATCTTGTTGCGTTCAACTAGATAGAAAGTCTGATACTTATGTACCGATATCGGTGAAAATTGAAACAACCCAGCAGTCCTAGTATCGTCATATATCTTCAATTAAATCATTTTACACAGGGCCATGATGGAAACATGTTTTTATTTTGTATACTATTATTTTTCAAAACATCCTGATATGCCCCGTTAATACATGTACATGTATGTGATTGCGTTAGCCACAGTAGGGGATTTCGGGGATTCTCTCGCAAGGGTGTTGTCTGGGGAGGTTGAAAGGGTTCGTTTTTTTATTTTTTTTTAAAGAATCCGGTCCGATTTTCAGTCCATGAATAAGCAGACAGACATTATGTTATTCAAATACCATACTGACAAAACACAGCCAAGCGGCGCCAAACGTATTGCAAGATGACAATTTTCCGAAATACGTTTCTTAAATTGATACAAAACTATTTGCCCAGGAGCTAGTTCGAGGTGTATGATCATGTGGTACAACAACAACAAGTACTGAAAGTTCCAGAATTATATTGTCCTTATTAAGTAACCGATTTTTATGAAATATGGCGCATCAACGCGTCTTGTTAAGCTGCATTTGGTGGTCTCTGTATGTTCGCCCAAAATGCTGTCGTTTTTGCGAAGAATCGATTTCCGTGTCTACCGACACGGAAATCGATTCTTCGCAAAAACGACATAAGTCTGTGCCGAACTCTCTGGACCACCAAATGCATCTCATGAAGACGCGTTTGCTGCGCCATGTCATCAAAATCCGTTGCATATTAAGGAAAGTATCAAATAATACTTACTTTGGAGTGGGCGACGTTGTTGTTGCTGTAACCACGTGATCATGCACCTTGTAGTTGTTGTACAGATTTCCGGGTGTTGTTTCTGTGTTCGTGTGCAAGGTATGTACATGAGGATGTGATACATAAGTTAGATCACGTTTGTCCGCATGTAAGAGCGATACTCCACGAGTATCATGGTATATATACATGTAATTTATTTGTCAAATTGTAACTTAAAGTTGACGTCCCATCTATTCGGCAGAATCTGCATAGGCGGCGGAACGGGAAAATTATTGGGGAGGGGGGGGGGGCAAACGTGAGGGCCCAAGGGGCCCGATTTTGCTATTAGGTCCAGGGCCATGCTCCCCCGGAAAAGTTTGAAATCTAAGAGGCGTGAAACGGCATTTCCTGCATCGTAAGGGCCCAGTATTGAGGGCCCAAATGGCCCGATGTTGTTAGGGGGGTCCGGGGGCATGCTCCCCCGAAAATTTTTGTAATCTAAGAGGAGTGAAACGCGATTTATCCCGTCAACACAGTGCGTATGTGCCGTGAAACACGGTGCCGTGAAACATTTTTGATATCCTGCCAATACGACCTACTCACTGCGTATGAATATGTGCGGTTGCTGGGATTATTTCTTTGTATTTTAAAGCCATTTGTATGTGTTGACGGGATAAATATAATAGTAGGTTAGAGCCTCGCCCATCCCGTTTCCTGAGCCTTGCCAGATATTTTTTCCCATTCACGGCATTAACCTACTATTCTCTATTTCCTGCATTCTCAGCGAGTTTTAGGATGATAATATGTGTTTTATTACAGAAGTAATTGGGCAAATGAAGCAGGACATTTTTAAATTATTTATACCAACTAAATGTGTCACCTGAATAAATGTTGTTATCGACATATCATAAAGTATGATCATTGCAAATCCAAAATATAAATAGAAATAATAAATAGTTGTTAACGTTACCATTTTAAGGAAACACGGTTATCACCTCTGATATCCAACTGGCAATTTAGAGAATAGTAGGTTAGTGCCGTGAATGGGAAAAAATATCTGGCAAGGCTTAGGAAACGGGATGGGCGAGGCTCTGCCGAGCACATCCCGTTTCCGTGCCGCGCCAGATATTTTTTCCCATTCACGGCACTAACCTACTATTCTATTTATCCCGTCAACACCTATAAATGGCTGTAAAATGCAAAAATAGTATTGACTGGATATCAAAAATGTTTCACGGCACCGTGTTTCACGGCACATACGCACTGTGTTGACGGGATAAATATGTTTGATATAAAAAGTATAATACTGTCAATTATAACACGTCCATTAATGGTAAATCAATGTTTATTTTGCCCGACAAATGTCATGCTATATGGGAGTCCAGCAGAGGCTGTTTCACTAAACTTCGTAAAACTAACTAAAAATGTTCGTAAGTGCAAATTTAGTATCGTCTGTAAAAAATTTAGTATCGTCTGTAAATTTCAATTGATGGATTTACATTTATTGAACATGCAGCCTATGTTCAATAAATGTAAATCCAATAATTGTTTACACAAAAACAAGGTTAATGTGAAATTTACATACTATCATAAGTTTGCACTTACGAACATTTTAGACGTACGGAGTTTAGTGAAACGGCCCCAGCTTTAAATCTACAGGCGGAATCGTGTGCCGAATAATTAAAATGAATTATGATGTGTATTTCATTTTTGTTTGTAAATAATAATTACATTACATTGAATATTTTGTTGATAACAGTAAATGGCTCAATAGCAGATACACACATAAATATTTATGGAATAACAGATAATTAACGAAGACTAAATAGAGGATCTTACATGAGTGATGATTTAATATGATATGTATTAAACTAGTTTATTGATTTCATAAGAAACTCGGCTGAAACCAGTCAACGAGTTGAATCAATACCATATTAAGTCATCACAAATATTACATTATATGTATTGCATAAGCGCAGCATCATAATTTGAAGATTTATTCTAATATAAATTATGTAGCGTCTCATTTGATATGATCTTTATTTATTAAACGAGTTTACTAATTCATAGCCTCGTTTCTTATGAAATCAGTAAACACGTTTAATAAATATCCTTAAATCATCACCCGTCTAAGATCCTCTATAAATTAAAATCCTAATACACTAGTATAATAAAATACAATGTAGACCGTTGTAGAAAACATACTCGGTGATCAGTGTAGATTCAATTTATGTTTCTTTCCTCATTCAATAAATATAATCTAACCTTCGTGCTGCATTTTATGTGATATTTATTAACGCTTACACCGCTATCTTAATTTCTTGTTCTTAATTGCTGTTTATTTTCTATTTTCCATTTTTATCATCAAAACATACTTTGACAGCATTTTAGAATAATTTACAACATGCTTTGACAGCACTTTAGAATCATTTCCAATGAAGTGCAGTCAAATCATGTTTTTATTGAGATTTATAAAAGCAACAGCAGACGAAAAGTGTTTAAATCACCAAGTATGTGTGGTCCACTATTTAACGAGAGCTGTGAATATTTACCAGCTGCGGAGTTCTGGCCATCAATATGTCACCTGAACTGAGAAATGTGTCGTTGGCATACATATGGTTTACCCCGGTATCAAACAGGGGCTTATTCGGTGTTTGCCCAATGTAAACAGATAAGTCAGGGAGCCGGTCCGGAGGTCCCATGGCAGCACCCTGGTGAATTCCATATTGAAACTGAACTCTGGTTGCTGCAAACAATTAGCAAGCACATTGGTCCATATATTATCATGATTATAGAGGGCCCATTCAGAAGATATTACCACAATGTAAATGAAATGCTTTGATTTAACGACGGCACTGGCTCGATGACAAGAAATTCAGAAGATATTACCACAATGTTCGATGACCTTGCATGTCGGGACCGACTATTTCAGTCCCCATCCGATAGGACTAGGCTAGCACGAAGTTGTCTTGCCCAAGGACACGCCGAATCGGCCATTCGGAGCGGGTCGTGGTGGGAATCGAACCATGGGTCTCCCGATCCGCATACCGACGCTCTACCTAATGCGCTAATCCGGCCACCTATTACCACAATGTCCTGATCACAGCATTATGTACTGAAACTTAGTTTGGCCAGCATATCACGCCCGCAGAGATATTTGACGTGTTTCCGGCGTTCACGCGGGTTACAATTTTACTCCAATATTAAATGTCTACAAGGTAGGACACTCGCCATCTTTTCAAACAACGGAAGTGGTACTAGTGTACCTTGGGCCCCGGCTCTCTAATTCAGTAAGGGTCCCGGCATTCGTACTGAATTAGCGAGCCGGGCCCAAGGTAAATATCCACTTGCGTTGGCAGAAAAGATTACGAGTGTCCTACTTTCTAGATATGTAACCCTTAGACCGCTACTCACAACAATTTTCGTCTGCTGTTGCTTTTATATATTGCCTTACTTCTCAATAAAACATGGTTTGACAGCACTTCAGAATCATTTCCAATGGAAATGATTCTGAAATGCTGTCAAAGCATGTTGTAAATTATTCTAAGGTGCTGTCAAAGCATGTTTTTGATGATAAAAATGGAATATAGAAATTAAACAGCAGACGACAAAAACATTAAGATAGCGGTCTAAGGGTTAACATCGGAGTAAACTTTTGTTGAGATTTATTTCACTTAGCAACTTGTTATTCGTTTCTCGACAGATTAAAACCCCTATACCGCTACACACAAAAATTGTCATCTGCTGTTGCTTTTATATATTGCCTTATTTCTCAATAAAAACATGGTTTGACAGTACTTCAGAATCATTTCCAATTCAACGAGGCTTTTCTTGTTCATACCACAAAGTGGCTGTGGTACCAGACCGAGGGTATACCTATCAACACTTGATCAATCAGGACCTGTAGCCGATTTCACCAACATTGCAAAGTATACTTTTCTAGCAAAGTATACTTTGAGGGAGCAACTTTCAATTTTAGGATAAATTTATTAATTTTATTATACTGAATTCATTACATTATCACAGCCATTTTGGCTGTGATAATGTAATAAATTCAGTATAATAAGTCTGCAGACTTGTAATCATCAAATATATGCAGTTGTTAGTTCTATATGAAATAATGCATTTCAGGAAAAATAAATGATTACTCCCTCAAAGTATACTTTGGTAGAAAAGTATACTTTGCAATGTTGGTGAAATGGGCTACTGATCGCGCACACAGTAAGCCCACATTTACAGTGGATACATTTTTGTTGTCACATTTTGTCGCATATGTTTGATGAATTAGAAGTAATTATTAAATAGAAAGAAATCAATCAATTCATAATAGAGACCTCCACGAGACTATATCGAGGGCTCAGTGCAATACGGTCGTAATTCCCTTTTTTCCAAATGGACTTTTTTGCATTTTCTAATGTATTTTCTAGTAATACAGCAGATGCAAAAAGATTAGTATTGAATTCCAATATTAAGGCTATAAATAGTCATGTGGCATAAGGTCTTAACTCACAATCGCCAATAATCTCAGCGCAACACAGTCGTAACTCAAATTACATGTGCAACGTATTTGTACTGCATTTTATACAGAATTGTGGTGGTTATATAGTGCAAATTTGAACTATAACTAATTGTGGACTTGTATTTTGTAAAAATTATATTACATTGTACATAAAAAAATATTTAAAAACAATTGCAAGTCTGAAGAAAAAAATATAATCTCGGAATGCAAAAACAATTTCAGCGCAATACAGTCGTAACTCCAGTTATTTGTACAACAGTTGTGTGCTGCATTTTATACAATATTGTTGTAGCTTCACAATGATATTTTGATATATAAATAAAGATCCAAGCTGTAGTTTGTCAGAAAATAATATTACATTTAAAATTGACATTTTTTAATTAAAAAATATGAGATTGAAAATAATGTTTAACTGACAAAATAAGTTCAGCGCAATACAGTAAAAAAAAAAATTCATTTATCTTTTCTTGGCATTGTCCATTTTATTTTACATTAATAAACATGACGCCATGAGCACATAATATAAATTAATTTCAATATTTAATGCTAAAAATTATCATGCTGCATATAACTGTAGCATTTTAAAAATACTTATATAATTCAAAAATGTTTCACTGACAAAGTTCAGCAATTTTATTTTTGTATTTTTTTATTTTTATTTAATTGTTCAATATAAATTGCAAATAAAGGGAGAAATAAGTGGTACTACATATACATGTAGTTGAAAATGAGGTTGACCTCATGGTCCTGAACATATATTTAAACATTATTTTTTATAATCTTAAATGCAATCTGAAAGGATTATGCCTATAGTCTGTTTCACGAAAGCTGCCCAAATTTGTCGGCTATATAGACAACTCAAAAACAATATCATTTTTGATAATATTAAATTAAAGCAAAATTTAAGAATGAGCCTTCTTTTTATTTCGTGAAATTTGGTCAAATATTGATTTTATTGCGAAAACAAAATTTCCACATGTTAAATCCCCATAGACATCTTCACGGCCGTGAAGATGTCTATGGGGATTTAACATGGGGAAATTTTTTAGAATTTCAGAAATACTGGAGCGATTTTTAAAATCTAACTTTTGTTTTCTTAGTTAGATCATTTCCAAGCTATCTAGTCAGGTTTCGGAGTCAATATCCAAAAAATGCAATCTGAAAGGATTATACCTAGTCCGGAAGTTGTATGTACAGTATTTATGAAAATGTATTAATTACATTTTTGTTTAAATTGTCACATTCAATTCCGTGACTTGTTTCTAATCTCAGGCAGTATTATGTTAGTGTGTGTCAGCCTAGTTTGTTTCAGATCAATATTTTACGATTTCACAGCCTATTTTTCTTTTAAAGGTTCATTTTTTCGTCATATCTGTTGAACAATAAACATAAGACAGCAATTCTTATAATATCAAAGAATATGGTCATAAATGGTGTTGTAAAAATAAGAATGCAATGTTACAGAGTCCCTGAATTATGTGAGTAGTTTGACGCGAAAGTCTAAAATTACAATACTAAGTATTTGCCAGTGGCTATATCACGGTCTTACAAAGCAGCTCATTCAGTGTCATAGAATTGGTGACTGATGACGTCATGAAAAACAATTGTTAATTCAAACATGGCACATGTTACACATGATGCGGACCACATGCATGGGTTTTACCATATACATACTCCCTTACTTTCTAAAATCTGTTATGCTTCATAATTAGTGTAGTTGACTATGTCTTTCTCAAACCGTGTTTTCATATAATTTACTATTTACATGGTTTTATTAGACATTTTATACTAATCTATAATTTCTAGTGACAGAAATCATGGAAATATATCTTCAATACACAATAATGTAAAAATGGTTAATATTCAAGACTAAACATGGTTATGTGGAATATCCATGGGTCATTTAAAATTATTAGGAGTTGAAAGCGAGAAAGCCAAATAATTTCTGATGTAACTTGAGTTATAGAGAATAGTAGGTTAGTGCCGTGAATGGGGAAAATATCTGGCAAGGCTTGGGAAACGGGATGGGCGAGGCTCTGCCGAGCACATCCCGTTTCCGAGCCGCGCCAGATATTTTTCTCATTCACGGCACTAACCTACTATTCTATTTATCCCGTCAACACCTACTAATGGCTTTAAAATGCCACCGCACATATTCATACGCAGTGATTAGGTCGTATTGACAGGATATCAAAAATGTTTCACGGCACCGTGTTTCACGGCACATACACACTGTGTTGACGGGATAAAAAATTATATTTTTCCAAAACTAATCTGCATTTTTTAAGCTTGGAGTAAATGATAAGGCAATATTTTTTTATAAATTGCTATGATTATGGTTAAAGGCACTGGGTATCAGATATGTACAGAAAACAGATTCATAAACAAAATATTATCAAATGATATGGTGTGATTGGTAAACGTTATGTGCAGTACATCACACGAAAAACAACATATTTAGTATCTGAAACATCATCTGAGACACAGTACCTTTAATAACTGTACATATTATTACCGATGATGGGTGTCTGTTAACCTCCAAAATGGCTCAATATAATTAAAATATTTTGTCAGTAGTTTCAAGTTGAAATAAAAAAATACTTTTGATTTCAAGAAACTGTTTCAAGATAACAGAACGGCCCATTATCAATTATTTTTTACCATATCTTTATGACAATTAAAGATGTACATGTAGGTCAAGGTCGTGACCCTAATGGTAATGTAATTATGTAAAGTGTCTATCTGCAGTGCATACATAAGCAGTACTAGTTGCATCTGTGTATGTACTGATATTAGTGAAAAACTTTAAATTCAGATATGTACACACGCTTTAATGAGCTAAAACAGCTGACCACTGAAGGTCAAGGTCATGACCCTGATGATAATAACATGTTATGCTCTGAAAAGAAATTACGTCAAGGATATTTTCATTCATTGCATTTAACACATTTTTAAAAATTGATTTCGAGTTACGACCGTATTGCGCTGAACTATTTCAACATTTTGGCTGTTATTTTCAGCGCAATGCGGTCGTAAGTCAAATATTTGCTAATATAACTTTTTTATTTAATTAAAAAAAAATTTCATAAGGTTATTTATTTTGCATGTCTGTTATTACAGAATATAAGTGAATATGGTACATAACTGAGTGTAATTGTTAGTTCAAGTTTTAGAAATATGTTTGGCTCTCCTGAACATTTTACAAAAAGTGAGTTACGACCGTATTGCGCTGAACCCTCGATATGGTTTACTGTCTGTTCCACGTTTTGCTGCCGACGAACTTTTCACTGTTAAACACATTAAATCTAAAACATATTTAAAAGTAAGTAGTTTTTTATCAATAAGAAAAAAGTCACCCTCTTATTGCGAAAAAACGATTTTCGTATGGGTGCTAAAAATAGATTTTGTTTTAAATATTTTTTTTATTTGCGGACCGATTTTCAAAATCTAACTTTTGTTTTCTTAATTACAACATTTTCAAGCTATCTCGCCAGGTTTCGGAGTCAATTTCCAAAAAAAGTTTGGAAATTGACTCCCCATGTTAAATCCCCATGGAAAATCGTTTTTTCGCAATAACATCAATATTTGATGGAATTTCATCAAACAAATTTTTTTAAGGAGGGTGACTTTTTTGTTATTGATGAAAAAGTACTTTTAAATATTTTTTAGATTTATTGTGTTTAATAGCCAAAAGTTCGTCGGCAGAAAAACGTGGAACAGACAGTAGTCAATCACCAGGTGTCCATTAAGGACCAACTATATACCTGATAATCGTTTGATTCAAATATAATTGCTTCGTAAATGTGATGGAATATATGTACATGTTTTACATATATGTGAACACTGCCTTGTTACTGTATCCTATAAGGCACATGGGGTGGCCAAGTCGGCCATCTTTGTGTGTTCCAGCCATCAGCCAGTTTCACCTGTTCTGCCATTTGACAAAGAACTCAAAATGTGAAGTAGAACACATGATATAATGTAGCTAATCACATGTAGAAAAGCGATGAGAACGGACTCCTATCAATTATATTACACCCAACTGCAAAATATGTCAGTTTTCTGGACAGGTTTGTGCCTGTGTTTTTAACAACACGAACCACCATTATAAATAACCTCATACACAGAAAGTCGCACAGTGTATCACTTTTACCTGGCCAACCACACAACACATACCATATATACACACTACTGTACTCTGTTATTAGCTATCAAAACCAGTGACATATAAGCAGTTACCTGAGTGTATTGCCCCTGGTGTCTACTAACCTACTATGCACGTAGATATGGCTTTACCTATGGGTAACGTGTACACTAACAATTGGCTGTGCATTAGATTGAAAAGTTTACACATCAAAATTTATTTTCAGATCGATGGTAGAGATGCTCAGATATCATATAGTTTGCTGGCATAATATTTACAGCTTGCCGTTGTCAAATATGTCTATTATGTATTGCACCATATTCTATTTGGTTTATTGTCATATTATTTGCTGTATGTGTCAAACGCACGAAGTGGTGATACTGTACGATGGCTTGTACATACAAATATGGCGGAGATGGCAACTCAATGCTCCATATAGTATACAGAATCAAGACAAAATTCACTTATGTTATATTCATATATCACATCACTCTTATGAAGTAATTATCATTGAAGTCAAGTGTATCTATATATCACGTAATACCATAATGTTTTAAAGAGTTACTTGTACATATAATTTAGACAATATGTTGATAATAATAATTAAACAACAGAGAATCTCATTGTGTATATTATGTGGAATTATTTTGTTGCCCAATAATTCCAGCACACAAATATTTACACAAATCCCTAACATTTGATTGGCTCGTAGCAAGTCTCTGTCCAAAATTTATATCCCAGTAAGCTCCCACGCCGAACTGCTTTCCGTAACCGTGAGGCGCAGTTAAAATAATTCTTAAGAAAACGGAAAATAAAGACATTTTCTTGATGAATTTATTTCAAATGCTGGAATTATAAGGAATGAATGGCCTTTTTGTTTAATTTATCGGGGATATAAACTTGGAAAAGTCGCGGGAATGCTGGACGAGGCTTTCCGGCCTTCGTCCAGTATTACCACGACTTTTCCAAGTTTATACCCCGATAAATTCCACAAAAAGGCCATTCATTCCTATATTAACATAATCTCTGGAGGTACTTCATCTCCTTCAAAGAGCAGACCGTGGCGGAGGTAACACCGTCGAACTGGCACACTGTCGACCCGGCTTCGATTCTCGGCAGGGCGTCAGTATTTTTATTCTGATTCTGATTTTTATTTTATTGTTATTATTATTATTATTATTATTATTATTATTGCTTTCATTTCCAATTGTTGATAATGATGATAGCTCTCTCCCCGATGTACTGTTGGTTTCCGATAAATTGGCAAGGGCACGTTACGTCACGGGGTCAGCGGACTGTGTCTATTTTAGCTTTCTAGAGATGTAGCCGTTTGCAGCCATTTTAGGTGGTCGAACCGACGCCTTATCTAGAGCAAGTTAAAGCTTGAAAATATATGCCCTGGTAGCTTGGGATGTAAGTTAATGCCTGAACGATGTTTTAATATATTTCGGGTGAACACTGGTCACATACATGCTACACCGTCGTGCTAATGTCAGTTTTGCATTTGTAACACACCTACAGTGGGGTCAGCGTGTAAGTGCACACACGAACGAACACGACAGGTTGAAACCAACCTGTCGTGTTCGTTCGTGTGTGCACTTACACGCTGACCCCACTGTATCTTACATATTATGGTTCAATATGGAATTTCTTGTGACCTTTGCCCTCGCCACTGTATCGGAAATCAACAGTACGTGTCGATATTTTGAATTAACGGTTTATAAAATGTAACCCACTATTTTGTGGGTACATGTATACTATGACGACGGAACATTAAAAACGAAACGTGTCTACAGTGAAACCTCACCAAACAGGTTATTGTGACATGGTTAGTGAGTTTCCCGCTGTACGTTATCGCCCTTTCGAACGTTTTCTACAATTATAAATCAAGGTGCATGATCACGTGGTTACAATAACAACAACGTCGCCCACTCCAAAGTAAGTATTATTTGATAGTTTCTTTAATATGCAACGGATTTTGATGAAATATGGCGCAGCAAGCGCGTCTCCATGAGCTGCATTTGGTGGTCCAGGGAGTTCGGCACAGACTTGTCGTTTTTGCGAAGAATCGATTTCCGTGTCGGTAGACACGGAAATCGATTCTTCGCAAAAACGACACAAGTTTGGGCGAACATATAGAGACCACCAAATGCAGCTTAACAAGATGCGTTTGATGCGCCATAGTTCATCAAAATCAGTTACGTAATAAGGACACCATAAAAGAATACGTACTTTGAATCAGACGGATTCTGGAAGTTTCAGTACTTGTTGTTGTTGTTAGTACCACATGATCATGCACCTTGTAAATGCAACATGCTGTTCTATCGGTATGATACGACGAGTAGGTTTCTATGGAACAATTAAAACGAATAGTGTGTACCGTGGAACCGCACTAACTGGGCCATCCAGCGCATGATTACGCGATCAATGCAGTTCCCGCTGTACATAGTGCTCGTTTTCAAGTTGCCTACACGCCAAACGCAATCCAACGAGGAGTAAGTTTACATGGAACCTGTCCTACAAAGAAAAGCATATGCTGTCTAACCTCAATAGACGGGCCATCCTACAGATTAACATAACGTTTCGGAATGTTTACATCCAAATTGCTTCTGATGGACGGCACCGTGTGATGGATGGCACAACATGTTGGACGGCGGGCACCATGTGCTGGAGGGCTTCATGTACTGGACGGCAGCCACCATGTGCTGGACAGTACCAAGTGCTGGACAGCAGGCACCATCTACTGTAATGAATCCTGTGTTCAGTACTTTCAGTACTTTGATTTTTACATAGGATGTTTACATCCTGTGTTTTAGTTTCGGTCCGTATGAGAAATATTAGAGGACTACATTTTTGCGGAAATACTGATGGATATTTTCAACAACCTGTTTTTAAATTTCACATTGACACCAATGTGTTGAAAATAACCTGCGCAATATACTTATTTGACGAATGAAACAACCGAGAATCTCATTGTGTATATTACGCTCTATTTTGCTGCCCATTAACAAAATACCGGGAGGTACTTCGTCTCCTGCATCAGGGAGTAAACGCGAATATGAAAATAGGCACTGCCTATCAGCTGGGAAGATATGTGATAAATGGTCATTGTATTACTTAATGTGACTGTAGGTTTCAAACATACTGCATTTTACTCGGGATTGGTTAATTGCATTTTGGTTCTTTCAACAAACACAACACAGGCTCCGGGGCTCCAGGGGGCCGTTTCACTAAACTTCGTACGACTAAAATGTTCGTAAGTGCAAATTTGGAATCGTCTGGAAAGTTCAATTGATGGATTTACATTTATTGAGCATAGGCTGCTTATGCAGCCTATGCTCAATAAATGTAAATCCAATAATTGTTTACAAGAAAACATTGTTAATGTGAAATTTACAGACTATCATAGGTTTGCACTTACGAACATTTTAGTCGCAAGAAATTTAGTGAAGCGGCCCCCTGATACTGAAATGGAATTAGTTATTAGGTTTCCAACAATGGCGGATCCCTGAGCTCGCGTGAACTGTTCATCAGGGCGTCAAACGTACATTTTCTGTATGTGCCGCCTTATAAACAGCATGCATTTAGTATGTTTTGCTGTTGTTGTCATATTTTCTGTATGTGCCGCCTTATAAACAGCATGCATTTAGTATGTTTTGCTGTTGTTGTCATTATACAATTATTGTCTTTTGAGGAGGTGTACATGAGATTTACGGACGTGAGAAAAGTGAAAATCACTTTTCAAAGTCGAATCCAATGGGTAACACGAAACTCAAAGATAGTTATTTCCACCGACGCCGAAGGGGGGGGTAAACATCACTTTTCAGGTCCGTACTCATGTAACCGACCCTGAGAAAAGTATTTCACGAAAACGCCGAATGGAGGTTTGGGTGGGTGGAACATCACTTTTCAAAAGTCCGTAAATCTCATGTTACACCGACCCTTGAGAAAAGTTATTTCACGAGCTCCGAAGGCGGGGTGAACATCACTTTTCAAAGGGTCCGTAAATCTCATGTACACGACCCTGAGAAAAGTTATTTCACCTCCGACGCCGAAGGGTGGGTGTGAATCATCACTTTTCAAAAGTCCGTAAAATCTTCATGTACACCGACCCTGAGAAAAGTTATTTAACACCGACGCCGAAGGCGGGGTGTGAACATCACTTTTCAAAAGTCCGTAAATCTCATGTACGCCGACCCTGAGAAAAGTTATTTCACCGACGCCGAAGGCTGGGTGTGAACATTACTTTTCAAAGGTCCGTAAATCTCATGTACACCGACCCTGAGAAAAGTTATTTCACCGACGCCGAAGGCGGGGTGTGAACATCACTTTTCAAAGGTCCGTAAATCTCATGTACACCGACCCTGAGAAAAGTTATTTCACCGACGCCGAAGGCTGGGTGTGAACATCACTTTTCAAAAGTCCGTAAATCTCATGTACACCGACCCTGAGAAAAGTTATTTCACCGACGCCGAAGGCGGGGTGTGAACATCACTTTTCAAAAGGTCCGTAAATCTCATGTACACCGACCCTGAGAATCAAAAGTCCGTAAATCTCATGTACACCGAACCTGAGAAAAGTTATTTCACCGACGCCGAAGGCGGGGTGTGAACATCACTTTTCAAAAGTCCGTAAATCTCATGTACACCGACCCTGAGAAAAGTCGTAAATCTCATGTACACCGACCCTGAGAAAAGTTATTTTACCGACGCCGAAGGCTGGGTGTGAACATCACTTTTCAAAAGTCCGTAAATCTCATGTACACCGACCTGAGTTATTTCACCGACGCCGAAGGCTGGGTGTGAACATCACTTTTCAAAGGTCCGTAAATCTCATGTACACCGACCCTGAGAAAAGTTATTTCACCGACGCCGAAGGCGGGGTGTGAACATCACTTTTCAAAGGTCCGTAAATCTCATGTACACCGACCCTGAGAAAAGTTTCGGGGTGTGAACATCACTTTTCAAAGGTCCGTAAATCTCATGTACACCGACCCTGAGAAAAGTTATTTCACCAACGCCGAAGGCTGGGTGTGAACATCACTTTGCATAGGTCCGTAAAATTTCATGTACACCTACTCAAAAGACTATAATTGTTTTATTATATGACTCTTACAACAATTTCCCTCCCACAAAAAATATGTTTACAAACTTCTCCAGAAATATAACGTTCGTTTCAAACAATAGTTGAATAAACTTTATATTTAGTTATAAACATTTGCTCGGTGTCAGATTTACGCATGCGCTCTTAGGAGGTGCACAATATGTTTGTTTACATGAATAAACACATCTCGGACTGGTCAAGCGGTCCAAGAATGCTTATTCAGAGATCTACATTCAATTTGTAGATAATCACGTGGCCGTGTTTCGGCCAATGAGAATGACTGAAATACTTAATTCCAATTGTATCATAGAAATAACAATAGTGTGAAACCTCACTAAACGGGCCATCCAACTGTTGGGGATGCGGATAGCTCTCTCCCCGCTGTACGTGTTGATAGTTTGAATTAACGTTTTACAGTGTAAGACTGTAGTGTGAGTATACTATGACGACGGAACTTCTTAAATAACAAATAAAGTGTACAGTGAAACCTCACCAAACGGGCCATCCTGCTCATTGTGACGCGTTTAGTGCGTTTCCCGCTGTACAGTGGGGTCAGCGTGTAAGTGCACACACGAACGAACACGACAGTTTGGAACCAACCTGTCGTGTTCGTTCGTATGAGCACTTACACGCTGACCCCACTGTACGTTGTTGCCCTTTCAAACGCTTTCTACAATGTAACACGCTGTACTATCGGTATGCTACGACGAGTAGGTTTCTAGGGACAATTAAAATAAATAGTGTTTACCGTGGAACCTCACTAAACGGGCCATCCAGCGCTTAATTACTCGATCAGTGCGGTTCCCGCTGTACATATTGTTCTTTTTCAAAGTTGCCTACACGCCAAACGCAATGCAATGAAACGAGGAGTTTAGTTTACAGGGAACCTTTACCACAAACAAAAGCGTGTTCTGTGTAACCTCAGTAAACGGGCCATCCTACTGAGGAACATGACGGGCTAGCGACAGGCACCATGTGCTGGATAGCTGGCACAATGTGCTGGAATGGCACCACCTGCTGGACGGCAAGCACCAAGGACGACAGGCATCACGTGCTGGATGGTAGGCACCACGTGCTTGATGGGCACCACGTGATGGACGGGAATGACAGCCACGCACAATGCCAAGTACCAAACTTAAATACTAGTACACATTAAATTATATTAGGAACTTTATATATTGAAAAGCTTAGAAACGCAGGTGCCGGGAACAAAAAAAATTCTTGGTACCTATGTTTAGAAATTAATAAAATTGTAATTAAAAGTTTTAAACCAACGGGAAGCTATTGAAGATCTACTATAATACAATATGTTATATTTCCACATTGGGAGTACTAGAAAAGTGTGTCTATAGACACATGTGATGCCCCCATTTGTAGCTATTCGCCAAACAAAATCAGTTGGTCAAGCTGTAAAAGTAGGTCAACGTCAAATGAAGGTCACATGGGATGTATGTGTTTGCAGTGGTTGAGAACCGGACTTAAACAAGGTGAACATTGTGGAAGTTAGTGCAAATACAGTGGGGTCAGCGGGTAAATGCACACACGAACGAACACGACAGGTTGGAACCAACCTGTCGTGTTCGTTCGTGTATGCACTTACACGCTGACCCCAATGTAGATGTTACAGTGGCTGAGAAGCGGGCTTAAACAACAAGATGAACACGAAGACGGACGCATGGATATATGGAGACGGACGCATGCACGCACGCACAGGCAGTGCCTCCTGATTTAAATGATCTTAGCTGCTGATAGATAAGCTGTTAAAACGCAAATAAGTAAATGTTGCGTGATTTCATGACCTCACATGAATGGCCATTTATCCCGTCAACACAGTGCGTATGTGCCGTGAAACACGGTGCCGTGAAACATTTTTGATATCCAGTCAATACTAGTTTTGCATTTTACAGCCATTTGTAGGTGTTGACGGATAAATAGAATAGTAGGTTAGTGCCGTGAATGGGAAAAAATATCTGGCGCGGCACGGAAACGGGATGTGCTCGGCAGAGCCTCGCCCATCCCGTTTCCTGAGCCTTGCCAGATATTTTTCCCATTCACGGCATCAACCTACTATTCTCTATTTATTATGTCATAACCATGCACAACCACCTTTAAATCTACATGTACTTCAAATCATCATATTTTCAGTACTTTCAATACTTTGATTACCTTTACTTTTGCTATTTTACGGTCAGACAAATGCACAATAATTCCTCAAGCCTGGGTTTTGACCTCCTCAAACCCAGGTTTGAAGAATAAGCACCAATCGAGATCGCAATCGGTAGTTTTTCTTAAACTCGGGTTTAAGAAATTATTGTGCACTTGACCCCAAATCGAAACTTCAAACCCGGGTTTAACGTTCACCAAATGTACACCAATTCCACCCCACCCCCCTCCCCCCCCCCCCAAATGATTGTGCATTTGTTTGTATGTTCCTGAACAAAAACTTGTGCGATTTTCATCTCACATGAAGTATGTTATGCCAATGCCATTTGATTTTCAATGTATATAGAGGAAAAAACAAGGACAGTTTACCGTTTTCTAACTGACATAACCACGGTTTGGGAATAATGTGGTCTATTGTTTTGATTTCGCGGAAAGAGTTGTGAGTTAAATCTTATTTTTCACAAATACAACTGCGATCTCTCCTTCATTTAGCGGCATGGCTTATCTACTGTCTGTTTCACGAAACCTGCCCAAATTTTACGGCCATATAAACAATTCAAAAACAATATTTTTTTCGATAATATTAAATTAGAGGAAAATTTAAGAATGTGCCTTCTTTTTATTTCGTGAAATTTTTGGTCAAATATTGATTTCATTACGAAAAATTGATTTCTCTATGGGAATTTAACGTGGGGGAAAAAGAGGTAAGGAAGTGTAGGAGGAGTCAAAAAACGAAAAAAATTGGAAATTGACTCGGAAACCTGACTAGATAGCTTGGATATGATCTAACTAAGAAAACAAAAGTTAAATTTTAAAAGTCTGTCCAGTATTTCTAAAATTCAAAAAAATTTCCCCATGTTAAATCCCCATAGACATCTTCACTGTCTATGGGGATTTAAGGGGATTTAACATGGGGAAATTGTTTTTTCGCAATAAAATCAATATTTTACCAATTTTTTCGAAATAAAAAGAAGGCTCATTCTTAAATTTTCCTTTAATTTAATATTATCCAAAAAAATATTGCTTTTGAATTGTTTATATGGCCGTAAAATTTGGGCAGCTTTCGTGAAACAGACAGTAGTTTAGTATGTACGGAGCCCCGCTCAGTTACATCAGCTTACATGTATGTAGCCTTTTGTGCAGCTGCAGCGTATAAGTTATCTAGATGCCGTGCTGACTTGGATAGGGTTGTCCATAAAGGTTTCCAGTTGCTTCCATCCATCCAATCCCAGTCTTAGGGAGAAGGAATTTGAAGATATACAGTTGCCGCATTTCCCCACCAATGCCCACCTTGATATACAACAAGTTGCACAATTGCAGCGTTTGTTGTTGAAATCGTGTCCATGGTTCTACCTCTTTTGATGTACATTTCGTGGCGCGCTTGGTAAATGTTCACATGAGTGGTTGTGCGATCATATATACAATGTAGTATGATGGTGTTCCGCTTCATTCTGCCCATATCGTCTTCTCATATGTGTGTTCCTCTGGAGAAGAGACTCCAGAATATTGGGATGACTACTGTCTATTTCACGAAAGATGCCCAAATTTTACGGCTATATAAACAATGCAAAAACAATATTTTTCTGATAATATTAAATGTTAGCAAAATTTAAGAATGAGCCTTCTTTTGGTCAAATATTGGTTTTATTACGAAAAATTGATTTCTCTATGGGAATTTAACATGGGGGGAAAAGAGGTAGAGGAGTTGTGGGAGGAGTCAAAAAACGAAAAAAATTGGAAATTGACTCCGAAACCTAGCTGGATAGCTTGGAAATGATCTAACTAAGAAAACAAGTTAAATTTTAATAATCGGTCCAGTATTTCTGAAATTGTAAAAAAATTCCCTTTGTTAAATCCCCATAGACATCTTCACTCTGTGAAGATGTCTACGGGGATTTAACATGGGGAAATTACTTTTTCGCAATAAAATCAATATTTGACCAAATTTCAAGAAATAAAAAGAAGGCTCATTCTTAAATTTTCCTTTAATTTAATATTATCAAACAAAAAATGGTTTTTGAATTGTTTATATGGCCGCAAAATTTGGGCAGCTTTCACGAAACGGACAGTAAATTCTGTTATCGTCCTGTGGGTCTGCATGACCCACAGGGACCATAACATGATTTACTGTCTGTTTCCTGCTGTTTCCGGACAGGTGATTATAAAATCATCAAAGACAAGCTTGAAAAACATGTTGATGCTTTTCATGAATAGATTGTGCACACCAATATCGCAGTACACGTCACGTAATGCAGCCGCATACATTTCAAAATTCAGTGCGACCGTTGTGAACTAGTCTGGTGACGTAATGGCGCGTTCTAGTAACATGAGACACATGATTTAAGTAGGTGTTGGCTTGGCCCCGCAATGAGCATTGTCTACAGCCATGGTCAAACAGCACGCGCTGTACGTTTAAACACGGCTGTGAGCCGTGTCGAACAACGGCAGTCGTGTAACAATATTGTTGACGCCTAAGCTATATAGATGCACCAAATAAGGAGCTAGCAGCAATAATACATACATCGCTATACAACTTCAGCAGACAGATATAGTCAATGAGCATACTGCTTTCTTGATGACCCGTGTCATTGCTAATTGCTAGAGTATGTAATACAGCGGAACCTCTACACCGGACACCCTGGGAGATCGCAGGGAGATTCCAGGGTGTCCGGTTTAGAGATGATCCTCTGTAAATCTGTAGCCGATTTCATCAACATTGCAAAGTATACTTTCCTAGCAAAGTATACTTTGAGGGAGAAATTTTCAATTTTAAGATAAATTTATTATTTTTATTATACTGAATTTATTACATTATCACAGCCAATTTGTCTCTGATAATGTAATAAATTCAGTATAATAATTCTGCATAGTTTTAATCATCAAATATATGCAATCGTTAGTTCTGCATGAAATAATGCATTTCGGAAAAATCAATGATTGCTCCCTCAAAGAATACTTTGCTAGGAAAGTATACTTTGCAATTTTGATGAAATCGGCTACAGGCACAGGACCATTTTAAAATGTATGCGTATGCTTTTCAATCATGAACAAACGTTATCATCCAATACTAATTAGCAGGAAACCCATTAGAAACAAGACCACATAATATTATGTTTTCTTTGTGTCCGGTTTAGAGAGGTTCCACTGTATCTTTCTAAATTAGTAATGTCATGTCTGTCGGCAATAGCATTTCACACATCAAGACATATTCAAGGTGCATGATCACGTGGTTACAACATGTCCTTAATATGCAACTTATTTTGATGAAATATGTCGCAGCAAACGCGTATTCATGAGCTGCATTTGGTGGTCCATGGAGTTCGGCACAGACTTATGTCGTTTTTGCGAAGAATCGATTCTTCGCAAAAACGACAGAAGTTTGGGCGAAAATACAGAGACCACCAAATGCAGCTTAACAAGATGCGTTTGATGCGCCATATTTCATCAAAACCTGTTATGTAATACGGACAAAATATAAAAGAATACGTACTTTGAATCAGATGGATTCTGGTAGTTTCAGTATTTGTTGTTGTTGTTAGTACCACGTGATCATACACCTTGATATTTAACGTACTACTGTTTCTGAGAATTCTGGTGTTAATTTATGTTGGTCTATTCCACGTTTTGCTGCCGACGAACTTTTGGCCATTCAGCATATTAAATCTAAAAAATATTTAAAAGTAAGTACTTTTTCATCAATAACAAAAAAGTCACCATGATCAAGTTTTTTCGCAATAAATTCAATATTTGATGGAATTTCATAAAATAATTTTGTTTGGGGAGGGTGACTTACTACTTTTAACTATTGTTTAGATTTAATGTGTTTAATAGCTAAAAGTTCGTCGGCAGCAAAACGTGGAACAGACAGTAATTCTATTGATATGCTCATGGTCACAGTCAGCACTTATTTTTATGCCCCACCACGATAGTGGAGGGGGCATTTAGTGTTACCCTTGTCCGTCCCGTCCGTCCCGTCCGTCCGTCACAAAACTTTAACGCTAGGGTAAATTTGGCCTCATTTATTATCAAAGCGATATGTGGGGCCTCCGTGTTCTATGAACACATTTTCTAGTTCTACCTTGTATACAACCTTACCACATAGCCTCATTAAGGACAAACTTACTTCTATTATTGAAAAATAATGTTCCGGGAAAAATGCCATGGCATGTACCTCCTTCAAAGCATTTCTACGCATACACTGTCTAGCAAATGTACAGTGTGGACTTGCGACTAAGTTTGTAAATTACATCAGCATGTACTTGACTTTCTACTTTAAAGCTATATTTATTGTATATGTCAGCCGGCAAGTTCTGGGGGCCGTTTCACTAAACTCCGTACGTCTAAAATGTTCGTAAATGCAAACTTATGATAGTATGTAAATTTCACATTAACCTTGTTTTTGTGCAAACAATTATTGGATTTACATTTAATGAGCATAGGCTGCACATGCAGCCTATGTTAAAAAAATGTAAATCCATCAATTGAAATTTACAGACGATCCTAAATTTGCTAATGTGAAATTTATTTATTAAAATTTTGCACTTAGTCAAACGGCCCCCAGGACTTACTGTCTGTTTCACGAAACCTACACAAATATTACGGCTATATAAACAATGCAAAAACAATATTTTCTTTTCGTTAATATTACATGTTATAAAACTTGAGCCTTCTTTTCATTTCTTAAAATTTGGCAACATATTAATTGTATTCTGAAAAATTATTTTCTATGGGAATATGAAGGGAAATGAGCTAGAGCCTAGACAAGTCGAAAAACGAAGAAATAAATTTGACTCTGAAACCTGGCTAGATAGCTTGGAATTGATCTAATTAAGAAAATAAAAGTTACATTTTGAAAATCGGTCCACTATTTTGTAAATTAGAAAAAAAACACACTCTTTTTACATTTTGATAAAATTTCATATTATAGAAATAAATATTGTTTTTGCATTGTTTATATAGCCGTAAAGTTTGGGCAGGTTTCAGGAAACATACAGCAGCGGGTTTCTGGCCATGCACCAGCGCATCAACAGATGGAATTTAAGCCGCTTAAAAGGGTTTTTTAATGACTTTAATTGAAATAGAGAAACAGATGCGCAAAATCAAAACGCAATATCCAACTAGTAATTGACACTTGTCCACAATCTCACGTGTATCCCCTTCCCCGCCTACAGGCAGTCAACACAAATAAAGGGAAATAACTAATATGTTAGTAAGGCGTAAGAGTTGTCGTTCCTGCACGAGACACACATTTGGGTCATTTTATTATGTGTGAAATATCAAGAAAATATTCCAAAGAGTAATCAAGTGTTGGATTGACAGAAAATAGATCTGCGAAAAAACGAAGGGAGATACCTCGAAAATTAGTGAGGCAAAAGTTGTCATTCTTGCACGGGACATACCTTTGGGTTGTGGCCTATGAAGTTTCATGCAAATATACCAAAGCATAGTCGAGTTATGCTCCGAACAAGAAAAAGTACGAGAAACGAGATGGCCGCGGCCCGTATGTCGCGCCCGCCGAGGCTTTGATAGTATATCGAAAAGAAATAACCAAACAAATAAAATAATAACCAAAAAACTAAACCCGGACGCACGTACGGACGTGCACGTACGACGTACGCCAATGTGCAGTTTCTCGCGTTGTCCGCAAGCGGGCGCGACAAAAATGAATAGAGATACACGAAAATTAGCGAGGTAAGAGAGATAAGTCTTGCGCGCGACACACCGTTGGGTCATGGTCTATATCATACACGTGTGTCGTTTCATGAACGTATTCCAAAGGGTAATAGAGAATAGTAGGTTAGTGCCGTGAATGGAAAAAATATCTGGCAAGGCTTAGGAAACGGGATGGGCGAGGCTATGCCGAGCACATCCCGTTTCCGAACCGCGCCAGATATGTTTCCCATTCATGGCACTAACCTACTATTCTATTTATCCCGTCAACATTACAAATAGCTTTAAAATGCAAAAAAAATAACCCCAGCCGCATCTCCAAATCGTATTGACAGGATATCAAAAATGTTTCACGGCACTTACGCACTGTGTTGACGGGATAAATTCGATTCATGCTCCGGACCAATCGTATTAAACTTTCAACATCACTGATCAACCTGCCGGGCCTCGTTTAATATGTTTTCACGAATTCACTCTTAAATTATCTAGCACATACATGTAATTGTTATCAACAATAATGCGTCCTTTGTCCGTCCTTCATTTGCGGACTTTGAAATTCTACATAAGATTCATGGTGTCCATTTCACGCTTCATTTGGCATATTGCACACGGCCCGCAGCACAACAGCGCGATATGGTCATTACAAATGGTCCCCTGAAATATAAACGATTCAGATGTATATGGTACAATGTATATATGGCTGTGATTGGAGAATTGGGGTGTATCGATTTTGCGACCAGTGTAGATCCATATCAGCCTGTGCATCCGCACAGTCTGATCAGGATCTGCACTGTTCGCCATTCCATCAACACCCGTCACACTTCTAACAAGTAATATAGATAACTAGCATGCTACAGGAGCGTGCTATTTGATCAGGAGCTGCACTGGCAGCTTCAAATTCCATAAACCCCATTTCTGCAATCAGAGCCACATATTTTGTACCTTCGGACATTTGCGTAATTTCATGCAATACATTAACAAAATGTACAATATATTCCGTAAATGCCATCAAAAGTTGAAAACATTTTCAGAGTACATGCGGAATTGCAAAATTTGTCAACTTTTGACTTTATTTATGAAAACTATTGTAAATTTTGTAAACGTATTTAATGAACTTACGCAGATGTCCGAAGGTACAAAATCACATGGCGCGTCTCATATGTGTATATAATATATGGACCATTGGCCAAGAAGGGGACCTTATGACATGTGCAACAATTGTAGTTGCGAACGGTAACTGTTGCAATATACTCCCGGGAGTAGATTGCAAGAGTTACCGTTCGCAGCTACAAGGTTGTGCGGCTGATTGTTGGTGACACTTCATCTGTAAATTTCACATTAACAATGTGTTCTTGCAAACAATTGATGGATTTACATTTATTGAGCATAGGCTGCATATGCAGCCTATGCTCAATAAATGTAAATCCATAAATTGAAATTTACAGACGATCTTAAATTTGAACTTACGAACATTTTAGTCGTAAGAAGTTTAGTGAAACGGGCCCCAGGAGAATTACACTGGTAGGTAGATATTCATCGATATTAAGAAGCTATTGATGAAGTTTGGAGATGATCCGTCTAAAGGATCAAGAGATATTCAACATTTGGATGTACGTCCAAACGTATTGGCATGACGGTCAATGTCACAAACGTGAAGGGCAATGTCAGCCAAATGACACTAGATGGATAACTATGAATGTGAATAAGCTATTGATGAGATTTGGTCATGATCCAACTATAAATAAATCCAGCACAAAAATATTTACACAATTCCCTAACATTTGATTGGCCTGTAGCAAGTCTCTGTCCAAAATTTATATCCCAGTAAACTCCCACGCCGAACTACTTTCTGTAACCTTAATAAAACGGAAAATAAACACATTTTCTTGATGAATTTATTTCAAATGCTGGAATTATAAGGAATGCATGACCTTTTTGTGGAATTTATCGCGGATATAAACTTGGAAAAGTCGCGGGAATACTGGACGAGGCCTTCCGGCCTTCGTCCTGTATTCCCGCGACTTTTCCAAGTTTATACCCCGATAAATTCCACAAAAAGGCCGTTCATTCCTATAATATATTCAGCATTTGGACGTACGTACAAAATTGTTGACACCAATGACAAAGTCACCATGGTCAATGTCAACCGGATTACAGTGTGTGGATAGTCATCAAGTGTGAGAAAGCTATTGATGAAATTTGGTAAGGATCCGACTAACAGACCAGGAGTTATTCAAAATGTGTACGTACGTTCAAACTTATTTACATAACGGTTAAGGTCCCCAACGACGACGACGACGCCGGAATTGTGACCGTTATGTCTGACTTTCCGCAATCATCGGTGAGACAAAAAACTTTAACTCACATTTTCTCGCATTAAATGTAAAGTAATGCGAGAAAATGTGAGTTAAATATTTGTTCATGTGGCCCCCATGCCCTAGGTCAAATTACTTTGCAATTGGTGTTGACTTTTTTGTAAAATCTTCGTTAAAGTTTTAAGTATCCAATATCTTCACAACTCTAAGTCCAATTGACTTGAAACTTCACAGGTTACTTTATCATCATACATATGTTCAATATATAGTATAAATCAGACAGTACCAGTTATTTAGGGATGAAATGGTTAACTTTATATTGTTTTATTACCTGTATTCCCGCCAGCGTCCGTAACCGTGCTCGCATCGCCAATGGGGCACCGGGTACACACAACGGCATGAGTGCACACTCTCCCATCCGTACTCCCAGGCTACACAGTACACACGGTCCGCACAAGCACGTCATTAAACCTGGTTTAAACAACATACATTTATCAGGCAACTGGATTTATCACATTAACTTGTGTTTTCTTAGTTAGATCATTTCCAATCTAATTTTGGTTATTCGACTCCTCCGGTAGCTCCTTCAGCTCTTTCCCCCATGTTAAATTCCCTTAGAGAATATTATTTCATAATGAAATCGATATTTGACCTTATAACACGAAATAAATGGATGGCTCATTTTTAAATTTTGCTAAAATGTGTGGGCATGTTGTGCCCGCCCGTACAAGATGAATACATAATACGTCCAGTGTCTCGTTCAAACGGGCGTATTTTACACCACCTTCGTGATATGGCCAGTCACATATGAAACATGTGCGATTGTTCATGAAATAGATGTACAGAAACTGTGACATTTTCTGTAAAGGACCTCAAAAGATGAAATTGTCGTCAAATTTGGACGTAATTTACGGAACCTAACGTAAATCGTTTTCATGAAATATCGCAGATGTTCTCATGTACATAATCATATGGTGTGTCTCATATGTTCCTCAACTTTCGATGTAATTTACAGAAACTATCGTACATTTTGTACATACAGTGCAACCTCTCTACAACAAACATCCATGTGAAGACGCAAAACTGGCTGTTGTAGAGAGGTGGCTGTTGTAGGGGAGGTTAATGCTGAATTAAATTTTTCGTCAGCTGTTTATTTATTTTCTTCGATAATTCTCATCAAAAACATGCTTTGGCAACATTTTAGAATCATTTCCAATGGAAATGATTCTAAAATGCTGTCAAAACATGTTTTTTATTGAGATGGAAATAATCCATTTGGGATATAAAATAGCGGCTTTTATAGATGGTGTTGTTGTAGAGAGGTGGCCATTCGGGGAGGTTCGACTGTATATATTTTTCGTGACATATCGCACATGTTGTTAGGTACAAAATCACATGGCGCGTCTCATATTACATTCAATAGGCCATTCACACTGGTGCTGCACTCCGCACCGGCGTAAACTATTTCAGGTCGAAATAGCGCCGGATTCCTGACGAATTTACATTCAGCTACATGCAGAATATGCTGCATAAACATATTTTCATCTAATAACCGGCTCAAGAAATTTGCGCCGGTTACTAGACGGAAACATGTGTTTATGCGACAGCTGTAAGTATATCTGAGTGGCATCTAACCCGAATGTTCTGTCTGTAGCGCTGGGCAACTAAAGACTATTAACATACATGAGTTCTGCGCTACATACAGAACATTCGGGTTAAGTGGCATCTCGTCAGGACCACGGTGCGTTTTTTCTACGTGAAGCATTTTACACCGGCGTGGAGTGCATCACCAGTGACGCGCGTGATAGCTTACAGTTTGTCGCGTCGTCCATGCAGTCACACAGGCCCGATGTCCATGTGCGATGACCCTCCACTGGACACAGGAGCAGTCCCTGGGGATTGCCGAACGCCGCCAGTCCCGTCCCAGGCTGGTTCGCAACGATTGGCTGTTTCTCGCCCATTGTTCACACGAAGTGGTTGAAGTGGTCTGAACATAGAGATTACCAATGCCGATTTCAAGAATATAGTTAAGTACACTTATCTTGCTAAAAGTACTTTGAGGAAGCAATTGTGAATAGAATAATTTTTATATAAATATAAAATATTTGCCAACCAATATGTGATAATGTAACCAGGGGCGTAGCCAGGGACACATTTCTGATACGCACACATATCAAATGGTAGAACATTGGGTGAGCATGGCTCACTCGTCGACCTCGCGAAGTGAGGGCGAGTGCTAGGGGGGTCCGGAGGCATGCATTGAAACGGAGATCCTATCTAACGCGTTTTCCTGCATTATTTACGGCACCATTTGTTTGTAATCGACATGTACGTTTGATACAAAATGCGTTCTGTTCCAGACTCAATAGCAATCCCGCCCCCCCCCCCCCCTCACCACCCCCAAGATTTTATTGCATATTTCGAAAAATAAGCCTTTTATTTTGTAATTCTTTTATTTTTTCTCGTACGCACGTGCGTATGCCTGGCTACGCCACTGGTAACACATACAGTATAATAAGTCTGCATAATTTTAATCATTAAATAGTTCTATATGAAATAATGCTTTTCAGCACAAACAAATAATTACTCCCGCAAAGTGTACTTAGGTAGAGAAGCGTACTTAGCAATTTTGTTGAAATTGGCTACAGAGGCCCGTGCCACTAAGCTTCGTACGACTAAGAAAAGTTTGTAAGTACAAGACTCAATGTTACAGAAAAATGGGGCGGTCCTATTGAGAAATGTCGAAAGCGTTACCCCTACCCAGCAGTTTCCATAGGCTATATACCTTTCAATAGTGTTACCCTTATTACCCTTATCATCTCACTTCTATAGACAATACATCGTATTCGTCTATGGAATTTGTGGGTTGGGTACCGTTGTGGAATTGGACTTTTTCTGTGACTTAGGTCCGAATCTGCCACCTGTTCTACAGATACATGTAGGTGGGAAACTATCATTAATCTTACTTCTTAGTCACCCTTTCACCACTAAATAACTGGGATGGATGTTGATGTGTTACTCAAAATTATTTTCAGACTAGTCCATTTATAAAAAGTGTGTCTGGATCTACACTATTTGCAAATACATGTACTGATATAGAGATCTGTAAAAGTGAAGTATATTTATAGTAAAATTCGTACGAATATTTTTCGTCGTCCGAAGTTTAGTGTAACGAACACATCATTTTGATATCAAGTTTACCAAGCAATGCTGGGAAACGCGTAGGAAATCCGAGGCTCGCCGAGGAATTCCTACCGTTTCCGAGTCAAGTCTGATACACTTAATATTGTATTTATCAGGTAACGTTTTTTATCAGGTAACCTGCCCTATATTGACCGAATACGTACTGACTGATAACATATTGTTGTATCAGGTATTGACCTGATATCAAAATCCGGGTTACAACAAAGTGAAAACTGACGTTCCATTGGTCGGATGACGTCAAGTGACGTTACATAATGACGTCCGTGTAATGACGCAACGTAAACAAGTCCGCATTCTGTCCATAGAATACGACGTCAGCTAGTGTCATTTTCGAGCATAAAACGTTACCTGATAAATATAATACCAGGCTGGTGTATTTTGATATCAAGTTTATCAGGCTCGACTCGGAAACGGTAGGAATTCCTCGGCAAGCCGAGGAATTCCTACCGTTTCCGAGCCGAGCCTGATAAACTTGATATGAAAATACACTAGCCTGGTATTCTCTATATTTTATGCTAGAGTGTAGGCAACTATAAGGCAGTTTTTGTTTTATTAAAAAAGAACACAATAGTTGTTTCAGTGACGTATTGACACTGACGTCATTCGGTAATTTTGATGGATGTACCCCTCAACGTTAATTCAGTTGAGCACCGTGACGTGCGTTGGCTATACAATTACAATAAGGATAATAACAAACAAATATCTGAAGTTTCAAGCCGATCCAACGCTAACAGAGATAGATAGTAGGCAGCCGAAAACTTTAACGCAAATCACGGACAGACAGACAGACGAACAGGTGGACAGGCGGACAGGGTGGTGACTATATGTATCCCGATTTCTTTTTCTTTTTTTTATCTTTTTATTTTTGAGATGGGGGGTGGTACATGTGCATGTTCATACCAGAATAAGACCTTTGATTTCATTAAATTCGTTTACAACATTTACATGCGCATGTACGTTTGACGCCATTTACGGAAAACATTTTAAATTTTGTACACGTATTTAATGAAAGTACGCATTGTCTGAAGGTACAAAATCTCATTTGTGGCTGGAGAAATCATGGCAGAGACATATCGATGGTCTAGTAACATAAGGTCGTAACTGCTAAGGTCTCACGGGACAGTGGGCAGCTAGCTTTAAAAAGGGGGTGGACGATTTTCTATATACTGCACTACCGACCCTGTAAGTTAGTGCAGAAAAATAGTGTCAGAAAAATGGTTTATGGATATTTCTTGACTTAGGGAGGCTTGACTAGGTGTATTTTTTAGAGTATTTCATAATTATACGAAACTGAATGTTAGCTCTGGTTGATTTTGACATCTTGGAAAATGTGGCCTGCTATGCTGTCTCGCCGGTACGGTTTCGCGTCAGAATTTAAGGTATTTTTCGGGCATTTGTAGCGAAAATTTGAGCTAGTTATGACCCCGCTTTGAAATCATTTTCAGAAAATGGTGTGGTGTTACAAGTGATAGAACAAGACATAACAAAGTATCTGTGCCTCATATTTTCATGAAAACAATTCCGATAAATTCAGTCGTGTTGAAATTTCTGGCCAAAATTAGGTGGGTGGGGTAACTTTGTAAAATATTAATTGAACACATCTGATGCGGTTACTGAATTTTTATTGTGGCGCGCGATTTGTACTTCATTTGCGAGTATTTTTCAATACTTGTCGCAAGAGCCTCCTTAACTGATTGTGAGAGGCGGTGATTTTTATAAGTCACCCGCCGCCCTCAGAAAAGCGTCAATTTTGGCTATTTTGAACCGTCCCGTGATGCCTAAAGCAAAGCAGTTACGACCTTATGTTACTAGACCATCGATGTGTGATCGGACCCAGATGGGGGTTGTGTCATTTACACGCTCACATTTTCTGGATCAATATGGAGGATAATTTTACACCGCTGATGCAGATATTAATCATGTATACGTACAATAGACCCTTTCTAAACCGGACACGCAGACAGTCTGTGTATCCATAATTGCCTTGGATTGTTTGTTTGTTTGTTGGGGTTTAACGGCCTATCAACAGCTAATGTCATTTAAGGCCGGGTCAATGGGTTTAGTACTAAATCCCATATAGTACATGTACAAGTGCATGTACATGTTCAAGTACATGTACAAATGAGGGGAAAATCCAAAGAACAGAACTGAATATTTACAATAAAAGAACTTTATATTCAGTCCTGAAATCAGAATGATCCTGATCTGATGCCAGATCCTCGCTACACCAGAATCACTTGGCCCCCTCCCAAAAGCAGTAGGATCAGTAATAATCTGACTACTTTTATAATGGGCAATAACCCAATTCAACTCCCAGGTAACAAAAGAGCCAAAGATAAAAACGTACCTGAGGGTCAAACCAGGCCAATCGTGATTCCTATAACAAGGTGCATGATCACGTGGTTACAACAACAACGTCGCCCACTCCAAAGTAAGTATTATTTGATAGTTTCCTTAATATGCAACGGATTTTTGATGAAATATGGCGCAGCAAACGCGTCTTCATGAGCTGCATTTGGTGGTCTATGGAGTTTGGCCCAGACTTCTGTCGTTTTTGCGAAGAATCGATTTCCGTGTCGGAGATACAGAGACCACCAAATTCAGCTTAACAAGACGCGTTTGATGCGCCATATTTCATCAAAATCAGTAATAAGGACACTATAAAAGAATACGTTATTTGAATCGGTACTTGTTGTTGTTGTTAGTACCACGTGATCATACACCTTGTATAAGGAGGAACCCCTACCGTTAATTTACGCCGTCGCGTTCACCCGACCAACCACCCACAATTGCCTGGGTTCCATTGACGTATATTTATGATGATAATGGCTGTTCAAATTAGCAAAGCACAATCGAATACCTTGGCATAGTGATATGTCGGATTTACAGTCGAACATCTCTAAGCCGGACACCCTGGGGACCTCCCAGGGTGTCAGGTTTAGAGATGTTCCACTGTATACATACTATCGTAATTGTTGAAGTTTATAAATATTGAATTCCAAGAATGAACTGGAAATATGTTGGTGGGATCTATATGAACATTTGCGTCTCTAATGACGGAAATTATTTTACACAATATGACGCAGAATCCTACTCTCAATGTATCCAAAAATAAATCAGTCTGAAAACAGTAAATTAAATATGTGCATCATGTTCACACGGTTAATTTATATATAAATACGAACGCGGTGGTGTCCAATGCGCACTCTATTCGCGCAGGTGACGATATTCTGCCAAATCATGTAATGGTAAATTTCGCTTTAGGATGACAATGCAGATATAGTGCGTTATGGTTTATTCTTTTCAATTTAGATTACATATTATTACAGTATTTTCCAGTTCGTTTTTTATGAAATTATTAAAACCTAGAAAAAAATATCAATGTTTTTGTACTGAACATAGAGTGGGTGGGGTATTTTTTTCTTCAAAATTCACACTCCTGTAGTCTGATAACGAGATCTATTTCGCTTGGTATAAGCATGACGGGTGTTTCGTTGATGGAATAGATAGCAGTACAAAAAGTAGTGCAGACCCTGGTCGAACTGTGCCGATGCAAAACCCATAAGCCCCATTTAATTTATCAAGTCACACACACAAATTATGAAGGCATTGCACGCGGTCACAAATCGGCTGAAAGTTAACCCTTATTACGCTGAATTAAATTTTGTCGTCTGCTGAAAATGTTTTATTTTCAATATTTCTCGATAAAAACCTGTTTTGACAGCGCATGAGAATCGTGCTGCCAAAACAGGTTTTTTGTTAAGAATTAAGGCAAAAATGAAGAAAAAAAACACCACACGACAAATTTCGTCTCCCTCCCGCGTAGTGAGGGTTAAGTAGGCCCTACCGCCAGTCAGGAATAGATTACCTTATAAATATACAGATGTAGCAAGGTGTAAGATACCTTGAAGCTGTGGTCCAAAATCCCTATCGGAACTCAACAAATTCACACGAATTTTAGCACAATTTCCATATACGCATTGGGGAAAATAGATATGTAACGACACTGGGATTGTCAATAAACAATGCAGCTTGTGACAGTGAATTGATAATATACTCCCCATGACCTGTGACAGCGACAGAGAAATAAAGCTTATGGAATGTGTGACCAGTGTAGCTCTTTATCAAATAGCTCACTCCTGTCGGCGGATAACGATCGCTATTGCTCGTTAGAAGTATGGCGGGTGTTTCATTGGTGGAATGACGAACAGTGCAGATCCTGATCAGACAGGCTGATCTGGATCTCCACTGGTCGCAAAACCCATACTCCCCATAGCTCCAGTCACAGCCACATATAATTATAGTCTGTTTCACGAAAGCTGCCCAAATTTTACGGCCATATAAACAATTCAAAAACAATATTTTTTTCGATAATATTAAATTAAAGGAATATTTAAGAATGAGACTTCTTTTTATTTCGTGAAATTTGGTCAAATATTGGTTTTATTGCGAAAAATTGATTTCTATATGGAAATTTAACATGGGGGAAAAACAGATAGAGGGGTTGTGGGAGGAGTCAAAAGACGAAAAAAATTGGAAATTGACTCCGAAACCTAGATAGCTTGGAAATGATCTATAAACTAAGAAAAAAAAAGTTAAATTTTAAAAATCGGTCCAGTATTTCTGAAATTCTAAAATATTTCCCCATGTTAAATCCCCATAGACATCTTCACTCTGTGAAGATGTCTATGGGGATTTAACATGGGGAAATTGTTTTTTCGAAATAAAACCAATATTTTACCAAATTTCACGAAATAAAAAGGAGGATCATTCTTAAATTTTCCTTTAATTTAATATTATCGAAAAAAAATTTGTTTTTGAATTGTTTATATGGCCGTAAAATTTGGGCAGCTTTCGTGAATCAGACTATAGTTATCCAACATCCCCCGTATTCCCCCGCATTATTAACAGAAAACAGAATTAAGAGGTTAATATGGGTTAAATAAGTAACGCGGTTGTCCACTTGTACTGTCGATATCTCCGTTCGCCAACGCTTACCGATTATATCATCGTACAGGCGGACGAACCGGGCTGGTATTAATATCGCTTTTCCCACATCACACGTATCCTGTGTGTGCCTGGGTTATCAGGAAAATCAAACATGGTACGGGTATCGGGTAGCATAAATAACTTAGACATGTACGGTCTATTATCTCCTCAGAAAGGTGTATTTGCACAGACCGTGCCTTAAGTATTACAAGGAAACTAAATACGTAAAAATAAGGAAATATAAACTTGTCCTACTTGTACCTGTGGTACGTCCGAGGACTATCGCGAATAGATAAACGAAGATCTAGAAAAGTATGGCTGAAACTGTTTATCTAGATACTTCATGATTATAAAAGATACCTCGCCTACAACAAAACGCCCCGTGGTACAGCCATGAATTTAAGGACTTTACTTATAGAGAATAGTAGGTTAGTGCCGTGAATGGAAAAAAATATCTGGCAAGGCTCAGGAAACGGGATGGGCGAGGCTCTGCCGAGCACATCCCGTTTCCGTGCCGCGACAGGTATTTTTTCCCATTCACGGCACTAACTTACTATTCTGTTTATCCCGTCAACACCCACAAATGGCTGTAAAATGCAAAAATAGTATTGACTGGATATCAAAAATGTTTCACGGCACCGTGTTTCACGGCACATACGCACTGTGTTGACGGGATAAAATAGAATATGATATTTTGTTTCAAACGTAGTAGCATCATGCCTGTGACTAAATTATATTGAAACTATATCTGACCCTGTTCGTCTTAGTGTATACTATACAGAGCATTGAGTTACCATCTCCGCCATTTTAGTTTGTACATGCTATCAGACGGTATCAGCACTTGGAGCGTTTGACACATACAGCAAATAATATGGCAGAAAATATAATAAAAGCCAAAAAGTATTAAAATCGGTGAAGCGGTTCATAAGTTATTAAGAAAGAATTGTTACTAGCGTACGTACGTACGCACGCACGCACGTACATGGAAGGACGCTATATGTATCCGTATGTTTAAAGTTCGTGCGTGGAGACGGAAGGATTCTCCAGTAGCCGATTTCACCAAAATTGCAAAGTATACTTATAGGGAGAAATTTTCAATTTAAGGACAAATTTATTAATTTTTATTATACTGAATTTATTACATTATCACATCCATTTAGGCTGTGATAATGTAATAATTCAGTAGAATAATTCTGCATACTTTTAATTATCAAATATATGCAGTCGATAGTTCTATATGAAATAATGCATTTCGGGGAAAATAAATGATTACACCCTCAAAGTATACTTAGCTAGAGAACTATGCTTTAATAGCAATTGTTTTGTGAAATTTGTTACTGTTGCTCTTCTGGGTATGCTCCGCCTCTTGGAAGAAGAGAAAGACCGTTTTTGATGCAGGATTTCCAGAATGGTTCGTCTCTCGTCATTGAAACGATGGAGGTTGACGAATGTGAACATTGTTCATCTTTATTATTGGAACAATATGAGGAAAAGTATCATTTGCCGACAACTGTCGTTTTTCCTTCTAAACCTCACGTAACCCGCTAACAGAAGTCGCCATCGACACTCACAAGAGACAAAGCGTGCGACAACAGTTTCGTTCGGAAAAAAATGCAAAGTTGCAAGTCGCAGGATAATGACGAACAGTATAAGCCTTGAACAGTATGGCGTTCCATAGTACTCCCTAATGTAGCCCCTGTAAAGTATATTTATTCCTAGGGAGGACGTCGAAATAATAATAATATAATGAATATGCGGTCGATATTTTAAATTGTAGTTGCCGATGTTGTAGTTGCCATGGTAACACGCTATTTTTGATGGGGTTACACTCGGGGAGAGCCATAGTTTTGCACATTGTCCACTAGCGTAGTCACACAATAATTTAAAACATATACATCGAACAGAGCTCCAGAAAAGGTGCGTATTTGCGTAAATACCCAATTAAAATTGCCAAAAACCCAATTGAAATCAGAAGTAGTGAGTATCAAAAAGCAGTGAAAATTTGTGGTATCTTTATCATGCTACAGAAAACAATAAACAGATCACAAATATAGCATATTTTCTTATTTTTCCATGAAAACACATCTTGGTATTTCATTAGAATTTTCTCCAAGGAGACAATTCTAATGAAATACCAAGATGTGTTTTCAGTTAGAAGCAAACTATTCAATAAGTGCGGTCTGCTGATGTGTAAACAGTAGTGTGATTCTATTTTACACAGTTAAAATTTTGAAATACCCAATTGATTCAGAAATGATGGAGTGACAATACTCAATTACTAATTCCTTATCTGGAGCCCTACATCGAATATTCGTGAAAGAATGTTCAATGTATCCCATCAACACAGTGCGTATGTGCCGTGAAACAATTTTGATATCCAGTCAATACTATTTTTCCATTTTACAGCCATTTGTGGGTGTTGACGGGATAAATAGAATAGTACGTTAGTGCCGTGAATGGGGGAAAATATATGGCGCGGCACGGAAACGGGATGTGCTCGGCAGAGCCTTGCTAATCCCGTTTCCTGAGCCTTGCCAGATATTTGTTCCCATTCACGGCACTAACCTACTATTCTCTATATGACGACTAATGTATATACATACAGTGGAACCTATCTAAACCGGACACCGATATAATACAAGTCATCTCATTTGAGAGGTTGCTTGGTAACGCATCTCAGATAACAATGCATGTTCATTCTGTGACTGGAGAAATAGAGAATAGTAGGTTAGTGCCGTGAATGGGAAAAAATATCCGGCAAGGCTCAAGAATTTCTTTATTTCTCATCAGAAGTATGTGTTGTGACCACTCATTTGAACCGTCTCGCCGACACGGTTCAAATGAGTGGTCACAACATATACTTTGGTTCAGAACTAAGGAAAATAGATAGAGAATAGTAGGTTAGTGCCGTGAATGGGAAAAATATCTGGCAAGGCTCAGGAAACGGGATGGGCGAGGCTCTGCCGAGCACATCCCGTTTCCGTGCCGCGCCAGATATGTTTTCCCATTCACGGCACTAACCTACTATTCTATTTATCCCGTCAACACCTACAAATGGCTGTAAAATGCAAAAATATAGTATTGACTGGATATCAAAAATGTTTCACGGCACCGTGTTTCACGGCACATACGCACTGTTGACGGGATAAATTGGGCTTATGGGTTATGTGACAAGTGGATACAAGACTAACACAATACCGACAGAGGCTAAACCAAGTAACAACTTTCACTGTTGCAATTTAGATTTTATAAAATGTGTAATACACATGTTTATAAACATCCAATTTCCGCAGCCTATGCTCAATAAATGTAAATCTACCAATTGAACATTCCAGACGATCCTAAATTTGCACTTACGAACATTTTAATCGTACGAAGTTTATTGAAACGACCCCCAGCAGAGAAATGCGTGTGAACAGTAACAGAAATTACACAAGAAATTTACCCAAGAGTTAAGTTTGCAACGTATGTAACAGGATGTACGGAAGGACGGTGGCCAGGGGGAATAACAAACAAATGCAAACTTCTTTTAAAATTGATATACACCTATTGTCACTGGTGTTGCATTTGGCGCCAACCTAACATGTTTCACGTCGAAATATGCGCCGTATTCCTGACAAGTTTCCCATTCAGCTGCACGTCTCGTCAGGAAACCGGTGCATTTTTACGCCGGTGCGGAGTGCAGCACCAGTGATTGCACAGTTCTAAATGTAATGTGATAAATATTTGAAGTAGATGTACTCACCGTTTCCTTGTGATTATTGCATAACCAAACATACGGAACATTTAATTGCATGGATTGTTACGTCACAAAGGTGTATGATTTGTTCTCATTTGTGGCTGTGACTGATAACGAGCTCCATTGCTTGTTAGAAAATTAATGTGACGGGTGTTTCATTGATGGAATTGTGACCAGTGCAGATTCTTGTCAGGCTGTGCGGGATGCGCAGTCTGACCTGGATCTACACTGGTCGCAAAACTCATAAGCCCCATTTCTCCAGTCACGGCCACATTTGCGTCCGATTTATTCACATCCATTTGAAAATTGGTAACACTAATCGCTTCAATAAAGACGGTGTGGCGGATGGCAATTAGATATGTGGCGGGATCATATGTAAATCCACAGATCTGTGGGAATCGGTCATTTTGAAGAATTTACTATAGGAATGAATGGCCTTTTTGTGGAATTTATCGGGGTATAAACTTGGAAAAGTCGCGGGAATACTGGACGAAGGCCGGAAGGCCTCGTCCAGTATTCTCGCGACTTTTCCAAGTTTATATCCCCCGATAAATTCCACAAAAAGGCCATTCATTCCTTATAATTCCAGCATTTGAAATAAATTCATCAAGAAAATGTGTTTATTTTCCGTTTTCTTAAGAATTATTTTAACTGCGCCTCACGGTTACGGAAAGTAGTTCGGCGTGGGAGTTTACTGGGATATAAATTTTGGACAGAGACTTGCTACGGGCCAATCAAATGTTAGGGAATTGTGTAAATATTTTTGTGCTGGAATTATTATAGGAATTTTGTGGAATTTATCGGGGTATAAAGCATAATGGCAGATATATGTACTGCAAGAGCACATCGGCATTGAAGCTGTACTGTTCATAGTTTTTCGTGTGGAAACCAGTGCAGCTTCAATGTTTGTTTGTTTGTTTGTTGGGGTTTAACAGCATATCAACAGCTAATGTCATTTAAGGCCGGGTCAATGGGTTTAGTACTAAATCCCATATATTATCTGTTCAAGTACATGTACAAATGGGAGGAAAATCCCAAAATCAGAACTGAATATTTAGTAGTTATTTACAATAACAAAACTATATATTCAGCCCTGAAATCGGAATAATCCTGATGTGATACCAGGTCCTCGCCACACCAGACTCACTTGGCCCCTCCCAAAAGCAGTAGGATCAGTAATAATATTACTACTTGTATAATGGGCAATAACCAAATTCAACTCCCATGTAACTAAAGAGCCAAAGATAAAAACGTACCCGAGGGCCAAACCAGGCAAATCGAGATTCCTATAAGAAGGAACCCATACCGTTAATTTACGCCGTCTCATTCGCCCGACCACCAGCCACCAGCTTCAATGTATGATGTGCTTGTGCAATAATGTAATTTACTATTTGTGTTGATTTAGCATCAAATTTTGTATTAAACTTGTTTGGCATAACATGCATTGCATACGAAATAGGTCAAGGTTGAAGAAACTTGTACAAACGTTTTGACATAGACGAATGGCTAAATGTTTCCACAACCACGTGAAGGTTAACAAGTTCAAGGTCATATTCATGGCAGCATGAGTGTGTTCCAAATGCTGACATGTACCGAGAGTCCAAATATTGAAGCAATCCATCAAATAATATTACAGTTGGTGATGAAGAAACTTGTAAAAACTGTTTGACGTAAAAGTGGCTAAATGTTTTCAGAACCCTGTGAAGGTCAAAAATGTAAAGGGCATGTTATTATCCCGTCAACACAGTGCGTATGTGCCGTGAAACACGGTGCCGTGAAACATTTTTGATATCCAGTCAATAAATTGTTTGCGTTTTACAGCCATTTGTAGGTGTTGACGGGATAAATAGAATAGTAGGTTAGTGCCGTGAATGGGAAAAAATATCTGGCGCGGCACGGAAACGGATGTGCTCGGCAGAGCCTCGCCCATCCCGTTTCCTGAGCCTTGCCAGATATTTTTTTCCCATTCACGGCACTAACCTACTATTCTCTATATGATGGTACGAGTGTGTTCCAAATTCTCACATGTATCAAGTATCCAAATATTGAAGCACTCCATGAAGTAACATTCAAGGTATATGATGATGAAGAAACGTGTACAACTTTTTGACACAAACATGGCTATCGTGTTTCCGCGACAATGTGAACGTCAAAAAGGTCAAGGTCATGTTATGGTGGCATGAGTGTGTTCCAATGCACTCATGTATCAAGTGACCAAATAATGAGGAACTCCATCAAGTTATATTAAAGTTATATGATGATGAAGAAACTTGTTCAAACTTTTTGACGCAAAAAATGGCTAAGTGTTTCCAGAACCATGTGAAGGTAAAAAAGGTTAAGGGCATGTTAGTGGTGGCATGAGTGTATTCCAAATGCTCACATGTATCAAGTGTTCAAATATTAAAGCAATCCATGAAGTAAAATTAAAGTTATATGACGATGAAGAACTTGTACAAACTTGTTGACGCCAAAAACAAATGGCTAAGTGTTTCCGCAAAAGCTTGATGGTCAAAGAGGTCAAGGTCATAATAATGGCAATATGAGTGTGTTCCCCCAATGCTCACATGTTCATGTATCAAGTGTCCAAATATTGAAGCATTCCCTCAAATAAGTATGAATTCCGATCGTTAAATTACCCATCGCATGCTCCCAGCCAATCACCACCAAGAATATGTGGTAGTTGTTAAAATTTACTTTTATGGGTTGTGGGGCGAAGTGTTATCCGCTCCAAATATCAATAGTCATTTTATAAAATCATATTAAACCAAAGAAATGTTAGCTTATATTTGCATGCATTACATAAAGCACAGTCCCATATCTAACATGTTTGTTACGATTATATAACCATGGCAAAAACCATATTTATTTTTTCGCTACTATTACTTTTTAGTAAAATTTAAGAACGGGGATGTTTTATTTAGTGAAATTTGGTAAATTATTGATAACTTACGATAAAACTATTTCCCCATGCTAAATCCCAATAGACATATTCACATTGGTGAAAATTTCCAAGATATTTAGCCAGGTTTCGGAGTCAACATCCATTATTTGTTATGTCTGTAGACTCCTCACGCAGGTTCTCCAGCTCCATTTTTAACGTAGACAAATCAATTTGTTCATAATCAAAGCAACATTTGACCGACTTTCACGAAATAAAAAGAAGTCTCATTTTTAAAGTTTGCTGATTTAATAATGAAATAGAACATCTTCAATATATCTCAACTACAAATCAGTAATTATTGCTCTATTTAACTCGGTTTCGTTTCCACTTTAAGATGTTTTGAAGTACACAGATATGTTAAATGTTTAGTTGTAAACAAATCATTTTGCTTTGTGACATCCTGTGACTAAGCTGTATGATAATGATTATCTGTAACAGTATATCGGTTGAATGGAACATGTTGACGACTTCGTCTATATCTGTGTTCGATTTTCATATGTTTCTAAAGATACTCCTCCTGCTGGGGCAACAGCTGTGATATTACTAAGCTGTATGTACAATTTATTCCTCACATATTGGATGTTTAAGGTAGCGTTAATGAACAATAACATACTTATCATTAGCCATGTTTATAATACAGTCTCCCATTCGAGTATTGATTTTCCATTTCCTGTTGATTGCTTGATTGATTGATTGGTGCTTAACGGTCTATCAACAGCTAAGGTAATTTAAGGCTGGGCCAACGGGTTCGATCCCTGTTAATCTGCTGCATTGAGGGGAAATCACCAAATCAGAACAGGTAGTCATTAAATCTGGTAATATGTAACATATTGGGGTTAAAAAGTGAAAGTGAATGGGTTTAACGTCTTAGCAACAACTAAGGTCTTATAGAGATGGGACCCATTTTATTCGACAGAACAGTGTATTTTTCACGCCAAGGGTGAGGATTGAACTCACAGCCTCCAGTATTGAAGTCCAATGCAATATCCCCTAGGCAACGTCCCATCCCTTTTTGGGGTTAAATGTTGCAATGTGTGAAATATGTGGAGCACGATACTGGCTAACGATTCGCTTAGAAAGTACGTAGGGCATGGGCGTCACCAGCCATTTTGAAAAGAGGGTTAGAGTTTCTGATGTGAAGCCACCGAAATATGGAAGAGGTTCAGGGGTTGCCTGTCCCATGGAGATTTTGCTTTTCTAGAAGCCAACTGCTGCATGCAGGTATGTTTGTTTTTTAACCAAAAGAATGCTCCTGTGCAAAGACTTTTGGGTTCATTTAAGAAGCCTATTTCTGAAAATATGCATATTGCAATACGTTTGGCGTCACTGTATTGTGTTAGTAGGACATTTGAATACTATACTGTCTGCTCATTCATGCACTGAAATTAGCTACCGCGGGCCCAATTTATATAAACAGATCCTATTGGTAACGCAAAATCACAAGGTGAAAGGTCGGGTGAACATGGACGATGTTTGAACATTTCCGCTCCCAACTTGGCTCACATTTCCACTGACTGGATTGTTTTGATTCTGGGTTATAATGGTATAGCCACAATTCGTCTCCTGTAATGATGCGATCAATAAATGACTGTCCAACTTTCTTCCATCTTCGCAAAAGAATCTTTGTTCCTTGAACAAGCAACTCCTTTGTTTCTGTACACAATATCATTGGAGCCCAAGGAGCACTTAAAAATCCCATATAGTCTGATATACTGTTTCATATTACTAGCTTAGATGTTCACTTATTGATGCAACGTTATTCTCCGGTCTTCGTCTAGTTTAGCGTTTACCAGCGTAACGTTTCTTCGTCGGTCTATCGCCCCTAGTATCGTCCGTAACGCTCATCCTACAGTCGGGAATCCTTTTATGTCATTTATAAACAAGAGATTGCCACACACTTTTCATTCCTGATGCAATTTCCATACGTTGCTTTGTTTCTACGGGCGTTGTCCCAAAGTTTACACAATATTGAAAGATAATCCTCGTTTTCTCACTTTCTGATAACGCTATTTTTGTATTTGAGTAAATCACTATATGCTGTCGCAGTTTTCGCTCTCAAATTCACACCATAACCTCAGATGACGTCATAATATACCACAAATACCCCCTAGATAGTGTCAGATAGTAGTGTAAAACATATATTGACACAAAACACACCATATAATTGACATATCGATGGTCTAGTAACATAAGGTCGTAAGTGCTATGCTAAAAGTGCTATGCTTTAGCATAGCACTTACGACCTTATGTTACTAGACCATCGATATGTAGTCAAATAAATCTGTGAAATTGGCCATATGTCCGATTAATGCACATTGAATCACTAATCATATGGGAAATACATGCAAATATAGTTTAATATATATAAATATGCCACAAATACACCCTCAAACAGATCAGTGTATGCTCTCCTTACGCTATCAGAATTTGTTTATGTATCGGTGTAGACCCTGATCTTTATTATTGTCCGCACTTTTTGGGGATACGTGTATATTTTACTAAAATGTCCCACAAATATGTCACAAATACACACTCAAAGGTAGACTACCAGTGTGAACATCGGCTTACCTCTTCTTGTTACATAGCTTCTCCCTTGCTTTATACGCGTATCTGTTTCTGATTTAATTTAATTTATGTGTGTCAGATTGCATTTAGTGAATACAATTTCATATTTGGTAAACTCTTGCATGTATCAGTAAGGAAGGAATTGTATTACACACAATGTGATAACCACCGTGACTCATCAAAACTGTGACCATATATCATGTGAGAGAGGAAAGGTGCCCGCCCTCCCAATCTCTAAACATTTTGAGGAACCATTTTCTATTAGTTCAAACACGGCTTATACTAATTACGTTCAAATGCAGTAGGATCAGTAATAGTCTTACTACTTTTATAATGGGCAACAACCCAATTTAACTCCCAGGTAATAAAAGAGCCAAAGATAACAAGAGCTGTAGGAGAACAGCATAGCTCGACTACGAGGGTTGTCGATGTACACATAGCTTGACAAAGAAGGTGGCTGCGGCCTGCATAAAAACCTTAACCAAGGTTGACTAAAAACATTAACCAAGGGAAATTAAGTAAGTAATTCAAGATTAAATGTAGGTCAATGTCAGATATAGGTCAGGGGTTATTGATGTACATCACTAGGAGATAAAGTTTTCCAAGTATGGTTGCTGTAGGCCCAGGAGTATTCCATATACAAGCTTGAGTAAAAACCGTAACCAAGGGGAGATAACTAAGTAATCCAAGGATAAAAGTAGGTCAAGGTCAAATATAGGTCAGGGATTATTGATGTACATCACTAGGAGATGAAGTTGTCCAAGTATGGTTGATGTAGGCCCAGAAGTATTCCATATACAAGCTTGACTATAAACATTAAGCAAGTAAGTCAAGGTTAAATGTAGGTGAAGGTAAAATAAAGGTCAGGGGTTATTGATGTACATCCCTATGAGAAAAAGTTATCCAAGTATGGTGTCTGTATGCACAATAGTATTCCATCTACAAGCTTGACTAAAAACGTTAACCAAGGTTGAGTAAAAACCTTAACCAAGGGGAATTAAGTAAGTAATTTAAGGTTAAATGTAGGTGAAGGTCAAATATAGGTCAGGGGTTGTTGATGTACATCTCTGGGAGATGAAGTTGTCCAAGTATGGTTGGTGTAGGGCCATGAGTATTCCATCTACAAGCTTGACTAAAAACCTTAACCAAAGAGAATTAAATAAGTAATTCAAGAGGAAATGTAGGTCAAGGTCAAATATAGATCAGGGGTTATTGATGTACATGACTATGAGAAAAGGTTGTCCAAGTATGGTGTCTGTATGCACAATAGTATTCCATGTACAAGCTTGAGTAAAAAGCTTAACCAAGGTCGAGTAAAAACCTTAACCAAGGGGAATTAAGTAAGTAATTCAAGGTTAAATGTAGGTCAAGGTCAAATATAGGTCAGGGGTTGTTAATGTACATCACTAGGAGATGAAGTTGTCAAAGTATGGTTGGTGTAGGGCCAGGAGTATTCCATCTACAAGCTTGACTAAAAACGTTAACCAAGGGGAATTAAGTAAGTAATTCAAGAGGAAATGTAGGTCAAGGTCAAATATAGATCAGGGGTTGTTGATGTACATCACTAGGAGATGAAGTTGTCCAAGTATGGTGGGTGTAGGGCCAGTAGTATTCCATATAGAAGGTTGACTAAAAACTAAAAAAATTAACCAAAGGGAATTAAGTAAGTAATTGAAGAGGAAATGTAGGTCAAGGTCAAATATAGATCAGGGGTTATTGATGTACATACCTATGAGAAAAGGTTGTCGAAGTATGGTGTCTGGATGCACAATAGTATTCAATGTACAAGCTTGAAAAAAAACCTTAACCAAGGTTGAGTAAAAACCTTAACCAAGGGGAATTAAGTAAGTAATTCAAGAGGAAATGTAGGTCAAGGTCAAATATAGATGAGGGGTTATTGATGTGCATCACTAGGAGATGAAGTTGTCCAAGTATGGTGGGTGTAGGGCCAGTAGTATTGCATATACAAGCTTGACTAAAAACCTTAACCAAGGTTGACTAAAAACCTTAACCAAGGGGAATTAACCAAGTAATTCAAGAGGAAATGTAGGTCAAGGTCAAATATATATCAGGGGTTATTGATGTACATCACTAGGAGATGAAGTTGTCCAAGTATGGTGGATGTAGGGCCAGTAGTATTCCATATACAAACTTGACTAAAAACCTTAACCAAGGCGTGACGGTGACGCCGACGCCGACGCCGACGCCGACGCCGGGGTGACAACATAAGCTCTACTTATTCTTCGAATAGTCGAGCTAAAAACGTACCTCAGGGTCAAACCAGGCAAATTGCGATTCCTATAAGGAGGAACACCTACCGTTAAGTGTTTGAATATTGAAATGATGTAACATACTAATAGGTGTATTTGAATTTAATGATTTTGCATATGGAATATATCGGATGCAACACATCCAGGGACAGTGACCCTGTAAAGTAGGTAGCCGATGAAGCAAATAATGTCCATCACTATTTCGTGTAACAGACTAGGCCCGGTTGCTCAAAGCTTCTGTTAACTTAACAGACGGTTAAATCCTTAGCATTGCTAAGGATTTAACAGTCTGTTAAGCTAACAGAGGTTTTGAGCAACCGGGCCCAGATGTATTTCACAGTGATTGTTCTACAATAAGTGATACTGTTCAGGCGAACAAACTGTTGTCGCTTGCTTACAGATTGGCAAACCATGAATCATTGGATTAAATGCAATTCGACAGTTTCTATCACAAAGTGAAAATGAGCCCCAGTACTAATGTCTGTTCCACGTTTTTTTGCCGACGAACTTTTGGCTATTAAACACATTAAATCTAAAAAACATTTAAAAGTAAGTACTTTTTCATCAATAACAAAAAAGTCACCCTCCATAAAAAATTTGTTTGATGAAATTCCATCAGATATTGATTTTATTGCGAAAAAACGATTTTCCTATGGGAATTTAACATAGGGAGTCAATTTCCAAAATTTTGGAAATTGACTCCGAAACCTGGCGAGATAGCTTGAGAATGATGTAACTAATAAAACAAGTTAGATTTTGAAAAATATTTAAACAAAATCTATTTTTAGCCCCCATGTTAAATTTCCATAGGAAAATCGTTTTTTCGCAATAAAATCAATATTTGATGGAATTTCATCAAATAAACAAATTTGGGGACGGTGACTTTGTTATTGATAAAAAAGTACTTTTAACTACTTTTTAGATGTAATGTGTGTAATAGCCAAAAGTTCGTCGGCAGCAAAACATGGAACAGACAGTAGTGTTTAGCTTCAGACACTAACGACGACGATCACAGCATGCCAGTGTATGCTAAAGTACAAAATAACAAGTATGGCCATAGGCTACCTCCAGAGATAAGCAACTGCACGTCTTGACTGGATGTTGGCGAGTGTCATTGTTTTTGTAGAAATGCATCACAATTCCAGTCTGGTGATCAACTTACAACTATGTGATTTGATGTGCCTATCATAGAATGTTGCCTCCGTGACATCATTCATTGTATGTATCATTTCCAGCAAAGAAAATGTTCATGCATTAATATCGTCAAAGTTGTTGCTTTTTTTTTAATTTATAGATATCCAAAGTCACGATCACACGTACACACAGTGCATGCAATAAATTGTAGTTACCTACCTGGGCCCGGTTGCTCAAAGCTTCTGTTAGCTTAACAGACTGTTAAATCCTTAGCATTGCTAAGGATTTAACAGTATGTTAAGCTAACAGCAGTTTTGAGCAACCGGGCCCAGTTTAACATTGTGCATATTGTATTGCAAATCATAGTTGAATAAACTGTAATGTAACCATCAGAAATTACCAATTTCCATTAACAAATCAACCCATATGATATACTATCTTAACATATTGTAAAATCTATAATCAGAACTGAATATATAGAGGATATTCCATCGTACATTTTGAATAGCAAGAAATAATACACGAGTGTGCGTCGGCTTCCGTGCACGGACACCGATGGACACGAGTGTATTATTTCCGCTATTTAAACATGTACGATGGAAAATCCTATTTATTACACTTCCACGGCGGATATATATGCACATTTAGTCTATTTTTGAGATTATAATCAATGAATTTTGATGTGCGCATGAATAGTTATACAACGACGTGTTTTCCCGCGTTTTGACGTTACTTTGTGTGACGTCAAATGTGATGTCATGTAAACTTTTTGAAATCGAAACGCAACTGTTTCTATGAACCAGATATATTTCAGTGCATGTTTGGAATGTGTTCAATGACATTAACATTCTAGATTAGTCGAGACCCTTTCCAAGTTATCAAATAACTTTATTTTGACTGTAATAAAAAATAAACATTTTGCATGGTAGCTCGTAGTTTCCAAGAGAACAGGCGCATAATTACGGGTGTTCTCTTCACGGTGCCATTTTGGCTGTGATAATGTAATAAATTCAGTATAATAATTCTGCATAATTTTAATCATCAAATATATGCAGTCGTTACTTCTATATGACATAATGCATTTCAGGAAAAATAAATGATTACTCCCTCAAAGTATACTTTGCTAGAAAAGTATACTTTGCAAGGCAGGGCCCGGTTGTTCAAAACACCAGTTAGCTTAACGGACTGTTAAATCCTTAACGGACTGTTAAATCCTTAACTGAATGGTTAAAATCTCTGTTAAAACAGAGATTTTAACCATTCAGTTAAGGATTTAACAGTCCGTTAAGCTAACGGATGTTTTGAGCAACCGGGCCCTGGTGAAATAGACTACAGGGATATCAGGATTTTGTTAAGGATGAATCCCATCGTTACATTTACACTTTGCATGCTCCCCAACTAACCGCCCGTATGATGATAGTTTGTTATTAGCCGATCTATTTATAGATCGGCTAATATATTGGTCATCCATCGAATTCTGAAAAAGTTTGTAGAAACCCTTTTCTCCGCTATTCGGTAATCTACGAACGCGAATTTTGCTGTATCATTTCCAAATTGCATCAACCGATAAAGTTTGCATTTTTGGCAATTATGTCCATTTAAAACTTTAAATATAGCCAAATAACACAATTTTGAATACGTAATGAGCTGAACGCCGGAAGAGATTGAACCCGGAAGTTGTTGTTGTTGAAGTCCATAGTTGGCTATAATGGCCATATACGCCAACATACGCCGATTATTGAGCTAATTTAAAGCTTTCATTTATTAAACAGAACAAGTTTCAGCCACGTATAATCGCGTAAAATGTGTTTATTCGGCTAATTTATAATCGACCTCTGCTCAAAATCTCCTCCGATCGCATATGCGCGTCATTTGACGCTAGTTAATATTCACAAAATTTTCCACCAATCAAAACGAAGAATTGCCCTTCATAGCGAACTTTGATTTGTTTACGTATCATGCAGGGATGGCAGGGATGCATCCAGCACGCGCGATTGCGGCAATCCCTCTTAATCAATGCCGCAAATTATTGATTGTCTTGCGCCCGACATCGCGCAAAAAATCACGGATGGGCCCCTTTTTAAATGACCAGTGCGCACATTAAAAAAACGTAATTGACTATTTAAACGCGCTGCGTATTTAAATCATTGGAAGGCGTGCAGTTCAATCGAGTTTGTGCGGCTGTTGAACGTAAGCTTCGAGTCGATGTAAACCATTTAAATCGATAAACAAGGGATAAACAAGTGACAACGTTATCAAGGCCAATCTGGGCATGTGCCTGAATACGCAGGAGCTTGCGTCTATTTTTAGATGGAACAGTAACCGCTAGCTCCGGTAGCTCCGCCCACTCGCGTGCTGCCACATAATTCGGACAAACACACAGTGACTACAACTTTGTGTATTGCGGAGTATAATCTGTAGATAAATAGAGCATACAGTACAGGTGTTACGCTGGAATATTTCGCAACATAATGGTGACAACAAAACATTACTGCTATGGCGATTCACGAACCATGAAACCTGGTGAAGACAAATACTTTATTGGATGGATTTGGGAACGGGTTTCCAAAACCTGCACAAAATCGAGAAAAATGTCAACGCTGGGTACAGAACTGTGGTCGAAAATAGTTTACCATTGATAATGTTACCAGAGACACCTACATATGTTCGATGCACTTTACCCCGATTTGATCGGCTAATAACATCATGCTCTGCATGACTTTTCATTTGTTTGTTTGTTGGGGTTTAACGGCCTATCAACAGCTAAGGTCATTTAAGGCCGGGTCAATGGGTTTAGTACTAGATCCCATATATTACCTGTACAAGTACATGTACACGTTCAAGTACATGTGGGAGTCTCTGTACTTTATAGATGCATCAGAGGAATGCATCTATAAAGTACAGTACAACCTCTCTAAACCAGGCAATTTAGAAAGGCTCTATTATATCAAGCAGTCCCGTAGAGGAAATAGTTACATCATAAGAAATTACCAGACTATTATGAGACGAGCAATGTGATTTTGTACCTACGATGTACGATTTTTCATGAAAAATATTTACGAAAACTGATATTTTTTTTTAAATGACATCAAAAGTAAAGAATCCTGTATTTGTTCTGAAAATTATATCCACTTTCGACATCATTTGCCAATACCGCAGTTTCTGTAAAACAAAAAAGAAAATCAAGAAAAATCTCATCAGGTACAAAATCCCATGGCTTGTGTCATGTTATACATATTTTTTTTAAATAAATAGAGAATAGTAGGTTAGTGCCGTGAATGGGAAAAAATATCTGGCAAGGCTTAGGAAACGGGATGGGCGAGGCTCTGCCGAGCACATCCCGTTTCCGAGCCGCGCCAGATATTTTTCCCATTCACGGCACTAACCTACTATTCTATTTATCCCGTTAACACCTACAAATGGCTTTAAAATGCAAAAATGTAACCCCAGTCACCGCATATATTCATACGCAGTGATTAGGTCGTATTGACAGGATATCAAAAATGTTTCACGGCACCGTGTTTCACGGCACATACGCACTGTGTTGACGGGATAAATATCAAACATTGGACACAAAAAAAAAAACATCATCACAATTTGATTTGTTTTATTCTTGAATATCTCTGAATATCACATCATTTCCGACATAAATTTTGCTGTATTCATGGCAATTGGAGAAATGTGTCTTATGGCCTTTGTGGCCAGCCTAGCCCCTGGGGGCCGTTTCATTAAACTTTGTAAGACTAAAATGTTCGCAAGTGCAAATTTAGGATCGTCTGGAAGTTCAATTGATGGATTTACATTTATTGAGCATAGGCTGCATATGCATGTCAAATAAAAACATCAATGTGAATGCGAACGAAAATGCTGCCAAAATCAATGATAAAATTATCTATTTCATTACATTATAACATAAGTAAATATGGCTGTGACTGGAGAAATGGGGCTCCTGTGTTTTGCAACCAGCATAGATCCAGATCAACCAACCTGATCAGGATCTGCACCGTTCGTCATTCAATGAAACACTCATCATGCTTCTAACAAGCATTATAGACCGCTATCAGGCTGCATTCATGTGCTACAGGAGCTACACCGGTCACAAATGCCATGAGCCACATTACTCCAGTCACAGCTACAAATCAGCTGCATTAAGATATATACAGTAGAACCGAAACCGAACAACCTTGCAACATCGATTATGACCGATTTCACTGTCAAATATCGCTGATGTTTCTAAATGTTTGTGATTGAAATGTTTCAGTGCTCTTACATCGGAATTACAGTGAAACATCTGTAAAACGGACATCCTGGGGACCTGTTTTATAGCATATGTTTGAAGATGTATTCATTACCCAACATTTTTTCTCTCTCTAGCGTGCTCATTTACATATCTATTACACTAGTGTATTATGATTTTTTTACCCTGTGTTATTAAACTGTGAAAGCCCATTTAATGCGAAAACAGATTTTCACAACATGATGATTAATCATAAAACAATTGCGCATGGGCCCTACAACAACATACTTATGTATTTCTCAGAGTGATTATGGGATCTATAACCAGTGTAGCTCCTGATCAAACAGTACACTTCTGTAGCCTGATATCATACAGAGGCGTCAGAAGCAAATTAATATTGGGGAGGCGAATGTCAACCCGAGTAAAGCGAATTAGTGCTAGGGGGGTCCGGGGGCACCCTCAGACATTTTTTTGAATTCTAGATGCCATTTCCTGTATTCGACAGCATTTAAGAGACACAATTTATTTTTGGTCCAAATATTGGGGCGGTGGTTGCCACCCCACTTCCGACACCTCTGGCATACCAGACGTTTCATTGATGGAATGGCGAACAGTGCAGATCCTGATCAGACAGTGCGGATGCACAGGCTGATCTGGATCTACACTGGCCCCATTTCTCCAGTCACAGCCATATGTAATTGTGACAGCTCGTCATCAGAACAGGTTTCGGCACAGCGGACAGGTACAGTTATGGCTTGTGTTAAACCATTTATACTGAAACAGAAAGTAGAAACACGAATGTAACTATCATGTCTAAATATCCAAAATGGACTATTACCGGTACACGTCCATTGCTCACTCTTTGAACCCGAAAGCCCGCTATAGCAGTTTATGCAAAAAGTGCAGATCCAGATGAGACGGCTCGTAATGAGCCGTCTCATCAGCATCTGCACTTTTTGAAAAATATTTTCATATTTTTGAGAACAAAAAATACCCCCTTTTCATAAATGGACTAGTCCGAAAATAATTTTGATGATTGGATAGGTTAAATTAACATCAAAATCCATTTCAGTTACTTAGAGGTGAACAGTGGAGATTCTTTCTAATAACAGGTACAGTTATGGCTTATATTGAACCATTTATACTGAAACAGAAAGTAGAAACATAGAGAATACCACGTTAGTGTATTTTGATATCAAGTTTATCAGGCAAGGTTAGGAAATGCGTAGGATTTCCTAGGCTAGCAGAGGAATTCCTGTTTCCGAGCCGAGCTATTTGCGAATCATGTGTGGCCTGATGACTACAAATTTCCACAAGTCTGAACATGGATCATTATAAACACTTACACTACAGGCAGTAGGTGGTCGAGACATATACTTATCCTGTCAACACGGTGCGTATTTGCATTGAAACATTTTTGATATCCTATCAATATGACCTAATCACTGCGTATGAATATGTGCGGTGGCTGGGGTTATTTTTCTGCATTTTAAAGCCATTTGTAGGTGTTGACGGGATAAATAGAATAGTAGGTTAGTGCCGTGAATGGGTAAAAATACCTGGCGCGGCATGGGAACGTGATGTGCTCGGCAGAGCCTTGCCCATCCCGTTTCCTAAGCCTTGCCAGATATTATTTTCCCATTCACGGCACTAACCTACTATTCTCTATTTCTAGGCACATACTAAGAAAATATTTAGATTTTCCACAAACAAAATAGTATATCCTCAGCATGAAATGGGTAAAGACTTTCTTCTTACAAGTAAAACACACCCATTATATTCTAAATACACCTTTATCTGTGTGTAATTTTTAAATTATTTTATTTTTATTTTCTCCATGTGGTGGTCGCGACATATACTTCTAAGAATAGTGTATGAAAATATCTAGGATTTTCGACAAAAAAATGGAGAATCCTCAGAATTATGGGATAAGAATTATGGGATAAGAGAGAAGCGAATTGATATTTATTTGAATAAGTAAAACACAAAATGCATTTGCAAATCATGTTTAGCCCTATGCCTGTGAATTGATACAATACTGAACAGAGGCTACACTGCTCGGTGCTAACACTTACGAGACAGGCGGAGTGGTATTTCTTCTTGCACGTTTTACACGTCATCCTGGGTAGCCGGAACGTGGTGCCATGAATAACGGAGTAACAGATCATACAGTCGTCCACTCCCTCAAACCGCTTGTCGATGTTGCTCTTCCAGATACGTAGACCGTCCATGATGTTGCCGTTCTACAATAGTGAATAAGGAATGGGTTTCACGTCCCAGCAACAGCTCAGTAGCCTATTTCACCAACATTGCAAAGCATACTTTGAGGGAGAAATTTTCAATTTAAAAATAAATTTATTAATTTTTATTATACTGAATTTATTACATTATCACAGCCATTTTGTTTTGGCTGTGATAATGTAATAAATTCATTATAATAATTCTGCATACTTTTAATCATCAAATATATGCAGTCGTTAGTTCTATACGACATAATGCATTTGGGAAAAATAAATGATTACTCCCTCAAAGTATACTTTGCTAGATATTAAGTATATTTTGCAATTTTTATGAAATCGGCTACAGGTCACTTAAGAACAGCATCACAGTTTCAAGTCTCATCCGAAAGACAAGTGGGATGGAAATACTATGAAAGTATTTTTGATGCCTAAGGTGAGGTTTGAACCAACAACCAGTGGTATTGAAGTTCAGTGCTCTAACCTCTCGGCCAAAACCCATCCCTACAATTAGTACTAAACTTACTACATGTACTTTTATAATTGGCTTTATCATATTAAGTTTGCTCCGGAAGTTATTGAAATATTTAAACACAAATATAGATAAAAGCTGGCCAAAATAGCAGGTGCATGTGGACCACTTTGCACACCATGAATATAGAAAACACCATACTAGTGTTTTTTTTATATCAAGTTTATCAGGCAAGGCTATGAATCGCATAAGAATTCTGATGCTCGGTAATGAATTCCTACACATTTCTGAGTAGAGCCTGATAAACTTGATAGCAAGAGGCTAATAATCTATATTGTGAACATTTTAAGCTAGAAGATGGACAAATATAACATGGTTTTCCTTGACAATTAGGCAGACCTGTTTACGTTGTTTCATTACACTAATAGTATTCGGTAACGTCATGTGATGGCATTCGACCAATGGAATTTCACATTGTGAGCAAAAATCATTGGGACACGGATGTGCGTATCTAGTCAATGCAGGATATGACAATTTGTTATCAGTCAGCAAGTATCCGGTCAAGGAATAGCGGATTACCTGATAATTTATTTCACATATCTAATGCTGTAGAAATATGTTGCGGATGCAGTCTGATCCGGATCTACACTGGTAGCAAAACTCGTAAATCCCAATTATCCAGTCACAGACACATATTCGGTCAATGTATAGCAAGTTGCATGGATGTTGAACTGCAGATGGCCATTTTTTCCCAGGACATGTATTAGATCAATGCATAACGAATTACCGGAAAACAATTCACTTACCTGATATTTACACTTATCGCAAAACCTGTAAGCCGTATTTCTCCAGTCAGATATTCAGTCAATAAATTATTTCACATACAGTCTACACTTGTTACCTCAAACTCGCTTAATAAGCCAAACTACTGATAACTCGAAATCAAATTCTTGGCTCAACATACATGTTTTCCTATATAATCACACTCGTTAGTTCAAATTTTCGTTAACTGAAAATATTTTCCTCAGTCCCCTGGACTTTGAGTAAACGAGTGTAGACTGTACCTACCTGATGTTGTAGGAATATGTTGAGTTGCAGCAGCCATTTCTCCCACTGTGGCCCCGACACGCCCACCCGCTTCTCACTGCTCACGTTGATGTTACCGAGGGGGTAGTTAGGGGGCAGCGTGGTCACGATCTCTATGGTAACCTCCTCCAGCACGTATGTGGCTACCACCTCTCTCGTTGTGGGCCGCGCCTTTATCTGTGAAAATGGTAAAATGTTTTTATGTGTGCACTTAATTACAACTCTGATTAAATCTTGTTTGCTGTTGTTTGTTTTAATTTACATTTTTCTTGATGAAATCATATTTTGACACCTCATGCGAATCATCTCAAATGGAGATGATTCTTATGTGCCGACATGTTGTTGTTTCGTAAAAAAATAAGTTACAAATGAAGAACAGCAGATGATGATATTAATTTTGTATGTTTAAATATTACATCTCTTATAAATAAATACCTGTGGCCCGTTTCACTACACTTCATACGACTAAGAAGTTTGTAAGTGCAAAATTATGATAGTCTGTAAATTTCACATTAGCAATGTTTTCTTGTAAACAATTATTGGATTTACATATATTGAGCATAGGCTGCGTTTGCAGCCTATGCTCAATAATTGTAAATCCATGAATTGAAATTTCAAAACGATCCTAAATTTACACTTACGAATATCTTAGTCGTACGAAGTTTAGTTAAACAGGCCCCTGTTTGGTGGCAATTGAAATTTATCTCCATCGCTGAAGTAGTAAGTTGATTTCAATGACTGAATGGAAACAGCATAGACCCTGATCATGCTACACAAGTCAGCCTATTGTGAATTCACACAACAATACTTACAGAAATGTAGTCCAGCTGAACGTCCGTCTTCTGTACCGACTGTATCTCAGCCGTACACAGCAGGTGGCTCACGTGCTTCGTCGTAAACCTGAAAGTGAATATAACAAGGGTATCATTATCACTGAGCTAATCCCCTTGCTGGCAGCCTTGATAATGACAAAAAAACAACAGTACCAGATCACGGTCCTTAAGCAAATTCTCCCAAAAATCCAGTGAGGTTCTAATATTCTTCTGGTGGCATCTAGCGGCTTCTTTCAATGATTGTTTGTTTATTGGTGTTTAACGGCCTATCAACAGCTATGGTCATGTAAGGCCGGGCCAACGGGTTCGATCCCGTTTTAACCTGCTGCATTGGGGGGAAAATCCCAAAATCAGAACGGAATATTTACATCGAGAAAAAATATATTCAGCCCTGAGATTAGAATAACCCGACCTGGTGCCAGGTCCATACCGTACCAAAGTCACTTGGCCCCTTCCCCTAAAATAGGATTACGAATAATCGTAATACTCATATAACGGGTATAACCAGGTTCTACTGTCACATACAAAATGCCAAAGACGTAAATGAGGGCCAAACCAGGTCTCCAGTCGGAATTCCGGTAAGGATGAAACCCGATCGTTAAATTACCCATCACATTCTCCCACCTGCCACCCACTTCTTTGAATGAATAACAAACAGTGTTTGCACTGATCAAACTACATAACTATAGTTTCTACTTGAAATCAAGCATGTACCTTTCGATATAGGCCACATTTTTCCTGACTAGTAGCCCATTTCATCAACATTACAAAGTATACTTTTCTAGCAAAGTATACTTTGAGGAAAGATTTTCAATTTTAGGATAAATTTATTAATTTTTATTATACTGAATTTATTACATTATCACAGCCAATTTTGGCTGTGATAATGTAATAAATTCAGTATAATAATTCTGCATAATTTTGATCATCAAATATATGCAGTCGTTAGTTCTATATGAAATAATGCATTTCAGGAAAAATAAATGATTACTCCCTCAAAGTATACTTTGCTAGAAAAGTATACTTTGCAATGTTGGTGAAATCGGCTACTGGTCCTTCCACCACTGATGCGCAACATCTTGACGACAGCAAAAAACGTGAAAGTGAATGGGTTTAACATCCCAGCAACAGCTATGGTCATAGAGACGGGACCATGGTATTTAAAAAGTTTCATACGGCAGACCAGTGGGATGGAAATACTACGCAAGTATTTTTCATGCCTAGAGTGAGGACTGAATTCACAACCTCCAGCATTGAAGTCCAATGCCATATCTCCTAGGCCCATCCCTATCGACGAAAGGAACTGTGAATTGTTTTGCCTCGACATGTGGTACAACTGATTTGCTGTTTTGTGTAAACCTGGCCATTTCTTACGGCCATTATATATAAACATTGCAAAAATCAGTATTTCTTTTTAGCCAAATTTAAGAATGAGCCTAATTTTGATTTCATGAAATTCTGTTGATTGTTAACAAACATCTTCCCTTTAGCAATTTAACATGGGGCTTTAGCATAGCAAATATTGCATGTACTTCTAATTTCGCAAATAAGGGACCAATTTTCAAATGTAACTTTTATTTTCTTAGTTCTTGGATCATTTCCAAACAATCTATGTTTTGGAGTAAATTTCCAAATAATGTTTTATTGACACATCTTCCTCTTCAACTTCTCCTTCGCCCATGTTAAAAAAAATCACAATAAAGTCAATATTGGACCCAGTTTTTAATCTTGAAAAATATAACGTTTTTTCAATATCTAAATATGTGTAATAATAGGCAGATTTTGTGAAACAGACAGTAAATGAATGCATGTCTACCAATCACCCCACGTACTTGTCGACGTAGGCAGCTGTTTTCCTGTCCTGATCCTTCCACCATTGGCGCACCATTGCGGGCATCGTCGTCAGGGCGGCCCGGTACAGGGAGCACGATAACTGCTGTATCTCGCTACTGCTCCCAGACGCTGGCAGAGAGAAAATAAGTTTATATGGGTCCCACTTATGGTGCATTTTAGCAAAATTGATTTTCATAATCGGTGATATTTTCTGTAAATCACGGCGCAAGTTGACAGAAATTTCAGAGCACATGAAACTGGAAATTTTGTCAACTTTCAAAATAATTTACAGGATTTACTGTATTTTTTCTCCCAAATTCTCAATATAGATGAAAATATTGCAAGATGACAAGGGAGGTAATTCCACATAAGTGTAAAATTATTATTTAACATATTTTTGATGGACGAAGGTTTTAAATATGTGTTCAATGGTGAGGTCAGTGTCGTCCGGTATAGGCAACACGATAACTACTGGATCTCGCTACTGCTTCTTGCCGCTGGGTGGAGAGAAAATAAGTTATGGACCACATTCACTTGTTTTTGAAAATCGGTGATTTTTTTGGTAAATCAAGGTGAACCTTGACAGAAATTTCAGAGCATTTGCAGAATTTAATTCACCAGATTCGAGTTCATAAAACATGAAAATATATGGTACCATACTTGGATTGTTATATCCTACCTTTGACAGCCATCCGAGGCTCATTGGAGAACATATTCCCGGGATTGTTTGGCATCAGTCGGAACAGGTGAAACATCAGTCTGTGTACGAAGCCCTGTGACTGTAGGTAAGCTGCATACTCTTGTCTCAACTGAAATTTTTCCGTCTGCTTTTTGTTTGTCCTTTTTTATCAAGAAAACTTGCTTTGTCAGCACATTATAATCATCTTCATCGAAGATGATTCTAATGTGCTGACAAAACAATTTTCACTGGTAAATAAGACAATCTTATTTGGCAGCAGAGGAAACAAATGGAATATCAGTCTGTGTACAGAACCCTAGGATTGTAGGTAGGCTGTGTAGTCCTGTCTCAACTGTAATACATGTGAAATTGTGGTTGCCCGTAAATGGTGGGAAATGATATTGTCGTCTGCTGTGGTTTCGTAGTAGCATCAGTCGGAACAGGTGGAACATCAGTCTGTGTGTAGAGCCCTGAGACTGTAGGTAAGCTGCGTATTCCAGTCTCAACTGAAATTATGTCGTCTGCTATTTGTTTTTCTGTCTGTTGTATTTTTTCTTTTCTTTTTTATTTGATCATTGAAACATGCTACTGCTACTCAGCACATTAGAATAATCTTCATCTCATGTTGCTGAGAAATGAGACAATTGTACTTGGCAAGTGAGGAAACAAGGGCATCGTTATCACTATTATAAAGCTAATCCCATCGCTGACATCCTCGATAATTAAAAAGGATTATTTTTTTTTTTAAAAAAAACGTTAACATTTTTGCCTTTAAAAATACAAACAAGGTGAACATGAATGCATAGGATGGAAATATGCATGATGACAAATAAGCATATGAAATTTCCAGCCAATCCGACTTACGGTAAAAGAGATAGGAGGTAGCTGATGACTTTAACGCAAATCTCAGACACACACACAGACAGATGCACAGATGAACGGACGGACAGGCGGGCGACTATGTACCCCAAAATTGTTTCCGATGGTACATAACAACAGAACCAGCAGCATGACCTACTTGGGCGGGGGCGCTGCGGAAGTAACACAGCACCAGTTTCCATGACAACAGGTAGCCCATCGTGTGGTGGTACTCGGGACAGTCTGGGGTCACCTCGTGACATCCGTCCACCTCGACGTCCAGTAGAAGGTCATCCAGGATGACTGACCCCTCCATCATCACCGTCAGTAGGGAGGTCGGGGGGCTTCTGAAATGTACTACATGTATTAATTAACATACGAGACAAGCCATATATGAAATCACATGGCAAATGAGTCCAAACAAGGCAATTACAGATTTCCTCATATTAAACAGGAACTTCATCGTCTGGGGGGCGTCTCACTAAACTTCGTACGACTAAAATGTTTCTAAGTACATGTAGATTTCAATTGATGGATTTACATTTATTGAGCATAGGCTGCATATGCAGCCTATGCTCAATAAATGTATATCCAATAATTGTTTACAAGAAAACACAGTTAATGTAAAATTCACAGACTATCATAATTTTGTACTTTAGTTGTACGAAGTTTAGTGAAACGGGCCCCAGCAATGTTAGTGATCATAATGACCCTACTAGATGCCACATTGCGAGAAAAAATACAAAGTCCTGTCTACAAGTAACATCCGGGTTCATTTGCATACAATCAGTTCCCAACATAGCTAACCAGAGACAAACAAAAACTTTAACGCAAATCTTACGCAAATACGAAAACTCTCTACCCATTCAGAGCTCCAGATAAGCTGCGTATTTGCTTAAACACCCAATTGAAATTGTCAAAAACCCAAATGAAATAAGAAGTATGGTAGCGAGTATCAAAAAGCAATACAAAAATTGTGGTACCTTTATCATGCTCCAGAAAACAATAAACAGACCACACATAGAGCAATTCTTTTCTTATTTTCCATGAAAACACATCTTGGTATTTTATTAGAATTGTCTCCAGGAGACAATTCTCATGAAATGCCAAGACATGTTTTCATTTTGAAGCAAACTATTCAATAACTGCTGTCTGTTGATGTGTAAACAGTGGTGTGATGTTATTTTACCCAATTAAAATTTTGAAATACAGTCGAGCACCAGTATCTCAAAGTCGAAGGGAGATCGTATTTTAGTCGAAATAGGACTAGGTTCGAGATACCGAGGATGTGACATGGTCAAATATTTTCGCAAAAAAATATAAAATCATGTTACCCATCACATCACGAGTAAACAATATAGGAATAATGAAACAAAACATGTGTTGCTTTTATTATTTTATATACCAATTACTTGACAAACAACAATATGAACATTACATACATTATATACATGTATTCAATAGACAATATGTCACTAACTAACAAGGAAATAAAGTTGTGTTTACATAATGAGTAGCGTATAATACATGAAACAGAAAAGTACAGGTTTTAAACGAAACGAAAATGACACCGTCACTCGCAGTCAGGTTTCGTGAAGAAGTCCTTGATCGTCCCTTGCTTCGTACACCGGCGTCTATACAGCTGTGTGAAGAATGCTGTGGACTTTGACAGGGCGTTAAGAATGTCATGTGGCACGTCGTGATATGCTTAATGAATCGTGTCAAACACTCAAACAAATCGAGGTGGACCAATTAAGCAGACAACCCGAGGCAGGTGTGAATTTATTTTGTTTCGTCTGATAATGGATTTTGAAAATTGATCTTGGCAGCCAGGCGCTTAGGTGATTTACCCAAGTGTTTATGTGATCGAGATAGCGAAGTGATTTTTAACGTCTTTTTATACGAAGGGGACAGAATGAACAGTCGAGATAGAGAACATGTTCGAGATAGGGCATGTTCGAGATAGCCGAGGAAATTTACATTAAACAAATAAGGATATAATTCGGGACTTTAGCGAATCATCGAGATAGGGGATACCATCGAGATACTGACGTTCGAGGTACTGGTGCTCGACTGTACGCAATTGCTTCACAAATGATGGTGTGACAATACTCAATTACTAATTCCTTATCTGGAGCCCTGCCCATTGACATACTTTGTCTGCCGGGGGGTATAACCAGAGCCAGGATACACATTTTCTGCCATCGGAGTGACATACCACAACGTGAATGTCAATGATTGTAATATTGGTATATACCTTTGGGTGACCTCCTCCTGACCCCCAGTAGCGCCCTCTGTCGTCGACTTGTCCTCCTGGTCAGACTCGGGTAACTCTGGCATCACACTGTAACAGACACAACAGGCTATTGTCTCTTGATATCAGGTTGATTAAGCGTGTAGGAAAGGCTGGGAAACGTGTAGGAATTACGAGGTTCACCGAGGAATTCCTACCGTTTCCGAGACGAGCCAAGTAACAAACTCATCCTCGTCATATTTGAGTACTTCTGGCATCACAGTGTAACCGACAGATGAGGCTAGTGTCTCTTGATATCAAGTTTATTAAATGAGGAATTTGGAGGTTTGCCGAGGAGATTTTACCATGTCCAATAGGAGCTAAGTTATCAACTTGTCTTAAATGGGTAACTCTGGCATCACTCTGTAACAGACACATCAGGGTAGTCTCCCTTGATATTAGGTTGATTAAGTGATGTTGGGAAACGTGTAGGAATTCCAAGATTCACAATGGAATTCCTACCGTTTCCAAGACAAGCCAAGTAACCAAGTCATATTTGGGTAATTCTGACATCACACTGAACATATACATCATGCTGGTGTCTCTTGATATCAGGTTTATCAAGTGAGGCTGGGAAATGGCACTATTGCTAGGAATTTCGAGGTTTGTCGAGTATGAGATATCCAAGATTATCATGCCACATACTCACCCAAATATCGCGGCATTTGCGCAGCAAAACCGCAAATATTTTTAGGTTAGTTCCATATTGAACCATCATTAACAAAGGCATCGTTATCAGTAAGCCAATCCCATCTTTGGCAGCCTTGATAATAATTTTTGCCTTACAAACAAGGTGAACATAAGTCCTCAGTGACCTTGACCTTGGGCGATCGGGTGTAGGTCATATGCAAAACAATGCACCATCCCTAGACACACATTGTGACCAAATATTATCAAAATCGGTGAAGCGGTTCATGAGTTATTGAAAACTGAAAGGTGTTCCTAACGAACATACATACATGGACTAATGCTATATCCCCTCTTGCGAGGGGATAATAACATACCGGTCAAGGATGCAGAAAGCGGAGATCTGCACGGCTCTATCCCTGGCAAGCAGTAACACGCAGACGTGGTTCATGAGGGTCTGTAGACCGTCTGGCAGGGGAGACAAATCTCCCGCTATCAACAGGGGAGGTAACTTGTGGTCGAGCACCTTCTGTTTTGGGGTGTGGGATACAGCCTGGCACACCGCAGATAGGACCAAGGTGTCACTGCCAGTGTTGGACTTTGCTTTCAAATCATCTGTAAACAAAGTAACATGAATAAAGTCGTAAGTCAGATCATGGCCTACATATGAGGCACGCCATGTGGTTTTGTACATGTGCGATATTTCATGAAAAATATTTACAAAATTCATGATAGTTTCCATAAATGACGTCGAAAGTTGGCGAAATTTTCATAGCAATGTACTATTGAATTCCAGATATGCTATGAAAATGTTGTCATCTTTCAACGTCATTTATAGTATTTCATGAAAGATCGCATGGCATGTCCCATATGATATTGGACATGCCAATAATAAAATATAGATCCTAGACAGAGAAAATGGAGTTTATGATGTGTGCAGCCAGCATAGCACAAGTTCAATCTGTTTAATCTGCAATCTGATCAGCGCCTACACTAGTCATCAATGGAACATTGTTTATGCCCCTTAATAACTGGGGGCCGATTCACTAAACTTTGTACGACTAAAACAGCCTTTGCTCAATAAATGTAAATCCAATAATTGTTTACAACAAAACAGTATTAATGTGAAATTAACAGACTATCATAATTTTGAACTTACGAACATTTTAATTAAGTGAAACGGCCCCAGAATAGCTCAATCATTGCATATTGTGATCATGACCTATACTGTCCATAAATGTCCCACGGTCCATTTTCTCAAACATACATGCACAGGCCGATCTCAAACACTGCATACCCCTCGACATACTTCATATAGAAGTGATACTTACCCTGCAGCCTCAAATACAGCGGCAGGAGAACACTGTATGCAGATTCACTGAAGAATTCCTGCCATTCCGTGACGATGTTGGGCGGGTACCCCTCTGACTTGTCTCCCATCCCCTGTAGGTAAGAATACACCAAATGAGGATGTAAACTGCCAAGGGGATGTGAAAAGGGTGTCCAGTACAAGATAGATGGTGATAATAGATGCAGTTTGCCTGCAGAACTTTATCAACTGTTATACAAATTTGCTCAAGAAACATGAAATTTTGGCCCCATTTTCATGCACATTGTACGATATGTAATACATACTTGAACATGATGGTCACGCGATATAAACAGTGTGGCGGCCTGTGAAAAGCTCATACAGTGATTAATTAACTGATTGGGAGTTTTATATCCTTTCATAACACTAGGGTGGTCAAGAAATTGGATTTTAAAGTGAACCAATGTTTTGTTTTGTTTTGACTCGGTGTGAACATGTTGCAAGTTATGTAAAACAACAATATGTGTGAAGATAGTAGCAGAGAACAGACATGTGTGTGTGACAGGATAAATGGGGCTTATGGGATTTGTGACAAGAGTAGATCCTGATTGAATAGCACACTCGTGTAGCCTGATAATGGTCTATGTTGCTTGTTAGAAGCATTACAGGAATGCGAACATTGATGAAATGATGAACAGTACAGATCATGATCAGACTGTGCGGATGCACAGGCTGATCTGGATCTGCACTGGTCGCAAAACCCATAAGCCCCATTTCTCCAGTCACAGCCATATATTTGGTGTATTTGATTTAGGAACATAGTAAAAATGAAAGTGTATGGGTTTAACGTCCCAGCGACAGTTAAGGTCATATAGAGACGGGACCACAGTTTAAAGTCTCATCCGACACACCAGTGAGATGGAAAGTATTTTTTGATGCACTATGCAAGGTTTGAACCCACAACCTCCAGATTGGAAGTTAGGTGTTCTATCCCCTAGGCCACAACCCATCTTAAGCAACATAGTAAAACAAAGTAATGTGTGCTCACCTGCACACAAACAGCCACCTCCGATAGCAGGTCACATACGGACACAGCGAGGCACTGAATAGCTGTGGACGTCAGGAGGCCAGATTGCGATTCTTCCAGTGTCTGTGAATAAATGAATAAACAATTGTAACTTGGTTAACGCTTTCAACACCACAGGCCTGTACAGTGGTATTGGCAAATAGTGTAGATCCAGATGAGCCGGCTCGTGACGAGCCGTCTCATCAGGATCTGCACGTTTTGCAAGTAATTTTGACATTTTCGAGAACAAAAACAACCTTTCCATAAATGGACTAGTCTGAAAGTCATTTTGTGACAATTGGATTGGTCCCGAAATTAACATATAAAAAATACATTCCACTAATTTAGGGGTGAAACGGTTAAAGTGACTGAGTCTCAGATGATGTCTCAGATATGCAATAAGTAGTGAGTATCAATAAGCAATGAAAAATTTACGGTATCTTTATCATGCTACAGAAAACAATAAACAGACCACAAATATAGCATATTTTCTTATTTTTCCATGAAAACACATCTTGGTATTTCATTAGAATCGTCTCCAAGGAGACGATTCTAATGAAATGCCAAGATGTGTTTTCATTTAGAAGCAAACTATTGAATACGTGCGGTCTGCTGATGTGTAAACAGTAGTGTGATTCTATTTTACACAATTAAAATTTTGAAATACCCAATTGCTTCAGAAATGATGGAGTGACAATACTCAATTACTAATTCCTTATCTGGAGCTCTGGGAAACCGTGGTAAACACAGGAGATGATTTTCCTTGGCATAATTTTCGTTATACATATACCAGTAAGAAAAATTGTGAAATTTCTTCTTTATTTTTTGTTGTTGCGTTAATACTAGTTATTTTTCAGTATTATAAACATTGTTTTTAGCAATCCCCAATTTTTTGCAGGCGACTTATACCGTAAGTACAATTAGGTTCATAAATATGGTACAAATATACACTGTACATCATTTTCGATGTATATCGGAGACCCAGTGCCTTTAATTCTTTCAACCCTTAACAGACGGGAACAATATATTTTGCCTGCTGCATTTTCATATACGTCTTATTTCTTAATGCATACATTTTCTGGTAGCACATGAGAAGCGTCTCCAATGGTGACAATTGTCAAGTGCTGACAAAGCATGTTTTGTTGACAGCAGACAACACAGCCAGGCGCCGCCAAATGGCCGAGGATGTTAGTATGTGTGCTTGTGATTTTTTCAGTGAATAAACGATCGGAGACATGGCTCGGTCGTTCTTTTGTGACCTTTCAACACTGCTGGAGGGCCATATACAGACTCTTGTCACATTTTACTCAATATTTCAATATTTTTATCACTACACACGGTGTTCAGCTGCAAGATAAATATTAACTGAGGGACTTTGCGAGGTCTCAGTACCCTCAGAAATCAGTAAACTTGTTTAACAAATATCATATTAAATCACCACTCATGTATAAATAAGATCCTTTATTTATTTATATTTATTATTTTTTATTTATTATACTAATTAAACGAGCCGACTGATTTCATAAGAAACTCGGCATAGCCTCGCTTCTTATGAAATCAGTAAACTTGTTTAATAAATATCATATTAAATAATCACTCATGTAAGATCCTATACTTTTTATTGATTATGATTTACCTGGATCCATGAGACGAGCGAGCACATGACAAAGTCCCAGTGTTTGGTGGTCAGTGTGTCAGCGGGACACCACACTATATAGGCAAGGAATCTCGCCACCTCCGCATTGAATAGCACCTCATACCCTGGCGACTTGCTGATATCACTGGAATAACATATTGATTGGTTGGTTGGTTGCTAGGTAGGTAGGTTGGTTCGTTGGTAGGTTGGTTGGTTGGCTGGCTGGCTGGCTGGCTGGCTGGCTGGCTGGCTGGCTGGCTGGCTGGCTGGCTGGCTGGCTGGCTGGCTGGCTGGCGGGCGGGCGGGCGGCGGGCGGTATGGAGGGAGGGAGGGCGGGCGGTCAGGCATTTGGTCGATCGATCAATTGATCAAATGATCAATCAATCAATTTATTACGGTTTTGCGTCATCTTACACTCTTGTTGAGGTAATATGTGGCACTGACGTAGAAATGGGGCTTCTGGAATTTGTCACCATGTAGCTACAGATAAAATATCACACTCCTGTAGACTGTGAACGATCTATATTGCGTGTTAGTAGCATGGCAGGTGTTTAATTGAACAAATGGAGAACACTGCAATTCCTGATCAAGACTGTGCAGATGTGCAGGCGGATCTGGATCTACACTGGTCGCAAAACCCACTAGCTCCATATCTCCAGTCAGTCACAGCCATAATTAAGCAGTTAACTCTTAACATGTAACCAATAGAATATGCACTGTTCGTGAGTATTTTCTTTCTACGACAGACGTTTCAGTGATAGAAGGGCGAACAGGGCAAATCCTGATCAGACTGTGTGGACTGTGACATCTGTATTTTAGCGCATCAAAATAGCTCCATGAGCAGGAGAACCAGGAAGTTTTATAATCATAGGCACAAAAGTACATACCAGCTATACAACAGAAGGTTCCAACTTACAAAATCATGCAGTTTGAATGGCCTCGACCAATTAAATTAAATGAACTGAATGGGGTTTAACGTCCCAGTAACAGCTTACGGACGTGACCACAGTTTAAAGTCTCATCCGACAGACCGTTGGGATGGAAATACTATGAAAGTGTTTAATGCCTTAAGGTAGGTTTTGAACTCACAACCTTCAGTATTGAAGTCCGGTATTCTACCAGAGCCACAGCCAATCCCCTGAACAATTAAACTTCCTGATTGTATGATAACAGTACATGGTCTGTAATTATATCAGCATGGGCCCGAAAGTACCATACCAGCGATACAATAGAAAATTCCAAATGTGAATACAAAATCATGAAGTTTGAGTGGCCGAGACTGAACACAGCCCAGCCTCGACCATCAACCTTCATGATTTTGAGTATATCAACCTTCATGATTTTGAGTATGAGAACCCAACTAGATGCTCAGAAAGTTTAATAAGCAAGGGCCCAAGAGTATCATACCAGCTGTACAATAGGAGGTTCGAAATTCAAATACAAAATCATGAAGTATGAATGGCCGAGACTGAGCACAGCTAATTTCGACCAATCAAACTTCATGATTTTGAAAATTAGAACCACCTAAATTCTCAAAAAGTTTAATAAGCAATGGCCCAGGAGTGTCATACCAGCTGTAAAATACAAGATTCCAAATTTGAATACAAAATCACGAAGTTTGAATGGCCGAGACCGAGCACAGCTCAGACTCGACCATCAAACTTCATGATTTTGAGTATGAGAACCAACTAGATGCTCAGACACAGGAATACCATACCAGCTAAACAATAAGAGGTGGTCCGTCTCGTCTTTCCAGGAAAGGACCTGGTCCAGTGTACCAGTCAGCAGGTCTGCAGCCTCCTTCTGGTATGTTTCCATGGCAACGGCACCATATTTGGTTATCACTGACAGTAGGCCGATACCGCCTGAAAGAATGTACGAGACACGCCCTGTGACTTTGTACCTAAGAACATGTGCGATTTTTCATGAAATATGTTTACAGATACTGCAATATTTTCTGTAAATGACGAAATATTCAAATCAAATGTAGAATTGAACTCCGCATTTGCTGTGAAATTTGCATCAACTTTCAACATTTGTTACGGAAAATATTGTAAATGCTGTGAATATTTTTCATGAGATATTGTACATGTTCTTGAAAGGACATATGTGATTGGTCATTACAATGCCATGGCAACAGTACAATATTTGGTTATCGGGCCAATACCGCCTGAAAGAACATGACATGATTGGTCATGAAAAACAGCTGCGGATGTGTTAATAAATGGACCATCAGAGGCGAAAAGCAACCTATCCATGGAATATTTTCCAACATCGGCTGTCAGTGTAAATGTTGTTATAAAATTAAATTTTGCACTAAAAAACTTCTTAATCTTACAAAGTTTAGTGAAATGGGCCCCAGGATTTGAAAATGTTTAAACTGTTTGAATATTAACCCTTAGAATGCGGGAAACAAAAAGTGTCATCTGCTGTTGTTTAATATTTTGTCTTTGTTCTCAGTAAAAATATGGTTTGGTAACACTTTAGAATCATTTCCATTGGAAATGATTCTAAAGTGTTGCCAAACTATGTTTTCTTGATAAACACTGAAATTAAAACATAAGCAGCAGACGACAAAATTTAATTCAGCATTGTAAGCGTTAATAAATACTAACCATCAAGTCTGGTTATAGATTGTAGCGGCAAACTGAGTAACCTAGCAACCATGATCTCTGTCAAGGTCATAACATCACTGGCCGTCATATACTCGACTGTACTGTGCAACATATACACCGTGCCTTCAGTGAGGTCTCGGCATCTATAATGAGAAAAAGATGACTTGTGAATTAATTGTCATTTGCATAAATTTGCTTAATTCATGTCAATATTTAACCATGACTATGCTGTCAGAATTAACTTTTGTCGTCTGCCGGAAATTTTACTTTCAATATTTCTCGACAAAAAACCTGTTTTGACAGCGCATGAGAATCGTCTCTACTGGAGTTTTGTTAAAAAAAAAATTAAAGGCAAAAATGAAAAACAGCAGACGACAATTTCCATTTCCAGCGTAGTGAGGGTTAAACCTCCATAATGCATAACCAAATTTAAACTATGGAATAGAATTTTCAACATTTACTTTGTAATCAGATAATGTTAGAACTTCTGCACTTCTGCTTTAATAAGGGTTTGTGTGTCTGTATGGTATCTCTGGAGAAATGCGACTGGAGAAATGTAACTTATGGGTTTTGCGACTAGTGTACATCCAGATCAGCCTGTGCATCCGCAGTCTGATCAGAATCTGCACCGTCCACCATTCCATCAATTAAATACGCGTCATGATTCTAACAACGAATACAGATCGTTATCATGCTATAGGAGGGTGCTAGGTATTTGATCAGGAGGTATACTGATCACAAATCCCATAAGCCCCATTTCTTCTGCAGTCACAGCCACATAGTATCATCATACACATGGTCGCTAGCTTATTATGCTTGCAAATAACATTATCTATTGTATATTCGGACACTATTTGTTTTGGGAAACCCCTCAAACAAATTATATCCAAATGCATAATTATTGTGATAAACAAGTACACCTATACTAACCGTAAATATTTGGACAATCCTTGCTGTGAGAAAACATATATGAGACACGCCATGTGATTTTGTACCTTTGGACATCTGCGTAATTTCATTAAATACGTTTACAAAATTTACAACATTTTTCATAAATAAAGTCAAAAGTTGACAAACTTTTCAGAGTACATGCGCATGTACTCTAAAAATTTTGTCAACTTTTGACGCCATTTACGGAAAATATTGTAACATTTGTAAATGTATTTCACAAATTACGCAGATGTCTGAAGGTACAAATCACACGGCGTGTCTTATTTATATTATTATGTTAATGTGTGCTTCCAAGAATAATTTTGTCCAAATATTTAGGGGTTTTACCGTACTATAGGAATGAATGGCCTTTTTGTGGAATTTATCGGGGTATAAACTTGGAAAAGCCACTTTCGCAATTGGCGATAAAAATAAACAATTGGCAATAAAAAATTACAATAATGAATTTTCGAGAAAAAAAAAATAACATTCTTTTTTTCGAAAATTGTAATTTTTATCGCCAATTGTTTATTTTTATCCTATTGGTTATTATAGGAATGAATGGAAATTTTGTGGAATTTATCGGGGTATAAACTTGGAAAAGTCGCGGGAATACTGGACGAAGGCCGGAAGGCCTCGTCCAGTATTCCTGCGACTTTTCCAAGTTTATATCCCCGATAAATTCAATAAAAAGGCCATTCATTTCTTATAATTCCAGCATTTGAAATAAACTCATCAAGAAAATGTGTTTATTTTCCGTTTTCTTCAGAATTATTTTAACTGCGCCTCACGGTTACGGAAAGTAGTTCGGCGTGGGAGTTTACTGGGATATAAATTTTGGACAGAGACTTGCTACGGGCCAATCAAATGTTAGGGAATTGTGTAAATATTTTTGTGCTGGAATTATTCACCCTTATACATGTTCACACGGTCAAATTAGGATCTACTCTTTTTGATGTTGGCAAAATCTACAGAGGTGACTGACTTGCATAGATACACAGGAAGATTTCGGGCTACACTGGTCACCAATGATGAAACGTCCTTTTCTCCCGGGGATAAAATATGCAAGAACCTACTACTTTGGAGAGGATTTCAGAAAGTGTTAGCTTTCAATCCAATCCACATCACTATCATGTACGTGCTTGTTTTCAAATAGGGTAACAATATGTTTAATTTATTTACTTAATAGTGTTTAATGGCCTGTCAATAGTTAAGGTCATTTTAGGCCGGATTAAATCCTATATTTCACCTGCTGTGATGGGGGGAAAATCCCAAACTCTGAACTGAATGTTTACAGAAAAAACAAGAAATGCGTCTTGTCGAACGCGGATGCCACCTGCAGCATATTTGAGAAACTGTGACAAATTGGTTAACCGAAAAGTGTGACGGACGGACAGATGGACAGACAGACAACAGACGGACAGACAGACGGATGGACGGACGGACGGACGGACGTACATACTAGAGCTACATTGTGGGGTTCCTAACCCTAACCTATCCTAAATCAGACCCCGTAAAGATCAATCAGACATAAAAAACAACCCCATAAGAGTAAATAACCCCACAAGAGCAATTCATAACGGGGTTAAACACGGAATCAGCATCTCTTAACAAGTCCATCACTGTGTGGTTAACCTCACAATGTAGCTCTCGTGTGTACGGACGGACAGACAGACGGACGGTCCAAACACAATATGCCACCCGTTTCTTCGAAACCCGGTGGCATAAAAATATATTCAGCCCTGATATTAGAATAACCTGACCTGTAGCCGATTTCATCAACATTGCAAAGTATACTTTGAGGGAGTAATCATTTATTTTTCCAGAAATGCATTATTTCATATAGAACTAACGACTGCATATATTTGATGATTAAAAGTATGCAGAATTATTATACTGTATTTATTACATTATCACAGCCAAAATGGCTGTGATAATGTAATAAATTCAGTACAATAAAAATTTATCCTAAAATTGAAAATTTCTCCCTCAAAGTATACTTTGCTAGAAAAGTATACCTTGCAATGTTGGTGAAATAGGCTACTGGTGCCAAATTCAGAGTCACTTAGCCCCACTCCCTAAAGTAAAAGTAATACACTTAGTATTAATCTTACTACTCTTATAATGGCTATAACCGGATTAAACTCTCATGTAGTAAGAAAGGCAAAAATCTACCCGAGGCCAAACCAGGGATATCAGGAATCCGGTAAAGATGAATCCCATTCGCATGCTACCAATCAACTGCCAATATCTGACATCAAAACCAAGAGCATACCTGTCTATAACAGGTGATAACTGGACTGTGTGCTTGTTGTCTGAGGCATGGCTTATCATGGACAGAAGGGGACCCAGACACAACGAGATCCCAGGCTCATCCGCCACTCTGGAATAGATAATACAAGGATTGAATTTATCAAGTAACAAGCCTTATATTGGCCAATTAAGTCCTGCTGACAACATAATATCGTATCAGGTATTGACCCGATATGAATATATGGGTTATAATGAATTGAAAACCGACATTCCATTGATCGAAATTGTCACATGAAATTACTGAATGACATCAGTGAAATGATGTAATGCAAACAAGTCTGCGTTCTTTTCAACAAAAAATATTTTATATTTGACCATCGGCTAGTATAAAAGTGTAGCGGTCTAAGGGTTAAACTTGACACCAGCATACACTTGTCTCGTATTCCATATTCTGAAACATTAACCAGTTCACCCCTAAGTAACTGACATGGACTATATATCATGTCAAGTTTGAGAATTTCGATTCTGCAGAAAAGGGGGTAATTTTGTAAAAAATAAAAAATATCGCAAATGGTGAAGATCTTGATGAGACGGCTCGTTACGAGCATTGTTTGCAAATATTAGGAAAGAGGTCTCTCGTGTTGAAAGGGCTAAATCTTGTTTTGGGGCACTAACAAAATGGAAGCCGATGAACATAGAAAACGTACTTGCTGAAAGCTATCTCCCAAACTACAACCCGTTCCCGCCCACTCAGTCTCTGTACAAGTGTTCTGACTGTCGATGATAATTCCTCCGTTGCCTGCATCACCGATGGGAATGTTTTCACCTGCAAACATGGCAAATTACATGTACAGTGTACACCTGCTTACTCAAAGTCCAAGGAACCGACGAAAATACTTTGAGTTAGCGAAGTTAGAGTTGACAAGAGTTACTGTATAGGAAAACATGTAATTGGGACCACAACATTGACTTCGAGTTATCAGTAGTTTGACTTAAGAAAATTTGAGGTAACGAGTGTTGTCAACTTCGAGATAACGAGAATTACCTGTACATGTACCAGTGATTCTATATTTTATGTACATCAGGGGCCCGTTTCACTAAACTTTGTACGACTAAAATGTTCGTAAGTGCAAAATTATGATCGTCTGTAAATTTCATATTAACAATGTTTTCTTGTAAATAATTGTTGGATATACATTTATTGAGCATAGGCTGCATATGCAGCCTATGCTCAATAAATGTAAATCCATCAATTGAAATTTGCAGACGATTCTAAATTTGCGTTTACGAACATTTTAGTCTTAAGAAGTTTAGTGAAACGGCCCCCTGGTGTCCCGGTGTAATTTACTGACAAATCACACAATTTATAAGGAATTTTTTTTTTTCAGTAAAGAAACCATGTATAATACCAATCCATTAAGAAAAGAGTATTTACAATTCTTGTTATGTGTGTTTAGTTATTATTTTCTGTTGTTGGCATACGTGTGGTGCACCAACTGGGCATGTCCCGGTCATCATTCAGCACAGTTCACAAGCCCGTAATTCTCAAATATTGTCCATTTGTACTTTACTATACATTGCATCTGAATTAAAATATTTTAACATTTACATTAAACTTATTCTGCAATAAATTTGCCTTTTGTTGTAAAAAATACTGACATTAATGCATCTGTCCCGAGAAATCGAATCATTACCGTTACACTGAACAAAAAATGTAAAATCAGAGTAACCTCCCTTTCCTACTCTCAGCTACTAATGCAATGAACACTGTTTATGCGTGCGCAATTTATAAATAAACACGGTGGCAACACAACTTAAGTCATTGCCGAGAACGATGCCGGTCTGTATTCATAATTTTAAGGTTACACATTACATGCATCATTACCGTTCGGGGTTTATACACGTCCATATGTATGTAGGTCGGCTGAAACCAAAATGGGTGGATAGACACACTTACAACGTTGTATTTGCATATTCTACCTTCATGATGTGTTGAATACAGAGGGGTGAAAAATGGGAGTTTTTAAAGAAAAATCATTACCGTTACGGTAATTTCCGTTACAAAATTGTGTAACGGTAATGACGATCGTGTAACGGCAATGATAAATTACCATACTAACCAGTCAGTTCATGCGTCAATTAGATATAAACCATGTCCCATCAGTTGTCAGTCAGTAATGGCACATTTATTCAGACCTACAACATTTATATATCAGGATTTAATTAGTAAAAGCTCTGGAACAACAAAAAAAACAGACACAGCTTCGATGAGTGTGGGTTTCTATTGGCAATCACATTAAAAGTAAACATTAACTTGAAGTTATATTGTACAGCATATGCAAAGTATAAATATGTTTGTTATATATGCTGTATTAGTATTTTAAATAAATGGAGTCATTACCGTTACATTTTGTCATTACCGTTACATAAATCATTTCCGTTACGCCCATATTTTTGGAGGCTGTGCTATTAATTAAATGTAGCTTTATAACGATGTTTGGTACATGTGGTAAAACACGGCATTCTGTTACATGCCAAGCTATTTTGTTTTGTTTAACTTTACTGATTCGTATTAAATACATGTTGTTGGTTTACCATAAACGAGAAATTCTACGACTTGCTACTAAATTGCTCTGTTTCAAACTACAATTAGCTTACCATATTCTTGACACTTTTCTTAATAAATGCCCCTTCAGTTTTATGTTTTATGCTGTTGAAAAGAAAAAAATGTAAATGTAAAGCTATATTTACGTCATGTAAATGTACGTAATGGAAATGACATGTCCGAGACCCCCGGTCCCCTGAAGTGGAAATAAAATATATAAAATGATAAGAACAATTGGCTATACTATTATAAATGTAACACCTGGACTGTCATCCAATGGAATAAACACAGTTTAATGAATTATTGGTTCTATCTCGAAACTAGAAAAACGGCACCAAGATGTGCATAAAATATAGAATCACTGGTACATGTATATTTTTTCTTTATTATTAAAAATAATACAAGCTATAACACTCAGTACTGTGATCAGCAATTACCGTGTGATATAAAGTATATGTTACAAGTACATATACAGCTATCAGTGGCCGTTGCATGGTCTGAAATGTCTGTCACGAATGTGGTGTTTCTGCGGGCGTTTCATTGATGAAATGGCAAACAGTGCAGATTCTGATCAGACGTGCGGATGCACAGGCTGATCTGGATTTACACAGGTCATAAAACCCATTGGCCACACTTCTCCAGCCAAAACCACATTTTAGTGACAGAATTGTGAACAGCATAGTACCTGATCAGACTGCGCGGATGCGCAGGCTGATCTGGTGCTATGCTGATCAGATTGATTACATTATAAGATCCCTTTACGATTCCAGTGTACTTACAACTGTGTTCACATCTTGGCAAAGCTGAACAACAGTCTGACCCTTGACACAGTCTAACAGGAAGTTCAATCTCTCAGCTGACCAATCAACTGTCTTCATACTCGTTTCCACGACAACATCAGCTCTGCCATCTTGCGCAACACTCGTCTCGTCTGTTAAACTAGTTTCCAAGGAGACAGCAGTGCTGCCATCTGGTGCAGAACAGTGATTGGCTGTGGACCTTGTGTCAGCAGATGACAGTTTGAGCAACAGAGAGTTGTAAAGGGAGGTAAACAGTGTCTGTGTGGGGAATGTGTAGGTGGCAGCAGACGGTGGTAGACTTGAGTAACAGCCGGATACACATAGATACTGCCAGACCTGTGGTAAATAAATGGGAGAGGTATATACCTTTGCTGTGTTCCCCCATTTCAACCCTTTTCAACAATACAGACCTCTTTAGTGTTTTCAAACAGTGTAAATCCAGATGAGCCGGCCCATAACAAGCCGTTTCACAAGGATCTGCAATTTTTTAAATTAATTTTCAGGAAAAACTAGATTTGTCAGTAAGCGAGGCTTACGGAATACCCCCCGCGTGGGCCCAGGTACCCCTAAATATGTAAAATTTTCCAAGTGTGGGCTTGTGACCTTGACTCTGGGCTTAGCGGGTGTGGCACGAACGTGAATGTGAAGCAGATCCGAGCAAGGAAATAGAAGTTATAACCAATTTCTCTGATGTTAAGTTTTGTAAAGAGACTAATTATGTGATCTTGACCTTGGGATCAGCGGGGATATGTCACAGCATGATAGTAGAGCCTCAGAGGAATGCATGCATGAAATATTAAGAATTTTAGATGAAGTTATAACATATTTCTCTGATGTTAAGTTTTGTAAAGAGACCATGTATTTGACCTTGACCTTGGGATCAGCGGGGGTTGGATGGTTGTGGATTTGGCACAGCATGGTAGTAAAGCCTTACAGGAATGCATGTGTGAAATATTAAGCATTTTAGATGAAGGAAATAGAAGTTATAACAATATTTCTCTGATGTTAAGTTTTGTAAAGAGACTAAGTATTTGACCTTGACCATGGGATCAGCGGGGGTTGGACGGTCGTGGATTTGGCACAGCATGGTAGTAGAGCCTTACAGGAATGCCTGTGTGAAATATTAAGTATTTTCGATGAAGGAAATAGAAGTTATAACAATATTTCTCTGATGTTAAGTTTTGTAAAGAGACTAAGTATTTACAGACCTCTTTAGCAAACAGTGTAGATGACTTTTGGCAAGTAATTTTCAGAAAAAAACACCCCCTTTTCATAAATGTATTAGCCTGAAAATCATTTTGTGATGAATGGATTGATCGGAAAATTAACATATCAAAGTCCATTCCAGTTATTTAGAGTTGAATGGTTGAAACTCAAGCACTGCATAAAGATGTTTGAGCAAAGGGGAACTATATTGGTATGTTTATACACTATTACCAGATTACTCGATTGACTATTACCTAAACTTGCAGGAAGATCATCATTATGCTGTAACTTGTCTTGTCTTCCTTTATCAGTTATCTGAAATACTCAATAACCCCACTCCATCCCTCTGACCCCCCCCCCCCCCACCAATACATGCCACATGCTATCTGTTCTACACCAACATACATTATTTCATCAGAAATACTGACCCAATCCTGTGTTATTCTTGTCTACAAAGAGACATCCACATCCGCTATGCATATGGTAGTTGGTTGGGGGGGGGGATATTTCCTATGAAAATCTCCCCCCCCCTCCCTTAATACATGCCAAATGCTATCTGTTCTACACCAACATACATTATTTCATCAGAAATACTCCCCCAAACGTGTGTTATTCTTGTCAACAAAGAGACATCCACATCCGCTATGCATATGGTAGTTGGTTGGGGGGTGGGGGAATATTTCCTAGGAAAATCTCCACCCCCCTCCCTCTATACATGCCAAATGCTATCTGTTCTACACCAACATACATTATTTCATCAGGAGGGAGGGGTGGTTATTCTTGTCTACAAAGAGGCATTCACATCCGCTATGCATATGGCAGATGGTTGGGGGGGGATATTTTCTAGGAAAATCTCCCCCCCCCCCCTCTCTCCCCCCCGCCAATATGCATCAGATGCTAACTGTTCTACACAAACATTTTCACTTGATCAGAAATCTTCCCCCAATCTTGTGATATTCTTGTCTATCAAGGGACTTACACTATGCATATGGTAGATTGGGGTGGGGTGTGATGGAGGTGATTTCTTATGTTCCCCTTTCTTATACTACCAAATGGCATACATTGTGCGTGCCTATGTGCACATGTTTCGTGGGAAATAATTCTGCTTTGTAGCATTCAAACACAAACTTTTGGGTGGGGGGGAGAATTTCCAGGGTGGGGGGGAGAATTTCCTAGGGTCGAGCCTGGAAATATTCCCCCCCAGGGGGGGAGAATTTCCTAGGAAATTCTTCCCCGGGGGGGAATATTTCCAGGCTCGACCCTGGAAATCTTCCCCCGCGGGGGGGAAGATTTCCAGGGGGGAGAATTTCCTGTGACACTGGTACTATCATATATATTAAATGACCACATAACTAACATATTTGGATACTCATTGGGGGCTACCTGCTATTTGGTGTTGTGCTTCATCAGACTCGCATGTGCCAGACCAGATTTCTCTGAGCAAGAGGTGAGACGTATGCAGTAGCTATTCTCTTACACGACTATGGCGGAGTGAATGTGTAGAGCTAATAACTCGCGTGAAACGACTAGAGGGTGACGAGTTGAGTGAAAGACTAGAAAGAGGTGAGTCAAGCATACGACTAGAAAGAGCTGAGTTGAGTTAACAACTAGGATGTGCATCAAGTGGACGACAAGAAAGATCAGAGTTGAGTTAACAACTCGAATGCGAGTCGAGCGTACCGACTGGCAAGTCGAGCGTACCGACTATAAAGAGGTGAGTCGTCGAAATTAGTCGAGCGTACCGACTGGCGAGTCGAGCGTACCGACTATAATGAGGGAAGTGGTGCAGGGTAGTCGAGCGTAACCGACTGGCGAGTCGAGCGTACTCGGACTATAGAGAGGTGGGTCGTCCAGGGCAGTCCAGTGTACCGACTGGCGAGCCGATAATGAGGTGAGACGAGCGTACAGAATGTCGTGTCGAGCGTACGTACTGGGACGAGTCGCTTCAGGCGAGTGAATGATGTATCAACAAGTCTGGCAAATGTTTCAACTGATGCCGCACATAAATGTACATATGAATTAATTTATCGAAAAGGGGGCAAAAGAGTCTCCGACATAACCTATGTTGCAGTAGCCCCAACCCAACATAGGCATGCACAGCTCAAGGTTTCAATGCTGTAATTTAAACTATTACGAACACTTGTCTTCAAATGTAAACAAACTGCGCATGTTTAAAATCAAAGGAGGAGATGGGGCGGCAGTGGGTATGTCAAGAATCCTCAGAAACATCCAAGCCGACTACGCATTGTGCAAAACTGAATTCCCGGGACAGCGGATGTCACTCCCTGCTCCCGCGACCTTTGAACTATATAATTTAACCAATAATTCCATTGTCAAAATTAGCATATCTAAAATGATCATGCACTCTCGCTAGCTGGGACACTGACCTACATGTAGATCAGGCCTGCCACCACAAAACCACATCTGTCAAAACTGGGAGAACTGCATGACAGTCTCCAATATAGTATATAAACTATAATTAACAAGAAATGCGTCTGTCGAACGCGGATGCCACCTGAAGCATATTTGAGAAACTGTGACAAAGTAGTTAACCAAAAAGTGTGACGGACGGACGGACGGACGGATGGACAGACGGACAGTCCAAACACTATATGCCACCCGTTTCTTCGAAACCCGGTGGCATAAAAATTATCATTTTATACACTATTACCAGATTACTCGATTGACTATACCTAAACTTGCAGGAAGATCATTATTATGCTGTAACTTGTCTTGTCCTTCCTTTATCAGTTATCTGAAATACTCAATAACCCCACTCCATCCCTCTGACCCACCAATCCCCACATCATGCAACTGTATATAGAAAACATGAAATATCTTATTAAGCTAACATAGTACCGGTACTATCATATATATGACATGACCACATAACTAACATATTTGGCTCCTCATTGGGGGCTACCTGCTATTTGGTGTTGTGCTTCATCAGACTCGCATGTGCCAGACCAGATTTTTCTGAGCAAGAGGTGAGACGTATGCAGTAGCTATTCTCTTGCACGACTATGGCGGAGTGAATGTGTAGAGCTAATAACTCGCGTGAAACGACTAGAGGGTGACGGGTGACTAGAAAGAGGTGAGTCAAGCATACGACTAGAAAGAGCTGAGTTGAGTTAACAACTAGGATGTGCATCAAGTGGACGACTAGAAAGATCTGAGTTGAGTAAACAACTCGAATGCGAGTCGAGCGTACCGACTGGCGAGTCGAGCGTACCGACTATAAAGAGGTGAGTCATCGAAATTAGTCGAGCGTACCGACTGGCGAGTCGAGCGTACCGACTATAATGAGGAAAGTGGTGCAGGGTAGTCGAGCGTAACCGACTGGCGAGTCAAGCGTACCGACTATGAGGAATGTGGTGCAGGGTAGTCGAGCGTAACCGACTGGCGAGTCGAGCGTACTCGGACTATAGAGAGGTGGGTCGTCCAGGGCAGTCGAGTGTACCGACTGGCGAGCCGATAATGAGGTGAGACGAGCGTACAGAATGTCGTGTCGAGCGTACGTACTGGGACGAGTCGCTTCAGGCGAGTGAATGATGTATCAACAAGTCTGGCAAATGTTTCAACTGATGCCGCACATAAATGTACATATGAATTAATTTATCGAAAAGGGGGCACAATAGTCCAAAACGAATTGATATTATTAAACTAAAAATAGCAATGAGTGCCCCCAAGAGGAGAAATTAATTACTCATAACAAACTTAATTAATAGTTTGTACCCAACAAGAACATGTAGACAAATATGACATCTGTGTGTAACCTGCTGTTAAATAAAGTGCACAAACTATCACATCCACAGTATTGTTTACCTTGTACGAAGTCAATGACACATCCGGGCCTGTGCAGCTTGTATAGCACTGCGTGCAACTCTGATGTACCTGGTATAGCATGATGAAGACCATCGACCGAGAGTTTGTATCATGTGATCTTCAATGTTAGCTTGTATAGCACTGCGTGCAACTCTGATGTACCTGGTATAGCATGATGAAGACCATCGACCGAGAGTTTGTATCATGTGATCTTCAATGTTAGCTTGTATAGCACTGCGTGCAACTCGATGTACCTGGTATAGCATGATGAAGACCATCGACCGAGAGTTTGTATCATGTGATCTTCAATGTTAGCTTGTATAGCACTGCGTGCAACTCTGATGTACCTGGTATAGCATGATGAAGACCATCGACCGAGAGTTTGTATCATGTGATCTTCAATGTTAGCTTGTATAGCACTGCTGCAACTGATGTACCTGGTATAGCATGATGAAGACCATCGACCGAGAGTTTTATCATGTGATCTTCAATGTTAGCTTGTATAGCACTGCGTGCAACTCTGATGTACCTGGTATAGCATGATGAAGACCATCGACCGAGAGTTTGTATCATGTGATCTTCAATGTTAGCTTGTATAGCACTGCGTGCAACTCTGATGTACCTGGTATAGCATGATGAAGACCATCGACCGAGAGTTTGTATCATGTGATCTTCGATGTTAGCTTCTGCTGCACTGCTTGCAGCACCAATCCGAAATGAATGGCCACTATATTTATTCTCGGCATAACCGAGTCTGCATAAAACTTGCTTCACATAATAAAGAAATTTCGTCCTAGTGAACGGTTTGCCATCCACATCTATGAATAGTGGCGAGATATCATAACAAAACGCAGTAGATGTAAGCTGCTCTCTGCGTAGGCACAAATAATGTTCCATCAAATACACTGGACAGCAATTAATGGAGTTATTTCTGTATATCGGTATATCAACGCCTACACTGAACGGATCAGTCTTGGAAGTAGGTAGTGTAAGACAAAACATAGAATGATCTGTCAAGAATGACACATCCTGACATTTCAAATATGAATAAACATCATCATTCCGAGCTTTAACGGTGAACTCACCGCAACAAAGAAAGCCGAAATATGCTAATGAGGACATACATTGTAACGTCAAATCTGAGTTTGGGGTAAAAACTCCCGCATGTAATAAGTCGCACATCTGCTTCAGAATTGAAAAAGTTATAGGCAGTCTCAACCTCGTCTTCGCACCTTGACTACGTTTAACACCACGTAGAACACATTGTAGTCTATCCATGGAAGACATAGGATTGCTCATGCCTGCTTGCAGATAGTGAAAACGAATACCTGCCAGATATAGTTTAATAGTAGCCAGCTGCAGCTGCAGTGACTTGTAACAGAATGTCACAACATAAATGAGAACATCCTCTGTTAGAATGGGTAACGTACCTGGACGCGTAATACAACCTGACATTGTTAGAAACTGCGTGAAACACTGCATGCCTGTCTGATAGGCTGATTTAGTATTTGGAGCAATAGATGCTGACCAAAGATTTATGACTTCCAGGTCTAATTCAGCTGCAGCTTGGAAACCGAAAGGCACCGCTCTGGAACAGTGTCTGCCTCTGGTGCAGGACATCTGAAATGTTAAAACGTGATAACGCGTCAGCAATAACATTTGATTTACCGGCTATATGTCTTGCGATAATAACAAACTGACCTTTTGCCGCGCACCAGATCAACCTACGAACAAACTTTTGAATGAATGGAATCTTAGATCGACCCTTATTGATGATGTCCACAGTAGCTGAATTGTCACAACTCACAACAATTCTCTTCTTTGTCCATTTCTCACCCCACAGCACGGCTGCCATGACTATCGGATAGAGTTCATACAGAGCCATAGATGCCACGACTTCCGATGAAATAAAAGCAGGAAATTCCCCTTGAAACCACTTCCCACTTCCCTGCATATGCTCGAGGTGTAGCATCCGTGAAAAACTGCATATCATCAGCCATTGTAAGTTCATCATTCATGAACATTGAAATACCGTTCCATTCATAAAGAAATTTAGACCACATACTAATGTCTAATCTACAGTCTGTCGTGATTTTAACATAATGGTGCAATTTACTGACAGAAGAAGACAGCGATATCAAGTATGACACAAATGCACGACCTGGATAAATCACGCGGCATGCAAAATTGAGATGTCCTAGAAGGCTTAATAATTCCCTCTTTGTACATGATTTCCTTTTTGAGAATGTTTGTAACAAATTCGCGATTCTCTGCACTTTCTCTAGCGGCAACCGTGCCTCCATCTTCACACTGTCTAATATAATTCCTAAGTACTCAATAACCGTAACTGGCCCCATAGTTTTTGTGGGTGATAACGGTATACCAAGTTTCTCAAATACCAACCGCAAAATATACATAGTATGATCGGCATCATCGGATGGAGAATTGATTGTGAGAAAATCGTCCAGCAAATGTAAACAATGACTGATTCCATAATTGTTTTGCAGGATCCAACAAATAACTTGAGACAAACAATCAAACATTTTAGGACTAGATCGACTGCCAAACACTAATCTGGTGTAGAAGTAATATTTATCATCCACTTGATACCATGAAAGGGCCACAACTCCCTCTTGACAGGAACCTGTTTAAAGGCATCTTGAATGTCGGCTTTACAATATCTACTCCCCTTTCCCAATCGCTGAGTTATTCTAATCACATGGTCAATGGTGACATATGTCAAGGAGTATTCGTCCCTATCAATAAGGTCATTTAAACTGGGAAGTAATAAATTATCGTGAGGTGCTGAGAAGTCCACAATTAACCTCTTTTTCCCAGAGTACTTCCCCTCAGCAATGCCAATTGGGCTGATACGATAATGTGGATGATATGGAATGCTATCAAAAGGGCCGATCAAATATCCTTTAACTAATTCTGACTGAATCAACTGTGAAGTAATGTCAGGTTGTTTAATTGCAGATAACAAGTTTTTACACTCATACGGTAATGCAGGTAAATGCTTAAAACCAGTCTCAAATCCCTCTGAAAATCCATCTATTAAATAGTTAGTGCAGTTCTTATCCGGATGATGCTGCAACTCAAAACTCAATTTTATAACATTTATAGGGCTGTTCCTAGGCACTATCTCAGGCTCGGTATTTTCTGTCCCTGGCCCCGCCAGTTTTTTGAATTCTGACAATTCATTTTAGAGTGATCACTCTGTTTACATACTAAACACAAATGTACATGTCTGCATTGAGACGCATGGCAACCACGCATAGTGTTAAAATTGTTACAAATCTCGTTTCCATTGTGAATCACTCGTGTGCGACCCAAAAGATCTTTGGTGGAATTTGCACGGTTGGCAAAACTACCAGCAGTCGTGGTAACTCTACTGGCCTTATTGTACGGTTCCATTGTACTACCAGAGACAGCATAGGTTTGTGACAGACAGAACTGCGACATGTGCAGTTTGCTACCACACTCGGAGCAACAATTACCCTTTTAATTTGAAAATATGGAACAAAACAACCTATTATTCCTAACTGACCAGTCTATTTTCACGCCAAAGAAGCGGAGATGTGCCGCAGCCTGTGACGAGAAAGATTTGTGGTACTCATAAAGGCCATGACCCCCATACCTGGATGCCATGTCAATTATATCACGCTCATACAGATCTAATTCTGGTCGCCTATTAGGATGCACCTGGCACATGATGTTTTTATAGACGGCGAATGCCTGAATGAATTGTGGTAAACTTAATTCTGTGTTTAAGCGAACGTCCGGTTTCTGGTTACCACCGGGTACCGAGTCCGACTGACAATTGTAATAAGGTATCAACAACAAGGCCAAATTCACGTCTTTACCTTCCTGAATGTTTCGTTTGACACTAGGATGAACTGTTTCTACGAAAGGCAATGCCTCAGCAGTGTACCCGTATGTGGACCGAGCATTTTCTAAGTTTATGGAACTGACATTGTTGTTGTTGTTAGTACTGTTCGTGAATAAGCTACCTTCCACGAATGACGCACCTGCTAACACTGGCTGGCCAGACACGGATGGTAACTCAGGTGCGACACGAGAATGAATGTGAGCGGATGTCGAATTATTTTGCACATTTTGCTGTATAAGTATATCCATGTTATCGGTAAGTTTCGCGACAGTCTGCTGTAAAGCAGACACACTGGCATGCAGATCTGCGATGTTGTTGTCGCCTGGAGATTCCCGAAGTCTAGTTTCGGTTTCACTGCGCTGTACTGTGTGCGATTGCGCATGCTCAGATAAAGCGACACCACGACCATGGTTACTGCCTCTGTGCGATGTCTGCGCAACAGACTGCGCAATGACGTCATCTGTTGATATAACCTGCAGCGTGTTGGTTAGAGGTTATGGCTGTTGATATAACCGCACTGCTTGTTGATCTTGAATTTGATGTCGCCGACCGATATAGGTGAACTAAACGACATTTTTTCTGTCGAAGGCCTCGGGATATTCCCAGTTGCCGTAGTGCAGATTTTAACTTCTGCACGCTCCAGTTTTCGGGAAGTGACATGTCGTAAGGTGGATCTACCTCCGCCGAGATATTAGATTGCGGAATCTCAACCCGATCCAATGTCACGTCCGCAGATTTGCACTTCCGACTGTTCGAACTGGCTCGCACATCCATTTTTTGTGGCAAATTTTACACACTTGGTTGCAATTAAATGCGTGAAATGTTGCAACACTTTTGTCGTCTAGTAGATATCAAATCTGGATGTCTAAGCCATTCACACGGCATAAATCGAATAATTCTCGATCATTAAATTATAACGATATCCATTGAGCATTCACAATAATAATAATTCCTAGATCACATGGTCTATATTATAATGATAAATCTAATAATGAGTAATTATCCAAGTCAGAAGTATTCCAGCCAGTCGCTATTATATAATTATGTCAATAATCCTCAGAAACACCCACGCCGACTACGCATTGTGCAAAACTGAATTCCCGGGACAGCGGATGTCACTCCCTGCTCCCGCGACCTTTGAACTATATAATTTAACCAATAATTCCATTGTCAAAATTAGCATATCTAAAATGATCATGCACTCTCGCTAGCTGGGACACTGACCTACATGTAGATCAGGCCTGCCACCACAAAACCACATCTGTCAAAACTGGGAGAACTGCATGACAGTCTCCAATATAGTGTATAAACTATAATTAAAAATTATCATTACATATTATAGTTCAATTTCATCTCATGTAGTATTTTGAAATGTATCAAAATTGACATTAATTTTACCCAAATTTTAGTGATTCTGATGTACCGTAATTTTTATTTTGCGAATTCTGTCAAATATTAGTTTTGAAGGCAAAGGAATACCTTCTATGGTAATTTAACCCTTACTACGCTGAATTAAATTTTGTCGTCTGCTGGAAATGTTTTATTTTCAATATTTCTCGATAAAAACCTGTTTTGACAGCACATGAGAATCAGCACAGGAGAATCTCGTGTGTTGCAAAAACAGGTTTTTTGTTAAGAATTAAGGCAAAAATGAAAAACAGCAGACAAAAATTTTCGTCTCCCACGTAGCGAGGGTTAACATATATTCGGCAGGGTAGGAATAATACTTTTCCGCAGTGCGCTCAAGCATAGCGGAAAACTGTTGTCTTCAATACACGAAAGTGTAGCACGTGCAGCGAGTAGGACTAGTTATTAGCACATGGTGTGTGGGTTGTAAGGCGTGTATCGTCATTCTTGCGATAGCAATCACTGCATAAACAGGCAATTTTATTTGAGATGGATAAATTAGGGCGAGTATACAGCATGTTTCTGAAGGAAGCGGTGGACTGAATGCAGATATTTCGCAGAGCTGGTTACCGACAGTGAGAGCCGTATGCCGGACAGGCGGATTTCGGCGAGAATGGAGAGCATAGAACGACAGATAAGTGATAATTAAAAAACCTTTGTCAGAAGGGCGGCTTGAAAAAATGTCGAGTATGCATGATATTAATTTCAATAAAAGAACTGTGCTGAACTATTCAAGTTGAATGCAGTGCTGAAATCTATTTTTTGTGTCATAGACCTGAGTTTTATTGCTCCAAAATGGTATCAATATTAGCAAAGCCACATAACATGTTCCCGAAGTTAAGCTGATTTGTCACTGTTTTGCTGTGTACACATGGTGGCTAACAGCGTAGGTCCTGGTCAGACTGCGCGGATGTACAATTGAATGTTCGTTGGAGTATGCATGCACATGCCTTTTTGCATTGAGACGCATTGTATTATTGCGCATGTAAATGTATGTACATCTTGTGAAATAGTTGTGAGCATCGCAATTCTGTGCTATTTGCGTTTGCGAACAGTGCAGATCCGGATCAGACTGTGTGGATATTCTGAGAAATTTGGAACAAGGTAACACGGTTATCTCCCATATTGTGTATTTGTATTTCGTCGATATTGATTTATCAATTGTCATATTTTCCAGATTGCGAGTTTTAAGTTTGTAACAATCATAATATTGAAGCGAACATGCATTGTTTAAATTAGAATATTTCGCTAGTTTTCAAATGAGCATCAGGTCATGGTGATGGTGAAAATTGGCTGACCTGCCGGTTGATGTTTCTTGGAAGGATAGGTTTTGGGGATTTGGTTTACTTGATTCCGTCCTTGGTGAAGTGCCGTGCTGGTCGGATCTATCGGCTTGTGACATCACCGATGATTATAATGCATTTTATTTACTGTATGGTTGTGTGTTTTATTTCACGCTTATGCTAGGCAAATTATATTTGTTATAATACAGTACGTATCATTGTGACGTCTTTGTTGCCAGGTTTATTGTTGCCGCAACATCGACAGAAAATGACACGGCGGGCAACCTGGCAGAGGTCCCGGCTGATCGCTGATCCAGGTGGGATATTTCTAGACGATCGATGGGGCGATGCAGTCCTTATCGTGGCCATATGTCAGCTGTGACGCCAGCTGTGACGTATATCGACAAGCAGCACTAAGTTAAGCACAACCTCAGCGAGTGAAGCATGTCAATATACATGTATGTTTACTAATAGTGGAGGTCACATGATCAGGAGGGTCCAGATTAGCAGCACTAAGTTAAGTACAACTTCAGTGAGTGACACATGTCAATATACTAGTACCTACTGATATTTGAGATCATGTGATCTCGAGGGGTCGGTGTGATGGAGGTAAGTCAGCTGAAGACGACGATTCGTTGGTGGTCTGACTTAGATTCTGATTGATCAAAGCTGGCCCCATAGACGGAGTGGTAATGCCGGTAGGTAGGCTAAGATTATGTTTTCATATTATTCCTGCGGAAAATAAATGGAAAATAGGATATATGCTAGAGACAAACCCAGTTGTGTTGCTGACGAAATACAAATGCTGTTATGAAGGGGCGATCGATAAGATATTAAAAATCTATTTACGGTGACATAGGGGAACACCGGTAAGCCTAGACAGGTTCCGGATCGCAGATACAGACATAGCTGTTTGGCAGCGTGCATGCATCAATATGAGTATGTATCTGTGGCAAGGCTAGTGTTCAATCAAGGTAATTATTAAAAAACATTTTGATTTAAAGGGTGCATTCTGTATCATGTAATGGTGTACTAGCAGCACATCAGATATTTTGGGCTTGCGTGGTTGGAAGGTGAGATAATTCGCTATTTTGTATTTGATTGTCTCCCTTGTGTTTTAGCTAAGGCTTGTTGTATATCTTTAACTTGTTGAGAAATGCAGTGAAATACTGGCAGAACAGTGGTCATATGGTGGTGACGTTCCTGGAAGATCGACTAGGTGACTGTGAGAATCAAGTCAGGAAATGCATGTTGCAATTTGTTGTTTTTGGATTGCAGAGGAGATGCATGTGCCCACCATAACGTGTTGCAACCGGGCTGAGGTATGCTTGGTACATGCATATCTGAATGCCATTCGTAGTGGACGAATGAGTTAGGCGATTAGAACTTTGTATTGAATCTGTGTTAGGACAAGGACATGTTGGTACGGATCAGTTGCCATTGATTGGTGTCCGAATTTTAGCTTCTTCAAAATGGTGATGTGTGATCTCATCATATTAAGGAGACAATGTATGTACAAGTGTATTATATGCAGGGCCAGTTGGTTTTTGCGCTTGTTTGTATTTCGGGGTTTTAACGGCCTATCAACAGCTAGGGTCATTTAAGGCCAGGTCAATGCATTTAACTCCCACATATTACCTGTTCAAATGGGGAGCGGGGGACTCCCCAAATCAGAACTGAGCATTTACAATAAAAGGGGCATTGGCATATATCAGAATTTGGAAGGAAAATGTAAGATAAATGAACAAAGAATGCTGTTGTTTGAATCAAACTGTTCAGGGAGAGGTATATGTGTTTACCCATGCAAGTGGTACAGGTTATGGCGATTTTGTTAGAGTTCAGTATATACATTTGTGTTTGAGACATTTGTCAAATGTTTTTGTACAGAACATACTGATTATCAGTATCATTCCCGTGAGACCCATTTATTCGTTTTGGGAGGAACCCGGAGTACCCATTGTGATGTGTTAAGTGATGTATGTGCAATGTGCGTAATACTAATGTCAGATGTTGAAATAGTTGTAGCGCAAAGTGTTTATGGTTTCTAGAGTCGGCTATCCGGTGTCAGCAGAGTGTTAGCCTGCCCCTCGAGTCGGAAACAGAGGGTGATGCGAATACATGTACATGTATGCCCCTGCAGGGGGACAATAGTCCTAGAGTTGGGCAGTTTGATACCCTAGAGACGGGCTGTCTGTAATCCTAGAGACGGGCAGTGTGATACCCTATAGACGGGCAGTTTGATACACTAGAGACGGACAGCCTGTAACCCTAGAGACGGGCAGTTTGATATCCTAGAGACAGGATTTACGTAAAATGTAGATGTATACATGCATACCTGGTGCGGTAACGTTACCGAGGTAACTGGATCATGGATCAAGTTGAACAAACTCAGAGTTCAACCTGTAGATAGAAGCAGTACGGATGGTGGTAAGTAGTTCGGTTGGCACTGTATATGGACAAAAGGTAAATTGGTACATTGATAATTAAAATGTTGTTCGCATTATGCGAACAGGAAGCGAAAACAACAAAGACAAGAGATTGCTTTGAAAGTTAATGTTATGAGTGTCAATGCACCTATAATGTCTGTACTGGAAGACAATAACAGACCAGACATTCTCAGTAAGTGTACTGATACTGTTGGTTGGCAGATTCAAAGGTGGGTATTTGATTGCTTGAGCAAATCATGGGAAATTGCGATATTGATAGATTTGCATCACATTTTAAGTAAACATATTGAATGATTTAACTCAAAATGTTGGTTTTTAATGCACAGAGACTGTGAATGCTTTTGATCAGTCGTTGTCTGGATGCAAACATTGGATTGTCCCCCATTGATACCAATGGTAATACACACAATGTTAAGATATAATGCATGTGGTACATTGATTGTGTCATAACGGAAATATGCACATTGTTGGCACATGTCGACTAATAATCATGGCATGTTTGCCATACAGGTGTTGTGTTATCACAGTTTTCCACGAAACGATGTAGTGAAGTGTGGCAATGACAGTAGCCGCAGATGTATATTCAGGGAGAATACAAAAAAAAAAAAAAAAAAGGTTACTATCACTGCTTTACATGTGGCATTTACATGAGTACAATGTCATACATGTATAAGTGTAGTGTGGAGGGTTGATAAGTTATAAGCCATGCAATATAATGTACGATTCATTTATTGGTTGTGGATGTGATTCCATTTATTAGGTGTATATGGTTTTTCATTTGCGCAAGATTGGTGTGACGTGTAATGGGCGGAGCGAGCTGGGGGTGGTCGTTCGTGGAGGGCAGCGTGATGGCGGACAAGATTTGGACGTACACGATGAGTAGAAAATGACAATACGGTTAAACTGTATGAACTGTGTGTGTATCAAATGGAGGTTTTTGTTATATTAATGGGTATGCGGTAATTCCGAAAAGAGTCAATGCATGGTGTATTGTATTTAACGAGGGCGGTTGTTGCCGATAAGTGTCATTATGACGGCCATTTGCGATATTAATTAGGCACGTGTTTCACAATGCAGCTAAACGATTACATGTAAGACCTACAACTGGTGTAAAGAAAGGTGTTTTCACCTGTGATATACTGATTGATTTACTGAAGAAATACACTGGTAGCATTAATGGACTTGTCCATGCTTTTGGTTGGCTATTCAGGTTTTATTTTGCGTTCTGGTGAACTCGGTGATTTATGTGCGTTTGATGATAATTTAATTAAAATAAGAATCAAGTGTAAACGGGCAGATACAGGGTGGGCAATAGGGTCATAATTTCTAAAGGTCACACAATGGCTTGTACACATTCCAGTGTACGTTTTTGTGGCAGGTGTAACGGCCAAATCAGAGTGTTTCTCATTTTGGCCTGTGCATCGATCACGTTGATTATTGTGATAATTGCTGGAAAGAAACATAAAGATAAGTTACACTAGGGCAAGAGAAGTAATTTTAAAAATTATTGTACATGTATGTGCATCCTGATGGTAAGGGTGGTTTTCAAACATTTAGATCAGGAGTTGTATTAATGTCAGCACATGTCGGTGTCAATGATCGTTGTATAAAAAGACACGGCAGATGGAGGTTGGATATAAGTAAGGATGGGCAACATGAGCAAAAGGCATAAGACTGTTGAGGCCTTAGATTTGCAAAAGTAATTGATTGTATATTCAAAATTTATTTATTATAGGAATGAATGGCCTTTTTGTGGAATTTATCGGGGTATAAACTTGAAAAAGTCGCGGGAATACTGGACGAAGGCCGGAAGGCCTCTCCAGTATTCCCGTGACTTTTCCAAGTTTATATCCCCGATAAATTCCACAAAAAGGCCATTCATTCCTTATAATTCCAGCATTTGAAATAAATTCATCAAGAAAATGTGTTTATTTTCCGTTTTCTTAAGAATTCTTTTAACTGCACCTCACGGTTACGGAAAGTAGTTCGGCATGGAGTTTACTGGGATATAAATTTTGGACAGAGACTTGCTACGGACCAATCAAATGTTAGGGAATTGTGTAAATATTTTTGTGCTGGAATTATTGCCTAATTATGAGTTTTGTTATATTATAACAGAAAGTTAATTTTGATATTTGCTGAGTGTGGAATTATGGAATGAAATTTTTGATTCACAAACCCTGTCTAAAAGGACTTTTCTCTTTTTATTCGTGATTTGATATCCTTGGCATAAAGATCGCAACCAGCAGATATAAGTATGTGCTTGTGTTTCATTTAGGGCCAACTGGAGTATAGTTAAGACTAATAGTTTTCCGCGGTGTGCTCAAGCATAGCGGAAAACTGTTGTCATCAATACACGAAAGTGTAGCACGTGCAGCGAGTAGGACTGGTTATTAGCACGTGGTGTGCGGGTTGTAAGGCGTGTATCGTCATTCTTGCGATAGCAGGCAATTTTCTCATATGAGTGATATGATCAGATATGTAAATATGTAAATGGTAATGTAATGTATGTTATTGTACATGTACAGATGTGTGGGTCCCGTGCTTTCTATAGTGGATTTGGCCCTAGAGGTTTGTCTCTAGTTTTACCGCAGGGACCACTGTGGGTTGTGTACTGTCCATCTCGACTCATGTAGTAAAGATCGCAACCAGCAGATATAAGTATGTGCTTATGTTTCATTTAGGGCCAACTGGAGTATAGTTAAGACACATAGTTTAACCAACCTGCGGGGGCACGGGTGAAGGACACTTCACCACCAACTGGTTACACAAAGCCACGTAGACGGGGTTGATAGCTTCTCGTTCTGGCAAACCCTTCCTCACCGTCTCCAGTAACTTTTCCACCGACGACAGGATTGATGTCAAACTGGAAAACGTGATTGAACAGAGCTCCCGATAAGCTGCGTATTTGCTTCAATACCCAATTCAAATTGCCAAAAACCCAATTGAAATCAGAAGTAGCGAGTATCAAAAAGCAATAACAAATTTGTGGTACCTTTATCATGCTGCAGAAAACAATAAACAGACCACAAATATAGCATATTTTTCATAATTTCCATGAAAACACATCTTGGTATTTCCAAGGAGACAATTCTAATGAAATGCCAAGACATGTTTTCATTTAGAAGCAAACTATTCAATAATTGCAGTCTGCTGATATGTACACAGTAGTGTGATTTTATTTTACCCAATTAAAATTTTGAAATACCCAATTGCTTCAGAAATGATAAAGTGACAATACTCAATTACTAATTCCTTATCTGAAGCCCTGGTAAAGTGAAAAGTGAATAGGTTTAATGTCCCAGCAACAGCTAAGGTCATATAGAGACGGGACCACAGTTGAAGTCCCATCCGACAGACAGTGGGATGGAAATACTATGTAAGTATTGTTAACGCCTAGTGCGAGGATTGAACTAACAACCTCAGTAGCCGATTTCATCAACATTGCAAAGTATACTTTCCTAGCAAAGTATACTTTGAGGGAGCAATCATTGATTTTTCCGAAATGCATTATATTTCATGCAGAACTAACGATTGCATATATTTGATGATTAAAACTATGCAGAATTATTATACTGAATTTATTACATTATCACAGCCAAAATTGGCTGTGATAATGTAATAAATTCAGTATAATAAAAATTAATAAATTTATTCTAAAATTGAAAATTTCTCCCTCAAAGTATACTTTGCTAGGAAAGTATACTTTGCAATTTTGATGAAATCGGCTACAGGTATTGAAGTCCAATGTCATATCCCCTAGACCACGGCCCATCCCGCGGCACAGGCTAATCTCTGGCTATCTCGTCTCAAACAACATGAGCCCATATTTGTGGTGACTAGCTTGATACACCCTTCAATGACCGCACAATCTATTTCCTTTTTGTAGTCCGTTTTGAGCCGTCTCATCAGGATCTACACTTTTTCCAAGTAACATTCATATTTTCTTAGAATACTCTTTTAAAAATGGACTAGCCTGAAATGTTCGAAAAAATCATCAAATCAATCATTGGATTGGTAGGAAAATTAACATCACAGTCCATGATTCCAGTTATTTAGGTATGAAAGGGTTAAAGTAAACTGCCAAACAAGCACATTTTTGTCATACCAAATCACATATTCTGAATACTCACAACAACAACAACAAGAACTTACACATGGCAGGATGTGGCCTGGGTTAAAACTGCATCCCGCACCAGCTGAGCGGCTCGACTCAGCACCCCGGTATCACTGAGCGACCCACCCGTCTGTTTTACCGAGTTATCCATCCCCAGGCACCAAGCACTGTTTGCCAGCTCTAGTGTGGAATCTGGAGAACAAGAAGAATAAATAGAGAAAGTGAGCTCACGTATACCCCCGGCCGCCGCCTGGACCGACAAATAGAAACTTTAACGCCGTACGGACGGACGGACGGACGGACGGACGGACGGACAGACAGACGTACAGAAGGACAGAATTACAAAAACTATATACCCCTCGACATACTTCATATGCTGTGGGTATAACAAATGTGGCTATGACTGGAGAAATGGGGCTTATGGATTTGAGACCAATGTCGCTCCTGATCAAGTAGGGTGAGAATGATATTTATACCGCAACCAGCGTCTGAAGTAACCTAATAAAGGGGGCCGGATAAACATCATCTATATTCGCTACTAACCGAATAAACATCATCTATATTCGCTACTAACCGTATATACATCATCTATATTCGCTACTAACCGTATATACATCAAAGTAGCATAATAAACTTGCACTTTTGTTTTGGTGCTCAGTTTGCATATAATTACAATGTAACCGGGTACCAGCCGTACTAGCTTTATTTTCTCAACTTTAACCTCTCGTCATGTGACCAGTGTGTTCAAAATAGCAACGGAAAAAGTGTCTCACTTCACCTCAATAGTGTTGGAATAATTTTAGAATTACTGGACCGATTTTCACAAACTAACTCTGGTTTTCTTAGTTAGACCATTTCCAAGCTATCTAGCTGGGTTTCGGAGTGAATTTCTAAAAAATTGTCGAGCTCCTCCACCTTGTCAAAACTGTCCCACTTCAAATTGATTTGTCGCAATAATTTCAGAATTACCGGACCGATTTGAACAAACTAGTTCTTGTTTTCTTATTTGGATCATTTCCAAGGTAGCTAGCATAGTTTTGGGGCGAATTTCTAAAATAAAATGTTTTCCGTACTGCTCCTTGTCCTCCTCATCCAAGACGGCCGTAAAGACATCAGTCAGACAACTTGACGTTACGTCATAAATCAACGTGACGTAAACGTAAAATCGGTTGCGGTATAAAGTAAATACATGGTCAGTGCCTTAGAATATAAAATATATTCGGTTTCGCCCCGACAACTTTATTGGGGCTCGCTAAAGCTCGCCCCAATAAAGCTGTCTAAGGCTCAACCGAATATATTTTATATTCTAAGGCACTAACCATGTATTTCCTACATACTGCTTGTTACAAGCATGCAGGTGTTTCATTGATGGAACAGCGAACAGTGCAGATCCTGATCAGACTGTGCGGATGCACAGGCTGATCTGGATCTACACCAGTCGCATAACCCATACACCCCATCCATTTCTCCAGTCACAGCCACGAATATGGATGACAAACGATGTGATAACATTGACACAGGTGTGGATAGACAAAGAAAGTTCTAAACTAGAGCAAGTCATTCCACCTTGAGCATGGAAGCCACATGGCTGGGCTATAGAATGAAAATATGGATGATGATAAATAAGTACAATCTGAGTTACGGTAGCAAAGGTAGTAGACGAAAACTTAATCTTGAAAAGAGTGGCGACTATATGTACCCTGAATATAGTTTTTCGGGGTACATAGTAAGGAAGACAAACAATGAATTGACATTAACCCATTAAAGACGGGATACAATTATAGTAGTATGAAACTTTTATGAGAAAAAATCCCTAATTTCTGTATTTCATCTCAAAAGTATATGTTGTTACCACTCATTTGAATCATCTCGATGAGACGGTTCAAATGAGTGGTAACAACATATACCTTTATGGAAAAATAACCAATATAATGAGATTTTTAAAATAAAATTGTTAGCATATCCTTAGACTGAAATGGGTTAACACAGTGGTGAAATAGTAAGTAATAGCAAAAAAGCATTACCAAAGTATCTCCCCTATCGGTCTACGATAGTATATAACAGAAAAAAACAACTTAGAATTTGATCAAATAAAATGGTGAGTTTAGTGGATATAGGTCATTTACTGTCCATAACGTGAACAAAAACACATACTGAATACATGTACTAGAAACATCATTCGAGACACAGTCCCTATCAGATAGGAGTACCCTGCCATTATCCATGCTGGAGATGGCATTGAAGTTGAAACGGAGGCAAAACCGTTACCTTGAATATTGTGTTTGTTGTAGAGGGTGATCTCCAACAGGATAAGCAGGAGGTCTGTGGCCGATGGTATCGACAGGCACGCCTGTAGGGAGAATGACCAGATTATTGACAGAGTGGGAACATAAAAATTAATTTGTTGCCGTTTCCCCTTCCATTTGGCTTTATACTTGAAACACATACTGGATATACACTACCGCCTGCGCTAATCTTGCCAATATTTGTCAATTTCTTTATTTCAAAATATTTGAATATTGCACTTGTAACCAGCAGCTTGATTGTCTGAGCCTGAGCTGTGATACAGCTCAGGCTCAGACAATCAAATTGCTTGACTGTGAGTTTGCATTGGCAATAAAAGTTCAGAAATGTTGATAGAGAGAAGGAACAGACTACTCGTAGTGGACCAAAATTATTTGTTGCTATTTCCCTACTTTCTGGGTTTTTTTTCATTAAATAAATAAAACACTGTATTTAGCAACATGTATCTGAGTAGGTTGTTTTATGGCAAAGACAAAGCAAAATACAATCTGGATAGGCTGGTACAGGTATACAACAATTTATCCTCTAATGTATTGTGAAATTAATGAATACATGCAAACATATACGACAATAAGGCCATAAAAAAATACCTTGGTTCTCCGATGTCGCCGCATCAGAAAAATCCCAGATTGTCAGAGCATTTTATTGTCGTGGAGAAATAAAATCATAAAGTAAACTCGCCATCTGACCAATCAACTAGACACTATGTTTGTAAAACATGGATATGCCCCAGTCACATACTGGGGGCCGTTTCACTAAACTTTGTATGACTAAAAAGTGTGAAATTGTGATAGCATATGCAGCCTATGCTCAATAAATGTAAATCCATCAATTAAAATTTACAGATGATCCTAAATTTGCACTTACGAACATCTTAGTCGTACAAAGTGTACTGAAATGGGCCCCAGGATGTTCCCCTTGCTATCTCATAGGGGGCATAAAAGCATTACCCTGTTAAATTCAATCATGCCTGATGAAAATCTGATGAGTTCTCACGTCTAAAGAGATCATAATTTATAAAACATGTATGCATCTGGCGACAACAAAAAACGTGTACATACCTGATATCCGGAGAACAAGCTATGTGTTGCCTTGGCGACAAATCGGACGGCTGTGTCAGCAGTCTCTGTGGTCTGACTTGATTGTAAGTGTCCGAGCGACTGCTGGATGGAGACGATGATCCCCTGGATATACTCTTCCTTCACAATCGACACTGGAATGCCAAGGTCAAGGTCATAAGTTAAGGGTTGTCGGCTGACAAAAGGGTGATTGTGACAACTGCTGCCAGAGTAGGTCCAGATCAGTCTGATCTGGGCCTATGCTGTTTGCTATTGAATTTGGGAAACATTTCTGACGTGTGTACAGACAAGGCGATTGCCGGGGAATGTCTCACCCACTAGGCGATCACCACGAAGGTCTACGTCACCAAGGTCAAGGTCACAATACGAGGAAGTCCAATATTATTGACACAAAGTCACAGTCACTACCAGGTCAAGGTCACACAAATGACCATGGTGGATAGCCATCAATATGAGGAAGCTATTGGTGAAATTTGTTATGATCCGACTAACGGATCAGGAGATATTCAACATTTAGAAGTACAATGTACATACAAAATTATTATTGACACAAAACTCAGTGTCACCAAGGTGAGTGTCAAGGTCACCCAAATGACACTGGATGGATAGCTATCAATGTGAGGAATGTCCAAAATTGTTGACACAAAGGTCAAGGTCAGCCAAATTACATTGGTAGATATCCATCAATGTGAGAAAGCTATTGATGAAGATTGGAGATGATCCGACTAACAGAGACTGTCGAGATATTCAACATTTGGATGTACGTCCAAAATTGTTGGCATGAAGGTCAAGGCCACCAAGGTGAAGGTCATGATCACCCAAATGACACTGGTTAGAAAGCCATCAATGTGACACGCTATTTATACAGTTTTGTAATGATTCAACTAATGGATCAGGATATATTCAACATTTGGATACCAATGTCACGATCACCCAAATGACACTGGTTAGAAAGCCATCAATGTGACAAAGCTATTTATACAGTTTTGTAATGATTCAACTAATGGATCAGGATATATTCAACATTTGGATACCAATGTCAAGGTCACCTGAATGACACTGGGTGGATAGACATCAATGTGAGGAAGCTATCAATGAAGTTTGGTAAAGATTCAACTAACGGAACAGGAGGTATTCAACATTCGGACGTACATCCAAAATTATTGACACAAAGGTTAAGGTCATAGTCACCTGAATGACACTGGATGGATAGCCATCAATGTGAGGAAGCTACTAATGAAGCTTGGTAATGATCTAATGAAGTTTGGTAAAGACCTGACTCGGATCAGGAGGTATTCAACATTTAGAGTTTTGAGAACAAAAACACCTCCTTTTCATAAATAGACTAGTCTGAAAATCATTTTATGACGATTGGATTGGTTGCAAAATTAACATATCAAAATCCATTCCAGTTACTTAGGGGTGAAAGTGTTAATTACCTTCCTGATCATCAATGGCAGACAGGACAAATGTCAGTATCCTCCATCCGTCCTCACAATCCCGGCCCCCTTGACCACTGTCCAAACTGGTCCGACACACACCGTTCGCTATGGTCAGCAACTTGTCACCAAAACTATCGCTGGATATCCATTCCCTGACTGCTGAATTCGCTCTTTGTATGCTGAACAGTTTCTCTATGAAGATGTACAATGGTCCAAGGTCGGTTAAAGTCTGCAAAAAAAATAGCGTAAACTAGAGTGGATAGTAGGCACCTTGATTTACTAGCAGTTAAGATAAGCTAGGAGCTAGGACCTTCTATAACATAAATGTAATATGGAATGAATGAAGTAGAAATATCATAAACTAGAGCAAGTGAGCAGAGGCTCACTAATACCCCGGCCGCCAACTGGAAAGACAAACAAAAATTCTCGTATGCTTTAAAGCAGGGTTCAATCTAGCCCTTCAAAATAGGGAGAAATTTTTGTAATTTTTTCTTTTGTTTTTGGAAAATTGGCCATTTTTCCAGAAATTTTTGTTTTTATGTAGAGAAAAACTTTTTCATCTCAAAATGAGAAGTGCTGCAATTTAGGAAGAGAATTTCACCCAAATCGCCCTGTAAATTGATTCCTGCACTAAAGCAGAAAATTGATCCGTATATTAAACACACCATAAGGTAAACATGAAGAAATAATACCAGTTTTGATTATCAGGTTCATCAGAAGTGGCGAGGAAATTGTTGAAATGAATTCCGAGGCTCGCATTGAAATTCTTACCATTTATAAGATTACGACAACGTACTTCCCACTTTTGAAGGGTTATAAACTGCTCAATTTCATGTGCACAGGATTCAAATTGCAAATGCAGTTTTATAATAACCAGCTCCGAACATACAAACCAATAATACAATATTTGAGTACATGTTCATTTAATTATATGTGTCTAGCCATGTTATGATGGGGCGTATTGTCTTTGCACTCAGTGTAGCTCCAGATCAGTCTGCGCATCTGCACAGGCAAACACTGTTCACTATGGCATTTGTGAAACGTTACTAATGTATCAAACGAAAATGTCCTATCCCTAGCAAGGCGCATGAGAATGCTATTGGAACAGAAGCTACACTGTTCAAAAACTCTACAAGTCCCTTTTGTTGTGGTGGCTTAAATGAGGCAGTGACAGGAGAAACAGAGCTGACGGCCTTTGTGACCAGTGTAGACCCAGATCAGCCTGCACATACGTGCAGGCTGATCTGGGTCTGCACTGTTCACCATTCAGTCTGTAAAGTAAACATCATGTGCCATGTATAGATCCTATCAAGCAGCACGAGTCTGCTAACTAGAGCTAGACTTGCCACAAAGTCATACGAGACACGCCATGTGAATTTGTACATAAGAACATGTGCGATATTTCGTGAAAATGACATCGAAAGTTGACGAATTTCTTCATCTTTCGATATCATTTAAGTAAATTATCGTAAATTTTGTAAATAAAATATCAGAGTTTCTGTAAATGTAATTCATGAAAAATTGAATATCTTCTTAGGTACAAAATTACAAAATTGTCTCATGTTAAGCCCAATTTCTCTCACAAAATATTCAGAAGCCAGTACCTGACAGAAGTTGTCTAGCATCAAAAATACGGATTCCGAATTGAGCTGCCCGATAAACACACACATAATCTGTATGAGATACGACGGGTCCGAATCTGGTTCATCTCCCAATCGACTGAGCCACGGGACGCATATCTCGAAGACGAAGTACGTAGACGCTGACTGGAACGAAGCATCGCCACCTGCATGACAACACTGAATCACCTTGGAAACAGTTTCTTCCGATGAATCCAATTCAATTAACTGCGAAAATATCCGCAAGTGCTCCGTGCTAAAGTTTGAATGAGCTTTCTGGACGGCTTGCAACGTTAGGTTTTGAACGAATGTTCTGGCACCTTCCTGCAACTCGATCTTAGTATCCGTTACCTTAATTTCGCCAACACCCGATTCTAATTCTGCAATATCGGGCTCAAATTTCACCCGAACTGGCTTTTGTTTCATCTCCATTTCCGGGTAGAACAGAGCCTTGACAAGGGTGATAACTCTGCTGCTGAAATCAGTAACGGCACAGTTGCCGGCATAGAATTCCTCCATGTGGGCCTGGATATGGTCGCCAAACTGCCTCCAGAACTCGGCAGCGCTATCCGTGGCTGCTTCACTGTCTGATTGCTCCAGACTACCCAATATTGTTCCCACCATACTGTATAATGGTGTTTTGTACAGCAGGGATTTTTCGTCTACAAAGGACGCTTCAAGAACTGGTAACACCTGAAACACACGGAAGATCAACAAAACGTTAAAGTAACTAGAGCAAGTGAGTAGATGGCCACGGATACGCCCGGCCACCGTCTGCACCGACAAACAAAAACTTTAATGCAAATCTTCCGGACGGACGAACGGTGCGAACAGATGGAAATAGGAAAACTAAATACCCCTGAACATACTTTGTATGCCGGGTGTATAACAAAGGAATGATCCCCTAAGAAAACAATAGGTGTAGGTGGTACGGAATATGTTTTGTTTTCTTTTGTTTTAGGCCACACCTCCAACCCACTAAGACCCAAAATGTGTGCCCGGACAGACAGGCCTGCATCTTTTGCTACAGGTCTGAGCAACACTTACACAACTCAATACTCAGATCAGTCTATGCATTCAGGCAGTCTGCACTGATCATCTGAACCCATTTGTTTTGGCGAGTGACATGTACCGAGGACACTAAAGCAAGCGAGCAGGGGATCACAGATACCCTTAGCTGCTGTATGGTCCATCCAACAAATATTTTCATACTGAGCAGAAAAGCTGCATGGGTGGGCTATGTAATGCAAATATGGATGATCATAAAGAAGTATATGAAGTTGTAAGTCAATCCAACTTCCGTTGCCTAAATTGGTACCCGAAAACTTTACTGCAAATCTTATGGACGGATGGAAATACGAAAACTATATACCTCGCGGCATACTTCGTACGCCAGGGGTATAATAAACATATCTATTCTGTGAGGATGTACGTGGCACTAACGGCTGTAGGGGCCTGCCTCGCGACATAGTGGGCATACTCTAGGTATGCCTTCACCAGGGCACCACTATCTATACCTACCTGGTCAGTGAGGATGTACGTGACACTGGCAGCTGTAGGGGCCTGCCTCACAACGTAGTGGGCACACTTTAGGTATGCCTTCACCAGGGCACCACTATCTATACCTACCTGGTCAGTGAGAATGTACGTGGCACTGGCGGCTGTATGGGCCTGCCTCACAACGTAGTGGGCACATTCTAGGTATGCCTTCACCAGGGCACCACTATCTATACCTACCTGGTCAGTGAGAATGTACGTGACACTGGCAGCTGTAGGGGCCTGCCTCACAACGTAGTGGGCACACTCTAGGTATGCCTTCACCAGGGCACCACTATCTATACCTACCTGGTCAGTGAGAATGTACGTGACACTGGCAGCTGTAGGGGCCTGCCTCACAACGTAGTGGGCACACTCTAGGTATGCCTTCACCAGGGCACCACTATCTATACCTACCTGGTCAGTGAGAATGTACGTGGCACTGGCGGCTGTAGGGGCCTGCCTCACAACGTAGTGGGCACATTCTAGGTATGCCTTCACCAGGGCACCACTATCTATACCTACCTGGTCAGTGAGGATGTACGTGATACTGGCAGCTGTAGGGGCCTGCCTCGCGACATAGTGGGCATACTCTAGGTATGCCTTCACCAGGGCACCACTATCTATACCTACATGGTCAGTGAGAATGTACGTGACACTGGCAGCTGTAGGGGCCTGCCTCACAATGTAGTGGGCACACTCTAGGTATGCCTTCACCAGGGCACCACTATCTTTACCTACATGGTCAGTGAGAATGTACGTGGCACTGTCAGCTGTAGTGGCCTGCCTCACAATGTAGCGGGCACACTCTAGGTATGCCTTCACCAGGGCACTGCTCTCACTAAGACTGCTTTGGACGGTGATGAAGCTTAATCTGAAATACGACACAGATGGCAAAATTGGGTTTAGGGCATTGGCGACATGTAGCCTATTTCACCAATCTTGCTAAGTATACTTTGAGGGAAAAATTTTCAATTTAAGGATAAATTTATTAATGTTTATTATACTCAAATTATTACATTATCACATACATTTTGGCTGTGATAATGCAATAAATTCAGTATAATAATTCTGCATACTTTTAATCCTCAAATATATGCAGTCGTTAGTTCTATATGAAATAATGCATTTCGGGAAAAATAAATGATTACTCTCTCAAAGTACACTTAGCTAGATAAGTATGCTTAGCAATTTTGGTGAAATAGGCCATTGACCAGCCCATATTACGCCACCATACAGCAGCAGTCTTATAACTGACATTACTGCCGTTGTTTGACACCACTCACAGCCGTGTTTAAACGTACAGCATGTACTGTTTGACCACGGCTGTAGACAATGCTCATTTCGGGGCCAAGCCAACACCTACATAATGCAGGGGCCGTTTCACTAAACTTTGTACAACTAAAATGATAGTACCGGTAAGTGCAAAATTATGAGTCTGTAAATTTCACAGTAACAAGGTTTTCTTTTCAACAATTATTTGATTTATATGTATTGAGCATAGGCTGCATATGTAAATCCATCAATTGAAATTTCCAGACAATCCTAAATGTGCACTTACGAACATTTTAGTTGTACGAAGTTTAGTGAAACGGGCCCCAGGTGTCTCATGACGTTACTAGAACGCGCCATTATGTCACTAGACCAGTTCACAGTGGTCGCACTGAAATTTTGAAATTGTTGCGGCTGCATCACGAGATGTGTACTGCAGTCCCAGAATATGGATGTGTAAATCAGCTGTTTGAATGGAACGGATTATCAAAGTAGGAACGGATTATCAAAGTACCAAAAGTACTGCATAAATGCTCAAATTACACAATATTTTTGACAGAAATGTAACAATAATGTTCGATTTAGCACACTCTTTTTATACATATTAGCGGTTCTTGAATTGTTGCCTTCATGTTGTAGAAATTACAATTTAGCGCGTTTTGTATTTTGTATTTTATATTTTGTATTTTGTATTTTATAAACGTGAATTAATCCCTTATGTGGTGGGTTCGTAAATTCAACACTGAAATATTACTACCGGTATCCAGAAACTGGTGGTAGATGCCCTAACCACACCAGTAGCCGATTTCATCAAAATTGCAAAGTATACTTATCTAGCAAAGTATACTTTGAGGGAGAAATCATTGATTTTTCCGAAATGAATTATTTCATACAAAACTAACGATTGCATATATTTGATGATTAAAACTATGCAGAATTATTATACTGAATTTGCATACTGGTAAGGATGGATTCATCATTGAGGTTAGACTTCTCTGCTAAGATAGGCCAGAAAGTACAAGTTACAGTTAATGATTAAATCTGGTCATATGTAACTTCTTGGGGTTTATTGCAATATATGTGAAATAAGTGTAGCTTGATACTGGCCAGTGATTGGCTTAGAAAGTAGGGCGAACTCTAAATTACACACAGGTACACTGGCAATGGCAGACTACATACCCGGTTCGGAAGCTGGAGAAGAAATCTCCATGGAACAGGTCACCTGGTATCTTACTGACCAACGGCAGCAGGTTTGGCCCAATAACAACTGCATTGCCATGGCAACCGTTCTCAAGAATTCTCTTCAGTTGCGGCCAAAATCCTTTCATGACATTGATGTGCTTCCAGCAATCCTGTTGATAGAAATAGTGGACATATTAATTATCTATAGTTTATTTGATTTGTATGTGTATATATGCATGGTTCCACAGCGTGCGATACTGTGCGACTTTAGGCGAAATGAATGGCATAATATCCACATACATATCAAATAACCTTTTTATTTAATATATATATATACGCCACTTGCAATTTATATGTGCATCAAAAATATATAAACTATGAAGAAAATAAACAAATTAGTGGTGATTTAGAAGGACCAATTTTGCAAGGTGAAACATAGTTCCAGCACTGACTAATATGAACTCACGAGACATCAATTTGGAAAAATATTGTTGGCTTGCGTTACGTTGCAGTTCAATTGGAAATGAAAGTATGTATATAATAATCTTGAATTTCTATGTGGCTGTGACTGAAGAAATGGGACTAAGCTTATGAGATTTGTGACCAGTGTAGCTCCTGAGCAAATACCCCATTCCTGTAGCCTGACAACAATCTATAACGTTTGTTAGAAACACGACAGGTGCTTCATTGATGGAATGGCGAACAGTGCAGATCCTGATCAGACTGTGCGGATGCACAGACTGATCTGGATCTACACTGGTCGCAAAACCCATGAACCCCATTTCTCCAGTCAGTCACATATGGGCTGGTCATTGACAAAATTTCTTAGAACATCGCTGAACAGTGTAGACCATGATCAGCATATATGGGTCACTGATTGACAAATAATACCTTATGAACTTCGCGATCAGCGTCAACCCAGACCAGCTTGCGCGAATGCGTGGTCTGATCAGGGCATACGCTGTTTGGCATTCAGCCGGAGAAATCACCTTACTGCGATCAGCAACATGATAAAATCCTACAAAGAGTTGATGCAACAACACCAACATCTATAACAGTTGCAAAAGTTGTAACATGGGGCTAAAAATTGATTTTTGTTAAATATTTTTTTTATTTGTGGACCGATTTTCAAAATCTAACTTTTGTTTTCTTAATCACATCATTTTCAAGCTATCTCGCCAGGTTTCGGAGTCCATTTCCAAATGTTTTTGTTTTTAAAAGTTTTGGAAATTGACTCCCCATGTTAAATTGCCATGGAAAATCGTTTTTTCGCAATAAAATCAATATTTGATGGAATTTCAGGAAATAAAAATTTTCAGGGAGGGTGACTTTTTTGTTATTGATGAAAAAGTACTTACTTTTAAGTATTTTTTACATTGAATGTATTTAATAGCCAAAAGTTTGTCGGCAGAAAAACATGGAACAGACAGTAGTGTATGTTTTAATACACCATGCTAATACACAGTAAAAGCCCATTTTATCCAATAAACAATAATATTGAAATAAAATCTAATTCCTACCGGTACGTGATTGACCAATGAGAGTGCAGCCTCCCACACATGACCACATATGACTGGGTCGTTGTTGGCCAGGTGGTGCAGTATCAGTGGCGCCATCTTGTCAATGGTCGGGCTGCAGGCGGACAACTCTGGCAAGGTTTGACAGATCCCAGCCAGGCAGGCATACATTGCTCCTTTAACCTGAAAAGGAAAGAAGACCGTGTAGTACCGTAATACGTACCGTAATAACACTAAATATTCATACACCACTTATTTGGGGAAACACATGAAAATATATCTACAACAGTGAACATGCCAATATTTAGGATTAGTATGGCAGTACTGGTTTAATCACAATAACAATGTATTTGGATATAATTTGTTTTGGGAAACCCCTAGGGGTTTCCCAAAGCAAATTGTGTCCGAATATACGGTAAACCATTTCACCCCTACAGACCATACATCAACATGTGCAAACTGTACACCCAGATGAGCCAGCTGTAACGAGTCATCTCATCAGGATCTGCAGCATTTGTCAGTATTGATCGGTCATAAAAAATCCGCATTTTCTCATTAATGGAAATAATCCAAAAATTAGAAAGTGAAAAATATTTCTTGGACATTAGGGGTGAAGACTTAAAACCATCCTTAACCCTTGCAGTGCTGAATAAAATTTTGTCGTTTGCTGATTATGTTTTATTTTCCATTTTTCTTTTGAAAGACATGATTTGACAACATTTTATAATCATTTCCCATGGAAATGATTCTAAAGTGCTGTCAAACCATATTTTTATTGAGAAAAAAAAAAAAAAAATGTAAAACAACAGCAGCCGAAAGAGTTAGAGTAACGTACCATGTTGACTTGACTTTTGCCGAGCTTCCAGAATTTTGCGTCACCAAGTATGGTGCCTATCTGTTCGCTGAGGGACTGTGACTGGTCCGCGGGCAAACTGGTGAGCAGTTTACGCACTCCGAGTAGGGACGACGTCAACACTCGGTTGTATTTGTTCTTCATATCCTCTGGGTCCGTGGTCCTGGGAAATGATTGTATCAGGTAACAAGCTTTGCATTGGCTTACTACATACAAACTCGGAACAAATAGTCATATCCTGCATCGGCTAGATATGCATATCCCCGGATAACACAGCGCGCGTCAAAACTACAGTAGCTGACATTGGTCCAACGATACCTCATGACGTTACCGAAAGATGTCAGTGTTATGACGCAATGTAAACTAGTCAATGTTTCTTTCGGCGAAAGGCACAAGGCATACCTGATAAATAGAATACTGGTACCAGGCTAGCGTCTCTTGATATCAAGTTTATCCAGATCGCTCAGAAATGTTATGAAATATCTGAATTCCTACGCATTTACTAGCTTGCCTAAAACTTTATATCAAAAGACTGTAGCCTGGAATTATCTATGTTTAACCATGGTAGAATTTGTGATTTGTTTTAAGAAAATTAGGTGGTTAGCTGGTAAGAACCCGTATTGATGAATTGATTAACACTTAGACGCTACACACAACAATTGTCGTCTGCTGTTGCTTTTATATTTTGCCTTATTTATCAATGGAAATGATTCTGAAGCGCTGTCAAAGCATGTTGTAAATTATTACAAAGTGCTGTCAAAGCATGTTTTTGAGGATAAAAAATAGAAAATAAACAGCAGACGACAAAAAAATTAAGATAGCGGTGTAAGGGTTAAATGTAGTTTTATTATGGAATTGGCAAAGTTTGTTGATCTTATGTCACAATTTGTTTGTTGTTTCATTGTGTCCTTCAATGTGAACTAACACTTGGAATGCTGGGAATGAATATTACAGTCTGCTGTTGTTTTATAATTTGCTTTCTTTCTCAATAAAAACATGGTTTCTCAGCCATTTAGAATCATTTCCATTGGAAATTATTCTAAACAGCTGTCAATGCATTCTTTTGAGGAGAAATATGAAAAATAAAATATAAATAGCAGATGACAAAATTTACTTAAAGGTACATGCCCACTCAGTAGGCACAAAACTGTTCTTTATAGGAATTAAATATGTGTATAATTGTGTCACTATTCCACTAGTTATAAACATTACGAGATAATCATTTAGTAATATTTATTTTACCGATAGTGACTCGCGGTGGTATCAGGCTATTTTCATATGCAAACGAGGCATGATATTTTTCAATTCTTTATACTAATTAATGTGTCGCCCGAAAAAATAATATTTTCGACAGATTATGAAGTATGATCATTGTACATCAAAAGATAAATACAGAGAATAAATAGTATTGTTTGTTAACCTTTTAAGGAAACATGGTTATCGCCCCTGATATCAGTGTGGAAATTTATGTCCGATATAAAATGTACAATAATGCCAATCAATACATGATAATGGTGAATGAATGTTTATTTTGCCAGAAAATATCTCAGATGATGTCTCTGAAGAACATGTTGAGCCTACCGAGTGGGCATGTACCTTTAAGGATTAAGCACGAAGTTGTTTCATTCATAGTAAGAATAGTACAATACATTCTATATGTACATCAAACTAAATGATTCAATTGGCTGTGACAGGAGAAATGTGGTTTATGGGTTTTGCAACCAGTGTAGATCCAGATCCGCAGTCTGATCAGGATCTGCAACGTTCACCATTCCACCAATGAAACACCCGTCATGCTATTAACAAGCAATATACATGTACATGTAGATTGTTATCAGGCTACAGCAGTGTGCTACTTGATCAGTAGCCAATTTCACCAACATTGCAAAGTATACTTATCTAGCAAAGTATACTTTGAGGGAGAAATTTTCAATTTAAGGATAAATTTATTATTTTTTATTATACTAAATTTATTACATTATCACAGCCATTTTGGCTGTGATAATGTAATAAATTCAGTATAATAATTCTGCATACTTTTAATCATCAAATATATGCAGTAGTTAGTTCTATATGAAATAATGCATTTCGGGAAAAATAAATGGTTACTCCCTCAAAGTATACTTTGCTAGATAAGTATGCTTTGCTAGATAAGTATACTTTGCAATTTTGATGAAATGACCTACAGGAGCTGCACTGACTACAAATCGCATATGCACAATTTCTACAGTTACAGCCATATATATTAACAGAAACTTGTTTGTTTTTAGTTTAAGATGATACATTGAAACTGGGCGTCGTCATCAGTGACAATGTCACCGCAATACACTGGCCTTACACCCATTTCTCCACAGGCAGCTAAGTAGCAGTGAATATAGAGAATAGTAGGTTAGTGCCGTGAATGGGAAAAAATATCTGGCAAGGCTTAGGAAACGGGATGGGCGAGGCTCTGCCGAGCACATCCCATTTCCGTGCCGCGCCAGGTATTTTTTCCCATTCATGCACTAACCTATTATTCTATTTATCCCGTCAACACCTTCAAATGGCTGTAAAATGCAAAAAAATAAACCCAGCCACTGCACATATTCATACGCAGTGATTAGGTCGTATCGACAGGATATCAAAAATGTTTCACGGCACCGTGTTTCACGGCACATACGCACTGTGTTGACGGGATAAATGAAAATGTTAAATCAATATGATAATAAATATATCTACACAATATAACTCACTTTGGATCACTGAGTGACTGTACTGTTTGCTTCAGTAAGTTATCTGTCAAATACTGCAAATAAGAAAACACAAATAAAAACATAGATCGGGCCAAATCATGGGAAACAAAGAAACAACATTTATTATTTATACCTACCCATGAAATACATAGTTATAAAATGTAAATAAAATTCATATGTTCTCATCGATGAAATAAACATCTTCCGGTGAAAATACGACTACTTCCGCTATCTATATTCATAACGCGCACCTGCAGTGCCGGACTGCAAATAGGCTGCAAATACACATTCATTACCGTATACAGTCTAAAAACTGCTAATTTCCATGGAGCGGTATATAATAAATAGAATATTCATATTTTTGCAACGAATATGACATAATTATATGTTCATCTCGTGGTGTGAAATGTCCATATTTCACGAGTGCCATTAGGCACTCGTGAAAAAAGATGAACATAGATGTCGTATTCGTTGCAAAAATATGAATATCCTCTATGTATTCAACCAATATTCTCACAAAATCATCTGTCATTATATCTGAACAAATCCACCAAACATTATCCAAAACAATGTGAAATTTACTGTCAATTATAGTTTTGCACTTACACACTGTTTAGTCGTCCAAAGCTTTTATGAAACTGGCATCATGTGTATGGCCTTTTACATCAGTGAAAACCCAGCAAAAATCCAATATCAACTGCCAATGTGCTTTGGATCATAACAGACAGATAAGTAAAACCAAAGCACATTGAGACGTTTGGTTATCCGGTGTATAGAGTTTCCACTGTAATTCTGGTATCTATGTTTGTGACTGCAGAAATTGGGCTTATGGCCAATGCGACCAATATACACAGATCAGCTTGTTCAGTCAGTAAACAAATGCCATGCTTCTAATTCTAGTAAACAGTATAGTTTGTTATCAGGTTGTAGGACTGTGCAGGAAGATCAGGAGCTAGACTGGGCCTTTAGGCACATTAGGCACTAAATACCATATGGAAGTTAATTGATGATCACAGCGGATATGGGTATCTAGGTATTTTGTTTGTTTTGTTTATTGGTGTTTAACGGCCTATCAACAGCTAAGGTCATGTAAGGCCGGGCAAACGGGTTCAATCCCATTTTAACCTGCTGCATTGGGGGGAAAATCCCAAAATCAGAACGGAATATTTACATCGAGAACAAATATATTCAGCCCTGAAATTAGAATATCCTGACCTGGTGCCAGGTCCATACCACACCAAGTCACTTGGCCCCTTCCCCTAAAATAGGATTACGAATATCGTAATACTCACATAAGGGGTATAACCAGATTCAACTGTCGCATACAAAATGCCAAAGACGTATGTGAGGGCCAAACCAGGTCTCCAGTCGGGATTCCAGTAAGGATGAACGCCGATCGTTAAATTACCCATCGCGTGCTCCCACCTCCCACCCACTCTAGGATATTTAGTGTGGTCAGTGCATCCAGTGCAATTATTTTTTGTTGGGGTTTAACGGCCTATCAACAGCTACAGTGGGGTCAGCGTGTAAGTGCACACACAAACGAACATGACAGGTTGGTTCCAACCTGTCGTGTTCGTTCGTGTGTGCACTTACACGCTGACCCAACTGTAAGGTCATTTAAGGCCAGGTCAATGGGTTTAGCACTAAATCCCATATATTACCTGTACAAGTTCATGTACATGTTCAAGTACATATACAAATGGGGAGAAAATCCCAAAATCAGAACTGAATATTTACAATAAATGGCTGCGGCCCGCATGTCGAGCCCGCCGAGGCATTTGATGGTCTCAGAGTGTATTTATTTGAAGTTTGATGCCCAATAAGCATACAAAGTTTCGAGCAGATCTGACTTACGGTTACAGAGATACAGTGGAACCCCTCTAAACCGAACACCCTGGGGACAGACTGAAAAGTTTGGTTTATAGGGGTTTTCGGTTTAGAGGGGTTTTCTATTTCCAGTTAAGGAAATGTATGTTTTCCATCATTAACTCTTGGATTTGTATAATATATACCATTATTACCATATTGAAAACAAATGAGACGATTCTAAAGCACTCCCAACTTGCCATGTGTATGGAGAAATAAGAAATGTACCCCCAAATTACGCTCGGCTACCCAGTTGTGTAATTCCCAATAAACAGAGTGCAGATGACATGGGATAAAGGCCCCTAAGTATTTTGTGCCACTGTGGAACTTTCTCTATCAGCTGGAACGCTCTTTTAAGACCAGAATGTGTTTTTTTTTATTGACATTGAAATAGTGCAGATTAGCAAGGGGGTTAGCAATAGTGCAGGATTGCAATGTAATCTGAGTCTACGGTCTACGGTCTACACTGGTCGCAAAGAGCATATGACACATTTCGCGTGTGCTGTGTAGTTACCGCGCTACAGTCACGAGTTTACAGCCTCGTTAAGTAATTATTAGATTATCTCAATTAATCGGTCGGTGGGTTCACAAATAATGTGCCGATTATTTTATTTCCGTAATTGTTACGTACGTGTATAATTAAATTGTGAACCATGCTATTGTAATGAGTTTGTAAAACAGCAAACATGTCTCGTATTTAGATCGCATGTATTCAATAGATTCTTAACTTTGTAATGCCGCTTATGACGTTCAAAAAACACGCCGCTTAGCGCATTACACACATGGATAGCGCGTAATTTGATCAATTTTGTTATTTCTTCCACACAAATGTCAAGTTGCGAGTCCGTTCGAATCGTCTCATTCTCGTGGCTCCGCATTTTGGGAACCAGAGCTGAACAATACTACCGGGAACCAGTCTATTCTAAACACGGTGTGATTTTGACACCCGCTTGAAACAACAACATTGAAATTGGGCGCGGTGTATTTCTTGGATGACATCCTGACAGGTGACCGTGTTTCCGGTTTTCCGGGGTTATTTTAACACTGAAATATGGTTTTGGGACTTGAAATGGCGTCTGGATTACGGAGTAGAGGAGTTCCGGAATAGAGGGGTAGAAACTAATGTGTTTATATAGCAGAATATTCGGGACGTGGTAGTATGTTCGGTATAGCGCGAATTCCGGTATAGAGGGGGTCCGGTTTGGAGGGGTTCCACTGTAGTAGGTATGTGAAAACTTTAACGCAAATTTTGACAGAAACTTTAACGCAAACTTCTAAGTCATTTGACCTTGACATAGGGGCACAGGGGCCGCATGAGTGGGACACAGAATGAATATATGGATGATGACTAATAAGAATATGAAGTTTCAAGTCAATGTGACTTAGGACTGCAGAGATATAAGGTATTTAAAAACTTTAACGCAGATTTCGGAACGCAAACTTCTAAGTCATTTGACCTTGACCGTGGGCACAGGGGCCGCATGAGTGTGATACAGCATGAATATATGGATGGTGACTAATAAGCATATGAAGTTTGAAGTAAATGTGACTTAGGACTGCAGAGATATAACGTTATTTAAAAACTTTAAACGCAGATTTTCGGAAAGCAAACTTCTAAGTCATTTGACCTTGACCTGGGCACAGGGGGCCACTATGAGTGGGATACAGCATGAATATATGGATGGTGACTAATAAGCATATGAAGTTTGAAGTAAATGTGACTTAGGACTGCAGAGATATAACGTATTTAAAAACTTTAACGCAGATTTCGGAACGCAAACTTCTAAGTCATTTGACCTTGACCGTGGGCACAGGGGCCACATGAGTGGGATACAGCATGAATATATGGATCATGACTAATAAGCATATGAAGTTTCAAGTCAATGTGACTTAGGACTGCGGAGATATAAGGTATTTAAAAACTTTAACGCAGATTTCGGACAGACGGACGGACGGACGCATGCACGCACGGACACCTGGACGTCATTGTGATCACTATGTCTCGCTTTCCGCAAGCGGGGTCGACAAAAACTATACATGTATATTCAGCCCTGAAATCAGAATAATCCTGATCTGATGCCAGAACCTCCCCACACCAGAATCACTTGGCCCCCTCCCAAAAGCAGTAGAATCAGTAATAATCTTACTACATGTACTTTTATAATGGGCAATAACCAAATTCAACTCCCAGGTAACAAAAGAGCCAAAGATAAAAACGTACCTGAGGGCCAAACCAGGCAAATCGTGATTCCTATAAGGAGGAACGGTTCAACCCCTACCGTTAATTTACGCCATCGCGTTCGCCCGACCACCACTCACTCATCCAGTGTAGAGACTTTATGTATGTACAGTGGAACCTCTCCAAACCGGGCACCCTGCCCAGGGTGTCCGGTTTAGAGATGTTCCACTGTAAATCAGACATGTGAGCACTTCATGACACATTCTGGTGGTTTGCAATCATGAAAAGTCATTGTAATCAGAGATACATAACAGCGAAACATACTGAAGTTAAACATCCATATTTTCCCCCGAGTGTCTGGTTTAGAGAAGTTCCACTGTACCTCCATAGTGCTGACCTGACAGAAGACGAGTGTATTTAAATTAACTCTCATAAGGAATTTAGACCGTGATATTGGCTATGTCAGTCTAAATCCCACATGGGAGTTACTTGAATGGGAGTTACTTGAATATCATAGTAAGTCTGTGCACCCAGTTTGAACCCATACAAAATTGAATTACATTTTGTTGTTTGCTGATAATTTTTTATTTTTCACATTGAAAACATGATTTGACACCACATGAGAATGGAGACAATTCTCACATGCTGCCAAAACATGTGTTTTATTAAAAAATATGTAACAAGAAACGAGGCAAAGCCACGAAGGCCAGGTTTTTTCCAAACATAGACACTTGGATAACATAATTATACCCACTTTTTGTAGACTAGATGGCCGTAGCCTGCATGTCGCGCCTTGGGGCGAGGCATGGACACTAAAAAAATAGATATAGTAGATGGAAAAACTTTAACCAAAAAACTTTAACCAGACACACGGACGTACGAACGGACGTATGCCAAAATGCCGACGATATCGCGCTGACAATGATGATAAACACCCATGTGAAGTATCAAGGTAATGGGTGAAGCAGTTGCAGAGATATAGTACACGAAAAAACTTTAAGAAAAAAATTGAAAGTAATTTGACCTTGACATTGGGCATAGGGGCCGCACGGTTGCGGGGTAGAATGAAAATATGGATGATGATAAACACACATGTGAAGTTTCAAGGTAATGGGTGAAGCAGTTGCAGAGATATAGTATAACGAAAAACTTTTAACCAAAAAACTTTTCTACCAGACGTACGTTAAAAAGTTAAAGTTGAAAATGGCTAAGTCAATTACGTAGAAATAATAGGTGAAGGTAAAAAAAAAATGGTCACATGTTGGATAGTTGTATGTGGTAGGCACCCCTTGATTATGAAGCTGTGAAAGTTTGGTGGTCCTAGGTGGTACAGTAACAAAGAAATGGACTCGAACACGAAAACGTAACATTGATTGTGGACGCCGCCCGCTGTCCCCGCCCGCCCGGCTTTCACCAATTCAATAGCCTGGATTTTTTTCAAAAAACCTGGCTAACAAGAATTCCGCCACGGAAGCGGTGTCGCGCCTGCCGAGGCATTTGACCGTGAACATTACAAGTAAATAAATGACCTTGACCTTCAAAATTTGGATGTGGGGGTGTGCGTAATGAAGCATCATTCCTAAACAAACATTGATGTGAAATATTATCAAAATCTGGCAAGGGGTTAAAGAGATATTGTGAAAAAACAATAACTTTTAACGCATTTCTGTTACAAAACCGGTGAACATTACAAGGAAATAAATGACCTTGACCTTCAAAATTTGGATGTGGGGGTGTGCGTAATGAAGCATCATCCCTAGACAAACATTGATGTGAAATATTATCAATGTCTGGCAAGGGGTTAAAGAGATATTGTGAAAAAACAATAACTTTAACGCATTTGCCTTACAAAAAAAGCGCACGACGCGGACGACGATGACGGAAAAAACGCCGACTATAGTCGCGCCTCTGCTAAAGCAGGCGCGACAAAAATGAGAAAAACAGCAGACGACAATTTTCGATTACCGCCTTTTAAGGGGTACCATACCCCCATAATGCTGTCCCCGACAAAAGCGAGGGCAAAATTTTATCAAAATTAAACACACTGACCGACTGTACTTCCAGTATAGAAAGGATTTACATACCTCAATGTGGCTGTGACTGGAGAAATGAGGCTGATGGAATTTGTGACTAATGTAACTCATGACCACATAGCACACTCATGTAGCCTGATAATATAGGAATGAATGGCCTTTTTGTTGAATTTATCGGGGTATAAACTTGGAAAAGTCGCGGGAATACTGGACGAAGGCCGGAAAGCCTCGTCCAGTATTCCCGCGACTTTTCCAAGTTTATATCCCCGATAAATTCAACAAAAAGGCCATTCATTCCTTATAATTCCAGCATTTGAAATAAATTCATCAAACAAATGTGTTTATTTTCCGTTTTCTTCAGAATTATTTTAACTGCGCCTCACGGTTACGGAAAGTAGTCCGGCGTGGGAGTTTACTGGGATATAAATTTTGGACAAACACTTGCTACAAGCCAATCAAATGTTAGGGAATTGTGTAAATATTTTTGTGCTGGAATTATTGATCTATATTGCTTGTTAGAAGTATGTCGGCTGTTTCATTGATGGAATTGCGAATGCACCGGCTGATCTGGAACTACGCTGGTCGTAAAACCTATAAGCCCCATTTCTCCAGTCACACTAGTAACTATTTATTATACCTCCATAATGCTGTCCTTACAGAAGACGAGGGCGTCGGCCTGCCTGGCGGGCGGGAAGGCGGCCTGGAACGCCTGCTGAGCGGAGCTGGCCACGGTGGGGTAGGTATCACACTGGGCCAGCAGCCATGCCCCCATCACACTCCGCAGATACGGCGCCAGGTTACGCCGCATCCTCGCCACGAGGGTCGACATCGAGTGTTGGGCCGCCTCGCGCACTCGGTAGTCCGTGTCCTGTGATTGGTTGATATATTGATTGGCAGATTGACTGGGGTTTTACTTAGTTTTAACAGCACGGTCACACACAGATGAGCATTCTGTGACAATTGGTTGAAACATATTTTATTTGCATACTGTTTATATCTAAAAATATTTAGAATTTTATGTCAACAAAATGGTGTAACCTCAGAATGAAATTGGTTTAATATCTGATTGACAAAACTAAACAAACTAATTTAATGGGTCACCGCACCGCAGTTCACTTACCAAAACCATTTTACTGTATGTTCTGGGCCAAAATGGCAAAACTGCTATCAAACTCTCGTCTTTTTTGCCTTGGCAAAGGTCACTGAACTCTTGAAGACCCTGTTGAGAAGTAATATTTATATTATACCTTAGAATGCGGGAAATGTAAAATGCCGTCTGCTGTCGATTATGTTTTGTCTCCTTTCTCAATAAAAACATGGTTTGACAACACTTTAGAATCATTTCCAATGGAAATGATTCTAAAGTGTTGTCAAAACATGGTTATGATGAGAAAAATGGAAAATAAAAAACATACAGCAGACGACAAATTTTAATCCAGCATTGTAAGGGTTAAGAATGGCACTATGGTGGTACATACCATGCATACAGAATGACATATCGACACTGATGGTGCACGAGGCTATTCACGTTAGTACATGTATATACATGTAACTTGTATATACATGTGCGTACCTCATTACTTGCCGATGATTTACGATATTACCAGGGATCAATTCTTTCCCTAAATTGCATCACTTCTTAGTATAACGCAGAAACAAACTTTTCCCTACTTTGAAGGGCTAGATTGTACCCTGATTAAGTCATATTAACGGTACATAACCACTCAGTAGACACAAAATGTTATTTATATCAGAGACATCATCGGAGACATTTTCTGGGAAAATAAACATTCATTCACAATGTACCTTTAAATCATCACCCATGTAAGATGCCCTATTTTGCTTCTATGTACAGTTTTGATTAATCAATTATTCCATTTCATAATCAATAGTAGAACAAAGAAATTGCTTTGATCAAATTTCAAATATAATCACTGTTGTAACACTACCGAGGATACAGTTTTTCACACAAAAAAAGGAAAATTCATGTACATGTATTTCATTTATTTTTGCACACAGTGACCACCCGTTTGAACTGCCTCGATGAGAAGTTTCAAATGAGTCATAAAAAGTATATGCATGTATACATTTGAGCAGCAATTCCACCTAGTAACCCTTTCAACACTACATACCTGTATAGTGGTACATGTACATGTATTTGCAAACGGTGTAGATCCAGATGAGCCGGCTCGTGACGAGCTGTCTCATTAGGATCTGCACTTGTTGTAAGTAATTTTTGAGAACAAAAACACCCCCTTTTCATAAATGGACTAGTCTGAAAATCATTTTGTGATGATTGGATTGGTCTGAAAATTGCCATATCAAAATCCATTCCAGTTACTAAGGGGTGAAAGGGTCAAACAAGGTATCAACTTCAAATGGGTACCATGTGATTACAGGTCAACAAATGTTCACTACATTCCGATTTAGATAAGAAACTGAATGTGTATTTAACATCCCAGCAACAGCTAAGGTCATATAGAGACGGGCCCACAATTTAAAGTCTCATTCGACAGACCAGATAGCAATTACCTGCCTATAGCAGCCACACTTTTGTTTTCCCAATTATGCAAATACTACATAAATGAACCTGCTAACAAAGACCACCTGTGAGGCCGTGATCAAACTACGCAGATGCACAAAACAAACATTTACTCAGTGAGTTTCCCCGAGTGCCATAGTAGGCCCTGATCAGACTATGAAGATGCATAAAACAAACCTTTATTTTTGTTGTAGTGTCACGCTTTGTGAGTTTGCGGAGCACCATGCGGAAGTTGGAGTCGAGACTACTATCCACGTCCTCGAGGATCTGACTGGCCGCCACGTACTGTGGCCCCTGACCGAACCCAACAAACCCCGAACTTCCCGTCGAAGACAGCAGCTCTGCAGCATGGCTACTACTGGATGGCTGAAATAAAGAAGAATCAAACTAGACCAGACATCCAGAATACAAATAATAGCTGTGATTTTGGCTGTGATAATGTAATAAATTCAGTATAATAATTCTGCATACTTTTAATAATCAAATATATACAGTCGTTAGTTCTATATGAAATAATGCATTTCGGGGAAAATAAATAATTACTCCCTCAACGTATACTTTGCTAGATAAATACACTTTGCAATGTTGGTGAAATAGGCTACTGATATCACAAGACACTAGCACGGTATTATATTTATCAGGGAATGTTTTATGTTAATATTTTATTTCACTGTACTTGGGCCCCTGCCCGAAACTGACAAACCCCGAACTTCCAGTCGATGATACACATGTAGCAGCTCCGTTACTGAATCATGGAACCTAGGGGCCGTTTCACTAAACTTTGTACGACTAAAATGTTTGTAAATGCAAAATTATGATAGTCTGTAAATTTCACATGAACAATGTTTTCTTGTAAACAATTAGTGGATTTGCTGCATATGCAACCTATGTCAATAAATGTAAATCCATCAATTGAAATTTAAAGACGATCCTAAGTTTGCACTGACAAACATTTTATTTGTACAAAGTTTAGTGAAACGGCCCCCAGACTCTCTATACCAGACACAGTAAATATTGGTGTAGTTCATTTTAATGTTATGACTACTGGAGTACAATGGAGTCAGCTAATTCTGCACAGCTAATGCTTCACAAACAAATTTAAATGTCCTTACCATGACCATATTCAATCTAATAAATTCCAGTCAGCTAAAAGAAGTTTGTGCATGTTAAATGTCATAACGTCAGTAAATGCCGTAAATTGTGTGATGTAAGACGTCACCTCTGTGTGTTTGCAACGTCACATTTTTCTGATAATTCTGCACATCTTGTAGTGTAAACAAAACTGGTGAACAGTATACTGAATCAGCATAGCAAAATTGGTGCGAAACTTGAAGCAGTACTGTCCAGTGTCTTTGTTGATCGAGGGTAGTGATCGAGAACTTTTCATCAGACTCAGTCCCGGTAACTTCTGGTGTACCGCAGGGATCTGTTCTCTGTCCTATTCTTTTCCTAATATACATAAATGACCTGCCTCATGATATTGCCTTGAAGGTGCATTTGTTTGCCGTTGACATTGCTGCACATATATTGCCATTTCTCGAGAAGCAGATTCGCTTACCCTGCAAAATGACCGTGACTGACTACATCAGTGGGAACTCCTGTGGGACATGTTCAACCAATGTACGGTAAGTGCAGTGTTTATACATATCTCCAAAGTGCACTCCAATCCCTACCAGCTACATATATACACTGCACGGACAGGTGCTTGTGAAAGTTGAGCACTTCAGATACCAATGCTCCAGATAAGCTGCGTATTTGCTTAAATACCCAATCAAAATTACCACAAGACTGCCGCAAGTCACAAAATACCAGACAGCCAGAAACATTAATGAGAATTTGAAAGTCTATAGCATTAGTTTTTCATCTCGTTGTGCTAAACATGTATACTAATTTAGGCACAGAGATAGAAAAGTAGAGTGTAAAGTAGAAATGATAGGGAATTGGATACAATAATGTAGAAAAAATGGCTAAGTGAAAAAGGTGGTATTTTTGTTAAAAAATATGTTTTCGGCATAAAAACACCAAGGTGCACATCTTCAATATGTGTAGAAGACATGTGTATAGTTTGTACCCTGTAGAAAACTGAAGAAAAGTTAAAAAGGTGATATTTTTGTTACAAAATATTTTTTCGGCATAAAAACAGAAAGGTGCACATCTTCAATATGTGTAGAAGACTTGTGCATAGTTTCAGAGCGATCGACAACACAGTTACGGAGGAGTTGTGTACACAAACTCTGTACCGTATATAGAACTGTATAGAAAAATGTAGAAAAAATGGCTACGTTAAAAAGGTGATATTTTTGTTAAAAAATATTTTTTTGGCATAAAAACACCAAGGTGCACATCTTCAATACATGTATGTGTAGAAGACATGTGTATAGTTTCAGATCGATCGACTGAACGGGTTCGGAGGAGTTGTGTACACGAACTATGCGCTTTTTCTTCCGTGCGGTAAAACATAATACGTACCGTTTTTTAAAAACGGTCGTATAAAAACCCAATTGAAATCAGAAGTAGCGAGTATCAAAAAGCAATGAAAATGTATAGCATATTTTTTTCTTATTTTCCATGAAAACACATCTTGCCAAGACATGTTTTTTCATTTCGAAGCAAACTATTCAATAATTGCTGTCTGTTGATGTGTAAACAGTAGTGTGATTTTATTTTACCCAATTCAAATTTTTAAATACCCAATTGCTTCAGAAATGATGGAGTGGCAATTACTAATTCCTTATCTGGAGCACTGAGATACCTTGGTGTTGATATCAGCAAGAACCTATCCTTTACCCACCATATTTACAAAGTTGCAAGTTCTGCAAATAAGGCTCTAGGATCAGGGTTGGCAATTTCCCGGGAGATAAGAGTATTTCCCAGGACAGCGGGAAATACAGGGAAATATGAATCTTGGTGGTCTTTTTCATTCCAAAATGTCAAGATGAGTCTCTATATTCCCCTATATCTACTATGGTTTATATCTGTGTAGACTGATAAGCCTACAGGTAAAACATTCTGCAATAAAAAAATAAATAATAAGTTTATTTAGAAAAAAAAAACATTATTTTCTAGACACTTTTCTTCCCTATATACAAGTCTATGTAGTATTTGCCAACTGTCTATTTTATTGGGAAGCAGGTCAAAACGCCCCCAAGTCAAATCGCCCCCATTTTGGTCAAAACGGCCCCATATTTGGTAAAAACACCCCCATCTTTGGTCAAAACACCCCCAAAAAACACCCCCATAATTTCATTTTTTTTAAATACGATTTTATTTTGTCATTATTATTTGTATTTGTATAGTAATTCAGTGGACATGTATGAGCCTTTTTAACATGATAAACAAGTCCGTTTTTTCAATAAACATGACCTGTTTCATTGTGGTTTAGTCAAATTGGGGGCGTTTTGACTAGGGGGCGTTTTTACTTTGGTGAATGAAAACAAAACATAATTGGTTCATCATGTACTTTTTATTTCATTATAATTTTTTTGTTTCAAATATATATATAATGTAGTTATCTCATTGAACTGCATGTTGGTCCCTTCAGTCAATGCACGGGTAACATTCAGACATCGTAACTAGTAAGGCTACTCCTTTCTTTATTTCTTGGTTTACAAGAGCGCCGAGTGTAATTTTTGTGAAAGACGAAAAAAATAAAAAAAGAGGAAATCTCATGGGTTTTTTTTAAAGTAATTATTTTCGGCGAATGAAAATACATTTCGAAAAAAGAAAAAAAATGATCGGGAATTCAATTGTAAAAAAACAACAGAACAGCGTTGAAATCTAGACTGAAATTCAGGATCCCCAGCGGGTTTGAGCACTTCTCTCTCGTGTCGATTCGTCCGTAACCCGATTCGCACCGTGCGTCGTTTCGCCGGTATTTCCATTCGCGCTGGGTCGTTTCGTACTGCGTCGTTTCGCACATCCCGTTCGCACCGTGGGTCGTTTCGCCCGTATTCTCGTTCGCGCTGGGTCATTTCGTACGTAGTTACGTTCGTATGCTATCCATGAAATCCATGCGATTTCAACAGTAGGGGGTTCAGTACGCTGTCGTAATCCTGTAATTCGGTTGCCTCGTTATGAAAATCAAACGTTTTTATTTCACAAATTCAATATTATAATCAGATTAAAAACCATTTTTTACAGATGAATTCAATAATAATCATTATTTCGTTCATGTATTGTAGTGTTTACGATAAATAACCAGATTTTAGTACCTAGAACACGATTTGAATACACCGATGTTGACCCACTTTCGCCGACGTTGCGAGATGCGCGGACATATTTTTAGCTGTGTTACAGCAATATGGGGTTACTCTAAGTGATTTCCGCGGGATTTCCCTGTGACGTTTTTCTTGAATGACCAATCAGATTAAAGCTTACATTCTGAACACGTGATTAACGGGATAAAAGTGGTTAAATAAGTGTGAAGACAGGTGCCTGTCACGCACAAACACACACGTGCCAATACATAATTACATCATTTAATCATTTAATCATGCTAATAGAAATACAATAACAAAATCAACTGATGTATTATGCAATAATTCACATTGAACACTCAAAAATTACACATACGCAAAGAAAACACAAATTTACACATGAAGAAATAATTCAGAAATTATACAATAATATCGTCGCCATAATTCTTCTTGTACTTCGTACACAACGCGTACCTGAAATGAAAATAGTCTAGTATAGTAAAACACCCATAAAACCACCACTAATAAAAGATGCTTTTGGAATTTTGAGAAAATCCCTGTTGATTACAGGGATAATCCATGTACAGTGTAAGTGTAATTGTTTTACAACTTGACATGACCATATACAGACCACCTGGGTTCTTATTATACAGTATGACACAAAAGGTGTGAGAGAAGGCCTGTTGTCATAGTCTCATGGTTTATTAAAGTACATTAAAGTCTCACCAATGTACTTGCAAATAAGTAGACATTAGTAGGCTTTTGGCTAATTTTAACGATTTTAGGTACTGTATCTCATATGTACCATCGTGGCCCATAGTCTTCACGATAAATAAATGTCATAATAATAATGCAAATAAGTAATACAAATGCAAAGCATAAAACAACAGTACATTGTCAGTCATATAAGACTTGTAAGAGACTATGTGTATACACATCATGCATGCTAAGATCATTTATTCTCATTTCTTGATACCGAATATTAGTGTGGGAGAAGGTTGACAATTAACAGCATGTTGTCTAAACATAGTCTGATCATGATGACGTTATCCTTGTGAATTGTATCTAGCAGACACTCAGATGCTTCCAAAAAATGAAGAAGTAATTTACAAAAAAATAATACAACCAAAATATGTCATGGTTGCCAAATATTCCACCTGATGAGTACCCCTAGTTTGGAATGAAACAGATCTATACATTGTAATTAACCCCTATATCTAATTATTAAGTTGTTGATTGTTTAATTAACTATTACTGAGCTTAAAACTTAATTTAAATAACTTTAATTATCAAATAATAACATCAAAATTCATATTTCTCAGTATTTCCCACTTTGGGCAGTATTTCCCGGGGCTGCCAGACATCTCGACCCCAGGACATCTCGACCCCAAGTCCACCCCCAAGACATCTCGACCCCAGGACATCTCGACCCCAGATGGCCCAAAAAGGCTGAGACATCTCGACCCCAGGATATCTCGACCCCAAATATAAAATGTGTATTCAATGCACACATGTATATGATACAAATAATTATAAATATTATTCTTTTTGAATAATCACGATGTATATGATGTGTATGAATGTGAACTACTATGTTCTTTTGTAAATTGCTGAAAATTGACCAAAATTCTTGTTACAATATGCACAATTATGATAGTATATTTTTGTCAAAACATTTTGAATGTAGATTTTGAATGCGGTGGTGTAAGTATAATAGAAATTACTTAATCGATGTCAATCAATGTTTTAAAATATTTGATGGCCGTTCACCATAATTAATTTGTGTCGTTAATAACACATGAAAGGGATACCGTACATCATCAAAGAAGCTAATCGCCAGTCAAGCTAAATGTTTGTACAAGCAAACTGCGTTCGGAATACATCGATTAAATCCTTTAATATAGGTAATCATGTTAATTACGGCAGATTATGGGTACCACATCTTTGGTGTGCAAGTTTAATTGATTTCACACAATATTCACTCAACATTTGCTCATTTTCCGCTAGAACGTATATATACCTACAGAAATATTGTATCAATATTAAGTCTTCGCATACATTTGTGCATACGTCTGTCATAATGTCAGACACGTCCGACTTATGTATTGAGTGTGGCGTTGCTGTGCGTCGTTTACAACATGCTATCTCGTGCGATGTCTGCGAAAAGTGGCAGCATCGTACATGCAACACTGGTAAGTATAATATAATAGTGTAGAATACACTGGTAAGTATGATGTAATAGTTTAGAAGCCTTAGAAACCCGAGACACTGGTAAGTACATCACAATTTCAATAGTAATAAATCTGAGATCAGAATAGTTTAAACTTGAAATGATACAACACTGCTACACCGGTAAGTACATTGGTAGTAAGTTAGTTGATATAATCATGATAATATGTTGAATTTCAGAATAATATATATTCATTAAATACATTTTCGGCACTTCAAAGGGAATTGCAGTCTGATGCATCATAAATAAGTTAATCACATTGTCACACCCACACGTGTCACCGGACGGCGCCGTGGTTTGAAGTGTGCCAAACTGGATTAAAGAATAATCATGTAAACCGACCTATTTTGAATTGCTTTTCATGAAAAATGAAATTAGTTTTTGCTTCAAGTATCATGAAAACGAAAGATACATATTTTAGTATCGGAAAATATATATATATTTTTTATTTTCAATTTTCTGAATATGTATGTTTTAGGTATTGACCAAACTGACTACTACAGGGCCAAGAAACGGCTCATCACATTGGAGTTCACCTGCAATGTATGTATGCGAGCTGAGGCTGACGACACTGATGTAGCCGAAACGTCGGTAGACCTCTCTCTAGCCGAGGCAGTCGGGAGTGCCTTACATTCGACATTAGCAGAGGTTGGTATTGATTACAAATGTTGATTTTGCTATGTGTCATTGAGATTGTTGATTTACATTGAATTTATTTAAATAGTTATGTTTAAACTTATTTAAATAAATTCAATATTATATTTTCAGTCGCAGCGAGAGAGATACAACGCTGCGTCACTTTCAACCTGGATTTTAGTACCGCGTCAACTGCCGGTGATCGCACTCCACCAGACAGCGCGCTGAATACAACCTACGTCATCCCCCCATTCGACCCGCCCGGAGAGGTAGATCCTGTCAGCACATTCGACGTCACGCGAGATGAATCGGTTGACATTTCAGATCCTGTCAGCGCATTCGACGTCACGCGTGACGAAGCGGTTGACATTTCGTCAATCACCGAGAGGTATATATTTACCCATGAAATAAATCCACAATAACGCATGTACTGTTTTAAAATAGCAAAATTAATAAAACGATTTTGTACATTTGCGTAATTTCATAAAATAAGTGCGTAATTCCATAAAATAAGTTTATGTAGCACGAAATGTTTTATACCTCTCACCAACAGGTCACTAGGAGATGCTGCGCTAACTACCACAGTGCTCGAAGCTACGGACGAGGTAGAGTACGACATTGTGGAGGAGGGTACCATACGAAAGAAGAAGAAACTGGTGTCATCTGATGGATTTTCGTATTGTATTAAGGTAAGGAAAAAAATTTATTGAATTAACTGAATTGTTAATTTTTTAGTGTAAATGTGTCAAATATAAAAAAAAAATAGGCAAGTTGGGAGTGCGTTAGAATCGTCTCATTTTTTACATTGCAGAGACAGACGAGTTCCAATACCCAGTGGCGATGCAGTTCGCGCAGAAAGGACAAGATATGCTACGCCAACGTGACACAGCGGGGTGACATCTTCTCGACAGGCACCCGGCCGATCCACTGATGAAGAAGAAAGTTACCCTTAAACGAGACGTAAGGCATTGTTAAAACAAAGTTGTGATATGTTTCCGTTTGTCCGTTATCATTGACATCATTTACGTTGTTATTTTCAGGAACGTTACATTCTATATGTTTTAATTCAGATTAAACGAGAGGCCGTCAGGGACGTCCACGCAGCCGCCGGACGAGTGGTAGACGACATGATGGTAGACACTTTCGAGACGGGGGAATTCAACCTTCCACGCCCACTGACACTTTATCGAACGCTGAATACGACACGACAACAACTGCGGCCAAAAGAACCTACATCATTAGACTTTGAGGTAATGAGAGAGAGAGAGCAAAATATACTTATTATTGTATAATAATATTTGTCAAATTACGCAACATAACTTGAGCTCTGATAAAATATATTAAGATTTTGTACTACACACTTCGTTTTTTCATGATAAAAAATGGTTCATGTTCGTCCTTATGTCCCGTCGACGGAAGCAGGACTATGTGGCCGTAAGTATAATTAAATAGAGAGTACACACATATATAACCATTTATGAAAAAGAAACTTTTATATAAGAAAAGATACTAAGATACCTTACCATTTTAAATTACCTTACAATTTTATACCTGTACGGGAATAAAGCGATTTTTTGTTTATTTTCACAGATTACTCAAGAAGATCGTCGACATCCTGGACGAGGCGCCGCTGGTTGAGAGCTTCTGCATGGACTTTGAAGCAGGTATTTTGAGACCAATACTAGTGTGATGATATATTATACATATGAATATTGACGCCATTGCAAACGATCAATTACGCAAACTATATATATTTGGATCAATTACGCAAACTATATATATTTGGATCAATTACGCAAACTATATTTTGATCAATTACGCAGATGTACATAATCACATGACGAAACGTGCTATATTCATATTTTTTTAGGAATGTGGCAGGCCCTTCGAGACGTGTTTCCCGGGACCGCTCTCAAAGGATGTGGCTTCCACTGGGCTCAGGCGCTGCAGCGACGGGTCCAGGAAGTCGGCCTGCAGGCTACTTACCAACGGCGAGAGGGGGTCCACACATCGTCCGGAAGTTACTGGCTCTACCGTTCCTGCCAGGACGCGACATCCCACGAGCGTTCGAGAGGCTGCGTGACCGGGCCGATGGCAGCTCCGAGCCGGTTACTAGCCTCTTCCAGTACGTGGACGACCAGTGGTTGGACAACTCCCTGTGGTCCCCGGACGAGTGGTCGGTTTACCGACAGACCGTTCGTACGAACAACGACACAGAAGGTATGCACAAATAATAAGATCAGAATTAAATGGACTCTAAATATTTGTGCACATGTATTGCCTCATTTCAACATTTAATACGGGTGGGATATAATTAAAAACGTAAAATTTAATGTTTTATTGATTACACTAACATATATATGCAATAAAATGTTGTTTCATTATTTTCAGGATGGCACAGACGTATGAACGGGAAAGCGGGACGCGGCCCAGTGACGATGTACGTTCTCCTCCGTCTACTGCGTCGTGAGGCCAGCCTCGTCAACCTCCAGATGCAGCTGGTGTCCGAGTCCGCCCTGGACGCCATCGCCGCGCAGTGTACGTCAGCATGGACGCCCGGATCAGTGTGCTGTGGGATCGCTATGACGATCATGACATTGTGTGCGAGGACTTCCTCCGGGAGATTGCCGAAGTGTACGGCATGTAGGGTGTAAAGAACAGTAAAACTAAGTGCTGTATGTGCTCACTGTCTTGGATTATATAAGTGTGTGTCTCCATGATAACTGTTAATACTCATTTTAGGATGTAAAGAACAGTAAAACTAAGTGCTGTATGTGCTCACTGTCTTGGATTATATATATGTGTGTGTGTGTCTCCTTGCTAACTGTTAACACTCGTTTTAGCAACGTGGAGAGTGTAGACCCTGATTAGACTTCACGAATTTCACACACTCTTGTTGTGAGGGCTGGAAACACACACACAGATATATACATTGTGTATGTTATGTCGTTATATTACGTTATGAATTCATAATAAATCTTTAACAAATATGTATTCTTGTCAATTCCATGCTTATTTTATCGATAAGCAGAGACAATATTCCAGAAAATATCATTTTTAAAATGATAAATTTCTGTTTTTATTGTCACTGGCTACCTGTAAAATACTTTTCACACCTATATGGCAAACATTGACTTGGGGTCAAAATGTCTTGGGTATTCTGGGGTCGAGATGTCCTGGGGTCGAGATGTCCTGGGATGAGATGTCTTGGGGTCGAGATGTCCTGGGCCGAGATGTCCTGGGGTCGAGATGTCTCGTGACCTAGGAGGTCTAGGATTCATCAAAAGAAATATCAAGCCAAAACACCAGGGCATACGTCAGACTGCTTACAAGTCTGAAACTTGTCCATCCAATACTGGATATACATCCACTGTATGGAGTCCATATACCAAGAAAAACATCTGTCAACTGGAGATGGTGTAGCAAGATGGATCACAAACAATTATTCCCCATATGCAAGTGTATTGCTCACGCCGTGTGCTCTGGGCTCGAAAACAGGTGAACAGGCGCACGACTGTGTCTGTTCTACAAAATTATTCATGAGCTTGTTACCGTCCCATTGCCTCCACAACTGCGAAACCCGACGAAATACACTCGGCAATCTCACACCCTCACATATAGAGATTATAGACAAATCCAGGCCACCACAGACGACTGTAAGTACCGAATTTATTCTTTCCCCTGGCTGTAGTGGAATGGAACAGACTCCCATCTGATATTGTTATGTTAACAGTGGACTCCTTCAAAAGAGGAGTGGGAAACATAAATCATCACAAACCTTAATTTGAAATGGCAGCCGGTGACTGGTTATACCGATAATAGAGTAAAAACACCACAACACTGTCAGCGAGGAGTAACATCCTTACCCTCAAGTTCCCTTTAGTTCGCTGTGACTGCTTCTTACTAGTATGTCCGGGCATTTTCTACAGGAATATAGACAAAGTGGGCAGATTGTTCAACGTTTTAACAGAAATAAATCATGTGGACTAAACTGTTTCACAACAGCTGGCCATTCATCAATGTCGGACTTCTTTGTGCAGCCGGAAGTCAGAGTTTTCGGTGTCGGGTCGTTTCGCCCATGTTACATGTTCGCCCCGGGTCGTTTCGCACCGGGTCGTTTCGCCCTGGTCGAAAATGTGATATATGTATGGTCAGGTCGGGTCGTTTCGCCCCTATTTGAAAACGGGAAATATATATAGTATGATATAATGAGAAGGTGAATTGAAAACGGGAAATATGTACATTATTATATTTGGCGAATTATATATATAATATGATAGTATGATGTGTATTAATTAGTCATTGATAGTATTAATAATGTTAAAATGCACACGGTTCTTCAATACAAGGATATAGACGAAACCAGAGAAAATCCAGTTTATATATATATATTTGTTTTTATATAGTATTTAGAGAATATCTTGGAGATATTTCATTGTATATTTCCATGTATAATGTATGAATATTCTATGATCGGTAAGTATGTCGGTGAGTACAAAATTTAAGATATTATCCGTAAATGACATCTGAAATAAAATTGCGAACATGTGTTTTCTAAGACAAATGAGTTTAGTGGCATGAGGATATTTGTTATTTTATTGAACCCCTGCTTTCTTAGTGTTCTTTTATTGAACCCCAACCTGCCCCTTGGCCCACCATACACAACATAAAGTGACCGTTATTTTTTTTTTTATCTTATATTTAAGGGTAGGAATTGGCTCGAGGACCTTCCAAACCCGGGCATTTGAACCCAAAAGTGACAGGTCAATGACCGTTGGCCCGTTTGTTTCCGAATTTACTAATATCTGTCATACAGTCGAAATATGTGCATTAAATGAAGGAGGCAATGAGGCGGTTAATTTAACCTAGCTAGTTCATTCTCCTATCGCACGAAGCCGGTATGTAAGACCGTGAAAAAGGCTGAGTGTGAGTGCATGTGATATATGGAGACTCAGCCGTAACAGTGTTATCCTATATAATGATGATATTTGACGATTGGTCAGGGCATAACATATCAGGCCGGAATGATCGATATTTGGTTATGCAAAGTATGATGTAATATGTTTTCGGGCCCAGCTACTGTCGTTTCGCGGCTTATCGTTATATACGATTTGCAATTATTCGAGTTCAGGTGTGGCGTTTATCTGTTACTATTTGGTTATATGACAATGTGTTTCACATATTCTGAAGACGAAAGAAAAAGAGAAGATAATACACGGCGGTATAGCAATTGCCCATATATTAGTGAGTGGCCCATACCATACCGCCGGTCATGGTCCAACATGCTAAATTTGATTTCAGACGATGCATATTACAGTCAATAATGTTTAATAAGAGTAATGCGGGCGGCCAATTCCGGTCTATTCTGCATTACTCCGTGAGATGAATGGTGGGGAAACCGGAGTACCCGGGGAAAACCACCTCCTCCGGCAAGTAATGACAACTTCACATACGTCGGTGTAGAGGTGAAGAGCTGTGATCGAGATCGTTGTTGTATTGAGCAGGAACTACAATGTTTACCACAGTCCCTTAATGGCTTCAGTTTGATATGAAAGAATATCGCCGCCCTAACTTCTGGCTTCATTATCATGTGAAAGAATATCGCCGCCCCAATTAAGCTATATTAGTAAGGATTACCTTCACTGGTGTGAAGTGACAGACAACTAACATGCAATTAGAAAGTAATTGGCAAACAAAATCACCAATAAATAGTACTCCAAAATCTGATTGCAGCACACTTCTCTCTATGAACGCATGATAGATAGATAGCAAATTACATATTTCTTAAAAAATACTATCCTACTTAGAAGTTATGGACATCGTCTGCATTGTCTGCTCTTCTTCCGTACGTCCTCGCCAGCACGGTATCGAGTGTGACGGCTGCCACGGGTGGACCCATCGCACATGTGGTACAGGTAAGTATGTCGGTGAGTACAAAATTTATGATATTTTCCGTAAATTACTTCTGAAGTTGACCAAAACGTCAGATAACGTAATCTGATATTATTGTCAACTTTTGAATTGTATTACGAAACAATATTGTAAAATTTGTATATTGTGAAATTACGCAGATGTCCGAAGGTACAAAATCACATGATGTACGTGTTATTGTCAACTTTTGAATTGTATTACGAAACAATATTGTAAAATTTGTATATTGTGAAATTACGCAGATGTCCGAAGGTACAAAATCACATGATGTACGTGTCTCAATTAAGCTATTATTCATGCATCCTAGAAAAATAATTTAGTGCATTATTCAGTTATCAATACAATACAATACAATACGTTGCAATAAAATACAATACAATACAAGGTTCAGTTTTGTACAATCCGACCGGGATTTAGACTGCCCACCAGATACCCAATCAATTGACCATGTTTATTTGTATTTCATGCGTATCAATCATGACTTAATCGGACAAATCAAAATGTTAATCCATGTTATTTTATTTCAGGAATCGCTATCCAGAGGTATAGGAGCGCCATCGCTGACAAGAGGCATATCCCGTACACTTGTGTACGGTGCCCAACTCGACAGGTAAACAGCTCTTTATGGATAGCGATGACGATTGTCGTGTTCCGGGTAGAGCCAATCGGACAATCAACCAATCGCTCGATCATCTCCAATCAATCAATCAATCAATCAGTCGACTAATATAAATTAAACAATCATTTTAGCGATGACGATTGTCGTGTTCCGGGTAGAGCCAATCGGAATATAAACCAATCGCTCGATCATCTCCAATCAATAAATCAATCAATCAATCAATCAATCAATCAATCAATCAATCAATCAATCAATCAATCAATCAATCAATCATTCAATCAATCAATCAATCAATCATTCAATCAATCAATCAATCATTCAATCAATCATTCAATCAATCATTCGACTAATATGAATTAAACAAAATAATTTTAGCGATGACGATTGTCGTGTTTTTTTTTCTCAACTTAACAGTAGTTTCAGATCTCACGTGGACGACGGCGTCATCGACGACACAATACTGCCAGATGTCCCCGTTCAGTACGAGCTGCACGAGAAGGGCAGTAAGCGTGGTGGTCGAATCCTCGTTTCGTCAGACGGCTACTCGTACGGTGTGAAGGTAAATTCAACAAATCGAGCAACACATTGAGTTAATCACTCAAAAAACTAATTAATGTGATCAGGCTGTCGGTCGTATATCTGGGGACCAAATTATACTCCCAATATAAGTCCGTTTAATATTCACAATATATCGATCAACCCACTAAATGTTATTTCTCGATGATGTGTAGAATTCTGAATTTCAGGGTTTAAAACGGATATAAATTTTCAGGTGAAGTACCAGTCTTCTATTACTTGGTCGTGTAGTGTGCGGTCCAAGACGATGCGGTGCCATGCTACTGTTCGGCAGGTCGGCAACACCTTCGGCCCCGGTCCACAGGTGCATTGTCATTCCGGCGACCTGCGACTTCCTCTGAAGATTTCGGTCTCTGCCACGGTAATAAAAAGCAGCAATAATAATAATAATAATACAGTTATATATTCATTAGTTTTCATTAGTTTTGCGACCAGATCAGACTGTGCACAGTAACTGTCAGGGTCAGGATCTTCACTATTCGCCATTCCATCAATGAAACACCGGTGAAACAAGCAATATATCACGCTGATCACAACTCCCATAACCCTCATTTCTTAACGCAAGGGGTATTGTTCATGTATTATATAATCATAATGCAAAATTATGTTTGACAGTCGAAGTCCATCGCCAAACAGCAGCTGTTCAGGCCCGCCACTGACATCGTCGAGGAGGTCCAGCTCACGGACATCGCACCTACCGTCCGATTCCTGAAGCCGAAGACTGCGCTGGTGAAGAGAGCCGTCAACCGGTTTCGATCCAGTATGCGACCGACGGAGCCGACGTCGCTGGACTTTCAGGTAACATCTAAGCAATTAAGTATGTATAATACAGTTAAGAACATAAATGCCAATACAATAAAGCTAACGTGTAATAACGTGTAATAATAGTGATTTTCATAATAAATTAATATTTAATATACAGTGAAAACTGCTTTATCAGACACCTGAGTATTCGAAAAACATTCCAATTAGCGACCCTATAACTGACAATTTCAGCTGAACGTCGACTTCATCCATGCGGATGAGTTCCTGGTCGCCGACATCCAGGAAGACGGACAGCGACACCTCGTGTTCGCGACGCAGTTTCAGCTGGGGCTACTCAGACAGGCCAAGCGTTGGTTCATCGACGGGACATTTAAGGTACATGTCATTTAAAACAAATATATGTATTTTTTACCTGAACTCTGAAGATTTCGGTAAACTAATAAAAAGCAATAATAATAATAATAATAATAATACACGGTCTCTGCCACGGTAATACAAAGCAATAATAATAATAATACAGACTGCACAGTAACTGTCTGATCAGGGTCTTCACTATTCGTCATATATGTGTTGTCGACGTTTATATGTATTTTTACCTGAACTATGTTGTGCCCATTATGTCTTTACGTGAATTAATTGAACAGATCGTCGGTGACCCCTTCACTCAGCTGGCGTCCGTCCACGCTTTCGTGCAGATAGACGGTGTGCGGAAGCAATTCCCGCTGGCATTCGCATTGATGTCACGTCGACAGAAGGCGGATTACATGAAGGTAATTAGTAATCTTAACGTGTTATCAGTCAATCAATCAATCAGTATTCACGTTCACGGGTGTTCTAGCAACTAGTATAAAACATGTAAAGAAAACACCACTAGTATGGAACCTCACTAAAAATCTGCTAATCAATATTTCAGTCAGCTGTTGGCCCTCCGGTTCCTGCCGGCGACCCACGTCGCACCGACCTTCGCCGCCCTGAAGATACGCGTCAACACCGAGCCGCTACAGAAGCTGGTGGATTACATCGAACGCCAATGTATCGTCAGCAACCAGTTCCCACCGGCGTCCTGGTCAGTCTTCCAGCTTCATGTCCGGACGAACAACGACGTGGAAGGTAAGAGACACTATCAACAAGTGTAAATCTTCAACAACTATGTAACAGCAATATAAATTATACAAATACCACAACTTGTAAGTCACAAACACAAAATGTCCTTTATGGAACAACTATGTAACAACAATATCCTATATATAGCACAACTTTTATTTCACAAACACAAATATCCTTTATTGTATGTACTCAACTGTTGCAGGCTGGCACTACCGGATGAATCACCGCGCAGGCCAGGCAGGACTGGGGATATACAGACTGGTGCCACTACTGCGACGGGAGGCGGAACTTGTAGAGGCGAACGTCATGACGGAGGACCTTCAGCGAGACGTACGGACAGGCTCGTCACAGCTTGACGCGAGACTACAGGAGGCATGGATCCAGTACATGGACAACTCCATCTCAACCACGTCTTTTCTCCGCCGATGCTCCCATCTTTACCGTCCTACGGTACCCGCCACCGCCGCGCCGTCGCAGTGAGAATCGTCTGCTGTATGGTATTATTTGTCCAATCGGATCTTCAACGGCCCTTTTCAGGGCCAATACTTTTTGGCTGGCTTATATGATGCTCATACAATATTATATAATACAATATGTATGATAAGTTTATGCTTATTTTATGTGCATCATACCTGTCACACCTCCACGTGGTGCCAGCTGGTAACACGATTTCATATAATAATTTATACTTATATGAAATCGTGGCTAACGTGACAGGATATATTGTATCTGAGTACTACTCATGTGTTAACTACATATTTCTTTGTCACTGAATTATATTTGTTAATGTATTACAATATTTCTATACATTATATATGTAGGGGCGAAACGACCCGGGGCGAACGGGAATATGGGCGAAACGACCCGGGGTGCGAACGAGATTATGGGCGAAACGACCCGGGACCGAGTTTTCACTACCCTGCATTTTCGCGGCTAGAGGTTTCGCTACCCTGGTGCGATTAGGACTGCGTTGTAAATTACAGTGCAGTTTAATTCGATACTGTTAATAAGATGTTTATTAAAACTAATATTCATAATGAAATGTATTCATATGATTTCCATAGTTTACTTAAAACTGCAGAAAATCTGCAATACAATAATGATATATACGTACGGCACTGTAAAAGACATGTTTACAACAATTGTGCAGATAAACTTAGAATCTCATGGTATCAAACTTCTAAAGATCTAATCATCTTAAAGGTACATGCCCACTCTGTAGGCACAAAATGGACTATATAGGAATTAAATAAGTGCATTATTGTGTCCTATACAGATATAATCAGTTAGTAATATTTATCTTACTGATAGTGACGCGCGGTGGGATCAGGCTATTTTCATAGCAAATGATCGAGGCATGATATTTTTTAATTATTTATACTAATTATATGTGTCACCTGAAAATATAATAGTTTCGACAGATTATATTGTATGATCATTGCACATCAAAAAATAAATACAGATAATAACTAATAACATCCTTTAACATTTTAAGGAAACGCGGCTACCGCCCCTGAAATCAGTGTGAAAATTTACGTCTGATATAAAATGTATAATAATGCCAATCAATACGTGGGACAATGGTGAATTAATGTTTCGTTTGTCAGAAAATGTCTCAGATGGTGTCTCTGATATGAAGAACATTTTGTTCCTAATGAGTGGGTATGTACCTTTAAAACAAACGTCATGGTATATGATAAATTAAAGTATATCTTATATTGGCGATTTTGATAGTTGAGTTATAAATAGCAGGCCCGTAGCCAGACCTGTTTGAAGGGGGGGGGGGGGGTCGTTTCGAAGGCCCAATGGGCCTGAGGTATCTAGGGGGGTCTAAAAAAGTGGACATCGAGGCTAAAAAAGTGGACATCGAGGCTGGGCGGGGTGGGGGGGGGGGGGGTCCTCCGACCGCTCCGACCCCCTGGCTACGGGCCTGAATAGTAACGTGCAGTACACATAAAATCACATACAAATACACTTAGGCCATACTGTTTGTAAGATAGTCCATACACGATCCTTGTAAACTGATGTAAACAAAATTAACAAAATACAGTCAATACAAGCGACGCCAAACGTATTGAAATATTACCATTTTTAAAAATACGCTTCTTAAATTGACACAAAACACTTTGCCCAGTAGCTAGTATGTGAACATTGCCTCGTTACTGTATACCATATGGTTCATGGAGTTATCAGCTCGGTCATCTTAATGAGTTCAAGCCGTCAGCCAGTTTTGGCTCTTATGGCGTTTGAAAAAGAACGGAAAATACGAAATAGAACATATGCTATAATGTAGCTAATTATACATAGAAAAGCCAGGACAACACACTAAATTATATTACATCAAACTGTAACATATGTCAGTTGTCATTAAATAGTTTTGTGCCAACACGAATATACATTGTAAATCGACTTATACACAGAACAAAGGCATATATATAGTGTGTCACTTTTGCCAGGCTGACCACACAACACATACCGTATATATCCAATACTGTACTATAATATGCTAGCGGATTTTAAGAATGCCTCACCCTGATGGATTTGCAAGATGGAGTACTATTTTACAGTTGAAACATATATTCTGTGTAACATACACATCGTATGCATGAATAACAATTTCATAAATTCTCAGATCTGAATATGCTCACATGGCGTGACTGCCAGTGCACTGCATATCAGAAGAAGTTGTGGAATGGCGAATCTTTAGTAATGTGTATCGCGTAGTACGTTTGAACTGGTTATGTTTAATCGTCTGTCTACCACGGTCTACGCAACACCCGCTTAGAAAAATCCCAAAAAGTATGTGGCTGTAATTTGCATTTAATCCGGGCATTGTAACATTGTTATGTTATGAACCTTTAACTTTCATGTATTTCGTGTGTTAGCATAACGTGCTGCGTATTCACTGACAAACTTTTATGTCGTATTTTGCACGTGTATTTCCAATAAATGCGTTCAGAAGGAAAGGTGACTCGCTGAGAGCAGAGAGAGTCACGGTTGACTGGATAAACTCTGAATATGCTAGAATAAGCATGAGGGAAGTCATATGTATGTATCCTTTATCACCAGTCTCTAACATACGTAATGAATTTATAATCGCGTAAAGATAGTGAGGCGTTTTTAAAGTCCGCCAGTATATATATTTTAGACACTAATTAGTGTAGTATACCTTTATAGGTGAAAGCTTCGTATGGGAAGAGTAAATATGACCCATGTGCATTTATATATATATATATATATATAGCACAGTGCAGCATCTAGGAACAGAATACACGTCATATGTGGCTGATGTATATTGTTTTAATATTGGCAATGGTACACCGATATCTAACTTGCAGTACATTTATAGAGGTGCGTTGTCATTGTATGTCTACGTATTAGTAGCTGCATTGTATCATATGTTCTAATTTGCATGTTCTGTACCTTGTCAAATGGCAGCTTATATGTTTGACTACTGTGATGTGTAAGGGATAATTGTTGAAACTGAAGGCGCATATGGGATACATGCGAATGTTTTAGGGATAACGGTGAATAATTGTATTTTTTTGGAATTTAAACAAGAACGTGAAGATTCGAGCCACTCGTTGATATAGGAGATTGGAGGAACGCGCACACATCTACTGAACCGGAACTTTCAAAGTCATATAACGTTGTCCTTGGGAATCGGGGTAGCATATAGGTCATGCAAATATGGAGGATGATAATGATGTACATGAAGGATCAAGCTAATAGGAACATGAGTTATAGGAGAATGGAAAATGTGACTGACAGACAGACAGACGGGCAGACAGACGTGCGTACTTTTGTATCCCTATTTTCACTACATTCACAGGACAAAAAGGGTGGAAAAGGACGTTGTATTGTAGTTAATTGTGGCCGTGACTGGATAAATGAGCTTTATGACATTATGGCCAGTGTATATCCTAATCAAATTGCACAATACAGGCTGATGCGGATCTACACTGGTCACAAAACCCATACACCCCATTTTTCCAGTCACATTCATAATTGTGATTTTCTATGGAAAATATACACTTTTCTGGCAATGTGTAAGTCTTTTGTTGAAATGCAGTACTGCGACTGATGGGCCTGTGTATGCATGACATACGTATTTGGTAAGTAATACTAGTTTTGGCTGGCAAGGCCAAACAAGATGGGTATTCAAAATATCATCCAGATGATATATCACGGTCTTCCAGGAGATTGGTAGTCAGTGTACAAAGTGCCCACTAGTGCTATACACTCAGATTGGCTGGTTGGAAGGTCGGACCCACGCTGCCCCAGGTCGCTTTGGAGACGCTGTTTGGTAGTATGGGCACGGGTCTGACTGTATGGATTGACCCGAGACTCTTACATGTAGGCTAACTCCGGTCCACTATGCGATCAATTGCGTGCCAATAAAGTATGATTGCAAACTACTACGTTAATTATTCGTCTTAGAGATGTCTTAGAGATGTTCCAGATAAGGTACAACTATGGTGGTGAAAACAGGAACGTTTTAGTACAATTATCTGTTAGTAGTGATTTGTATATGTTATCTCCCTTGAAATAGCATATTATGTCACGCAAATTTCTATGGGGCAGCCATATTGTCGTGCTATGCCTAAACGTCGAGTATTCCAACTTATCCTATGACGTTTGGTCTGTCTTGCTTTGTATCTAAAACTATACATATACTATTATATATAGTTTTCACAGTTTTGGGTTCCGTTTATCAGTTAAATATTGGAAAATACGAATCAAGACAGTTCGTGTGTATGAATACAGCAGCTATTATCTTTAGTTCTCATAGTTAGTTAGCAGTGACCAGTTAGCCGCCAGTTTCATGCAATATTTTTCTGGGAGTTTCAAACAGTAATTTATTCTAGAGAAAACGTATGGATGGAAATAGGTTGGCACCATCACAGTACATTTGCCTCTGGATTATGATTGAGAAAATATGCAACTTTCAGTCGGTCTATAGTTCCGCAAGTGATCAGTTTCTGTGGAGATATTATATTTCAGTACTTTCAGTACTTTGATTATGGGCAATGGTACAAGATTAACAGCGTAATGGTGGATAATGGTTATAAAGCTATTCAGCTATTCAATGTTTATACTTGAGATTATTGTTTTTAACTTTTGTGTATTTTATATAAAGGTAAATCATTATAATATCGGTACTGTTAGAGCTATGTGATGCCTGGCGAGCAAATACATTACGTTTGAAAGTTTTGATATTATGGCCAGGCCCGGGTCATTACTAGTTGTCACAGGGAAAAAGAAGTACTGATGGTAGTTTGCACTAGTATGAATTTGACGGAATGATAAGGGATATATGTGATGGGTCATTCGGTTGTGATGCTCAAGATATACATGTAGAGGGATAGCTGCGAGTCCATGGACAACGTTAACTTTGAAGAACATGGCCAGTCTCTAAATCAGCCCGTCTGAGCTCTACTGTATGTTTCACAGTTTTCTGCAGACAAACGTTTGATTAGTAAACACATTAAATCTAAAAATATTTAAATGTAATTTGTAGTTATTCATCAAATTAAAAAAAGTCATCCTCCCTCAAAAGATTATTTTATGAAGTTCCATCATATATTGATTTTATTGCGAAAAAAATCTATTTTTCTATGGGAATTTAACATGGGGGCTAAACATATTTCTTTTATTTGTGGACCGATTTTCAAAATCTAACTTTTGTTTTCTTAGTTACATCATTTTCAAGCTATCTCTCCAGTTTCGGAATCAATTTCCAAAAATAATTGTTTTTTTACTCTTACCGTCATTTTTCACCTCCTTTTTGCCCCATGTTAAATTCCCATTTTTTGGCAATAAAATTAATTTGATGGAATTTAATCAATTAAAAAAAATTGGGGAGGGTGACTTTTTTTGTTATTGATGAAAGAGCACTTACATTTAAATATTTCTGACATTTAATAGCCAAAAGTTCGTCGGCAACAAAACGTGGAACATACATTGTTTTTTAGTAGGGACCTCCAGCCGAGACTGTGCTGCATCTTGCCATCTTGGTGACACTACCATATCAACTATTCCTGAATGATGAACTAACGAGAAAATAGCAGTCCGGGACAGCAGTGGCAAAAAAATATCAAAACGAAGTACAATATATCAAAAAATGATAGCAAGGGTTCTGCCTTGGAACGTCCAGAAAAGAAAATATTCCACAAAGTTGCTGATTGTCCTTTTCGTATTTTATCTCGTCGAGTTTTCAGATTTGAAGGAAGAAAAGGATCATAAAATTTGCTTGTCACCGGTGTGAAATTTAATTCAATATTAAAAACCTTGACAGAATGGTGAGAATACGTACATTTTTGTATGTTTATGTGTGTTATTTACGTAATTGTATTACCTTGTTTGCATTAACATTTAATTGACTTTATCGGTTTGACCATCTTCGCTAATATCATGGGTTTTCGTGTGATAACTGATGGATTCAGGAGGTTCCGTCAACTGGAGGTTTCGTCAATTAGGCAAAATAGAGTGAAAAGTCGAGTGGTTCCATCAACTGGTTACCGGTTCGTCAATTAGGCGACTATAGTTGAATGGCATTTATCACATCTCGGCTAATTGACTTTCGCATTTTCATCAAGTAGTTGACCTTTGATGGTTTAGTAATTATTACCGTCAAATGACCGATCAGTTAATTCGTGATGATTAATCATGATTCAATTAGTTAATTGACGGCTTTTTGCCTGATCCATGTCGACTGCACAAGCGCTGAAACATAAATGGGTGGGCAATTTGTAACTTCCTCACTGCAATTCATCATGGCTGACAAGTCGTACTGCATCTTGTATTCTGGTGTGGTTACTGCCCGTATGCATGCTATATGCTGCGACGGCTGCAGACGGTGGCAACATAGGAAATGTGATAGTGGTATGTTTTTATTATATTTTATTAATATTATAGTGTAACTGTAATTCATGATCGTAAATAGTTTGATTTTCCATAAATGAAATATAATTTTATCGAGTTTGACTCTTAATTGCCTAATTGACGAACCGGACGCCCAGTTGACGAAACCTCTCAGTTGACGGAACCTCTGACACCCACTCTGATAATCTTAGCCCACAGGTGATTGTCATAGGGTGGGTAACCCGTTCACCGGTGTATACCATTCATCGGTGCAATCCGAAATATCCGAATATAAGTCTCATCGTATTGTTGACATCCGGGCTTGTCACGCGTATGTTTTTACGAATGCATCTGCCACCTGTTGAATGTGAATAATCTACTAGAATGAGCTACTTACGGATAAATGATCATAATTATTATAATTTCTAACTTCATGAACCTATTTCCTAGCCAGGTCATAACATTGATCCAACAAGTCCCTTCCCAACTATGTCTTTGCATACTTTGAATTTTTATCATCAGCCAAGTTACACAAGAGTTACATCTCTCATGCTTTTCCACGAATCAAAGGCCACGTTATTGCCAAATATGGTAATTTTCCGGTGCACGCACCTGCAGTATCCTCTATAAATTTATCCATTAAGGTGACTTAGGTGCATTTTTAATTTTCTAATACCATGTTCTAAATAAGGCTGTAAATCACCCCAGGATCTATCTATATTAATGAACTAATTATGATGTGTACTATTTGTCAGTAGAGTGAGGGGACCAAAGCTCGCGGTATTTTCCTACTATCGTAACGATTTAAACCTACATAAAAATTGCAGATGATATGTTTACTAATTGAACTCGATGACCTGGATCTCCCGTGGCAAACACCATGTTTTTTTCTGTGTATTTAGTGATCACGTGACTTGGGGAGCTGCCATTGTTTCCTGCCCCGGATGTGGTCATTTTCAATTGTAGAGGATCTATCCTCGTGGTAACCGAACACCGGTTTATCTACCCGTTTTTCTACGGCAGTTACATATTTTTTGGAGGGGAAAATTAATGGAAATCATTTCTAATACTATCAGACAATTACATAATATAAAATATATTAACAATACAATACATACCTGTTAATTGAAGTCCTCAGTCTTAGTTCAAGTAAAATGTCTCGATATGGTAGATCATCAGTCTGATCATGTCAGTTCAGAACACTAAATGTCAAACAGATAACATTAAACACAACTATTAAATCTGTATGTCAGTCATCTTATACATGTTTGTGAATGATTTATACAAACAAGTAACCATTGTTTTACCGGACACCTCACACATATCCTTTTTATGATCAGGAACAATAACTCTTATCGAACTTACATTGACAGATCTAGATTTTGACAGGATGCGAAGAAAGTGAGATTTAAACTGATTGAGGGTATTTACTGATATTATATGAGTAGTTATATCATTTTAATTGAATTTTTTATCTAGTATCCACCAATTATTAATGAGAAGTTACCTAATTCACTTCAAAAATAACTTTTAAAGTGGAACTTTCTGTTGGCTTCCGGGTCTTTGTTTACCTTTCGTCTGCTGTCAAAGTGGATAAAAAAGCGCTTGCTTCCGGTTATATGCGTCAAACATGAGCTTGACTTGGGTACAAACAAACAAACACGGGACCAGCTGTTTTTTTTAAATTTATTTAGGGAAAACGATCACAAATCATATATACCGCGAGGACTGATCTCCCGCGAGCTTTGGTCCCCTGACTCTAGTGTTTCCTACCTTAATCAATTGTAGACATTGATCAGTTGCAGACAGGATTACAAATGTACATATATACACATACAAATTTGCTAATGATACCTCCTTTTCCATTTTCAGTTACCACTCAATAATAACAGGAACCAATTACATTTATTATCATTTAAAAAAAAAATATGTTAAAACCAACATTTGTTAGTATTACAAAAGATTGAGTGCTATATCTGCATGAAACCACATCCAGCTCTGGAGTCACCTCAAGTTAACATTTTAGCTGGGGATTTTTTTGTCATTACACCGGTGAATGGTATTGCGTCGTCGCAGTCAGCTATGTAGGTCAATACAAGATGGCGGGCAATATTTACGATGTGGGAACCACTATATCTCGGCACACTATATCTCGTATTTTTAAAGAAATTAAGATGTAAGTGAATGTAGTGTGTAATTCATTTGGAATTGTTTTTTGTTAGGCAACTTAGGCTTGTGTGTACCGATTTAATTATTAATACACCGGTGAACGGGTTCCTAAGGCTATATGGCAAGAAATCGTGGCAGATTCCCTGGTAGGCGTGTTTGTAGACTAGTCTACATGGGGTACAAGGTCTATACATACTACAACTGCCTATAATGTTAAACAATATTGGTGTTATATATACAAATGTGTGTATTTGTGGGTGTTTTAGCAATTTTGGGTGTTTTAGCAATAAGGTTGTACTAAAATGTTTATGTTTGCATATTACAGTATAAAGAAGAATTGTTTGGGGGGGGGGGAGAAAAAATGTGTAGCAAGTGAAATAAAATACATTGGCCAGTAAGGTCAAAGGCATATTTATTTTTTATTTCATTTAAATTAAGTTGTGTATTTACAGGGCTTAAAAATTCACTCGCCCCGCTCGCCATGGCGAGTCAATTTTCATGTTGGCGAGAGGATTTTCTTGTCACTGGTCCGATTTGGCGAATGAAACATCGGGAAAGGCCATTCTGTATTTTCAAAAAACTAAGAAAATTTTATTAATTTCCAGCTATTTCAAATTATTTTCGTTAATTCACTGGTTTTAAGCTGTTTATGAAGTATTTCTGTAACTTTCATACACCCTATAGATTTCTGTTGTGAACCATCATGTCCCCATTCGCGTTGACAGCATGCCTTTGCATAAAAAAAAAAAATATCGCCGGTTTAACATTAGCCCAGCACAGATTACTGTCTTATATACCGGTACTGTGTCATTCCTATAAATTGTTTGATTTTGTCTTCCTCTGGTGCTACACACCCAACAAGGAGTTCGAAGTTATAAAGATTTGCACTAAAAACGAACTTTCTAGACCAAAATGTGTGTACGTGACAGTCTTGTTCTGACTTAGGGGAGATAACTCTTGTTTACTAATAGACTTATTATAGAACATTTATTTTTCAAAATAACTATAATAAACATATAAAGAAGGAATAATACTATATAATCTTAATAATATGTATATTAGTACTCGTTTAAAAGCTGTAGCAATATAATTGTTAACAAATTTAAATGATTTGATGTTTATATTAATACTCCTTTTTAGGCACTATCTCGTTATTACATTCATACACATGGCACCATTTTCTTGTCCAACATGAAAACGCCAGTAACAAAATAATTCGAACAAATTGGTGTCCCTGAGTGAAGGAAAGTTTGTACTTTCATTGTTAAATATACAAGGGAGCCCTCACCCACCCCACACATTTTGCTGTTGAACATACATGTAACACCATTGGCAATCCATCAGTCATTATTATGTTCTCATGCTTCATATTTTGAACAAGTATAATACCAATCTAAGGGACTGGTCATTATTTATCACCAAGAGGGTTGGAGTGTGAATGGGGCTGGATAAATCTTGTTAACTCATCTTAGAAAAGTACAAGCCCCCACCCCTTCCCACAGCTTTTCATTAAATTTTCAAGGCCCCCCCCCCCCCCATTGAACAATTAATAATGTTCAAACGAGACGGTTCAAATGAGTGGTAACAACACCCCCACCCCATTGAACAATTAATAATGTTCAAGCCCAAAACAAGACGGTTCAAATGAGTGGTAACAACACCCCCACCCCATTGAACAATTAATAATGTTCAAGCCCAAAACGAGACGGTTCAAATGAGTGATATCATATTTTTTTAATAAACATATTGCATCTACGGATTGCCTGGGTTAATCATGCCCCTATGCGATAGCCAGGGGGACATATTGCCTTGCTCTTGAGGTTCCGTATGTCCGTCCGTCTGTGTACATTTACATCAACAAGTTTGTAAGAGTTTCTCCAGTTAGAGTCCAGTATTCCAGAGGGGCACATCCATGTTTTACAAACATAATGTCTAGTATTAATGTTGGTACAAAAGCTAATTTATTAAAGGTATTAATACATGTACTTACATTTTCCTAAAATGTTGGGCAAGTAGCATTTATTTATGACTGTCCAATCAGATTCAGTTTAGGGAAGACTAAACTGAATGGGTGTAGACTAGTCTACAAACACGTCCATCAGGGAATCTGCCATGATTTCTTGACATATCTAGTGATTGTAGCGTGTCTTGGATCGTCAATTATTGTTTGTATATACATAAAACACCCTTCTCTAAACAATGTACAAAACAATTCAAATGTGCCCGGGTGTAAATATAATAGTACTTAGAAAGGTACAAAACTCCCATTCGCCCATTCGCCACCATAATTTGTAACGAAAAGCCACACGATATAGACAATTGGAACTCGCCTATACAACGCATTACAGCGTATAGATTTTACGGCATAGATGTTACAGTTGCTAAATAAATCTCAAAGATTTTGAGTGTAAACCACTAAAAACACGTCTCACTAACCTAAATTCGCTTTTTAAAATCATACACGTTCACTTTCTTAATGACTATTAGCCGCCATCTTTGAAAATATTTCAATCATGTGCATGCAGTGGTTTGGTTGGTTATCAGTGACTGACGTCATTTCCATTAGCCAACCAAGTCGGTGCGTGTCACGTGATTCGATATTTTCAAAGATGGCGGCTAACATTCATTTTTAATCAGGAAGCGAAGGTGTATGATTTTAAAAGCCCCATTTCTCCAGTCACAGCCACATATTTGCGACTAATGATTGGATAAAATTATCTGCATCCTGACAAATGTTTCATATTGCCAAATATAAAATTAATACTCTTGTTGTTTTTCAGTTCCGCAACCAATATGATAACGATGTCACGGTCTGGAGTCCTCAGGTATGTATACAATTATTTTTAATGACCTGTAGCCTATTTCATCAACATTGCAAAGTATACTTTACTAGCAAAGTATACTTTGAGGGAGTAATCATTTATTTTTCCAGAAATGCATTATTTCACATAGAACTAACAAATGCATATATTTCATGATTAAAAGTATGCAGAATTATTATACTGAATTTATTACATTATCACAGCCATTAAATGGCTGTGATAATGTAATAAATTCAGTATAATAAAAATTAATAAATTTAAAAAAAAAATGAAAATTTCTCCCTCAAAGTATACTTTGCTACTAAAGTATACTTTGCAATGTTGATGAAATCGGCTACAGAGCTCCAGATAAGTTTTGTATCTAAAGAGTATTATACCCCCATATTTCAAATTCAATGCATATTTTACTTTTGCAAATGTATAATTGATGTTCTTCTTTAATAAATAGGGAACAAAAGATAATATTAAAACAAATTTAAAAATTCACTTATTTGAGGTGCAAAAAACAAACACTGTTTGCTTTTTGCAGCTCAACTAAGTAAATTTTCAACTTTATTACAGTATTTTCACTACTCAATTTGAAAATCAATGCATATTTTCACATTGCTGTGAGTATTTTGTACTTTGGTAATCAATGCATATTCTACTAAAATAAGTATGTAAAATACGCACCTTATCCAGGGATTTCGCTGGGGGAAAAAAAATCGCCACTTCAAAAAAAATAAAAAAATTGGCGATAAAAATAAACAATTGGCGATAAAAAATCGCCAATTGTTTATTTTTATCGCCAATTGCGAAAGTGGCAATCGCCAGCGGAATCCCTGCTTATCTGGAGCTCTGAATGACAACAACAATGGGTTATAATCAAAGTTTAATCCATTCATTATCCCCTCGGCAAGAGGGGATATAGTGTTAGTCCATGTATGTACGTTAGTAACACATTTCATTTTCAATAACTTATGAACCTCTTCAGCAATTTTAATAATATTAATATTTGCAGATGCACAGGCTGATCTGGATCTACACTGGTCTCAAAACCCATAAGCCGCATTTCACCAGTCACTGCCACATGTGACGGATGGACTGTGACACAGTTGTAGAATATAGGGCTTCAATGCTGAATGTTGTGAGTTCAAAACCTACCATAGGACATGAAAAACACTTTCATAGTGTTTCCATCCCACTGGTCTGTCGGGAGAGACATTAAACTGTGGTCCCGTCTTTATATGACCTTAGTTGTTGCTGGGACATTAAAACCCCATACATTTCATTTATTTCAAGTATGGTTATTGCAGGGTCGAATCCATCAAGTGGAATATGCCATGGAGGCCGTGAAACAGGGATCAGCTGCAGTGGGACTCAAATCCAAGACGCATGCGATCCTCGTAGCCTTAAAGGTAGGCGTATGTCACTGAATGACTAATCAGAGCTCCAGATAAGAATTGTATCCAAAGAGTATTATACCCCCATATTTCAATTTCACTGTGTATTTTACTTTACAAATGCATTATTGATTTTCTTCCTTATTAAACGGGGAACAAATCATGATAAAAATCAAACAAATTTAAACAAATTACTGATTTGAGCTGAGTATTTTGAATACCACTTTTTATAATCAATGCATATTCTGCTAAAACAAGTGCGTACAATACGCCAATACTTACCTTATCTGGAGCTCTGACTAATGTGACAGGTAAAGTTTGTTTATTATAGTGTCATCCCTATTGAAATGGCCTTATTTGACTTATGAGACACTCTATCAAACTATCGGTACTTCCCAATTCCTATCCTTTATGCCAGCACCCGGCAGGAAGGCAATTGGTACTATTAAATTTAACTAGCTGGCGGCTCACCAACCGGCCACATCAGTTCGACCAGAGGCTTGAACATTTGACCTCCCAGTTGCAAGGTGGATGCCTTATCCCCGAGGCCACAGCGATAGTATGATGTTTACACCCAGCATAGTCCCAGATCAGCCTGCGCATGTTATTGGGGCGTGAAATACATTTGATTGATTCCATTGCTAATGTTCGGTTTTGCAAAGATCAATGATTGTAAAAACCACATGATTGTATATACCACATGGTCGTGGAAAATCTTAAACGTTATCACACAACTAAGACCTGTTTCTGAGCCAAGTCTGATAAACATCATATTAAAAGACACTAGTATCGTAGTCTATTTATCGGGTATCGTTTTAAGCTACGGAATTGAGAACTATAAAACAATTTTTGTTGAAAAATTACTGGACGTATTTGCGTTGCCGCTTTCCATGCCGTCTTTGTAATATGGAACATCAGCGAAAGTAGAAATCAAAACTGATTGATGGTGATATGTTGTATCAGCGACAATGCCTGATACAGTATTTTGCGTACTTGTAGCTAGGTACCAGGGGCCCGTTTCACTTAATTCATACGACTAAAATGTTCGTAAGTGCAAATTTAGGATTGTCTGCAAATTTCAATTGATGGATTTACATTTATTGAGCATATGCTGCATATGCAGCCTATGCTCAATAAATGTAAATCCAATAATTGTTTACAAGAAAACATTGTTAATATGAAATTTACAGGCTATCGTAATTTTGCACTTAGGAACATTTTAGTTGTACAAAGTTTAGTGAAACTGCCCCCTGATAAATTCTCATTTGTGGCTGTGACTGGATAATTTGGGTTTTGCGACCAGTGTAGATCCATTCGCAGAGTCTGATCAGGATCTGCACTGTTCACCATTCCATCACTGAAACAACCATCTTGCTTCTGACAAGCAATATAGATGGTTATCAGGCTACAGGACTGTGCTATTTGATCAGTGTCACCACCCATAAGCCCCGTTTTTCCAGTCACACTCACATTTTTGGCACCCTTGTTATTTTGTTTACAGCGAGCACCATCGGAGCTGTCCGCCCATCAGAAGAAGGTTCTGCCTATAGATGACCATATAGGTATCTCTATAGCTGGTCTCACCGCCGACGCAAGGTTGTTAAGGTACAGTTGACAGATAAACATGTTCACACTTGGTCAGAAGATTTGTGGTTGTGACTGGAAAAATGGGTCTAAAGGAACATCTGTAATAATTGTTTTAAATCATCTTCCAGGCTCTATCTGTAAAAGTGCTTTAATTATATTAAATATGGGCCAAAGTGAGTGAATTTGGAATCATTTATCACATGTGCAATGACGTAGTCTCGTACCATTGTTTTTGCTTGCAGTAACTTCATGATCTCCGAGTGCCTGAATTCAAGATACGCGTACGACCAGCCGTTGCCCGTATCTCGTCTCGTCACAGCCATTGGGAACAGTATCCTTTACTTGATCTGAATGTTAACTCATTTCACCCTACTTATCTGGAATGGACTTCTCCATGTCTATTTTCAGAATGTTCCATTACAGTGGAGCCTCTCTAATTTGGACACATGGTCTTTACCTACTTGTGCTCCTTATTTACTTAATAGTTATTTTTTCTTGGTTAGATTTTTATGCCCCACCACGATAGTGGAGGGAGAATTTCGTATTACCCTTGTCCGTCCATCCATCACCAACCATGTAACTTTTAAACCGTACTAGCTACATACCTGAAACTTGGTGTATAGCTTCCTTATGATGAGTAGATGCGCAAAGTTGATTTTGATTTCTGATTCGACCCTGGGTCATGGATTATCTCCCCTTTTGACTTAAAATTTTCCAATTTTCGTTTGTAACACGTAAAACTTTTAAACACTAATAGCTACAGACCTGAAACTTGATATTTAGCTTCTTGATGATGAGTAGATGTTTATTTGGATTATCTCACGCTTTTCGACTTAGAATTTCCCAATTTTGCCTTGTAACTCGTAAACTTTTAATCCGTACTACATGTAGCTAGTTCTCAAACTTTCTGGTACCCCCACATATATGCTACCAATGATACTTGCATTGTTGTGATAACTGCTGTGGTATTAAAGGTACATGCCCACACAGTTGGCACAAACTGTTCTTCATATCAGAGACATCATCTGAGACATTTTTGTGCAAAATAAACATTCATTCACCATTACCAAATGTATTGATTGGCATGAGTATACATTTTATATCCGACGTAAATTTCCACACTGATATCAGGGGTGATAACCGTGTTTCCTTAAAATGTTAACGGACATTACTATTTCTTCTCTGTATTTATTTTTTGATGTGCAATTATCATACTTTATGTTGAAAATAGTATTTTTTCAGGTGTCACATTTAATTAGTATAAATAATTAAAACATGTCATGACTCATTTGCATATGAAAATAGCCTGATACCACCGCGAGTCGCTATCAGTAAAATAACTATTACTATTAAAACGATTATATCTGTATAGCGGGCACTCATAATTTTTAGAACTGGTGGAATAGTGACACAATTATACACTTATTTTATTCTTATAAAGAACATTTTGTGCCTACTAAGTGGGCATGTACTGTTAACAACGAAATGTAGGGGCATATGGGGTTTGCAAACTGTGTAGATCCAGATCAGTCTGTGCATCCGCATCCGGTGAAACTGGCCGATAACTTGTCCATGCCAAGATGATCCAGATGGCAACTCAATGCACAGGATAGTATACAGTAAGAACAACAGGGTCAGACATACATTATACAAATATTCAATCACATTTAGGGATGTACTACATATTATTTGAAACGCATGTGGCTCTGACTGGAAAAGTGAGGCTTTAATATGGGTTTTGCAACCAATGTAGATCCAGATCAGCTTGTGCATCCGCACAGTCTGACAGGATCTGCACTCTTCGCCATTCCATCAATGAAACGCCCATCATGCTTCTAAAAAGTAATATAGATAATTATCAGGCTACAGGAGTGTGCTATTTCATCAGGAGCTACACTGGTCACAAATTCAATTAGCCCCATTTCTCCAGTGACAGCCACAATTATCACTGTGGAACACATGACATTTTTTACACTTAAGTCTTGGCTCCTCAAAGGGGCATATATTACAACTAAGTTGTAATATATGCCCGTTTGAGGAGCTAAGAAGTGAAAAAAAGTGCCCATTTTTTCAACGAGCACCCTGCACGTTTTTCAGTCTGGGGGAAACGCTAGCAACTTCATCACACTTGTCCCGGTATATAAGGTTTTTACAGACACTATCTTTAGCTATGTGTGTGTATTACCTTGTGTTTGTTACCTGCATGTGTACCTTAACTGTGTGTAGAATCCCAGATATTGTCCCAGCGGTACGGTCGCCGGCCGTTTGGTGTGGGCTTGCTGGTAGCCGGATATGATGTGAGTACACTACTGAAATACTTATGTGGGTTTGTTTGGCGGGAATGACTTTCCTGGTTTACATATTCTCTTTCCCCGGCCTTAAATGACCTTATCTGTTGATAGGCCGTTAAACCCCAACAAACAAACAGATTCTCTTTAACTCGATCTCGCTCAAAAAGCTTGATTTTGATTTATACACAATTGTTCATAAAATGACACAAGTTTGAGTATTGTGCTTCAAGTGCCCTCCAACCACTCGTTATAAAGCACCTATGTACCCCTTGCGCCATGAACAATGTATAATTATCCCCTCGCCGATCTATAGGCAAGCAGGGATTCAGCTGGGGAAAATAACAAATCGCCACTTCAAAAAATTGGCGATAAAAAATTACAATTTTCGGGGGGGGGAAACGTGTTTTGCCAGCACCAGCGCAATCACAGGGATTCCGCTGGGGAAAATAAAAAAATCTCCACTTCAAAAAAAAAAAAAGGAATAACCAATAGGATAAAAATAAACAATTGGCGATAAAAAATTACAATTTTCTAAAAAAAAAAATTTGATTTTTTTTTCGAAAATTGTAATTTTTTATCGCCAACTGTTTATTTTTATCGCCAATTGCGAAAGTGGCGATCGCCAGCGGAATCCCTGGGCAAGAGGGGATATAGCGTTAGTCCATGTACGTACATTAGTAACACCGTTCATTTTTCAATAACTCTGGAACCGCTTCACCAATTTTGATAATATCTGGCCACAATGTGTGTCTATGGATGCTGCTGTGTTTTGCATACGACCCACATCTGACCGCCCTAGGTCAAGGCCACTGAGATCTTGATTCTTTTTATTCAGTATGCCAGCGAGGGTATTAGCTTTGTTTAACGATGCCTGTTCTTGTTCTAACATTGTTTTTAAATGTCAAAGATAACTACTTTAAACGTGATAAAACATTCTCAAACCTGACAAGTTTGAGAATTCTGTAAGTACCCATAATAACCATACGTATTCGGACACCATTTCTTTTGGCGATACCCATATAATGGTTTCACAAAGCAAAGTGTATCCAAATGCATTGATATTGTGATAAACAAGTACAACTATATTAACCGTAAATATTTGGACTCTCCTTGCTGAGAGAAACCATATATGTGACTGTGACTGGAGAAATGGGGCTTATAGGTTTTTCGACCAGAGTAGATCTAGATCAGTCTGTGCATCTGCACAGTCTGATCAGGATCTGCACTGTTCGCCATTCCATCAATGAAATGTCATTCTTCTAACAATCAATATAGATTGTTATCAGGCTACAGGAGTATGTTATTTGATCAAGAGCTAAACCGGTCACGAATCCCATAAGGCCCATTTCTCCAGTCACAGCCCAGTCAACTCGAAGTATTCAGACACCATGGGGCTGTTTCACTAAACTTTGTACGACTAAAATGTTCGTAAGTGCAAAATTATGATAGTCAGTATAGTTCACATTAACATTGTTTTCTTGTAAACAATTACTGGATTTACATTTATTGAGCATAGGCTGCATATGCAGCCTATGTGCTCCATAAATGTAGATCCATCAATTGAAATTTACAGATGATCCTAAATTTGCACTTACGAACATTTTAGTCGTGCGAAGTTCAGTGAAACGGCCATTATTTCTTTTGGAAAACCTCTGTAAAATAGGGGTTTCCCAAAACAAATTGTATCCAAATACATTGTTATTGTGATAAACAAGCATAACCATGCTAACCCTTAGACCACTACTCACAACAATTATCGTCTGCTGTTGCTTTTATATCTTGCCATATTTCTCAATAAAAACATGGTTTGACTGCACTTCAGAATCATTTCCAATGGAAATGATTCTGAGTGCTGTCAAAGCATGTTGTAAATTATTCTAAAGTGCTGTCAAAGCATGTTTTTGATGATAAAAATGGAAAATAGACAGCAGACGACAAAAAAATTAAGATAGCGGTCTAAGGGTTAATAATGAATGATAGCGGTGTAAGTGCTAACAATACATACTTAAGACACTACTTGCTGTGAGAAACCATATATGAGACACGCCATGTGATTTTGTACCTAAAAACATGTGTGACATTGAAATGTGACGAAATATTCAAATAGAATTCCGTATGTGCTATGACATCTGACAATTTCATCATATTTCGACGTCATTTACAAAAAATGTATTTCATGACAATCGCACATATTCTAAGGTGTAAAATTCAGATGGCGTGTGTCATAATATTGTGTGTTTTCCAGAATAAATTGTGTTAAAGAGTTAATTCGGTAGTACTAATTCTGTTAACCAGACCCAAGGTCCACACATCTACCAGACGTGCCCGTCCGCCAACTACTACGACTGTAAGGCAATGGCGATCGGATCTCGCTCCCAGTCCGCCAAGACCTACGTGGAGAAACACCTGGATGAGTTCCCCGAAAGTAAGTTTACAGGAAGTTGTTCACTGTATCATCTTCTGACCCTTACAATGCAAAAGTCCTCATGATAAATTCTACTTGATGAAACTTAACCCTTTCATCCCTAAGTAACTGACCTGGATTATTTCATGTTAAGATGGAGACTGTTCCATTATGCAGAACAAAATATTTTTTGGAACATTAAAAAATGTCCACAAATGGTGAAGATCTTGATGGCTCGTTACGAGCCGGATCATCATGATCTACACTGTTCACAAGTATTAGGAAAGAGGTCTCCAGTGTTGAAAGGGTTAACCAAATTTGGTATACACGTTTATCATGGCAAAAGGAAGAACGAGATTGATTTTGGAAATGATAATGTTAGTTTCCTGCCATATACGGTTAATAAATGTTTTGTATTGTCAGGCAGCCTGGAAGAACTGATCAAGCATGGACTGCGGGCGTTACGCGACACATTGCCTGCCGAGGTCAACCTCACAAAGAAGGTAACAACATCTGTTCTTCAGCATGTGCTTATAATCATTTTCTGAACATGTACACCATTCTCATGCTCGAACCCCAGACGTTTGATTGGTCGAGGCTGAGCGAATTTGGAGAACATACTCCAAATGTTCTATAAGCTCGAGCTTAGACTTTCCAGCATATAGCAGGTGAATAACGATACTCAATTGTATTACTTTATTTATAATATTACATATTGTTTGGCCTGGGAGTGTACTAAAATTATTTATTGCATAAAATGGGCGCTCACAGTGTATTAACACAGTGTAATAAAAATCATAATACGCTAGTGTAAAAAATATGCAAATCAGCTTTTTTACAGAAAACCGGTTTCGTGACCAGTACACCTTCAATGTATGATGATGTATTTATGCAATACATAGAATCTAATATTTGTGTTGATTTAACTTGATATTTATTTAACTCGTTGACTCATTTCATAAGAAACTCGGCATAGCCTCGTTTCTTATGAAATCAGTAAACTCGCTTAATAAATATCATTAAATCATCACTCATGTAAGATCCTCTGTGTACTAAATATCATAATACTCTTGTGACAAAGTCTGTTCAAATGCAAATTGCAGCAACTGACGACATAACGAACCATATTAAATCATGATTTTTGTAAGATCGTCTCGCGACTTATTTTGACCGCAATAGAACTCATAAAACAGTTTACCTTGTCTGGAAAATCAGATGTAGTTTCTAGTTTTGCTATTTCATTGTGATGTACATTGAAAATGGCATCTAGACTTTTGAATCTTATCCACGCTGACGTAAAATGTTTCGCGTCGAAATAGACACCGGATTCCTGACAGTTCCCATTCTGCTACATGCAGTATCTTTTATAAAAATATCTGGCAAGGCTTAGGAAACGGGATGGGCGAGGCTCTGCCGAGCACATCCCGTTTCCGTGCCGCGCCAGATATTTTTTCCCATTCACGGCACTAACCTACTATTCTATTTATCCCGTCAACACCTACAAATAGCTTTAAAATGCAATAAAAATAACCCCGGCCACCGCACATATTCATACGCAGTGATTAGGTCGTATTGACAGGATATCAAAAGTGTTTCACGGCACAGACGCACTGTGTTGACGGGATCAAAACACATTTTCGTTTAGCAAGAAATTTGCGCTGGTTACTCGACGAAAGATTTGTTCATGCGATAGCTCTAAGTAGAGCCGAGTGGCATCTCATAAAAAAACTGGTGAATTTTTCAACGTTGCAGAGTGTATCACCAGTAGCCGATTTCACCAACATTGCAAAGTACACTTTGAGGGAGTAATCATTTATTTTTCCTGAAATGCATTATTTCATATAGAACTAACAACTGCATGTATTTGATGATTAAAAGTATGCTGAATTATTACACTGAATTTATTACATTATCACAGCCAAAATGGCTGTGATAAATTCAATCTAATAAAAATTAATATATTTATCCTAAAATTGAAAATTTCTCCCTCAAAGTATACTTTGCTATGTTGGTGAAATCGGTATATCAAAAAGAGCATCAGTAGGCAGGCAGCCTGTTTTACGCTTCTATGTTGGTTGGAAATAACCCAGTTCACTGTGCCCCAGTACACTTCAGCTCCTGTTGTTATTGAATCACTTGGTATATTTGCAGAACTGCTCACTGGGCGTCGTCGGAAAAGACATCAACTTCACCATTTACGACGATGACGGCATGGACCAATATGTATCCTTTGCAGTCGAATAATAAATCTTTCTAAAAAAAAACAGTGAGTATACAACTTTCTGAGCTGTAGTTGTAAATCATATTCAAAATCAAACTGGTTGAGGCTGAATTCAGGCAATCCAATTTGTTTTTCTTCAAAATTGTGACTGGAGAAATGAGACTTATAGGATTGATGACCTGTGTAGCTCCTGATAAATAGCACACTCCTGTAGCCTGATAACAATCTATATTGCTTGTTACGAGTAAGACGGGTGTTTCATTGATGGAATGGCGAACAGTGCAGATCCTGATCAGACTGCGGATGCACAGGCTGATCTGGATCTACACTGGTCGCATATTTCGTAAGCCCCATTTCTCTAGTCACAGCCAAAGCTGCGAACATGCTCAGAATGGTTTATATTCATTATGATTAGCACTACACATTTCTTAGCGTGGGTGTTTGGTCGGGCGAACGTGAAGGCGTAAATTAACGGTAGGGGTTCCTCCTAGGAATCACGATTTGCCTGGTTTGTCCCTCAGGTACGTTTTTATCTTTCACTCTTTTGTTACCTGGGAGTTGAATTGGGTTTTTGTCCATTATAAAAGTAGTAAGATTATCACTGATCCTACTGCTTTTGGGAGGGGGACAAGTTATTCTGGTGTGGCGAGGACCTGGCATCAGATCAGAATTATTCTGATTTCAGGGCTGAATATATAGTTTTTGTCGCGCCCGCTTGCAGAAAGCGCGATATAGTTGGCCGGTTAAAGTTTTTGGTTAAGCTGTAAGGTTAAGTTTTTTGGTTAAAGTTTTTGGTTAAGTTCTTTGGTTAAAGTTTTTGGTTAAATTCTTTGGTTAAAGTTTTTGGTTAAGTTTTTTGGTTAAGTTTTTTGGTTAAAGTTTTTGGTTAAAGTTTTTCGTTATACTATATCTCTACAACTGCTTTGCCCATTACCTTGAAACTTCACATGGGTGTTTATCATCATCTATATTTTCATTCTACCCATCTCCCGTGCGGCCCCTGTGCCCAATGTCAAGGTCAAATTACTTTGAAGTTTTGGTTAAGTTTTTTTGGTTAAAGTTTTTTGGTTAAAGTTTTTGGTTAAGGTTAAGTTTTTTTGGTTAAAGTTTTTCGTTATACTATATCTCTGCAACTGCTTTGCCCATTACCTTGAAACTTCATATGGGTGTTTATCATCATCTATATTTTCATTCTACCCCCCATCCCGTGCGGCCCCTGTGCCCAAGGTCAAATTACTTTGAAGTTTTTGGTTAAGTTCTTTGGTTAAAGTTTTTGGTTAAAGTTTTTGGTTAAGTTCTTTGGTTAAAGTTTTTGGTTAAGTTTTTTGGTTAAAGTTTGTTGTTAAAGTTTTTCGTTATACTATATCTCTGCAACTGCTTTGCCCATTACCTTGAAACTTCACATGGGTGTTTATCATCATCTATATTTTCATTCTACCCCCCTCCCGTGCGGCCCCTGTGCCCAATGTCAAGGTCAAATTACTTTGAAGTTTTTGGTTAAGTTCTTTGGTTAAAGTTTTTGGTTAAAGTTTTGGTTAAGTTCTTTGGTTAAAGTTTTTGGTTAAGTTTTTTGGTTAAAGTTTGTTGTTAAAGTTTTTCGTTATACTATATCTCTGCAACTGCTTTGCCCATTACCTTGAAACTTCACATGGGTGTTTATCATCATCTATATTTTCATTCTACCCCCCTCCCCGTGCGCGGCCCCTGTGCCCAATGTCAAGGTCAAATTACTTTGAAGTTTTTGGTTAAGTTTTTTGGTTAAAGTTTTTGGTTAAGTTTTTTGGTTAAGTTTTTTGGTTAAAGTTTTTCGTTATACTATATCTCTGCAACTGCTTTGCCCACTACCTTGATACTTCATATGGGTGTTTATCATCATCTATATTTTCATTCTACCCCCCTCCGCCCGTGCGGCCCCTGTGCCCAATGTCCAGGTCAAATTACTTTAGAAGTTTTTTGGTTAAGTTCTTTGGTTAAAGTTTTTGGTTAAGTTTTTTGGTTAAAGTTTTTGGTTAAGTTTCTTGGTTAAAGTTTTTCGTTATACTATATCTCTGCAACTGCTTTGCACATTACCTTCAAACTTCACATGGGTGTTTATCATCATCTATATTTTCATTCTACCCCCCTCCCGTGCGGCCCCTGTGCCCAATGTCAAGGTCAAATTACTTTGAAGTTTTAGGTTAAGTTGTTTGGTTAAGTTTTTTGGTTAAGTTTTTTGGTTAAAGTTTTTCCCCTGTGCCCAATGTCAAATTACTTTGAAGTTTTTGGTTAAGTTTTTTGGTTAAGTTTTTTGGTTAAAATTTTTCGTTATACTATATCTCTGCAACTGCTTTGCCCATTACCTTGAAACTTCACATGGGTGTTTATCATCATCTATATTTTCATTCTATCCTCCATCCCCCTTCCCGTCGCGGCCCCTGTGCCCAATGTCAAGGTCAAATTACTTTGAAGTTTTTGGTTAATGTTTTTGTCGCGCCCGCTTGCGGAAAGCGTGATATAGTCGGCACTTTGGCGTACGTACGTGTGTCCGGTTAAACTTTTTGGTTAAGTTTTTTGGTTAAGTATTTCGGTTAAAGTTTTTCGTTATACTATATCTCTTTTTTTAGTGCCCATGCCTCGCCACAAGGCGCGACATGCAGGCCGCGGCCATCTAGTTATTGTAAATTTTCAGTTCTGATTTTCGATTTTAACACCCCATTGTTAACAATTTTGTAATCCCCCTAAATGTTCAGTTCTGATTTTGGGATTGACCCGGCCTTAAATGACCTTAGCTGTTGATAGGCCGTTTTGTTCCAGCAAACAAACAAACTGATTTCCTAACACACTTCTGCAGTTTGATAGTGATCAAAATAATTCACTAGATGCATCAATTGTATTTGTGACTGGAGAAATGGGGCTTATGGGATTTGTGACCAGTGTAGAATCAGATCAGCCTGTGTATCCGCAGAGTCTGATAGAATCTGCTCTGTTCGCTGTTCCATCGATATTCCATCAATGAAACACTCGTCATGCTTCTAACAAGCAATATCGACCGTTATCAGGATACAAGAGTGTGCTATTTGATCAAGAGCTACACTGGTCACAAATCCCATAAAGCCCCATTTATCCAGTCACAGCCACATTTAGCTAAAGTAAATCCGGACTATTTTACACCCACTGTTAACTGAACATTTTAAGTCCCAAGTAGGGATTGATTGTGGCATAGAGGACACTGGACTTCAATACCAGGGGCCCATTTGACAAACCTTCGTACGACTAAAATGTTCGTAAGTGCAAATTTAGGATCGTCTGTAAATTTCAATTAATGGATTTACATTTATTGAGCATAGGCTGCTTATGCAGCCTATGCTCAATAAATGTAAATCCAATAATTGTTTACACGAAAACGTTGTTAATGCGGAATTTACAGACTATCATAATTTTGCACTTACGAACATTTTAGTCGTAGGAAGTTTAGTGAAACGGCCCCCAGAGGTTGTGAGTTCAATCCCAACCCTAGGCGTGAAAAATACTTTCATAGTATTTCCATCCCTCGTGTCCATCGGATGAGGCTTGAAACCGATGTCCCGTCCCTATATGATGCTAGCTGTTGCTGGGAGGTAAAACCCATTCACTTATTAAATTCCCAAGTATAGCTGTTCATGAATCGTTGGTGCTACTTGTGCATGCCCAGTTATATTGTCGCGCCTGCTTTAGCAGAAGGCGCCAGGGCTCCAGATAAGGAATTAATAATTAGGTTTGAGGCGGCTTTCCGCTGCGCCGAAAACCTATTGTATTCGTTGGTTTTTTTTTTGGTTTTTTTATTCAGCCGTTCAGTCTACAGCCCAAACCGCTGGTCGGATCGACTTCAAATTTTGCATGCCGATTCGGATCAAGTGTGAGTCGAGACTTAGAGATTTTCAGAAATCTCTTAATGCCATTTTCCACGAAACCGGAAGTGACGTCATACTTTCTATAACTTCCTTATTTTCCAACCGATTTCAAAAATTCTTTTTGCATTGGAAATAAGAGAGCTATAGGCATTTGAAATTGAAAAATGTACATACTTTTCAACGATTTTGCCGAATTTTTGCCGAATTTCGGCTGATAACGGGTGGTCTTTACAAACATTTTCCAATTTGTACAGTAATGTCAGCAACATAATTTCTTGCCAGTGTGATAGGGGAGTGTCAGGCGCATAAAAGATGATAATTTTCAGAGCTCTATCTTGACTACTTCCGGTTCTATTGGATGTCAAAGATGAACGTCTTTTTTTCAAGTTTTCAAAATAGAGCAAACGGATGTGACGTCAGCTTCGTTATTTATCATTCGATTTCAATTGTTTTTGCTGTAGTCGATATTTCAGTCCTTTAGCTAAAACTTTGGCTGAGGATCGAACCCGGTATCCCTCGCTCCGAGTCCATCGCTCTACCTCTAAGCTAACCGGCCCCACATCGGTGTGATGATGCGAACACAATAATGTTGGACTGTTCATTCTAAAACTTCAGAAATTCTTTTTGCAACCGATAGTTTACACCTTGGGCTAAAGTTTAGTTACACATGAAATCAATGTTTGAGGCTCAAACCGTTGATGCAGCTCAAGCTGCTCTAGTTTAGTATTGTCACTCCATCATTTCTGAAACAATTGGGCATTTCAAAATTTTAATTAGGTAAAAATAAAATCACGCTGCTGTTTACACAGCAGCAGACAGCAATTATTGAATAGTTTGCTTCTAAATGAAAACATATCTTGGCATTTCATTAGAATTCTAATGAAATACCAAGGTGTGTTTTCATGGGAAAATAAGAAAAACATGCTATATTTGTGGTCTGTTTATTGTTTTCTGCAGCATGATAAAGGTACCACAATTTTTTATTGCTTTTTGGTACTCCCTACTTCTGATTTCAATTGGATGTTTTGGCACTTTTAATTGGGTATTTAAAGGAAATACACAGCTTATCTGGAGGTCTGGAAGGCGCTACTATGGTTGTCACTTTTTCCACACGTTTCACACTAATGCCACCATTAACATGACCTTGACCTTTTTTACCTTCACATTTTTGCAAAAACACAGCCATTTTTTTGCGTTAAAAAGTTTGTACAAGCTTCTTCACCATGGTATAACTTTAATATTACTTGATAGATTGCTTCAATGTTTAGACACTTGATACATGTAAGTATTTGGAACACACTCATGCCGCCATTAACATGACCTTGACCTTTTTTACCTTCATATTTTTGCGGAAACACTTGGCCATTTTCTTGCGTCAAAAAGTTTGTACAAGTTTGTACAAGTTTCTTCATTATCGTATAACATTAATATTACTTGATGGATTGCTTCAATATTTGGACACATGATACATATAAGCATTTGGAACACACTCATGCGATTTTTTTATGTCAAAAAGTTTCTTTTACCTGGACCTTTTTCGTGTTTTAAGCATGCACTTCTCGAACGGTTTTTGGGATGCTTACTTTAGCACATGCCTACAAACATGTTACGGTCAAATGCTTCAGCAGGCGCGACGCCGCTTCCGTGGCGGAATTCTTGTGTTCTTTGGTTTGACCCTCTGAATGCGGGAAATAGAGAAATTGTCATCTGCTGTTGCTTGATATTTGTCTGCTTTCTCCATATAGGGATGGGCTGTGGCTCAGGGGTAGAATAAATAGAGGACTTCAATACTGAAGGTTGTGAGTGCAAAACCTACCCTAGGGCATGAAAAATACTTTCATCCCACTGGTCTGTCGGATGAGACAGATGTGGTTCCGTCTCTATATGACCTTAGCTGTTGCTGGGACATTAAGCCCTATTCATTTCATTTTCTTTCTCCATAGAAACATGGTTTGACAGCACTTTAGATCATTTCCATTGAATCTTTTCCATTCTAAAGTGTTGTCAAACCATGCTTTAGATGAGAAAGAAATGGAAAACACATGTAAACAGCAGAAAATAAAATTTAAGTCTGCATTATAAGGGTTCATATTATCATCCATCGACGTTTGTGTTGTCTCCTTGACCTTGATCAGTTAGCGTTGATAGAGGGGGAGAGTCGGTCCAAGAATCTACCGCCCACTGAAGACTCTGGTCACAGAGACCCCGTAGGCATGGTAAGTTCTAGTAAACCAATGCACATGATACGACATGTGATATCATATTGTATCTATAACGATGTGCGCTATCTCGTGAAAACTATTTAAAAAAACAGTTCCGAACAAATGCGGAATTCGTTTTGCTAAATATATATTTTTCCTGTAAATATTCAGTTTTAATTTAGGGATTTTCCCACCCTTCACAACAGGTGAAATAGGGGATTCAACTGGATTAACCCAGCGTAAAATGACCTTAGCTGTTGACAGACCGTTAAACACCATTAAATCAAATCAAATTGTCAACTTTTGACGTTGTGTAGATATCATTTCATTTAACATCGCACATGATATGGCTTGTCTCACATGGATATGTCCATTTTTATCGTCGTGTGTCGCATGATGTGCCGATGCACATGCTGATCTGGATCTACACTAGTCGCAAAACTCATAAGCCCCATTTCTCCCGTCACAGCAACATATACATTGTAGCCTGAACATAAACAAAATCTGCAAATTTAGGCCATAAAAAATGTACTGTGGTTCTCCGATATCGCTGCGTCGGAAACATCGGTCGAGCATTTTATCGTCATTTGCCACATTATCAATAAAAAACATTACCATGCAAAAATATGTTAAATCCAATGATGTTGGCAAAAATATGGAGATTTCTCGCATCTAAAGAGGTTATAGTAAATTTATAGAATATAATATAAAGTATATGCATCTGGTGACTATATCTGGTGACAAAATCCGCCCTCTCGCGTCACATTAAGCAAACCGCATGTTTGAGAACCAAAGTACTGTTTCTGTCCTTATGAGAGTTTTTCGTATATCAGTTTTTTCCGAAATTTATTTAAAAGATTTATACTTTATAAATGGTGATAATTCCAGCACAAAAATATTTACACAATTCCCTACCATTTGATTGGCCCATAGCAAGTCTGTCCAAAATTTGTATCCCAGTAAACTCCCACGCCGAACTACTTTCCGTAACTGTGAGGTGCAGTTAAAATAATTCTTAAGAAAACGGAAAATAAACACATTTTCTTGATGAATTGATTTCAAATGATGGAATTATAAGGAATGAATGGCCTTTTTTTGGAATTTATCGGGAATATAAACTTGGAAAAGTCGCGGGAATACTGGACGAGGCCTTCCGGCCTTCGTCCAGTATTCCCGCGACTTTTCCAAGTTTATACCCCGATAAATTCCACAAAAAGGCCATTCATTCCTATAATGAAATCTGTTTCAGGCGGCGATGGATGTCGAAGAGTCTGTCGGCCAACAAGAGACCCAACCCCCAGGCCCCACTGATCCCCAGTCCGGCGTCCAGGAGGGAATGGACCAATGAGGATCAAACATGAGCCACCGCCCGAATAATACACCCGTCACTCAACTTGGCGTTTGCAACCAGCGTTCACCCAGACTAGTGCAGGCTTATCAGGGTATATGCTGTTCAGTTGTACATTCATGGCAGTCTGATCAAGGTATATGCTGTTTGGCAGGCTGATCAGGGTGTACATTATATGTGTGGCATATCCGCCGGCTGATCAGTGTCGGTGCAGAATGTCTGTATATCCCTGGCAAGCTGATCAGTGTGTATGCTTGTTGGCAGGTACATGCTGTTTGGTGGCTGATACCCTGGGGCCCGTTTCACTAAATGTTCGTACGACTAAAATGTTCGCAAGTGCAAATTTGGAATCGTCTGGAAAGTTCAATTGATGGATTTACATTTATTGAGCATAGGCTGCTTATGCAGCCTATGCTCAATAAATGTAAATCCAATAATTGTTTGCAAGAAAACCTTGTTAATGTGAAATTTACAGACTATCATAGGTTTGCACTTACGAATATTTTAGTCGTAAGAAGTTTAGTGAAACGGCCGCCTGTTTGCTAGTTTACCAGGGTGTATTCTGTTTTGCAGGCTGATCAGTGAAAGTGTGTACGTTATGCGACGGTGTATCCCCCGGAAATGCTAATTTCTCTATGTGGGTGTATGTTGGTTGCAAACGCCAAATTATATATCCGTTTAAGTGGTGGCTCATGTTTAGTTGTAACGTGTATTGAGAAGTGCTTCGGTGAAGATAACATCCAGGGATTCCGCTGGGGAAAAATTGCCACTTCAAAAAAAAATAAAAAGTTAAAAAATTAAATTCTTTTTTTCGAAAATTGTAATTTTTTATCGCCAACTGTTTATTTTTATCGCCAATTGCGAAAGTGGCGATCGCCAGCGGAATCCCTGAACATCTGATAGATGCGTCTAATTGACAATTTAGAACGGTTTATAAGAACTATTCTGTTTATAAGAACTATTTGATCAACAGAGAAACTTGTAGTGGCTGGACAAGGGGGACTTATGGACTGATGCGACCAGCAGTGTAGACCCAGATCAGCCTGCGCCTCCGCGCAGTCTGATCAGAGTCTAAACTGTTCGCCATTCAGTCAGTGATTTTGTCAAGAAATTGGAAAATATCCACAAAAACTGCAGATCATGATGAGGCGGCTTGTTACGTGCCGGCTCAACAGAATCTACACTGTTGAAAACATTAACGCTATGATCTGCAGTGTTGAAAGGGTTAATTCTGTATAATCAATATGGCTATAGTGACACTGATGTTAACCCTTTCACCCCCAAGTAACATTTTTTTAGAAAGGGGTATTGTTTTCAAAAATAATAAAATACAGTCTACACTCGTTTACTCAAAGTCAAGGACTGAGAAAAATAGTTTTGAGTTCTCGAGACCTATTATAACTATACCAAGAATCTGGTAATGAGTGTAGACTGCAAAAAGTGTAGATCTTGATGAGACGGCTCGTTGCGAGCCGGCTCATCTGGATCTATACTGTTTGCAACCATTATGACAAAGGTATGTAGTGTTTAAAATCTTAAATCATCTATATTCTCCATGATATAATCGATGCTTGTTTCGAAATGTATAAATATGTATACAAACATTTTTAACATCCGTTCCCCGGTTTCTAAAGTTTGAAATAAAACGCGACACCTGTTTGCTGAAATACATTGTACAAGAATAATAAAAAAACAAGTACATATATGTAATATTGATTATTTATTACACTTGTAGGAAATGCATCATTGCGTAGTCCTAATAATGTATGTAAACCAACAACACACTATCTGCCACTCGTGTGTGTGTAATAGGTTGGCGCTACTCAGGGACGTATCCAACATTTGGGTGGGGGGGGTTTAGTTGCGAAGCTACGGACGGTTTAGGAGTAATTGCAAGAGTTACCGTTCGCAACTAGGGGGTTGTCCTATTTTCGAGCTCTTCGAAATGCACTTTCCTGTGTTTTACGGAATTTAAATTCAAGACTCCAACTGGTGGTTGCAACCCAGGAACCCCCCCCCCCCCCTCCAGATCCGCCCCTGCTACTGGTAGCCTTGGCTATGAAAAAACAATTTGGCTACTAATATTTCAGAAATTGACATTTTGGCTACTAATAATTTCAGAAAGTATGAAAGAAAAAGCTCTATGTGTTTACAAATATTGGAGCACATGTAAAATAGTATTGTCTTTTTTTTCATTTGTTCGGTCTATTTTGGCTACTAATTTCAAAATGCTCGCGCCAACCTACAGTATTTGACAATGGCCCTTTGAACCCTGCATGCTATATGGTCGCAGTTGCAAGAACTGCAAATGCAGATCCTGGAGACGGCTCGTTATGAGTTAACTGATCTGGATCTACATTTTAGATAACATTTTCATTATTATCTACAGTGTCAAAATAGTTTACACACTACATTCTGAAAATACTCGGTCCATTTTCCATAAAAATTTGGAAAATGTACATCTTATTTAACACAGTACATCGTATTTAAGGCAGGAAACGAACTTCAGTATGCATGGGTTAATCATTTAATCTTCTTGAATTTACATGTAAATATTATGGCAAAACTTTATGACAAATTGAATCTTGAAATGGTGTACATATACAATTGGTTATAATAAAACTTGTGCACATGCTATGTTCACGTGATGTGTGTGAAGCTTTATACCACACAACTGAAACATTATGTTTGATTTTAAAGTTTCCTCAAACACGCAAATAAAAAAAATATCAAAAACATTTTTAAAAAAAAGTGTTAAAAATGGTATTTAAATAGTAAAATTGTAAATTGATATAAAACGTCTTCAAACAACAGTGATGTAGTAAGATATATTTTCTCACATTTATTTTTGTGGAGAAATGGGATCAAAATGTTAGAGAGAACTAGACATAGCCAGATTGAAATATTGCTACATTATTGATGTAAATCTGAAATCAGGGGAGATAATTTGGGATTGCTGCTGATAACGGGGACTTGTAGTATTTACGACCAGTGTAGGCCCTGATCAGACTGCGCATCTGCGCAGTCTGATCAGGGCCTACACTGTTCGTCATTCTGTCATATAACTATGGTTAAGAGTAGCATTTGTGGTGAAGTCCCTGCTATCAGTCTGCAGGCCATTTTGGAATTTGAAGTGAGCTCCAGAGAAGTAGCGTATCATTAAAACATCCCCCTATATATGGTTTCTGGACCTGTGATTGTAAAACTGTATGAGCATGTTCTCGAAATTTACTCAAAATCACGCAGGTTTGATTGGATGAGACTGAGCAGACGTTACTTCTTTGTCCAGTGACAATATATCACTTCCTCCATAATACAATTAGTAAGATTAGTACTTATCGTATTACTTTTATGGAGTGGGGCTAAATGACTCTGGTGGTGTGAGGACCTGTCACCAGTAGGCTATTTCACCAACATGGCAAAGTATACTTTTCAAGCAAAGTATACTTTGAGGGAGAAATTTTGGATAAATCTATTATTTTTTAGTATACTGAATTTATTACATTATAACATTTGGCTGTGATAATGTAATAAATTCAGTATAATAATTCTGCATACGTTTAATCATCAAATATATGCAGTTGTAGTATGAAATAATACATTTCTGGAAAAATAAATGATTACTCCCTCAAAGTATACTGTGCTAGATAAGTATACTTTGCAATTTTGATGAAATCAGCTACAGATCAGGTTCCCCCCCCCCCCCCCCCATACAGGTGAAATGTGATTTGATCACGTTAACCCGGCCTAAAATGAACTTGGCTGTTGACAAGCTGTTAAATAAATTAATTAATTGTAGCTGCCCAGATTTCGAGCATGAGATTAGAGAATGCTCAGCTCAGTCTCAACCAATTAAGATTCCTGATTTTCAGCATGAGAATGGAGTATGAACTCCGATTTTCCAGTCATGGCTAGCAAATAAAAAATTCTTGAAATATGTGCTCACACTTTAAGGTACATGCCCACTCAGTGCACAAACTGTTCTTTATATCAGAGACATCTTCTGAGACATGTTCTGGCAAAATAAACATTCATTAACCATTACCTCACGTACTAATTGACATTACTTATACATTTTATATAAGACGTAAATTTATACACTGATATCAGGGGCGATAACCGTGTTTCCTTAAATTGTTAACGGACATTACTAATTATTCTCTATATTTATTTGTTCATGTGCAATGATCATACTTATCATACTGTCGAAAATATTATTTTTTCAGGTGACTCATTTAATTACAGCTGAATCTCGTTATCTCGATATACCTGCTTAGCTCGATATACGTCCCAGGTCCCGGCAGAATTCCCTATATAGATCATATATTTTACTCCTGACAACTCGATATTGGTTTTAATTGTTGAAGTGGAAATCGAGTCCCGATAGTATGTTTCCTTTACATTTGTATTCTGATATGAAAATTAAGCGCCCGGCGCCGCCAAGTGTGAATCAGCGTGAGTATCACAGGTAATTTTTCACACGTCTATAGAAACCAGACACCGCCGCCGCTAAAATGCGTTTAAAGTTGCATGTCCAGTTAAAGCAGTTCACTTAAAACCATAATTAATCAATTAAACTTAATGTGATATCAAATCTCTATTAACAGAAAAATGAATTAAACGGTGTAGCAATAAGTAAATCGTAGATGTAATGATTAGTCATTGATGTGTATTACATGTGTGTTGAAAATCGCTCGTTTACACTAGCTCAGTAGCTGCGAAAAAGCATAAATAAATTGTTCACCGGAAATTGTAAAAAGCATATTTGATATATTTAGTAACATACGCATGCGCATTGTGTAAAAAGAGTAAAGAGTCATATCTGAAGCGATTTTGTTCGGATTTTTTTTCGAGAAATTTGTCGAATTGTTATCTCAAAGTTCGGATATGTCGATATATTTTCACCAGTCCATTCGACTTCGAGATAACGAGAATCACCTGTAGTATAAATAATTAAAAAATATTATGCCTCATTTGCATATGAAAATAGCCCGATACCACCGCGCGTCACCATCAGTAAGATAAATATTACTAACTGATTATATCTGTATAGCGGGCACTTGTAATTTTTCTAACTGGTGGGATAGTGACACAATTATGCACTTATTCAATTCCTATAATGAACAGTTTGTGCCTACTGCGTGGGCATGTACCTTTAATGCAGACTTAATGCAGTTTGATCGCACATGAAATTGGAATCGGTGCTCAGAATTACTGCACTCGTGATTATAAACCTGTACTAGCAAGATTTTATACTCAGTATCAGGTAGTTTGCTTGGTCGAAACCGAGCACAGCTTGGTCTCGACCAATCAAGCTTTCTGATATTGAGTAATGAGAAAGGAGTAAAAAAAAAATTAGACTGCATGCTCAGACAGTATTGCAATCACGGGGCCGCCCCCGCTACATCCTGGAGCCCACCCCCGGGGGGAGGTCAGCAGTGCATGGTGGGGGCGTGAGGACAGAGGACGTCCATCACACTGCCCCAGTTGTAGTCAGCGTACTTCTGCTCGCTGTCCAGCTGCACCCCCTTCTGGATGTACCGGAACTGCAACGTACGAATGGGCAGGATGTCGAAAGAACGTTCTTACGCTATGGCAAGACCTCACCACTTTACAATCTACACTCGTTAACTCAAACTCACTTAAGTCAAACTACTGCTAACGCAGTGAAATTCTCATTTCCAAATACATGTTTTCCTGTATAATAACTTGTTAACTCAAATTTTTGTTGACTCCACATATATTTTTTTTCGTCTTTGAGTAAACAAGTGTAGACTGTATAGGAATCAATGCAACTTCCTGACAATCTCAAGGTGCATGGTCACAAGGTTACAACAACAATAACGTCGCCCACGAGTGCAAGTAAGTATTATTTGATATTTTCCATAATATGCAACGGATTTTGATGAAATATGTTGCAGCTAACGTGTCTTCAAGAGCTGCATTTGGTGGTCCATAGAGTTCGGCACAGACTTTGTGAAACGACAGAAGTTTGGGTGTAAATACAAAGACCACCAAATGCAGCTTAACAAGACGCGTTTGATGCGCCATATTTCATCAAAATCTGTTGCGTAATAAGGACAATATAAAAGAATACGTACTTTGAATCAGATGGATTCAGTACTTGTTGTTGTTGTTAGTACCACGTGATCATAGACCTTGAAGCTGTATAACCTAAATAATTCACAGTAACATGTATAATCCTTTTTGGGGTGCCGCCCGGATTGTGTCGATTAATGTTGATATAGGGGTCTTGCCATAGCATTGCTATAACGGTAAGAATGTTCTTTCTACATATGCTGATATTAGAGATGCTAGGTAATGCAAATACATGATATGCGATTTAACTTTTTCCTTACCATGTATATCTATGTTCTCAATGAAGACCTAGGTATGTGTTGTTTTTTTGTGTTTGTCATTTTTATCGTATTATGTTTTACCGCGTGGCGGGCGGGCGGGCGGCTTTTATCCACTTTTTCTACATGTTTCTATACAATTCTATATAGGGTACAGAGTTTGTGTACACAACTCCTCCGAAACGTTCAGTCGATCGTTCTGAAACTATACACATGTCTTCAACACATATTGAAGATGTGCACCTTGGTGGTTTTATGCCGAAAAAATATCACCTTTTTAACTTTATAGCCATTTTTTCTACATTTTTCTATACAATTCCATATAGGGTACAGAGTTTCGTGTACACAACTCCTCTGAAACCGTTCAGTCGATCGATCTGAAACTATACACACGTCTTCTACACACATTGCAGATGTGCACCTTGGTATTGTTATGCCGAAAAAATATTTTTTAACAAAAATATCACCTTTTTAACTTAGCCATTTTTTCTACATTTTTGTATCCATTTCTATATCATTTCTACTTTACACATCTCTGCCTAAATTAGTATACATGTTTAGCACAACGAGATGAAGAAATAATGCTATAGAGTTTCAAATTCTCATTAATGTTTCTTGCCTTGGTGGTGACAGCTTCACATTTCTGCATCTTCGCTGTCTGGCCCATATTCGACGGGCGTATTTTGTGACTTACGGCACTCTTGTTGAACCATTACTTCGGAACGTGGTTAATTGCATCTTAAAATATTACTGGCGAAATAAGGGATTTGTCCCCGTTGACCAGTCCTAAAATGACCTTAGCTGTTGATGAATTTTCAAATTATTAAACGAAGGAACGAAGATTGTCAATTTGCTTCCACTTCAGGTGATAGGAAATTGACAAAGCAGTGAATGAAACGAGAAACCAAAAGTATTGAGCTTACAGCATCTAGTAGCGGCGATACCATCAGTTGACGCTTCAGCATCTTGATGTCTATGCTGCTGAACCACCTGCAACATATACAGAGGTCTGTAGCCGATTTCATAAAAATTGCAAAGTATACTTATCTGGCAAAGTATACTTTGAGGGAGTAATCATTTCTTTTTCCGAAATGCATTATTTCATACAGAACTAACGATTGCATATACATGTACATATAGTTGATGATTAAAACTATGCAGAATTATTATACTGAATTTATTACATTATCCAAAGAATACTTTGAGGGAGAAATTTTCAAATTAAGGATAAATTTATTAATTTTTATTATACTGAATTTATTACATTATCACAGCCAAAATGGCTGTGATAATGTAATAAATTCAGTATAATAAAAATTAATAAATTTATCCTTAATTTGAAAATTTCTCCCTCAAAGTATACTTTGCTAGGAAAGTATACTTTGCAATGTTGGTGAAATAGGCTACTGGTGATAATATGTGACTAGAAAAATGGGGCGTATGGGTTTTGGGAATAATTTCCAAAACCCATAAGCCCCATTTTCCCAGCATAGACATCCCACGGATATGTGTCGTTGATGGAATGGCGACCAGTGCAGATCTTGATCTGATCTGGATCTACTCTGGTCGCACAAGTCCCATTTCTCCAGTCACATACACATGAGACGCGTCGTGTGATTTTGTAACCGAAGAACATGTGGTGTGATATTTCATGAAAAATAATTACAAAATGTACATACTTTCCATACTTTTACCCGTAAATGACGTCAAAATTTTCATAGCAAATTTATATGGAATTCAATTCCGCATTTGCTATGAAAATTTCGTCATCTTTTGACATAAATATATATTTCATGAAAAATCGCGTGGTGTGTGTCATGTGGTCAATGGAGATTTAGACAAGTGTAGCAGGTAATCAGCTAGCATACATTGCAGCTTATTGCAGACTAAACTGGATGACCTATATTACACCTATAAATTCATAATGGAAACGCCCATTTGACATATTGTGTTTACATCACAATACATTACATTAGACCCATGCTTACATGTCACTGGATTTGATAGCTAATAACAGTATATCTGGTATGTGTTGTGTGGTTTGCCAGGTTAAAGTGATACATTGTGTGATTTTCTGTGTATGAGGCTACTTATAATGGTGGTTCATGTTGTTAAAAACACAGGCACAAACCTGTCAAGAAAACAGACATATTCTACAGTTTGGTGTAATATAATTGATAGGAGTCCATTCTCCTGACTTTTCTATATGTGATTAGAAACATTATATTGTATGTTCTACATTTTGAGCTCTTTGTCAAACGGCAGAACAGGTGAAACTGGCTGATGGCTGGAACATACAAAGGTGGCCGACTTGGCCACCCCATGTGCCGTATAGGATACAGTAACAAGGCAGTATTCACATATATGTAAAACATATATTATATTACATTTACGAAGCAATTATCTTTGAATCAAACGATGATAACATACCAAATGTATTTTGTACCACAGTAAATGTGACAGCCCATGGTTTTATTTCTTAAATAATTTTACAATATATTATTTGATTGAATTGGGATCAACAAAGAACTGTTTACTATTTTATTAAGAACTTGAAATAAAGAATACCTCAATGCCATAAGTGTTGATGGCCAAAGAAAAGTACATGTAACATGACATCGTGTACATGCTCAGCAATGTTTCCATTCCTGTGCCGAAAGGTGGACTTACTCTTCACGTTTCATGTTGTTCAAGTTCCTGCCCGTGGTGAACCGCTGTGACTTGTGCTTCCTGAAACAACAGTAGCCGATTTCATCAACATTGCAAAGTATACTTTTCTAGCAAAGTATACTTTGAGGGAGAAATTTTCAATTTTAGGATAAATTTTTTATTTTTTATTATACTGAATTTATTGCATTATCACAGCCATTTTGGCTGTGATAATGTAATAAATTCAGTATAATAATTCTGCATACTTTTAATCATCATCAAATATATGCAGTAGTTAGTTCTATATGAAATAATGCATTTCAGGAAAAATAAATGATTGCTCCCTCAAAGTATACTTTGCAATGTTGGTGAAATCGGCTAATTGTTTGTTACTGTCATTTTCATGACATCAGTCTCATCACTTATTTCGTTGGTTATCTCCCATTATTGGGTAGACCGATTTTATGTCTAATGGCACCCACCTGTGGACAATATAAGGTTTGATCATGTCATGACGTTCATGACGCGGCCCCGGAACATGAATACCGAAAATTATCTACGTGAATGAGACGATTTATAAAAGTACTGAAAATACTGAATACAATGCTCAAATTACATCAGTTTTTTGTTGGAAATGTAACAATAACGTTTGATCATGTCCAGCCGTGTGCAAACGTTTGCTGTGGCCCTCGGGAACTGGGCGGCCTTGCGTTCAAACAGTTCCCTCGGGCCACATCAAGGGCCATCAAACCTTATATTATTGGGTAGACCGATGTTATGTCTAATGGCACCCACCTGTGGATAATAGTGAGTGTGCAGTGTCATTTTTTCTTTATTGGATTTACGAATATACTCTTAGTTTACTCTTCATGAGCTAATTATAGCACATATTTGCATGAACATACTGTCGCAATTCATATATTCAAGTGGCAGGAATTCTTCACCGACTAACTGGACACTGATAAGATTTGATGTGTCTGCTAATATGCGTCTACACTGGTGTTAAATGGACCCACCAGTCTGATCCGGGCCTGCGCTGCTCGCCTTAAAGGCAATTTATTTATAACTACCCACAGGAACGTACCGTGTGAATGCATAATTTGGTCAAGAGTGATAATTGCTGTAAATACTACATGTGTATGGCGAAATGTGGCTTATGGGATTTTGTGACCAGTGTAACTCGTTATCGAATAGCACACTCCTGTAGCCTGACAACAGTCTATATTGCTTGTTAGATGTATATGACGGGTGTTTCATTAATGGAATGGCGAACATTGCAGATCCTGATCAGACTGGTGGGCGGCAGGTGGAAGCATGTGAAGCGTAAATTTAACGATGGGATTTATCTTCTGTACTGGAATCCCTTGTTTGACCCTCGGTACATTTTAATTTTGGCTTTCTTGTTACTTGAGTGTTGAGCCCGGCTATGCCCATGCTACAAGTAGTAAGATTAGTACTAGTTTTGATTTTCGGACTTCACCCACCCCCCACATCACAAAAAGTTTAAATCTGTGATTTAACCCAGTTAACCTGGCCTAAATAACCATAGCTGTTGACAGGCCATTAATAAACACCATGAAATGAAATGATCGTGACGAGCCGTCTCATTAGCACTTTTTGCAAGTAATTTTCATATTTTTTAGAACAAAAATACCCCCTTTTCATAAATGGACTAGTCTGAAAACAATTTTGTGACCATTCGATTGTTTGCGCAATTAAAGGTACATGTCCACTCAATAGGCACACAATGTTCTTTATAGGAATTAAATAAGTGTATAATTGTGTCACTATTCCACCAGTTCTAAACATTACGAGTGCCTGCTATACAGATATAATCATTTAGTAATATTTATTTTACTGAGAGTGACGCGCGGTGGTATCAGGCTATTTTCATATGCAAATGAGGCATGATAGTTTTTAATTCTTTATACTAATTAAACGCGTAACTGAAAACAATAATATTTTCGACAGATTATAAAGTATGATCATTACACATCAAAAAATACAGACACTAAATAGTAATGTCCGTTAACATTTTAAGGAACCACGGCTATCGCCCCTGATACGTGGAGTAGTGGTGAATGAATGTTTATTTTGCCAGAAAATGTGTCGGATGATGTCTCTGATATAAAGAACAGTTTGTGTCTATTGCGTGAGCATGTACCTTTAACATATCAAATTCCATTCCAGTTGCTTATATGTGAAAGGGTTAGCTTGTACACCAACCTGAGACAGCTGTGGATGAAGAGCTCGCCAGCAAAGGAGAACTGGTCTGGGTCATACATGGGACTGTACCAGTTGTTGAGGATATTCTCCCGTGTCTCCGTCTCACCATACCCATCAAACGGTGTCCTGTAGATGTCGTTGGTATCCATAGTAACCACAACGTGAAAAACTATATGAACGATCGCTCCTACTGTTTTTGATTGTTGAAATGTGGGAGTTGCTTATTGTAATGAACGAAGACTGGAGGATAATCTGGTTGCCTTATGCAGAATATGGATATGTCATTTGTTATTACATGTAAAAGGCCTGCTAAAAGCATATACAGACCCGTGCACCTCGGACATGCAACCAGTGTATGCATACAGGCACACTATTGTAGACTGAGGTAATCTACAATAAGTCCAGGAGGAAAACCAACAGAACTGCTACGAAACGATGTTATTGCCATTATTCAAACATTGTAGCCTGAAGCACGATTAGCCTTATTGCAAGTACATGCACAGTGCAACATGTACACCGGCCACCAATGTACACACAACTGGCTGATGTATGAAGGTTAAATATACAAACATTATCATATTTGGGAAATTACATGTAAACGGTGAACGTGACAGAAATTGTGTTTTGTAACCGTTCGTGTGGTTCGAATTTAGTAAAGCTAATAAGTATTGTGCATGCACAATTGAAGGGGTCACTTGAACAATGGGTCTAAGTACTTAAAGACAGCTTCTCTTACTGACCCTTTCACTTGTATAAACGGGGGTTTAAGTACCTGCCGGTGACTACCTCGTACGCGATAGAGCCAGACTGAAGATGTCGATACTGGGGTCCCTATCCCCGTGTAGACGGTCCGGGGACGAGTAGGCCAGGGTGTAAACGTCCACCGACGCCTGTTCGCTACTGTCCGCGTGCGCAATGGCGCGAAATCCAGTCTGAAATACAGGCACTCGTGCAAGTAGTACTAGCAGCAGCAGCAGCATTTGCTCAGATGTTTTATATGTGTAAGACTCGGATCGGGGGAGGGGGGGGGGGGTCAGTCTCAGAACGGGGGCTAATCCCAGAACGGGGGTCAATCTTTCCCAGAACAGGGCCAATTTCGCACGTTCTGTATGCATTTCAAGCTTGAATGACGTGAAAGTTAGTGACGTAACGTCACGGTCTAGCCGCATGCGTCCAGATGAAAAAAACTGGCGGCAACTAGTGAAGACGTCGATTTTGTCATCGAAGCCAAATGAACATTACCCACCGTGAAGTGTTTAGTAATTAAGTGAATTAAACGCATGCTTTTACTGTTTCCACGACAGTTGTATCTTGCAAATATCCATTGTGTGTAATGTTCCTGCATTTTCCTGCTATAGTCAGATTGCCCCCCCCCCCTTTCTGGGACTGACGTCACGTTCTTCAGCCACCGTTCTGGGATTGGCCCCCGTTCTGGGACTGACCCCCAATCTGGGTCTTATATATGTACGACACTTATACAAGAATAGTAGTACATTATCTACGATATATCACGGTCACAAATGTCTGATCTGTGACAGATTCAATATCAACTTTACATGCTTGAATTATCATTATTGTAAGTTCGCCTAATTGCCGAAAATTTGGAGCACGTTCGTACATGGAAACGTGAAACTCATTCCCTGTACATATGTACGGATACCAACCAATGGCCTGTCTGATATTAACAGTAGTGGCGATTTCCTTACACTCGCTAATTACCCATTCGGGCAGTCAATCCCACTGATTACTGACATGTATTTATTGTCTTTTGTTTTCTCTCAACAAAAACATACTTTGGCAGCACTTGCAAATGGAAATGTGCTGCCAAAACCTGTTTGCATTGAGAAATAAGGCAACCTATGAAAGAACGGCAGGCGACAATTTTTAATTTCCCGCCATAATACTAGTACCAGGACAGGAAATCCAAGGTTATTGAAGAGGATCTTGGACGGTTTGAGGTTGCCGTGGATGACGTTGTTCTGATGCAGATAGTCCAGTCCCAACAGAAGTCCAGCGGTGATGAACCGCGCGTGCCGCTCCCCCAGCACGTGACGGTGCGGGTCCTGTGCCAGCACGTGCTGCAGGTCGCCCAATGGCAGGAACTTGTGGATGAGCCAGAGATCCGTGCCGCTCCCACGGAGGTTGTCCTTCAGGCTGATTGGTGAATGTAAGGAACGTGTTTTAGAGACATGCCGTCGACGTTGGCAATGTGAATAATTTATGAATGGTCTAATCTTTGTGATGGACCAAATGGCGGACCTTTTCGACCTGCCATGTTGACTATTAGTATGCATGTAATTATATCCTGTAATCCAGAGAAAGCACCTCACGCCAATTAACTTTAAGAAAACGAGTGCATGCTTTCCATGTAAATCTTCCAATGCACGGTGATATAATGGACTGGTAAATATAAATAATGCATTTCGATGAAATGTATGCATTTTACATGCGCTAAATCCGCTCGATCTCGAATCTAAAGCATTACTGCCCAGCTCTTATGCACAAATAACAACACACATACTATAAGTAGTACGTTCATTGTAACCTATACAGTTATTTCATGGTTATTCTGGCAATATGTTTTGACTGTTCCCCGAATGACCATGAAATTAATGTTTTATTACTCGACCTGTATTTTATACAATGAAAGTGAATTTGGGTTGGGGCGCATCGACTGATCAATATAAATTGCGTTGAATTGTATGGCGTAATATTCAACAAAAGTCATGACGTCCTAATTTTAGGAGTGAAATAGCTTTGACTATTCCACATGCACGCCGAACTATTGCCCAGGCATGTGAAAATATTTCACAGACACGCCGAAAAGCAGGGAGTTAGTAAAAACTATGTAATATCAACTTATATATGGAGTTGGGTGATAAACACAAGTGTTGGCCTTACCCGAGGACAAAGTTCGACCTGTTGAGCTGTATGAGCTGCAGCAGATCGATGTTATTGACGTCCTCGCTATAGACGGTGACGGCGACCTCCTGGTTAATATACTCGCCCTGTAACACACCCAACACGTACGTCAGACAACTGTAACTGGGAGATGGATCCGAATGGCTAGGACCACTGGGGTCGTGAATTCCAGTGCTTTCAATAATATTGACTAGGAATTTATTTTTATGAAAATTTCAAGCAAAATTTAAGCCCACTGCTTGTTAATGAAAATACGGCGATTCACTCCACATCACTCACACGCAGGTGAATATTATGAGTTTTCATAATATGTACTGTGTGTGAAGAGGTTGGTGGCATGAGGAGTCTGGGACATGAATTCACGATCCCATTCGCTTGACACACTCATTCTGTGATTTTTTAAACGATTGCATAATGCTATTTTAATAAACATGAACAAGTTTCAATAATTGTATTATAGAGGTAAACGCATGCCTCTATGACCGTTGCAAATAACCACGTGGAGGAGTTGATGTGGGAGGGCGTAACGCGGGTTTTATGGTATGGTCAGGGGTCGACACTAACAGTGTCCCGGGATCCGAGGATACCTGTTTTGTGGGAGGAACCCCTGCAATTTCTGAAAACCCCATTCATTTACAATGCCAGGGATCCCAAAAGTTCAATTTTCAGACTGCGGGCTCCCTGGCCAAATGTTAGTGTCAAACCATGATGGTATGTAGCTAGTCCGACTCCTTGTTTGGTAGTGCACTCTCTATGGAGTGATAAGGATCAATATTGTTTACTAGAAACATTATGGCTATTTCACTAACGACTGAATGGTGAATAGTACAAACCCTGTTCAGCATGTGCGGATGTGCATGTTGATATGGCTCTACGGGCTCCATACTGGTCGCAAAAACCATAAACCCCATTGTTCGCTCACAGTGACAATTTAGTTTGAATAAAGTACATACAAATATGCGCATGCCACAATGATGCTAACATGCAGGCAGTTACCTTGAACGTTGTTGCGAATGATCCATGGTGCAGCTCCCTTTGTAGTTTCATCCGTTTGAGTCCGCCGCTTCTGTGCTTTGTGAAAATCGGTCTAACTATCCCAGCATCGATGTCTCTCTGGAACTTCTCAAGACGTGTCCTTGGCACCCTTTTCATTACATTCTTCCCATCCACATACCCGCTGATGGCTTTGTTTTTGTTACGTCTCTTTTTGTTCTTGTTATCCCGATGCTTGGTGTCATTGTATTCTTTGATCTTTCTCTCATCTTGTTCATGGTTGTCCTTGCAATTCATGGTTGTCCTTGCATGATAATCGTGTTCATGTTTTCTGTTCGTGTTGTGTTTCTGTTTATAGAATGTTTGTGACTGATGCTTAGCAGTCAAGTTTATCGGTGCTGCCTTTATATATTTACCGTCGCGTACAAGATCTGAGACTCGGTTATCGTCGCTGCGATCGTCTGTTTCAGGAATGGTATCCGTACTATCTAGTCGTTCTCCTTTCTTCAAGACAATTACACGGTCGTGTGAACTTTGTGAATGTTTCGGCACTGGTGCCTCCTGTTCCGCACTGTAGACCAATTCATCCTCCGTGAAACTTATGATGCAGCGTCGAGTTGAGTGATTATCCGTCAATGGCTTGTTCTGTGGTGACCGCTGTTTGTTGTAGTTGGGTCTCGATCTTGTATACGTATCAGATACGTCCTGCGTTTTTGGCATGTCTCGTTTATAATACACCTGTCCATTCACTAAGCGGTTTTCTAACAATGCGTCTGGAGTTGATGAACTGGCCGACGACATTTTATATTTCGGAGGGACTTTCTCTGTCTGGTTGGTATCATTTTCGTGCGAGTTAATAGTTTGACTGTCAGTGGGCGTCAACTTATTTTCAGCTGGTTGCGTGTGCACTGTATTAATATCTAGCTTTCCCATTCCATTGTTTGATATGCATTCCATCCACTTCAAGTTTGTCTTTTCTCGTCGTATCACTCTGTCAGAATAATACTTATTCCATTTTGGTACATCAAATTGGACGTGTTTCAGTTTCCTCGGCGCTATTCTCGGTATTTGCGAATCGATTTCATCTAATATTGTTGGTTTTATGTCCACGTCGATAGCCCCGTTACAAGATATTATGTAGTCGCCACTGTTGGATCGGAACCGGTGCTTCTTGTCTCGCAGAATGCTTGTTTTTCTTCCTTCAGCGGGTTCTGTACATTTAGGTGACACATATCCACAGTGTGTGTGTTCTTGCAGGTTTAGCGTATCCTTCGCTAGTTTTTGAAGCTGTGATACTTTATTAAGTTTTAATATTTCATGCGTACTTTCATGTACCGTAGGACGTGTGTGCTTTTTATCTTGTTTGGACCAAGCACCATTTCTCCAGATAGGTGTCCCTTTTGTGAAACTGTGCTCCGTCTTGTCTACAACATCGATATCGATTGTCCCCGGACAGATTCCAAGTGAAATCTGAATATCAATATTACCCAGGTCATCAATGGTTTCAATTCTCTCCTTCGGCGTGTCTTCATGCTCTAACATCGTGTTCCTTGGAGTGATGTGTTTGTTGTTAAGATCATGCATCGCTATACTTTGTAGATCGCATTCAGTAAGTTCCAACATGTGTTTGGCTTGCTCTGTAGCTGGTTCTTCAGGCAGTTGATTTGCTGTTTCTTGTGGCACGTCATGAAGTTCCGGGGTGTGTTTAGTTGTATCGTATATCGTTATGTTTGTCGAATTGTCTTCAGAATTTCTCCCATCTGTGCTGTAGTTCTGCCCTTTCTTCGTGTAATATGTCTTACCACTGTATGTGATCTTTGTTCCTATGTCGACTACAGTTACATCAACGGTACCGGGACAAGTAGGAGTTATAACTATTTCGAAGTCACTGTCGTTAGTTATAGGATTTTCTACCTCACTGTTATTGGCGTTCATTGCTGGATATGTTGCCTCCATTTCGTTGTGCCTGCTAAAACATGACTACCTATTACTTAAATTGCTATTATATATCATTGATCTGGGTCTATTCTATTCGCATACGTCGTAATGTCCATTTTTTTCAGCCGAGGACCCACATTAGACATTTCGATAATCCATTTTCTATGGTGGCCATGATTATTCAGCAACTTTCTGTTTAACAGTATCGTACAAAGGTTTGCCTCTGAAGTTTTGCCAACATCTGCGCATAGAACAATTGATCACTTGAGAAAATAGACGAAACTATACACTTGGTATTATTACTGTCTGTTTCACCAATATTAATTGCTGTTCGGATTATGCAACATTCTCTATTGAAAATTAGTGTGGGGAAATGTTAACAATAGTTAAAACACAGACGAAGGAAGTCCCATCCACTCTTTACTGTCTGTATGTTTTATATTTAATGTGTTTAATAGCTAAAAGTTCGTCGGCAGAAAAACTTGGAACAGACAGTACCTTACTAGCACACCCGCCCGTCCACCACCGCCACCACCCTCCGAATATATACAATCCATTGCAATAATATTTATAATACACATAGAATAGTCGGACCAGGTGGATCTGTCTAATGGCGGTATGTGGGTGGGGAGTTCAATCGCCAGTGGTTAAGATGAGACCGCCATTGTTTGTAATTACATATAAACAAGTAACAATCGCAATGTTTGGAGAATCAGACAGTATATTATAGCTATGCAAATGAGCATGCATGCAGTGTTTGGTGAAATATACAGACTGATTCAACATCGATCACAATGCAGTCGGTGCATTCCCACGAAATAGTGATATACACCCTATACATATATATATATATATATATATATATATATATATATATATAGCTGACAGACGTACCTCATATTCTTTTAATCAGTGAGCGGCATTATTCGTTACGTTCCCTTCATAAACTCTACTTCCGTTGTTTTGACGTCGTGTGCGCCGTATTTGCGCGCGTTTTCTAAATTGACGCAATGACGTTTCCGTTTCCCGTAAACGTTGAGCGGCATTCAATAATTAACGTCACAATCTCCCGGGGCGGGGGATGTGTTCGCTGTGGCATTTTGAAGCTATTTGTGACTGTGACTGGAGAAATGGGGCGTACTAGTTTTGCAGCGTAGAAACCAGATCAGTCTGTGCATCCACACTGCCTGATCAGGATCTGCACTGCCCTTCCATCAATGAAACACCCGTCATGCTGCTAGCAAGGTATATATTAGTATAATTTACCAGGAGCTACAATAGTCACAAATCCCATTAGCCCCATATTTCTCCAGTCGCAGCCACATTATGCGTTCATCGCCCCCATGAAGAGCGGCTCGCAGACCCAGGGAAATGTGGATTATGTGACCGTTCCAGTGTGGATATTTTACTGCACAAATGCTATCAACGTGAGCGGCAGGTAGGCACACACCGGAAGAAATAAAATAAATCGCCAGATGCGGAACCAATTTCTCTGCACTGGATACATAGAGAATAGTAGGTCAGTGCCGTGAATGGGAAAAAATATCTGGCAAGGCTCAGGAAACGGGATGGGCGAGGCTCTGCCGAGCACATCCCGTTTCTGTGCCGCGCCAGATATGTTTCCCATGCATGGCACTAACCTACTATTCTATTTATCCCGTCAACACCTACAAATTGTTGTAAAATGCAAAAATAGTATTAACTGGATATCAAAAATGTTTCACGGCACCGTGTTTCACGGCACATACGCACTGTATTGACGGGATAAAAACATGTATTAGATTTCCACATGTCTGCACAAGCTCTCTTCTCTACGACAAAGCGCTTAAAAATGATCCAAAACACTTCGGCCAGGATAAGAGCTATATGGTGACATTTTTTGTTATTGATGGAAAGGTATTTATATTTAAATATTTTTCAGATTGAATGTGTTAAATGTCCAATAGTACGTTGACAGAAATACGTGGAACAGACAGCAGCGAGATTTTCAAACAGAAATCATGGAGTAGGATCAGTTTGGTATGTAACATTTTAGTCTACTTTAATTCGCGTATTTTGTGTGCGGGACGTGTTATTGTCCATGGTACACGCCACACGAGTCTTCAGTTACGTTATTGCACTGTATACACCAGCGCCGTAGCCACGTTGAGGCACACCGAGGCAACTACTGCCTCAGTGATATTTTCCAGTAGCAAATATCATCAATTATTCTGCTATTCTCTATGATTTCAAAACGTTTTCTATAAAAAGAGGAAAATATGTTGTCGAACATATTGCTCTGAAATACGCCAGAAGAAATGCTATGTATATTTCAAAAAAAGTTCAGGCGGGGGTGGGGGGGGGGGGGGGGTGGGGGTGTGCCCCAAGACCCCCATACCACACTCCCTCGATCCGACCGGGGCCTGTAATGTAATGTAGGTAACCTAAGAATTCTGGGGCCCGTTTCACTAAACTTCTTACGACTAAAATGTTCGTAAGTGAAAATTTAGGATCGTCTGGAAATTTCAATTGATGGATTTACATTTATTGAGCATAGGCTGTATAAGCAGCCTATGCTCAGTAAATGTAAATCCAATAATTGTTTACAACAAAACATTGTTGATGTGACATTTACAGACTATCATAATTTTGCCCTTACGAACATTTTAGTCGTACGAAGTTTAGTGAAACGGGCCCCTGGTTTTTTATGTTGTTGAGACGTAAATATTAGTTCAGTCATTGATTCATGACCTGTGTAGAAATGTAAACAGGAGTTCGCTTAACAAGATTGCGCAGGCTGATCAGGGCATACGCTGTTAGCAAATGCTAAATTAAGTGATCCATTTCCGCATGTTTGTGATGAATGTATACAGTTGTACTGTCGGTGTAGCATTGAGCAAATGAGGTCTACCGCGGCAATGGCATTCGTGAGAGCATTGCCAAGTATACCGTCTGGGCATTTACTGTATGCATAATTGCATTGCGACACATACAATGTGTACTATTGTATCTGTGATATAATATGCATCATCTATTATATACTAGTTCTGTGTAATTTTATATGGATTTAGTTTGATCAGGCTCTTCATTGATGCACTATTGAATAACTGTTGCATAATGTATGTGTACAATGTATATGTGCGTGTGTAATCAGTTGACGACACTCATATATCCCGTCAACACAGTGCGTACGTGCCGTGAAACACGGTGCTGTGAAACATTTTTGATATCCAGTCAATACTATTTTACAGCAATTTGTAGGTGTTGACGGGATAAATAGAATACATGTAGTAGGTTAGTGCCGTGAATGGGAAAACATATCTGGCGCGGCACGGAAACGGGATGTGCTCGGCAGAGCCTCGCCCATCCCGTTTCCTGAGCCTTGTCATATATTTTTTCCCATTCACGGCACTAACCTAATATTCTCTATCTATTTTCCTTAGTTCTGAACCAAAGTATATGTTGTGACCACTCATTTGAACCGTCTCGGCGAGACGGTTCAAATGAGTGGTCACAACATATACTTCTGATGAGAAATAAAGAAATTATTCAGCCTTGCCGGATATTTTTTCCCATTCACGGCACTAACCTACTATTCTCTATATATACGGAGCCCAGCAGGGAACATGGATTTTTGTTATTAATTCGTTCCCACGCAGTGACAATTCGTTCCCTCAATTTAACACTTCGTTCCCTCGAATTAACAATTCGTTCCCATGATATAACAATTCGTTCACACGAATTAACAATTTGTTCCCGTGGGAACGAATTGTTATTTCGTGGGAACGAATTGTTAAATTGAGGAAACGAATTGTTAATTCGTGGGAACGAATTGATAAATTGAGGGAACGAATTGTTATTTTGTGGGAACGAAGTAATAAAACAATAAAATTCTACGTCCCCTGCTGGGCTCCGTACACATAGGCCCTGAGCGCGTTAGGATTGTCGGTACCATCCGAGCGCACCAAAGATTTCTGGTGCCAATGTGTTTATACATATATGCTGTATATATACTTTTCAAAGTAGTAACTATAATCCCACTAATTTGCATAAACAAAATGGCCGCCAGTGAAAAAAGCCTCGGGTTACCAGTACACTGCCACCCTAGGATATATATTACAGTGTGGAACCAATATTAGAAGGGGCATCTTAATTTATTTAATAGCTAATACATTACTTAATATATAACAATCGATTTAAGCCTGAACCGAGCTTGTGCAAATCCAAGACGGCCGCCATTTTATTGGAATTTCATAAAATATGTAAATACATTGACAAAGACGTGCTATGAGTGTGTGTTCTACATCTGAAGGTCTATAATGCGGAAATATATAGAGTATATATGTTTAGTCACATTGGTAACACAAATCTTTGGTGCGCGGAGATGGTACTAAAAACCCTATGTTATGCCGGTACGCCCATAGCTACAATAATTCGCCTCCGATATGTTGTTATCTACGGCTACAATTTAACCCATTAATAAAATGTGAGCAACCAACCGAAGTGCATTCCCAAACCTGTTGATGTTATGTCAAAGTTTTGTAAAATGTATATTTTATACCTTTAAGCAAATAATATTTGATGTAGAACTAGTAAATTGCCAAAAATAATACAGAACACGGACATCACTTTCCCAATGGAAGCCATCTTTTCTCTAGCTGTTGTTTAACATTCAACAAAACGAAATGAAGGTTTCAAATTTACAAGATATACATGTAAATGTCCGATAAACACATTGCCACGGTAAAATAACAAATTTCTGCATGTGTATGTTCTTTATTAATTATTTATTGATACAGTTTTGACAGTTTTATATCGCTAACATATCAAACACGTCGGATAACCGATTGCAAAAATCACTCTTCCATGCGTTACATTAATGAGATGGGATTAAATTGCTACCCTCGCGAGAGGTATGGAACGGGGTAGCAATTTTGTTTCTAGTACGCCCAGGGCCTAAATGGTAAATAGATTATATTTGTTGTATACGCACAATAGTCTACATTGAGGATGTACATCTATCAAGTTTTCTGCAGCAGCCTAATTTGCATATTTATTAGACTACTCAGTAGTGTTTTATACTTTTTATTACACTGTTTTATCACATTGTGAAACCCCATTTTATGCAATAAATAGAGAATAGTAGGTTAGTGTCGTGAATGGGAAAACATATCTGGCAAGGCTTAGGAAACGGGATGTGCGAGGCTGAGCCTCGCACATCCCGTTTCCTAAGCCTTGCCAGATATTTTTTCCCATTCACGGCACGGCACTAACCTACTATTCTATTTATCCCGTCAACACCTACTAATGGCTTTAAAATGCAAAAAAATAATCCCAGCCACCGCAGATATTCATACGCAGTGATTAGGTCGTATTGACAGGATATCAAAAATGTTTCACAGCACCGTGTTTCACGACACATACGCACTGTGTTGACGGGATAAACATGAATATCAAGTTTCACTTGAAGTCGCTCGCGAGCCGTGCTTACATGCGTCAAGAGACAGCCGGCATTGTTGATCAACAAGAAAAGCTGTTCCGATGATTAGGCTTATGCAAGTGGTGTTTATACGTACTACTAAACAAGTTGATTTCCGATAAAGTGGCGAGTGCAAAGATCACAGGATATTTCATTTTGAACCATAATAGGTAAAGTAGGTGTGTCAAAAATGCAAATTTGGCATTAGCATGACGTGGTAGCATGTATGTGACCAATATTGGCCCGAAATATATTTAAACAACGTTCAGGCATATTCTGTATCAATTTGTCACTTTAGTTGTGACTAATTTGCTAAAAAGGAAAATAGTGAGCACAGGCACTCGAATCGTATGTGTATCACGCCAACATACACCAGGCGCTCCATGGAAAATGCATGCATGAGCAAGTCAATATTAATCGATAACAACGCACATGTGATTTCATTATCTAATTTTAGAACATACAAGCATTGTTATACATACGTGCACCTATATCGACCTGTGACCAAGAGATATATTTCGTATCTGATGCATATAGCGTAGTGGTTACAGTTATGTTATCTTTTTTTTAATATATCAACGTTGAGGGTTGTGGGTTCGACACCACCACTGTGTTATATTTGTATTGAATGCGGTCGCATACTTCATACTCCCAGATATCTGCTGTCGTTAAAGGTACATGCTCACTCAGTAGGCATACAATGTTCGTTATAGGAATTAAATATAAGTGTATTATGTCACTATTCCACCAGTTCTAAAAAGGACGAGTGCCCGCTATGCATATATAATCATTTAGTAATATGTATTTTACTGATAGTGACTCGTGGTGGCATCAGGCTATATTCATATGCAAGTGAGTCATGATATTTTTCAATTATTTATAATAAAAATAATATTTTTGACAGGTCATTGCACATCAAAAAATACATACAGAGAATAAATAGTAATGTCCGTTAACATTTTAAGGAAACACGGTTATCGCCCTTGATATCAGTGTGGAAATTTACGTCTGATACAAAATGTATGCTAATGCCAATCAATACGTGGGGTAATGGTGAATGAATATTTATTTTGCCAGAAAATGTCTCAAATGATGTCCCCGATATAAAGAACAGTTTGTGCCTACTTAGTGGGATTTTTGGTGAGTATGATTTCGGATTCAGTAGCCTATTGTCAATCCTGGTTGTCTGCGCTCAAAAAGCCGCTGGATGAACAAATGGCGGCCATTTTACAAGATGGCCGCCGAACAGTATTATATTGTTTTATTAAGGACGTTTAACTTTCAGTCTGATCAATATTAACCGGGTAAATTGCTATAATTAAGTCACAATTTGAATGTAAACTGATTTAGAATACATCTTACATTTAATTACATCCGTAAATGGCAATATATTTCAAAATGGCTGCCGAAATAGGCTGTTTTGCAACATTTTTCTGCGAGTCGTGTGCTGTTACAAACAAATACAGTCATTCATGAAGTTGAAACACATATACATTGCTTTCGCTCACAAATAAAAGGAAAATACAGGAGAAAGTGATGCAATATCCTTCCATAATTGTTAGAACAGTCAAAATGGCCGCCGGAATGTTCTAATGTTGTTCTATTCTTTACTGTATTGCGTTGTTATAAACAGCATTTCATGCACCTATGACATGTATACATGCCAGTTTGAGGTATACAAATCAAATCATTTGATAACATATACACATCCAGGATTACAATGTAATAATTATATATTCAAAATGGCCGGCAAATTTGATCAGCTGTTCAATAATATTGATGATGAAGCTGCAGTATTCAGTAATTAAACAACACTAACATTGTTATGTATAGAGTGTGGTATTCTGCTTATTTTCAAAGACGAATACGGATGTATTTCCATCAGTTGGAGTGTTGAAGAACTGTTTCAAAGTGTGTCCAAAATGGATTGACTGTTGACAAGGAATACAATGTTATTATTGTCAACGAGCACACTTCTCACAATTAAGCGAGCATGATGATCATTGGCCAAGGCAGTACAGGCCTCGACAAATTTTTATTTTCTGACTCGTCCCACTGGACGAGAGAACCTAAAAATCTACTCGTCCAGACTGGACTTCTACTCGTCCAAACTTTTGGTCAAATAACAAAACATACATTTTTGTATGTACAGTTTGTGATAATATTTTGTGATAACAATAATATTTCCACAGTCAATGTGCCCGTGTAGATCTATATGTCCAGCTTTCGGTGCGCGGCTTCAACAAATAAATTATGTAATTTATGTAATTTGTGTAACTGTTGCTACACAGCGTGAAATAATGGTGCCGTGGTGGGAGGGGTACACTGCAGATTGCATCTTATTGTAAACGGCTTAGCGTAGCGTTGTGTATTGCAGGAATAATAAGATTGCCAAGTTTTAGATATAATTCGCCAGATAACCGTGATTAATTTCGCCTTTTCGAGTTGTTCATTGGATCTATCAATATCTCCGCCGCCCTGCAAAAACCGGCGTATGTCTGACATCTTGTTTTGTTTGTAAACACAGAGCAGACGACAGTTAAACAGGATGCTAAGTCACGGTGACTGGTTGTAGAATGCACGTATTCAATTCAGTAGTTGCAGCCATGAATGGGAATAAGTCGGACACAGTCTACATTGTATATGTGTATCTTGGCAACGCAGAAAGGCGAGTGTAGTAGGTAGTCTCCCTTTACCACGCTCGGTAATCAGTTGAATATTTTATTGGAATTTAGTATTTCGCTTCGCAAAACTTCGCATTTGCATTTTCTCAGTGGTGATCTTCAAATTTCCACTCGCCCGACTGGACGAGCGGCTTTCAATTTTCACTCGCCCAGGCTGAAAAGTTACTCGTAAATACGAGCGGACGAGTGGATTTGTCGAGGCCTGCAGTATGTAGTATGGTGTGGTGAATGGCATGGGTATGCGTATTGCAAACATGCATGGCTTTCTCCCACATTAAGCATCCCGCATATGTCTTCACATGTGACAATAATTTAAATTAACCCTTGGTCGTGAGTTGCATTGGAAAATATACAATAATTGGCAACGATATGTAATTCATGCAGTCACTGGTGCAATCAGTTCTACATTAACCACTACATGTGCTGTATTCATTATTATAATTAAACATTATTGAAACTAATACACCAAACACCTAATCATATACAGTGTCACCATGACTGTCGATCAGTTTCAAGATTACCATCAACATGGTCGCTTTTGCAATTAGGACATGTGATATTTACGGATCTATATGTAAATGTACACTTTTAATACAGCTTAAATTTCTAAAAATATTTGATAATACCCTTAGCCCGAGGAGGTCCCGCATCTTGCGATGACACCAAACTCTGCTAGCCCATGACATATACTCAAATACATGCTATAGTAATGGAATATGATTGTCCATCAGCGGTGTAATGAATTTGAAAGACAATCATAGGGATTGTTATGCGGATTCAATGCCACATAGGGGTATATGGAGGCAAAGACGTGTCTATTAGCTACAAACTACGTGTGGTATGTATGTATGTGCCAAACATGTACAATGTAATATAATTCTGCATTCAGTAAATAAATGTACACGGTACATGATTATAGAGTTGTTATCAATAAAATGACATTACCTGTTGTCAAATAGAGAAATATATATTCCAACGACACCAAAGAGCCAGCAAATTACACAACTGTGGTACAATGCGGCAGAAAACGCCTTTCACAAACCTGATCCTTACCGCTTGCGTAAATAGTTAGAATGTCATGTAGTCGATAGTTCAATTGCATAGTAAAATCCAAAATTGAATGTGTCTCGATAGAGGCTATGTGATATTGTTTAGTTGAACATTTTATACATTGCATAATATGTCGTGGAGATACGTTATCATTCATAGGGATTTAAACGTATATTGATGGTCCTATGAGTGTGTGTGGCTACACGTGGTAGATGTACATACTTCTTAAACTGGACCAGATTGATGTTTGAATACCCCGGAATGGCTCTTTCAGACTACATACATACTAATATCGGCTTGTATATATAGTTATATAATTATATACATGAGCTTGTATGATATATACATCTTTTCAGAAGTCATACATACGTTTAGCCACATTTGTCAAATAGTTATTTCGGCACAGTATGAAATGCAAATTTAAGCAATATACATGTACAGGTATATATGAAATCTGTTTGTTTGTTTGTGTGTTGGGTTTAACGGCATATCAACAGCTAAGGTCATTTAAGGCCGGATCAATGGGTTTAGTACTAAATTCAATATAGTACCTGTACAAGTACATGTACAAACGGAGGTAAAATCCCAAAATCAGAACTGAATATTTACAATAAAAAAACTATGCATTCAGCCCTGAAATTAGAATAATACTGATCTGATGCCAGGTCCTCGCCACACCAGAATCACTTGGCCTCCTCCCAAAAGCAATAATCTGTAATGATGCTGTTATCCGAATGTTATGCAATATATGCCATTCGAAACTATTACAAGTTGATTACAAACCTACATCCTGTTTGGTTTTTGGTAATTTGGTAAACAGAATAACACGTGTGCTATAATTAAGAACACCGAATGTTGAAACATATTGGACAAAATAGTTTATGTATGCGTACATAACAGCTATATGAATATAGTGGATATATTTGAAGAGCATATGCATGCTTTTAGAAAGATAATGCACCTTCAATGTATTTGTTTAAACGACAATTATGAAATGGTATATCAGCCTTACAGGTTATCAAATGTCACTATTATGAAATTATGGTTAAATATTTACTTACAACGCCTCACTTACAAAATACAATATTTTCATGGGTGCCTCTCAAATAAGACTAATGGAGCAATATACCTGCATGTATTAGGCAATAATTCCAGCACAAAAATATTTACACAATTCCCTAACATTAGATTGGCCCGTAGCAAGTCTCTGTCCAAAATATATATCCCAGTAAACTCCCACGCCGTACTACTTTCTGTAACTGTGAAGCGCAGTTAAAATAATTCTTAAGAAAACGGAAAATAAACACATTTTCTTGATGAATTTATTTCAAATGCTGGAATTATAAGGAATGAATGGCCTTTTTGTGAAATTTATCGGGGATATAAATTTGGAAAAGTCGCGGTAATACTGGACGAGGCCTTCCGGCCTTCGTCCAGTATTCCCGCGACTTTTCCAAGTTTATACCCCGATAAATTCCACAAAAAGGCTATTTATTCCTATAATGGCCATGCTGCATGCACTGGTATACACTGGTAATGGATGACGGTCATACACATTGGAACACACATGTTCTCCTATGACACATAGTGTATTTCAGTGTCATACACGTTATAAATGTTTACTACATACATGATTTTATAAGTACAGGTACCAACTACACATTTAAATCCTATTCCTGCTGATGACTCGGAATAGGTTGCGGGAATATTATTGGAATGCACGATAAATAGTGTGTACATTATGTGGAACCGGGATATATCTCAGTTTCATCGATTCTACTACCTAATTTTATTTTTATGTCACACAAAAAACTAATTTACTTGCTGACTGTCATCTTGAAAGTGTATAACAATATATTTGTCCTGTTTTACTCCAGCTTAGCTTGCTTGTATTATTTACAGCTATCTTAATGTTCTGTATTTTAGTATTTACTGTGTCATACATGGAGTAATATGTGTTACAAATCATCCATTTAGCAGTAGAAAACGTATATTTTCTATATCCAATTTACAAATTAGTACCTACGACCTATAATATTGACAGTAATAATTATATTTATTAATTTATTTTACTTAATGGTGTTTAAAGGCCTGTCAACAGCGGAGAGTAATAACGATATGTATCATGTTGGAATACACAACATAGTAAACATGGTAATTGTCATGGTTGCATAAATAGGAAATGGACATATAGCGAGACGAACAGACATTCATTCTGTATCTGAAATGTGTGTGGATAACTAATATGTGGCTGTGACTGGAGAAATGGGACTTGTGACCAGTGTGGCTCCTGATCAAATAGCACACTCATGTACCCTGACAACGATATAGTATGCTTGCTAGAAGCATGATGTGTGTGTCACTGATGGAATGGCGAACAGTGCAGATCCTGATCAGACTGTGCGGATACACAGGCTGATCTGGATTTGCACTGGTCACAAAACCCATAAGCCCCATTTCTCCAGTCACAGCCACATATACATGTGTTAGTAGCTGCACGTTCATGTGAACCTTTCATAAGTATCTGTTAGCGTATAAAGTAAGAAAACGTATTACATGTAAAATGTTCATTGTAAATTCAGTGGGTGGGGAATATACAGTTAAAACTACTTTGTTTTAACATTGCATCATCTGCTGTAGACATTATGTAATCAGAATATGGGCATTCACTATATATTTAAAACACTAGTAAGTACAATTAACATCGATACAATTAATAGACACCAAGAGAGATTTGAGTAATTAGACATATAGCGTAGTTGTTACCATCACTAAGTAAATGCGAAGCGGACGGACAGACGGACGAACACTCGGACACATTGTACCTGAAGTGTGCACGGATAGCTATCATTAGTGCCAAATTAGTTGCGTATACATTTAAACAATTTATAAGTTTATTAAGTGACAGTGCATAACATAAATAAAATTAATTACATGTAAAATTCCCATTCTAAAATGTGTGGGTGGGGAATGGTGAAAAGTACTTTCTTTTTAACATTGTATCATATAGACTGTAGACATCAGATAATCGGCATTTATGCAATTAACGTGTCTAATGAACACTACTAGGTACCATTGACACGAAGAAAATACAAAAGTACCATACATTTATGGAGTTATTAAGGTAGGTGTTTTGCCATTGCTATTCAATGAGTGAGGTAACAAAACGTGCACAATTCTTCATCTGAATTAGCAGATATTATTTAATTGAACATTATTCCATTGTATAGTTATGAACACATCAGAAAACATACACAACTGCCATATCAGTAGTTTTTAATGATAACAAACAGTCGATTTTCAATGAAAAATGTGATTTTTCACAATTGCGAAATGTCCAAGGGAGGTATACTTCAAAATGGTGCCAAACAGTCATCCAGCTGATTACAGAGCGCAGACATACGGCATAGCACTCGTAATTGAATGTTGTTTCAGAAAACATATGTCTGCAAAAGGCGGGGGGGGGGGGGGGAGAGTTTCCATTTCTGGCTGATGGCCTATCTGTATTTACTTTCACTGAACTATTGACTGTCTTTCATTACTGTACAGCTATTGTTTGCTGCATAATCATGATAATTACGTAAAATGTACGGAGCCCTGCAGGGGCAATGGCTTTTTTTTATTATTTCGTTCCCAGGAAATAACATTCGTTCCCTCAATTTAACAATTCGTTCCCTCGAATTAACAATTCGTTCCCACGATATAACAATATTAACAATTCGTTCCCACGATATAACAATTCGTTCCCACGAAATGACAATTCGTTCCATCAATTTAACAATTCGTTCCCTCGAATTAACAATTCGTTCCCACGATATAACAATTCGTTCCCACAAAATGACAATTCGTTTCCTCAATTTAACAATTCGTTCCCACGATATAACAATTCGTTCCCACGAATTAACAATTCGTTCCCGTGGAACGAATTGTTATTTCGTGGGAACGAATTGTTAAATTGAGGGAACGAATTATTAATTCGTGGGAACGAACTTTTATTTTGTGAGAACGAATTAATAAAAAAAAAAATCTATGTCCCCTGTGGGGCTCCGTAAAAAATGTGGTGACTCGAATATGTGCCTCTTATGTGGCTATTAAAACTACAGCACACAAAAGATTATGCAGTACCCGCATACAGACAGTAAACTAGTTTTCAGCTATGACGAACTTCAACATAATATTCTCAAAGAAGAAACTATGTTTTAGATTCACAACTGTTGCGATTATCTTTAGTTTATTGTTTTATTACTTGTTAATGAGCTGGAGTACTAGTAATCTGAAGTCCTCACTGTTTCACTGGGAAATATCGGAGGTGACTGATAGGACACATACGAGTACGTGGCAGGAAGTCAAACTTCCGAAATTCAACTTCGAAACAGGCGATGAATACTTCAGAAGCGAACGAAGTATTAATAATATAGACTGCAAGACACTCCAAGTGGCAGAAACAGTCGCGAAAATTCAGCCATCCACGCACAATATTGCATTGGCTGGCGACAGGAATCGTTCAACCACGTGCACGGAACTGACGACTGGATACATAACAAGTTCACTAACACGTCTGGAAGAAACGTTTCCGATCGCCTACAGTATTCTGATGTACAAAGACGTGGCTCAAGTGTGGACACTGCTGCAGGCGATATACCGGCCACAGAATCTGTACTGTGTACACATCGACCGGAAAAGCCCCCCGGACGTCTGGGCAGCTATGGAGAATATTGTCAGTTGTCTTGACAATGTGTTTATAGCTTCACGAGCCGGTGAGTTATTATACCCCCGCAACGTTTTGTGTATGTGTGTGTGTGTGGGGGGGGGGTATACTGCCGTCCGTCCGTCCGTCTATCCGTCGTCCGACGTCCGACGTCCGTCCGTCAGTCCGTCCGTCCGGACCGGTCCGTGTCCGTCCGTCCGTCCGTCCGTCCGGACCGGTCCGGTCCTGCCCGGTCGGGTGCCGTCCGTCCCGCGGGCACTAAACTTAACATCAGAGAAATATGTGATAACTTATATTTCCTTCATCTAAAATGCTTAATAGTTCATACATGCATTCCTGTAAGGCTCTATTACCATGCTGTTCCAAATCCACGACCGTCCAACCCCCGCTGATCCCAAGGTCAAATATTTAGTCTCTTTACAAAACTTAACATCAGAGAAATATGTTATAACTTCTATTTCCTTCATCTAAAATGCTTAATAGTTCACATATGCATTCCTGTAAGGCTCTACTACCATATGCTGCGCCAAATCCACGACCGTCCAATCCCTACTGATCTCAAGGTCAAGGTCAAATACTTAGTCTCTTTACGAAACCTAACATCGGACAAATATGTTATGACTTATATTTCCTTTAGGGGCACATGGGCCCACGCGGGGGTATTTCGTAAGCCTAGCTTACTGACAAATCTAGTTATTCATGGATTTCTTTGGTTTTTATGTTATCTCCCTGGAGATAGCATATTGTGTCACGCAAATTTCTATGGGGGCAGCCATTGATCGTGCTACACCTAAACGGCGAGTACGACCAAGAAGTGCCCTGTGCCAACTTATCCTATGGCGTTTTGGTCTGTCTTTCTTTGTATCTAAGACTCTACATATACTATTCTCTATAGTATTCACAGTTTTAGTGCTCAGTTTATCAGTTAAATTCTGGAAGATACTAATCAAGACATTTTGTGAGTATGAATACAGCAGCTATTATCTTTAGGTATCACGGGACAGTACGTACGGAGCTAGCAGTAAAATGGGGTGGATGCCCTGCAAGTTGCACCAGTGTGTTTTACAAAGTTAACACTTGATAATCCGAAAAGACCGTTGAAAACTGCATGGGAAAATACCAAGTGGTCAAAAAGTTACAACGGTTTGAAATGATAATTAGTTGAAATATTCTTGACTCAAATGACGTCATATGAGAATTGTTCTGCCATTAGTGTCATTTGAAAGAACTATATTATTTCAGTAACATTTCAATAACAGAAACATGTTTAGGCACTGAACCGTTTTATAGTGAGGTTTTATGAATTATAGTTAGTTCTAATTTGCATATCCGTTTTTATTGCGTAACTTATGTAGATATTTAAATCTATGTAGCTTTTGACTGGGTCGTTATTTTGTGATACGACTTCCGACATTTAGTTTGTAATCTTAGAATGACTCAGTATATACGTTCAAATAATAATAATAATATATATTCTTTAATGATAGTCATTGGTCCAGGAAAAATCCATATTGTGGTGTTGGCAACGGCTCAGAATGTACAAGGCCGGCTCGCAAATAGATCATTAATACCAGGCAAGACCACAGGTGGAAGACTCGGACCTATGACACCAAAAAAATGCCTATTAAAATAAATCCCATTACCCCACCCACTTGGTCTCGTACATTGGTAATGTACGAGACCAAGTGGGTGGGGTAATGGGATTTTTTTTAATAGGCATATTTTTGGTGTCATAGGTCCGAGTCTTCCACCTGTGGGTAAGACAAGGAAACGCGTAGGAGTGTCTACCGATTCCGAGCCGAGCCTCGTAAACTTTATCACAGGTGGAAGACTCGGACCTAGGGACAATACTTGGCTCATTTTGAAAACGTTACCCACCCACCTATTTCCGTATGGTTGAAATGGGTGGGTGAGGTAATGTTTTCCAAATGAGCCAAGTATTGGGTCCTAGGTCCGAGTCTTCCACCTGTTAATTTTATGTTAAAAAGGCAGCAACGTAGAAGTAGGAATTCCCAATTCCGAGTTAGAAAACCATCGTTGATAGTTGAATACTATGAGCCCAGTTCTGGCTTTACATCCCTTATTATATTATTTTCTTTAAACTATTCCTAACAAACGGGCACATTTCTATGATATCTAGCGCACTAAAAACGATGCCTTGCTTTGAGAGGTTTCACTGTAAATCAGGCATTTGATCATTCTGAACCATAGTTGTGCGCTATGCGATCACGAACATACAGTATCACGTGAGATAAATGACCAAGAAACACATAAAAAATAGCATCACAGGTGTTTTCTTGGTGTCCGGTTTAAAGGGGTTCCATTGTATATGTAATATTGCCAATACTTCTAAATTTCTTTATTTCAAAATACATTGTTGTATTTGGTGGAAATCAAGCAACTTGCTACAGCTCAGGCTCAGACAATCAAATTGCTTGATTGCGAGTTGGCATTGCCAATATATTTTCGGAAACGTTGATAATCTGGACATCACTAACGCAGGCGGTTGTGTTCCAAAGTAGCCGAATCCCTGTGATTCAGCATCGATCGTCCAGGCGTTTGGGCCATACTCTAAGCATTACTTATCACAGGTGGAAGTCTCGAATCTGTGACACAGAAGAAAACATGCCCTTTACAAAAAAATCCATTAACCCACCCACTTGGTCTCATACAGTACTATGTTCTATTATATAACATAGTACTGTATGAGACCAAGTGGGTGGGGTAATGACTTGTTTTGTAATGGGCATTTTTGTGTCACAGGTTCGAGACTTCCACCTGTGTTACTTATTACAATTTCAGTGGACGTGAAGTGGGGAACTTACACTGTATTGAAGCCTGACATTGTCTGTATGCACGACCTGTGGAAAAGGTCCTCCAAGTGGCGCTATTTCATCAACCTCACAGGACAGGAGTTTCCACTGAAGACAAACTACGAGCTGGTGCGGATCCTCGTGGCTTACGGCGGTGCCAATGACGTCAGTGGAACCATCACCCGCCGCCAGGTCAGATTGTTCGCCAACGCCGGCGACCCCCCGGACGATATCCGGCCAGTAAAGGGTTCCGTGCACGTGGTGCTGAGCCGGAAGTTCGTGGATTATATCGTTACAGACATGGTTGCCGAGCGTCTGTTGAATTGGAGCAAAAGGGTCCAACATGCATCTGAATGGTTCTTCAATACATTGAATTTCAACCCGCAACTACGCATTCCTGGATCATTTTGGAGTCACAACGTATCGCTGATTGAATCTAAACCATTTTTGGCGAGATATAAAATATGGTATGACCATCATTTACCTTGCTCGGGAAAGTATGTGAGATCGATTTGTATTTTTGATGTAGGCGATCTAAAACGCTTGTCAATAAGCAAAGAGCTGTTTGCCAATAAATTTCACTGGGAAGCCGGCAGCAAAGTAGCGGAATATTGCATGGCTGAACTTATATACAATAGGACAAAGGAAAACTATTTTGGAAGGTTGACATTTAATGATGAACATTACAGAAATCAAGACTTCGTTAAGTACCATATTAAATAAGCTCTGTTTTTACCTTTTTATTCGAGCGGTAGAGAAGAATTATACAACCAACATCCACATTTGAGGTCTTACAGCTTGTATGCAAATGAGCTAATGTCGCTCGCAGCACACGGGTCTTACATCATACAAAATAGTTAAAACATCTTAGCTTGATCGCCTTTTCAGTGTGATAAATGTGTTGTTGCTTTTTTGTGCTAAATTTATGTTATTGCAAATGTTTCCGTAGTCTAAGGGTGCGACGATTAATGGCCATACTAGATTATTCACGATTCGTAACTCCTTAGTTCGGTGCACGAATACAATCTTGCGATTTTCCAAAAATCTATTTTTAACTCGTTGTTGTCGTTGTTGTTGCTGCTGTGATATCCCTACGCTTATTTTTCACGAAACGCTTTCCACTCTAGATTAATTACATGTATTAGTATATGTGGCATCCACAAACACATATACTGCGAATAATTTCAGGACGTCCACTTTGATTCATTCAAGCGCTAGCGAAGAATTATACAACCAACATCGGAACCGGAAAATTATTAGGGGTGGGTGGCGGGGGCAATTGTGAGGGTCCAAAGGGCCCAATGTTGCTAGTGGGTCCAGGGGCATGCTCCCCCGGAAATATTTGAAATGTAAGAGGCGTGAAACGCTATTTCCTGTATTCCCATGGCCCATTCGAGAGGGCCCTATGTTGCTAGGGGGATCCACAGGTGGAAGACTCGGACCTATGACACAAAAAAAATGCCTATTAAAAAAAATCCCATTACCCCACCCACTTGGTCTCGTACAGTACTATACGTTAATTCAAGGTGGGTATAAATAGCGCTATTATAGAAAGAGCCCTCTTTTTTCCGGCTCGCACAAACACAATAAACATCGATTAAATGTATGAAATATGTCTCTGGCAATCGATAAAGGTATTAGGTGTGTGAATATACTCACTTCAAATCGCTGTTTCAAGTATTTATTGAGTTATTCGCGTTTTGATTACCCCATCCAAAGCGAAAGTTGCGTGTACGAAAGAATCTCACACAGAATCGGAGGCCGTCCGGCTGGATTATCGGTCATATTTGGCCGATAGCTGATCGCCAGCTCAAACTAAAGTCGTGCACCATGATCATATACATTAGAGACTCCAACCATACAAAGTTCGTCCAATTGTGATCGTTCGCCGATCTAAAAAACACTTTTTTCTATAATTTCGTTCATTATCTGGAACTGGGTCAATGCACTATCTTCCATAATACAACCATCTCTCATTGGTTAAACCTAAAAATAGACGCGAGGACTGTCCCTTTTCAGGGTTTCCGGAAGACATAATCTGATAGTACGCGAATCATGAAAGAAAGTCAATAAAATTAGAAAAAAGTGTTTTTTAGATCGGCGAACGATCACAATTGGACGAACTTTGTATGGTTGGAGTCTCTAATGTATATGATCATGGTGCACGACTTTAGTTTGAGCTGGCGATCAGCTATCGGCCAAATATGACCGATAATCCAGCCGGACGGCCTCCGATTCTGTGTGAGATTCTTTCGTACACGCAACTTTCGCTTTGGATGGGGTAATCAAAACGCGAATAACTCAATAAATACTTGAAACAGCGATTTGAAGTGAGTATATTCACACACCTAATACCTTTATCGATTGCCAGAGACATATTTCATACATTTAATCGATGTTTATTGTGTTTGTGCGAGCCGGAAAAAAGAGGGCTCTTTCTATAATAGTGCTATTTATGCTCACCTTGATATAACGTATAGTACTGTACGAGACCAAGTGGGTGGGGTAATGGGATTTTTTTTAATAGGCATTTTTTTTGTGTCATAGGTCCGAGTCTTCCACCTGTGGGGGTATCGGGGGTATGCTCCCCCGGAAATGTTTGAAATCTAAGAGGCGTGAAATGCTATTTCCTGCATTCTCAGGCAGTCTTGAGTGCCCAAAAGGCCCTATGTTGCTAGCGGGGTCCGAGGGCTTGCTTCCCGGACTTTTGTTTAAAATCGAAGAGGTGTGAAACGCCATTTCCTGCATTCTCAGCTTGAATGCCCAAATGGCCCGATGTTGCTAGGGAGTTCTTTGAAATCCAAGAGGCGTGAAACGCCATTTCCTGCATTCTCAGCATGTTTGAAGATGAGAATATGTGCTTTATTACAGAATTATTGAGGGGGCCAGGCCACTCCAACAAAATGATTGGGGTGGGGGAGGGGGGGGGGGGGTGGGGGGGGCGTGCGGAAGTGAACGTGTTTGATTTTAAAAAGCGAATTTAGGTTAGTGTGACGCGTTTTTAGTGCAGTTTACACTCGAAATCTTTGAGATTTATATTAATGTATTAGCAACTGTAAAATATATGCCCAAAACAGATAATTAGACACACATTGAAGTCAGATACTTGGGAATTAGACAGTTGATGCTTTCAGCATTTGTTTAATTCCAAATGTGTTGCCCTGAAGACGCATGACCGTATCTCTAGGCTGGGTGTGTTAATCTGGTCGTACCAGCCATCGTGCAGGAGAAATGACTGTAGCAATTTCAGTTCCGGAACGCACTTCCAGCCAAAACAAAACACGTACACTGTACGTTTTAGATAGGTTGTGTAACAACAATAGTTACTATGTAGGCGGAGCCTAATTTCGATAAGCGTAGCTGTGAATTCGGATCCATGAACGATGCAGGTGGCTGACATTGGTAATTTTAGAGCCGTTATATAATCACTGCTGGCTGGCTGGGACGAGGTATGGTCCCCGGTAATTGGAATGGAATTTGATATGTTAATTATGCGAATCAATTGGCACACATTGCCTATCCGTTTTGATATCAGACAGCAGTTTCGGATACAACTGGGGGCCGTTTCACTAAACTTCCTAAGACTAAAATGTTCGTAAGTGCAAAATTATGATAGTCTGTAAATTTCACATTAACAATGTTTTCTTGTAAATAAGTATTGGATTTACATGTATTGAGCATAGGCTGCATATGCAGCCTATGCTCAATAAATGTAAATCCTTAAATTGAAATTTACAGACGATCTTAAAATTGCACTTACGAACATTTTAGTCGTAGGAAGTTTAGTGAAACGGGCCCCAGATGTTTAGACATAATCGTCCTAACAATGGCATATGGTATAAGACAATTGAAGTAGGAGTATTCACTTTTAATTTTACGTTGAACGATGGCGGACATTGTTAAATTACTAACAGACATGTTATGGACTTCCCAAATATTATCATTTTGTACAAGCATAGACATAGAATACAATGATTCGCTACTCCGATCGAATACAACGAGGTCCCGTATGTTCTCGTGTCGCCGAGATTTTCGCGTGAGTTCATAGAGCACCTGTTGCGCGCTCGTCGATAACGTAAACAATATGGCGGCTAGGTTAATAATCGATAATCGACTGGGCCCTGTTGCTCAAAACATCCGTTAGCTTAACTGACTTAGCCTAACTGAACTGTTAAATCCTTAACGGATGGTTAATTAACAATCCGTTAAATATTGGTTGCTGAAAACATTTTAACGGATCCGTTAGTTAACAGATCTGTTAACTCTTAACCGTTTAGTTAACGCTTAACCATATCCCATAATGCAAAGCACTGACATGTGCCCACTGAATTTTAAAATGGTCGACTCAGCAGACAAAACATTTTGACAAGGCAGAAAACTGGATTTTTAATGAAATAAACTTTTGCGATCAGTTAACCAAACAATATTTTTGAACAACAGTTAACTAATCGGTTAAAATGTAACAGAGATTTTAACCGTTCAGTTAAGGATTTAACAGTCCGTTAAGCTAACAGACGTTTTGAGCAACCGGGCCCTGGTATAAATCTTATACGATAAACTGTCGCTGTTTATCGCAAACAATCCGGTCATAAACAAAACACAGACTATGTGAGACAGGTAAATATACCCGTGTCTGCAATCCTTTTCAATACTCATTTTGAGATTTATCAGCAAGTAGTCGTGAGGTTAGAGCGATGGATATCAATGATGTCGGTAGTGAGTTCGAATCTTATTTTTTCATACCTAGTCTAGATACATTTTTATGTGTTTATATAGTATTATATATTTCTTTTTTGTATGTGTTGCTCTTCCAGATTAAATTAACTTCTGCATGTAGAAAGTTAATCTTACTTATAAATAAATACACATTTCATCTGTGTCCATCTGAGACATGCCTGCAGTACATGAAGAATCTGGGAGTAAATTCTAGTTGATCATGTCATATTGAGGACATACAGCAATAGTGATAACCCTCGCCGTTTCACATATTTCCCTCCACCAACCAATCATAAAAAGAAAACAATACTATCGACAAAAGTAATGAGTTTTGTGAGGTTAGAACTCTCGACCAGATAGAATAAACAAAAGTTGAGCAAAAGTGCGGATATTCGGCGGCTTCGATACCACTGAGCCACACACTTCATGTCTACTTTAGAGCACCAAGATACACTATTATAGTGGCATGCATGCACGTGTACTTCATAATGTATTTAGTATACACGAACACGAGGCTGTGATATGATAATACACCTGGTTTGCCTATTTTTGGACTCATCGATTGACCTCCAGCAACTTATTATCGTCTGTCATTTATACGTCCAGGTTCTTCATGTACTGCAGTTCAAATGATGGACACACATGAAAGGTGCATTTAGTTATTAGCTATCTTCAAACTGAGACTAACCTGCGAGATCGCGAGATTCAATCTCGCAATCTCGCCTCGCGATCTCGCCTCGCGATCTCGCGGTCGGAAGTAAATATATGTGCATGCTCGCTGGGAATGCGTTTTGCGCATGCGTGGCTGCAACCGTCATTCACAAGAGAAGATGTCGTCGGAGGCTGTAGAAGGTACAGTTTAGTTTTGTAAAATATAAAATTATCATAAATTTGACAGTGTTATGCCCATTAAACATAATTGACTATTTAATCACGAATTCGTATTAATGGTATAATTATCTATACGCATACTGACCATTAATACGAATTCATGATTACATAGTTAATTAAGTTTAATGGGCATAACACTGTCAAATTTATGATAATTTTATATTTTACAAAACTAAACTCTACCTTCCACAACCTCCGACGCCATCTTCTCTTGTGAATGACGGTTGCAGACACGCATGCGTGACGGAACCTGTCATGTATCCAAGCCATGTGATTGTTTTCAAAAGTATTTATTACAAATTGTCATACCGAACATAATATGGCTCGTAGGGTTAAAATGGGGATTATTCACTTTGCGAACATTGTAAATTTCCGCAGTCGATCACTGATAATTAAGCTACCAGAAAGTAAAACTATTTCACTAAAATGTGTCTGCAAAAATGTGATCATAGTGATTATGAGACGACTATAAAAATGTACTTTGTTTCTACTATGAGTATAGTGTACGTTGCGTAACTAAGTACATATACGATACACAAGTTGTAAACGTTTTTCTTTCGGTGCTTCTGATTTCAAATTTGAGCAAGTGAGCAGGGGCTACACTGCTTGTACATAAATGTGAACTCATTATTGTATGTAGTACCACAATGGTGTATCGGCTGAAAGCACAAGCATAACGTAAGGTAGTATAGAATGGCAAACAGCGTAGCACACTGATCAGACTGCACACATGTGCTCGCTGATATGTTGCTACAATGGTTGCACATAAATATGAATCCATTATTGTACTTGTACGAAATACCGCAATGGTTTATTGGTGAAACATGATGTAGATCCTTGTTCTTTATGAATGACACACTCACAGACATAGTGCAATGTTGTATGAGATTGCAACATGTGTAGACCCTGATCCGGTTGTGTACATGTATGCGCTCGCTGATCTGTAGCTACCCTGGTTCCACATATACATGATTTCATTCTTATATTCCAAACCATAATAGTTTATGTGTTAATGATCAGATAATTGAGTAGGTCCTGATCAGTTTGCGACACTGTGTTCACGTCTTTCAAAACGCGGAATAATTGGACCAATCAGATGATAACAAAACGTTAGTGTATTTGTAGCCAGCGTAGATGCATTGTACTTGTTCTGCAGATAAATCAGTACGCAAACACGTCGAGAACACCGTAAATAACTATTTCATTACTAAAGTCTATCCAGACTATAGTGTCTGTATACATGCTTTCAAACTATGTATTTTTTTAACTATCTAAGGTCCGAATCAGCCAAAACAATTGGTCCGAATCAGCCAAAAAACAGATGGTCCGAATCAGCCAAAGAGTGTTCACAATTAATCAGCCAACGCATGGTCTGAATCGGCCAGAAAAATAAGGTCCGAATCAGCCAGGCCGAGGTCCGAATCAGCCGATAAGGGAGGTTTTCGCTTGGCACGTCACATATATTTGTTTGTATAGCCATACTGTATGATAAAATATGTATTTCCCAAATTCCCAAAACCGAGGAGCCGTTTTGACCAAATCCGGGTCGTTGTGACCAGGGGCCGTTTTGACTTGCTTCCCACGCGGTCAGGTCCCAAATAGTTTGAATATTTGTTACATTTTTAGCTCGACTATTCGAAGAATAAGTAGAGCTTATGTTGTCACCCCGGCGTCGGCGTCGGCGTCGGCGTCGGCGTCGGCGTCGGCGTCGGCGTCGGCGTCGGCGTCACCGTCACGCCTTGGTTAAGGTTTTTAGTCAAGTTTGTATATGGAATACTACTGGCCCTACACCCACCATACTTGGACAACTTCATCTCCTAGTGATGTACATCAATAACCCCTGATCTATATTTGACCTTGACCTACATTTCCTCTTGAATTACTTACTTAATTCCCCTTGGTTAAGGTTTTTAATCAACCTTGGTTAAGGTTTTTAGTCAAGCTTGTATATGCAATACTACTGGCCCTACACCCACCATACTTGGACAACTTCATCTCCTAGTGATGCACATCAATAACCCCTGATCTATATTTGACCTTCACCTACATTTCCTCTTGAATTACTTAGTTAATTCCCCTTGGTTAAGGTTTTTAGTCAACCTTGGTTAAGGTTTTTAGTCAAGCTTGTACATGGAACACTATTGTGCATACAGACACCATACTTGCACAACCTTTTCTCATAAGGATGTACATCAATAACCCCTGATCTATATTTGACCTTGACCTACATTTCCTCTTCAATTACTTACTTAATTCCCCTTGGTTAACGTTTTTAGTCAAGCTTGGTTAAGGTTTTTAGTCAAGCTGTTACATGGAATACTATTGTGCATACAGACACCATACTTGGACAACCTTTTCTCATAGGGATGTACATCAATAACCCCTGATCTATATTTGACCTTGACCTACATTTCCTCTTCAATTACTTACTTAATTCCCCTTGGTTAACGTTTTTAGTCAAGCTTGGTTAAGGTTTTTAGTCAAGCTGTTACATGGAATACTATTGTGCATACAGACACCATACTTGGACAACCTTTTCTCATAGGGATGTACATCAATAACGCCTGATCTATATTTGACCTTGACCTACATTTCCTCTTCAATTACTTAGTTAATTTCCCCTTGGTTATGGTGTTTAGTCAAGCTTGTACATGTATATGGAATACTACTGGCCCTACACCCACCATACTTGGACAACTTCATCTCCTAGTGATGTGCATCAATAACCCCTGACCTATATTTGACTTCACCTACATTTCCTCTTGAATTACTTACTTAATTCCCCTTGGTTAAGGTTTTTAGTCAACCTTGGTTAAGGTTTTTATGCAGGCCACAGTCACCTTCTTTGTCAAGCTATGTGTACATCGACAACCCTCGTATTCGAACTATGCTGTTCTCCTACAGCTCTTGTGTTATTCGCACTGACGTCACTATACATATATACTATTAGTAAAGTAACTTGAGCCTTGGGCGGTGAAAGCTGGAGTTGGTATTAGGCAGATCAGCTGGATCAACGAGACGCAGTCGAGTTGATCAGCTGATCTGCCCAAGACCAACGAGAGCTTTCCGGTCCAAGGATCAAGTTACTGTACTAATATTGCGTTTATTATATACCACATAACCAGTCAAACATTTAAAACACATATATTGCATTGAAAAATCGTATAATTGGATTACAAAGTTGTAATTATTTTCTGCGCAGTGCTTTGACGGCAGTCATTTGGTTTATCACCTAGCACTGAGACGTCGCGCTAGTGACACGCGACCAGAAACGACGTCAAATTTCAGCTATCATTTTCTCTCCTATTTTCTAAACATATCCCGACTAATATCCTACATCGAGTGTATTGTCCGTTGACAGCATGCATTTTAAGTGAAAATGACTAGCTTTTACGGGGTTATTCTCATTTGAAGAACATCATTATGATTTCCCGAACTTTTCTGATGACAAGTAGTTCTGGCAAATCAGAACGAGAACAGAGTGGAATATGGATTCAGAAAGCCACTGAGTGGAATACGGAATTTCAGTCTGCCGTGTCGTATCTGGCTGAAGAATACACCATGAATTCACCACATATCTTTGATAGGTATATAATAAATTGCTGTATTTATATGGCGTAATTAACGGTGCGCTCCAGATAACGTGATTGTGTGTTCATAATCTTGGCTTGTCCGAAAAAGTTGGGTGCGGAAACACCAAACGCACTACCCTGGCTACGGGCATGCTTTCGTGCACACAATTATCTCCTTGTCTTTGGTAGCTAATTTGCCCGTAACTAACGAAATGCTAAAAACCGATGCTTGAAGTGAATATATTTGAAGACCTAATACATTTATCGATTATCAGAGACAAGTCCGAAACTACGGCATTTTTTCCAAGCTCTTTCCTACCTTGAAAGGGCTAATAGTGTATTTTGTACGGAAATTTGTGGGTGGGGTAACGGTTTACAAATGAGCCATTGATCGGGTCCTAGGTCCGAGTCTTCCACCTGTGGTAAAACAAATGTGGCTTAATAAATAATGTTGATTCTGTCCTGTCTACATGTGTAATACATGTACTTGTGTATTTATTATACATGTCACTGTAAAATCACAATTCCTATAAATGTATTCAATACCTGTTACTTTGTAACATACATGTATTTCGATTTCTGATTCCAATGTTCATCATAGCGTCCTGAAGTTGTCAACGGTAAATTTCACCCACCACGTGGGACCCATTTATATGCACATTATCTGCATACACACGTTTACATTAGTGTTATAGAATTGTACAATCTTTCAAATTATCATACTCTGAAGTACACTTTTTTATCGAAAAATGGGAATGATGTCTGGATTACACTTCACATAAACGTTTTATACATGAGAACGAAACAGTCAGATGAAGGCAGTTGCCGACTGATGGTCGGCTCGAAAAGATAATTTATGACACATATTATTATTTTAAAGATTGTAAAGATTGAAGCCCTGACATATGTAGTCATGATAATAAAAACAAGAAAAATGTTTTCCCGATCTAGTGCATCAATTAAATTCAGTAAGTAGCATAGACTTTATAGTAAGTCATACGTTAAATATGCTTGCCGTGTGCTAAGTAAACTATAAATAGTGTTCGTTAATCAGGACCGGAAGAACTATTTGGATGGTCAATGAATATTCCTTTGAAAGTTTGCGATTTGACACATACAGACAAAATAAGCCGAATATTTAAATTGTTTCATTTAACTAAAAAAGTTAATCGGGAAACATGTTCTGCGTTTGCCTAGAGCGAAAATACTAGTAACCGAAAGTAACCATGCAAATTCGCTGTACATTTCATTCACTGGCGTACGTCTTACTTGCATCCAGCACATGAAAGGAATATAAATAGTCTTGATATCTTATGAAAGAATAAAACATATATGTTTACTATATATGTAGATTTGTTTCACATTGAAACACAATGGAAAGTAAATTGTCAATATTTTACCATATGGATCAGTGCCAGAATTACTTTTCACATTGTATAATAGGTCCTTCTAAATCATCAGTCATTTGTTTACTTCATTGATAGTTTGTATATTTTTAGGCGCATCTCAGGTGTGAGTGATTTACATATAGTATACAAATGTTATTTGATTTGTATGTTGATATAACTGCCACTCGTTCAGACTAAAGTCGCACAATATCTCATGCTACGTAGCTCGTGCATATATCCACATGTAGAAAACATAATAACCTATAAGTACTATAATTATATCTATAAACGAACCCCGTCCTTGTGATAATCATTGTAAATGTATGAGGCTTTAGATTGTATGAAGATTTTTCAAAGGAAATGAGTTCCAATATCTGCAATACGCGACCTTACACTATGTCAACACAATGATTCTATTTTTTTTAAATTATCAATTATGAATAAAGCTGAATATCGTTTTTGACGGTCGTTGCGTGCACATGTATCACATTTCTTAAAGAGGGGTCGTCGCCTGTAACACAGCAGTAATATCTGTGAGTCAGAAGTTGAAAACATGCCAAACACGCGTACGTCGCTTGTATTGTTTCGGTACCGGTGCGCCCTTCGTTCGTGGCTGGCAGCATGCTCAATACACGGTCTACATTTGGATGTGTTCAATACTGAGACTTAGAGAACAAAACTAGCCATTATAGACAAGAAACGCATGTAGGACATGTTTTATCCAACGGAGTTATACACACGTTTAACAATGACAGTTTCGTATAATTTGCAATCAACTGTCGATGTAAACGGAACAATAAAGTATGTGATATTTGAATGTGTTTTCCCAGAGTTGTCATCTGGGTTGTCATGTCCGCATGGTTGCAATACACATACACCTTTATGAGGTAGGGTCGATCATACACGGGGAATTATACTAAATAGAGAGGTGGGATTACTTAACTTTTATCTAATTATTTTTGTCTAGTAGCATAAGGTCGTAAGTTCTATATACGGACTAGTATCATATAATAAAACAATTATTGACTAGTGAGCCATAGAATATAATCTGATAGTCTATGGCTCACTAGTCAATAATTGTATATGTTCGGGCCAGTGAAAATTGCTTTCTGGCCCAGGCTCGAGGTCAAGGCGGCGGGAAAAGGCGAGACATTTGATTCCGCGGAATTCTTGTTATAATATATGGACGACTTGTACCCTGACATATTTGAAACTAAATAACCATACGACCGGTATTTTTTTTAGATAACACTATCACAAAAGCAGCATTATGTAACGAATGGAACTGGGCACAGGGCTTAATTCGTTTAATTTACTGTTTCGCCTGTCGAATGTTTTGAAAATTAACATAAAAATACAATTTGGAAATTTTCAGAAAAATAAGCGTATCACAGATGTAAAATTATGGTAGTGCCTGACATATCGCATCATGGTGACACTGGGCCAAACATGTTTTAGTATTTAGTGTGGCTGTGAAGGGACATTAAAATCGGGAAATTTCGTTCTAACGAAAAATAAAATCGTTCAAACGCATAATAAAATCGTTCAAACAAAAACAAATTCGTTCAAACGCAAAAATAATCGTTCAAACGAAATTTTTTCGTTCAAACGCAATTTATTTTTCGTTCAAACGCAAAATAAAATTCGTTCAAACGCAATTATTTTTTCGTTCAAGCGCAAAAAAAAATCGTTCAAACGAAAATAAAATTCGTTCAAACGCAAAATAAAAGCGTTCGAACGAAAAATAAAAGCGTTCGAACGAAAAATAAAATCGTTGAAACGAAAACAAAATTATCGTTCAAACGCAAAAAAAAGAAAGTTTTTTTAATTGGTACATGCTGAAATGTGTGCTGTTAACAGTTTTGTTCATATTTCTGACAAATAAATGCGAATAACTAGAAATGTTGCCTGTGCCCCCGCTGGCAGCCTTGACATTGACCTTGAGCGTTGGCATGTAAGGCATGTTCATTTGTATCAAGTGTATACAAATTGAAGCAATTGAGAAGGTATTGTAGGATTGAGAAACCTGCAGGTAGATTGATCCCAAATTGCTAAGTAAACATTTAAAGGCGAAAAGGTCAAGATCGTAGTATTGGTGGGTGGAGGGTGTGAGATATGTATATATGTATTAAGTGTATAAATATTGAAGTAATTGGCAAAGCCATTGAGAGGTTATTGTAGGATTGAGAAACTTGCACGTAGATTTGTCCCAAACTGCAAAGTTAACATTCAAAGGCGAAAAGGTCAAGGTCGAATGTCAAGGTTGTAGTATTGGTGGGTGGAGTGTGTAAGGCATGTCCATATGTATCATGTGTATAAACATTGAAGTAATTGGCAAAGCCATTGAGATGTTATTATAGGATTGAGAAACTTGTCCCAAACTGCTAAGTAAACATTTAAAGGTGAAAATGTCAACGTCGAAGGTCAATGTCATAGTATTGGTGGGTGGAGTGTATAAGGCATGTTCATATGTATCAAGTGTCTGAATTTTGGTGTAATCCGTAAAGCCATGGAGAAGTTATTGAAGATACTGTAATATCGGGACGTACGGACGGACGGACATGGCTAAGGCTATATGCCCCGTACCTTTCGGTAGCGGGGGCATAAAAATAAGACCCAGGATGGTATTTTGTGTTTGAACGAATTTTATTTTCGTTTGAACGATTTTATTTTGAACGAAAAATAAATTGCGTTTGAACGAAAAAAGTTCGTTTGAATGTATTTTTTTCGTTTGAACGATTTTATTTTGCGTTTGAACGATTTTTTCTTCGTTTGAACGATTATTTTTGCGTTTGAACGAATTTTATTATGTGTTTGAACGATTTTATTTTTCGTTTGAACGAAATTTCCCGATTTTAATAGATTTTTTTTCTCACTCATGTACCTTCACAGCCACCGTATGTTGGTAATGTGTCACAGGCATATTTACTGCGACACAATAATCATGATAATTGTAATACATAATTGTAGCCACCAGGGACGTAGCCTACTTAGTTGTACCTGTATCTGTTACCACGTACGTGTAGCGTGTCACGTAATTTTTAGCGACTTTCAAAAATATCAATTTGAATCAGCCGTACGATTGCCGTTTGATAACAATGTAAATATTCTTTAAAATGATCACTTGTAAATATGGTTATATGAATGTATAGCAATTTTACTAGTATATTTGCAATAATTTCAGACACTGATCAGACTACACAGATGCACAGGTCTCCAACATTTACACATTTAAGAAGTTAATTTTCTTACATTGTACTACATTGTACTAAACAATGTACGTCTGCGTGCTTTGTTTGTTATCAAAAGGCCTTTCTAGTCGGCGGCGTGTAAATAATATAAAGCAAATACACCCACATTCAAATTTGCAGCCTATTTAATATGACCTATATATACTGGTCCATTACAAAACAGACAGGATTACGTTTGCAACCAGCAAAATAAAAAGTCTACAGTACGATACCGTACCATAATGTCAAATGAATGGTGTAGTCCCTAATCAGATTTTATTTTTGTATTTGCTGAATATAACTACGGAGCCTTATAAGGAACATGAGAAGAGAAAACAATGTTCTGACAAATTTGATTACTTCGTTAGAACGCATTCCAATTCGTTCCAACGCATTCCAATTCTTTCTAACGCATTCGAATTCGTTCTAACGATTTCAATTATTTCGTTCTAACGAATTCGAATTCGTTCTAACGCATTGCAATTCGTTCTAACGCATTCAATTATTGCGTTCTAACGCATTCAAATTCGTTCTAACGATATTAATTATTTCGTATAACGAACGCATTCGAATTCGTTCTAACGCATTCAATGATTGCGTTCTAACGCATTCAAACTTTGTTCTAACGATTTCAATTATTTCGTTCTAACAAAGTCGAATTCGTTCTAACGCATTCCAATTCGTTCTAACGATTTCAATTATTGCGTTCTAACGCATTAAAATTCGTTCTAACGATTTCAATTATTTCGTTCTAGCGAATTCGGATTCGTTCTAACGCATTCCAATTTGTTCTAACGCTTTCAAATTCAAAATTCATCGGTTTGATTTCAAATAAACAGTGCAATAACAACAACAACAACAACAGTGCCAATGGAGCCATTGGCATGGCTAAGCTGAAGTTGCCCGCAGGAAGTTCATCCCGTAAAGAATCTGCCTACACATCCGCCGGAAATGGTGTACAATAAGGCTGTCAGAAATGGCTAATCTACCACCCCTAAATTAAAATGGCATAACGGCTAGTCAAACAAGCCAAGTTGCCCAATGTAGACATATACTGAGTTGTAGGGCTATGTCCCGAGTATACGTCGGCACCGTCGGATTTGGGCCTGAATCCCATTAACAAATATGGTGGTCGGTTGAAGTCAGAAAACCAAGAAAACCAAGAAAATGAGCAAATAGACCACCCCATGAATTAAAATGGCATGGCGGCTGGTCAAACAAGTCAAGTTGCCCAATGTAGACATATACTGAATTGTAGGACTATGTTCGGAGTATCGGTCGGCACCGTCGGATATGGGCCTGAAACCCGTTTACATATATGGTGGTCAGTTGAAGTCAGAAAACCAAGAAAATGGTCAAATAGACCACCCCCCGAATTAAAATGGCATGGCGGCTGGTCAAACAAGTTAAGTTGCCCAATGTAGACACATACTGAATTGTAGGACTATGTCCCGAGTATCCGTCGGCACCGTCGTATTTGGGCCTGAATCCCATTTACAAATATGGTGGTCAATTATACAATACATTTTATTCACTCTAAGCCACATGCGTGACACACGAGGTATACAACATATTACATAATACAACGATGGGTACAAATACAAAATGCATATGTATAAGCTCACTAGTCTAGTCATTATAACCATGAAGCATTTCTTATAAAAAATAGCTAAATTTCTTAATTGCTTTCCAGATTTTTTCTCAAATAGCTGTGCGAATTTTAAAATATTTGGTCTTCTAAAATAAAATGGCTTGATATACCGTTTTCGAACTTCATCATAGAAGCGGCACTCGAAACTCGTCACCGAGAGCACCAGTGCCACATTTGTTGCAGACACTGCTTGCTCTCGGCACACCTGTCCATCTACCAGTTTCGACCGCCAGTCTATGATTACAAGTTCGAAATCTGGTCAATGTTTTTCTTAACCTTTCCATGAGATTAATTAAATATGTTTCTAATCCAAACTCTGTTTTAAAGATTCCATACGTAATTCCACGTGAAGGTGAATCGATGCTGGTGAGCCATGACTGAATAAACTGGTTCTGAGTCCTGGCGTAGTGGCTCAGCCAGATAGCATTAACATCGTTCTGGCTAAGCCATACGCCAGGAGCTCCAATTTCAGTTAAAATAGATATAACATTCTGAATCCATCGGAAATGAGTCACATTTGCTTCATGTTGTGTATATAATAACTTATACATAAGAAACAATAATTTACTCTGCTTCCCTGAAACTAATTTTGCCCAAAACGAAATAATTCTACATTTAATGTGAGTAATAAGCGGAAATTTGCCGAGTTCTCCATACACCATGAAATTTGGTGTGGATTTCTTTACCCCCAAAACAGTTTTACAAAATTTCAAATGAATTGTTTCTATAGCCGAAATGTTTTCAAATCCCCAGATTTCACAGGCATAGCAGAGAATTGGAGTGATACATTGATCAAATAACTTAAGCTGACAGTCTACTGTCTACAGTATACTTGAAGTCAGAAAACCAAGAAAATTGTCAAATTTATAGACCACCCCCTGAATTAAAATGGCATGGCGGCTGGTCAAAAAAGTCCAGTTGCCCAAAGTAGACACGCACTGAATTGTAGGAATATGTCCCGAGTATTCGTCGGCACTGTCGGATTCGGGCCTGAATCCCGTTTTAAAGTAGTCAATTGAAGTCAGAAATGCACGAAAATAGAAAAATAGACCACCCTCTACAACAAAGTGCTATAATGGAATGCGTTAGAACGATTTGGAATGCGTTATAACGAATTGCAATAATTTAGAACGAATACGAATTCGTTACAACGAAATAATGAATGCGTTAGAACGCAATAATTGAATGCGTTAGAACGAATTGTAATGCGTTAGAACGAATTCGAATTCGTTAGAACGAAATAATTGATATCGTTAGAACGAATTTGGATGCGTTAGTACGCAATAATTGAAAGCGTTAGAACGAATTGGAATGCGTTAGAACGAATTGCAATACGTTAGAACGAATTCGAATTTGTTAGAACGAAATAATTTAAATCGTTAGAACGAATTTGCATGCGTTAGAACACAATAATTGAATGCGTTAGAACGAATTGGAATGCGTTAGAGCGAAATGCAATCCGTTAGAACGAATTACAATGCGCTAGAACGAATTCGAATTCGTTAATACGAATTCGAATTCGTTAGAACGAAATAATTGAAATCGTTCTAACGAAATAATCAAATTCTAGACCCCATCCGGCGCTGAAGTCATTGATATGTGCAGCTATAGGCCTATCCAAATAAATGCATTTGTTTCAATCACTGATACGATGTGCATATATTTTACAATTTCCAACACCAGGAATGTCGTTTAGTTTTTTTGGTCTTCGTGACTTAATGTCTAAATCAATAAATGACGTCACAATTAACTGACGTCAATTATATTCGGACCTAAATTCTGAAATATCTGTATATCAGAAATGTATCTTTCTGACGACACATGTATGTGAATCTATTATGGCGATGGTGGCAAATTACGAAGCCACATATCGGCTAATTATAGATTTAAAATCGATAGTTGTGCGTTTGTTTAGTTCACTACATGTACATATCATAGTTTTATTCTGATCAATGTTTGATAGCTACATACTAACACTTGTAGATTCATTTATAGTAATGTATCATCAAACACAGTTTACAGCAAGCACCGTCAATGAGTCTATGAACACTCATTTCTACTGTAGGCTGTCGAGTTGCATTGTACAAACGTCGCAATTTCAATAACGTCATTTTCTCGATGACGTTACGTTGTTTTCCGTGCGTGAATCACATGGTGCTACAAAAAGTGAGATAAAACAAAAATTGCATTTTCTTTTCAAAATATTGTTTTTGAATGGTCCGCATCAGAAAATGTAAAAAAGTGAAAATCAAAATAATTGTCATTAAGGCTGGTTTTCCCAGAGCGCGGCCCCTATATAGACGCGACAATGACGCTAAATGTGACGTTTACTTTGTCAAAACAGCGCGGAAATGACTCCATCTTTGTAACGTCATAACTCGTTACGTCACGTTTCCTGATAAGGGAGGTTTTCGCTTGGCGCATCACATATATATCATAATTGGATATAGAATAGGTGAGGTATAGAATATTATGGGATCGTATGGGAGCTATATGTCTATATTGGATAGTATAGGGTATGTTTAGAGAGTGTTTTATGTTGGGAGAAGTAAATATCGCGTGGTCTAAAATAATAAAAACAACTCCGGTTTTCGTTTTAATGTTTGTCAGAGGTCAATAATTAATATAAACACCTACATTATCTAGGTGATGATTCAAATGAGTGATCACAGCTCAGAACGATTTACCTATCGTCACATGTATAGCATGCTTCACAATTTACCTGGGTTGTCGCTAAAATGATTGTCCACGTCCAATAATTAATATAAACATCTACATAATCCAGGTGACGGTTCAAATGAGTGGTCACAGCTCAGCACGATTCACCTATCATTCACATGAACATCGTGCTAGACAATTTACGTGGTTGGTCGTAATAAGGAATGTCCTTATAGAATATGACGTTTTATTTCAAATGTAGTAGCATCATGCATGTGACTGGATATCCATATAAATAGAGAATAGTAGGTTAGTGCCGTGAATGGGAAAAATATCCGACAAGGCTGAATAATTTCTTTATTTCTCATCAGAAGTATATGTTGTGACCACTCATTTGAACCGTCTCGCCGAGACGGTTCAAATGAGTGGTCACAACATATACTTTGGTTCAGAACTAAGGAAAATAGATAGAGAATAGTAGGTTAATGCCGTGAATGGGAAAAAATATCTGGCAAGGCTCAGGAAACGGGATGGGCGAGGCTCTGCCGAGCACATCCCGTTTCCGTGCCGCGCCAGATATTTTTCCCATTCATGGCACTAACCTACTATTCTATTTATCCCGTCAACACCTACAAATGGCTGTAAAATGCAAAAATTGTATTGACTAGATATCAAAAATGTTTCACGGCACCGTGTTTCACGGCACATACGCACTGTGTTGACGGGATAAGGTATATAGCATCGACCCCTGTTCTTCTTAGTGTATACTATACAGAGCATTAACGATAGTTTGACAACGTGGAGATCATGTTGTCACGCAATGCAATATGAGTATTATGACAACGTGAATAGTACGTTGTGGGAACTTTCTTAGCATTGGTTTCAAGAACGTTATTGCGCAGCAACATTATGTTGACAACTCGGAGATGATGTTACGCAATGATGTATAACAACGTGAATGGTACGTTACGAGAAATTTCCTAGAATTGGGTTAAACAACGTTATTGCAGCAACGATAGTTTGACAACGTCAAGGTGCATGGTCACGTGGTTACAACAACAACAACAACGTCGCCCACTCCAAAATAAGTATTATCTGATATTTGCCTTAATATGCAACGGATTTTGATAAAATATGGCGCAGCAAACGCGTCTTCGTGAGATGCATTTGGTGGTCCAGTGAGTTTGGCACAGACTTATGTCGTTTTTGCAAAGAATCGATTTCTGTGTCGGAGACACGGAAATCGATTCTTCGCAAAAACGACATAAGTTTGGGCGAAAATACAGAGACCACCAAATGCAGCTTAACAAGACGCGTTTGATGCGCCATATTTCATAAAAATCCGTTACGTAATAAGGACAAAATAAAAGAATACGTACTTTCAATCGGATGGATTCTAGAAGTTTCAGTACTTGTTGTTGTTGTTAGTACCACGTGATCATACACCTTGAACGTGGATATGGTGTTGTCATCGAATGCTATAATTATGCCAACGTGAATGATACGAAACAGGAACTTTCATAGAATTTGTTTCAGCAACATTATTACATAACGTTATTTTGACTAAGTGGAGATGATGTTGTCTGGCACTGCTATATGACACCGTGAATAATACGTTATGAGAACTTTCTTGGAAATGGTTCCATCAACGTTATTGCAGCAACGTTATGTTGACAATGTGGAGATGATGTTGTCACGCAATGCTATATGACAACGTGAACAATACGTAACAAGAACTTTCCAAGAATTGTTTGCAGCGATCTTATTGCAACAACGTTATTTTGACAATGTGGAGACGATGTTGTCACGCAATGCTATGCTTTTTGACAACGTGAATAGTACGTTATTATAACTTCTCTAGTATATGTTGCAGCAACGTTATTGCAACAAAGTTATTTTGACAACGTGGATATGATGTTGCAGTATTGCAGGAACGTTATTGTGAAAAAGTGGAGATGATGTTGTTACGCATTGCTATATGACAACGTGAATACTACTTTATGAGAACTGTCCTAGAGTTGGTTGCAGCAACGTTATTGCAGCAACGTTATTTTGACAACGTGGAGATGATGTTTTCACGCCTTGGTAACGTCAATAGTACGTAATGAGAGCTTTCGCTAGAATTGGTTGCAGCAACGTGTGTGCAGCAACGTTATTTTGACAACGTTGGTATTGTGTTGTCACACAATGCTATATGACAATGTGAACAGTACGTAATTATTACTTTTTTTAGAATTTGTTGCGCAACATTATTGCAGCAATGTTATTGTTCCAAAGTTGAGATGATGTTTTCACCCAACGTAATATGACAACGTGAATAGTACATAATGAGAGTTTTCCTAGAATTGGTTGCAGCAACGTTATTGCGCGTTCGGTGATACGTTGTAATTACGTAGTCACATGCAACGTCATATGACAACATAACTGTTACGTAATATAAACTTGCAAAGAATTGGTTGCAGCAACGTTATTGTGGAAACGCTTTTGCGACAATGTTGAGATGATATGTTCACCCAACGTAATATGACAACGTGAATAGTACGTAATGAGAGTTTTCCTAGAATTGGTTGCAGCAACGTTATTACAGCAACGTTATGTTGACAACGTTGGTATTATGTTGTCACACAATGCTGTATGACAATGTGAACAGTACGTAATGATTACTTTTTATAGAATTGGTTGCAGCAACGTTATTGCAGCGATGTTATTGTCCCAACGTTGAGATGTTGTTTTCACCCAACGTAATATGAGAACGTCAATAGTATGTAATGATAGTTTTCCTAGAATTGGTTACAGCAACGTTATTGCGGCAACGTTTCAGTAATAACGTTGTAATTACGTATTATAATGCACTCTATAAATATCACGCAATCTGATGGTCATACATTACAGGTATATCATTGTTGATGTACGGTCGCAAATTATTCCAATATGTATTCCTACGCCAATACTAAGTTTGAGGTCGGTCAATTTACTCTGCCACACAATGACCGACCAAAACATGAGATAACTCACATAAAATGTCCCAAGTGGTATTATTGCCACCAAAGACACAGCTGGCTTGCATCTGAAACTTCCTGGTCTGAAACATCCTGGTGACCTGGTCCGAATGTTGCATGGTCCGAAGCGTACGGCGAAATTGTTTTGCAAATATCTCACCGTTGATCACGTTTCATATGTTTTGGCAGTAATAGATCGTTCACACAAACAGAAAGTATGTATCCTGTGTAATCTTGCATCTCAAATGGTAGTATATCACGAATTATTAGACGAGTTATCACAATATGTATCAACATTAGGAAGTTTGACAGGCAACTGCCATTCAAATAGTGTTGCTAAGAGATCGCACTGGAGTGACATTAAAAGCACAAAGTAGAAAATAATGCAATTATAATTCTAAAAACGAATTTGTTGCTTTCATTATTGAAAAATAATGAAATCAGCAACATAAACGTATACAATGTATATACATTCGTACAAAAATTGCTAATATCTTGTAATTATGTTGGAACTATTTTCTTCATAGAAAATATTAGTTGTGTGATCCGTCCGGTATGACCTGCCCAACCAGCTTGCAATCCGGTACAAGTTTCAACTAGACTCGATAATGTTTACAAAACAGTAAAGGAATGCATTAGAAATAGGTTAACCGCATTTTTAATTTTGAAATTTGCGGGGTATATCAGAAAATGATAGGTCGGAAACTAGCGCGTCGCCATTAAACAGATTTTCCGACCTATCATGTTCTAATATACGCCGTAAATTTCAAAATTACAATACAGTTAACCCTTCTAGTCACATGCAACGTCATATGACAACATAAATAGTAGTACTACTAATAAGAGCTTCCAAAGAATTGGTTGCAGCAACGTTATTGTGGAAACGTTTGTGCGACAATGTTGAGATGATGTTTTCACCCAACGTAATATGAGCCGCGTCGCGAGAAAACCTGTCTTCGGGAAATTCTTGGTCAAATTAACATTGTGTTACTATGACAATGGTATTTGTATGATGAATTGAATGTTTTTTATTTGATCATGATATCTGCAATATTCATTAAGATAGTATTTATTATACAACACCACTATTCAGGTCGTTTGAGCAAATTAGATGTCACGTAAAAGTGACGTAAAAGTGACGTCAAACGACGTTACAGTATATACGTATCTACCGGTACACATAGAGTATACGCCAAAATTTACAACAGTTACAAGTTGACAAACTAGAAGCATGTTTGGCATTGAATAATGAATGTATAGACTTTTTTGGTAATACATGAAAGTGAAAAGCGACAAAGAAACACCGGCAAGTTCATGTACCAGCAAGTATAAACGTGTACGCGTATACGGCGGATTCGGTATGCGGATTTCTTCTTTTTTAATGTATGATTGTAGAAAACCACAAATGTACATGTATATATGAAACAGATAGTAATATTTAGTGTCCATGTATGCCATTTCTGTATTGATTAACTGGTTGGTTCATTGGGCTATACGACAGCTGTTCAGCACATACAGATGGGGATACACGTGTAAATGGGAGGACAATACGTTCAACATTAAATGTACATCCCCACTCAGTAGGCACACACTGTTCTTTATAGATAGATTTGTATATTCTGTAGATATTACATTTTCTGACAAAATAAACATTCATTTCATCATAAAACCCAACGTACTGGTTGGCATTACTATGCAATTTATAGCAGACGTACATTTCCACACTGATATCAGGGGCGATAATAGTGTTTCCTTAAAATGTTAACGGACATTACTATTTATTCTCTGTATTTATTTGCCGATGTGTAATGATCATACTTTATAATCTGTCAAAATATTATTTTTTCAGGTGACGCATTTAATTAGTATAAATAATTTAAAAATACCAACGGTTTTCCGGAGAAAAACAATATTTGCCGATTCGGCTTACAGATTACATTCAATTACATTCTCTGGCGCACCATCGACTGTGTACTAGTTTTAATGTAATGTAAAGGTACATGCCCACTCAGTAGGCACACACTATTATTTATAGGAATTAAATAAGTGTATAATTGTGTCACCATTCCACTAGTTCTAAAAAATTAGGAGTGCCCGCTATACAGATATAATCATTTAGTACATGTAATATTTATTTTACTCATAGTGACTCGCGGTGGTATTATGCTATTTTCATAAGCAAATCAGGCACACAATATGAATGTATGTGCTTGGGGGCACGGATCCATGAGAACAGTGACTATGTCCAATTTATGTTGTTAGTTTAACATTTGGTGACAACATCTTATCAACGTTGTCGCAAAAACGTTTCCACAATAACGTTGCTGCAACCAATTCTTTGGAAGCTCTTATTATTTATGTTGTCATATGGCGTTACATGTGACTACGTAATCTGGTAATTACAACGTTAGCATCGAAACGTTTCCGCAATAACGTTGCTGCAACCAATTCTAGGAATTTAAATATGGTGATGTCCAGATTTACCTAGAAATCAACATATATCACATTTCATGCATACTTTGCGAACAGACCCTCTTCAGATTAAGGAAGTATGTAGAAAAATCACAAAATAGGTGGTAAATCACAATTGTATGTAACTGTAACTTAGAAAACCGTGGGAAATAACTTAAAATACCTTTTTAAAATAATGTTCAATTAACACTAATCTTAGAATATGCTTATTCATTTGTTTTCCAGGGGCATGAATCAATGAGAAGGCACGAACCCATGAGAATTGGGGCTAATTGGAACTTTCCTAAAGCTGGTTAATTTGTAGGAACGTTTTTGCGGTAACGTAATATTAAAACGTTACCTCAATCACCTGATTGTGGGTACGTTGTGTGTTTGCTGGGTATAGTTGTTGTCCACCGTACCCGAATGTGCACAGCATTTGGCTTCTGTAAATCAAAAACTTTCTTTTCCGGGACTGTGAAGCAACCAACATCCGTAAGGGACAACCACTGGGCCCATTGTAGATTTCGGTTCCTTCATAGCTGAAAGTCTAACATTATTTTTAGCTATGAATGTGAAGAAGCTACTAATAAACATTAGCGAACATCCGACTAACGTATCAGAAGATATTGATCATGTTTGGTTCACATTAAACAAACGTATCAGGAGATAGGAGAAATTTGGACGTATGTCTAAGTTTTGATAGAATTGACCTATATTTCGATAAGAGTAGGGCCATGTCACCCGCATGACCCAGGGTGATTAGGTATCAATGTAGGGAAGCTACTGGTGAAGTTTGGTGAACATCCGACTAATGTATGCCTATCAGGAGATATGCAAAATTTGTACATGCGTCCAACAGTATTGACAGAATGGTGACGATCACCAATGTGAAGACCAATATGTAACCAAAATGAATCTGGGTGGATAGCTCAATGTGAGTAACATATTGATTAAGCTTGGTAATGATCCTACTAACGGGTCATGAGATATGCAAACATTGAAAATAATGAGAAGAAAGCTAGGCTAAATACTACGCTATACAGGCGCGGATACAGAAATAATTGCAGGGTGGGGGGTCTAGACCTCAGCGAGTGCGAAGCACGATGCGCATCGTAAAGTCGGGGGTCCGGAGTTCCTCACCGAGGACATTTTTAAATGCCAGATCGCCGCAGATGCGATTTCCTGACACCTAGACCACGAACTATTCGAGTATTGTAGATTTTCTTGTTTTTATGTTTTTGCTTGTAACCGCGCCTGCTATATTTAAAAGTGTTACTTTCTTTCGAAATATTTGACCCTGATACTGGGGGCTGCACGATTCACCCAAATCCTCCCCAAATCCTCATTTTTTCCCCAAATCCTCATGTAATGAATAAGTTATCCAATTAATATGTCTCAAAACCTTTTAATATCGTTCTTAAGAAGTTATTGAACCCGATTTGAATACGTTTTTACGGTAAAAAGAGTCTTATTTCGATGTTTTAATTTAACTTAGGCATTCTAGCAGCCAATGGAGATCATCCAAAATAAATTATTAGATAAATGCAAGGGAGATAAATGTTGTTTGACCCATTTTGGTCAATTGAAACATGCAAGTTATTTACCATTCCAAATGTGTATAATACTATTCATCTGTTTGCTATCTCATCGCATGTGCTTATGCAAGCCAGCGCATGAGATAACTATGGCTTATTGCATGAGATTTTAAGCCGAAAACTATTTTTTAAATTGTGTTGAAAATGGTGATATTACCCGTAAATGGTAACTTGTAGGCTTTAGAAAAAATCAAAGCAGATGTGGAATGTGTGGTGAACATACATACTTCTAGACGATGCATTGATTGGCAGATGTAATCTCCTTCCACGTCTGACCAGCTTTGGATACCGTTTTTTACAAGTCCTTCACACTTAGCATGGAACCACATGCTGCAAGTTCCACACATTAGACAGTCACTGAAGCAATTGCTTCTACAGACACCACATGGGTAACGACCGGACCGTTGACGACTAGCCATAATTCCAAATTGAAAACTGTTTTAATCACTTTTAATTAGCAACACGAGTGTAACACACCAACTACAAGTAAAAACACTTATTGACGCAATAACGGATATCTAGAAAACTAGAAGGACAGAGTAACTTAGTTCGTTCGGCTCATATTTAAGGGTGGGAATTGGCTCGAACACCTTCCATACCCGGGAACGACAGAGTAACTTACTTATCTTATATTTAAGGGTGGGAATTGGCTCGATGACCTTCCATACCCGGACATATAAGTCCATAAAAGCCGAATTTTGAATTGTTTTATGTGATATATGTATGTGCAGGGCGGACAGATGTGCATAAATGTGTGCCGAAATGGGACACTGCTTAGGTCCAATACGGTCCTGTAATTCCGCGCAGTGTTCCGGTGCACGGGAGGCGGGAAGAAGAGAGGGGGTAACTGGGTAGAACCTGGCACCGGTGATGCAGAGCAAAACGGGTCCCAGGTAGAACCAATCCACCCCTGGCGGCACTTGACACACAAGTTGGTGCCATATAATCGGTAAAGACATGTGACACTCATTCACCGAGCTGCAACAGCCCGGACGCGCCTCAGCAAGCCGGGACAGGAAGCAGGCAGATGAGAGCAGCATTCAGTTGAGCACGAGTATAACCTAGCGATGATATATTATACTGACCCGGAGTTTATTCCAGCGAGTTCGAATATGATTTAAAAAAAAGCCTATCAGACGTCGCCTGTTGCGGTGGTAATACGCGGGATCAGTGGCACCCGGCGGTCCGTGTTACCAGGGTCAGTCAAGTGCCACCGCACCACCGCTACCACACCACAGCCTAATATAATAAGAATACTTGGATGCGATTACTAATGGCGATTACTAATGGTGCATACTTGTGGCAAACTCGTAATCTGTTTGGGACCACTTTCTAACACCACGTTCTCTAGCAACACTTTATCTAGCACCACCAAAGTAACTGCGGATGGAAAGAAATCGGTTCCCCAGACCAGTGGCAAACTAATAATCTGTTTGAGAACGCACTGGTCCCACCATTCTTTCCTAACGGTTCTACATAAATTTCTCCATGTAAACCTGAAGCAATGCTTCAACGCAGAAGAAGAACAGTAATAATAATAAGAATATGATATTTTCTCACCATCTCGGCAGAGATAACAACAGGCGACTGACTTCATAAATATAGCTCGTGCTCAACAGAATACCACCCACACCGAGCCCACCCAGCCCCGACTTACCTTAGCACATATCCAGGCTGTCACAATCCAGCGAATAAGAATAACACAATGGAAATACGAGTTAATTTCCAATAGTTAAGATGGCCGCCGCCGGTAACCTTGAGATAATTACCGACCGATAAAAACACGACCTGCTCAGTCCAAGGTCGCCGTTAGAGTGAATGAATGACAGAGTAACATTCATTCATTCGGCTCATATTTAAGGGTGGGAATTGGCTCGAACACCTTCCATACCCGGTGAGAGAGTAACAGAATCATGCCATACTTATACCCTCAATGTTCTCAAACTTCTCTAGCTGCTCACAATTGTCACCAATTACTGATAATAATAGCCGTGTTATTTTCAATTAATTTGATCTGAATACAAGGCAATCAAAGACTAATCGCTAATGTAATTATTAATCACGTACGACATTATTATCACCTGGGGCATGTACACAATATTGACGATGTGAAATATTATTCATCAAACGGAACGTTTAACTTTCCGCAAATTGGGTGTGAAATATTTTGGCCAACATGCATTTACTGCTAATGTCTTATTGTTACAAAAATCAACAACATTGGATGATTTAAAAACTTATAGATATATGTTTTACGAAATTAATATAAATGTGTTTTAATTGCATGTTCAACCCGGTACTGTATTATAATGATTGAATTATATCATTATTATTATAAAAATAAACGGGACCAAAATGTTTCAAATGTACATCCGCAGATTTTGATATTGTTTTGTCATTTCTCGCCCAAAGTGTATGCTGTGACCATTTCAAGTGTCTGAAAATTAAGACCATTTATATTGGCCACCCATGACATTTTCTGGCGAGCTTCGTTTTAATATCACGTTCTTAGCCAAACTCCTTGCATTAGCTAGGTACCTGAAAATAGTATTATCCAATGATTAGTAACAATTTAAGCTGGTATTTACATCACAAAGTGAGTAATTAAGAGGATTTGGGGAAGATTTGGGGATGATTTGCTGCATATCGGGCCCGTACTGCATAGACACTTGACATTTACGGACGTGATCATATTTTCAAGCTATATGTGCTGAATTTGATTGATTGATTGAGATAAAAAAAAAAACAGATGAATAAACATTTGGAATGGTAAATAACTTACATGTTTCAATTGACCAAAATGGGTCAAACAACATTTATCTCCCTTGCATTATCTCATAATTTATTTTGGATGATCTCCCTTGGCTGCTAGAATGTCTACGTTAAATTAAAACATCGAAGTAAGACTCTTTTTACCATAAAAACGTATTCAAATCAGGTTCAATAATTACTTCTTAAGAACGATATTAAACGGTTTTGAGACATATTAATTGGATAACTTATTCATTACATGAGGATTTGGGGAGGATTTGGGGGGAAATGAGGATTTGGGAGGATTTGGGTGAATCGTGCGCCCGCAATTGTGTGTATTTATCCAGGCCCTATGGAACGACTTGACGTCAACACCAATTGACTGTGCGAAACGAAATTGGGCGAATAGATATTATTGCGAAATATGCTGTACCCGCTTTGCGATTTGCGAAATAATGACAGATCCCTGCTGGGTGTGCCTAATTGGCGCAATGACGGGAAATGGCGCAATGACGGAGAATGACGCGCAATGACGGAGAATGACGGAATAGGGGCACAATGACCGAGAAAGTTGGCTAATGAACTCATTTATCGACGCAATTGTGGAGGGGTGTGTGATGCATAATCGTTATGTTGTTGCGTTATTTTTTTAAAATCACAGGTAGACTGTTATCATTGTTGGAAAATGGCATGTGCAAGGATTTGGTGGGTGTTTTTTTTTTTGTTGGATACATGGGCTCAATGACGGAAAAGCATGAATAATGACCAAATTTATCGACGCAATTGTTGAAGATGTGAGGAGAGTCGTGCATAATAGTTATATTTGGTCATTATCAATCTTTCTCGGCCATTGCGCCACATTCTCCGTCATCCTCCGTCATTGCGCAATGATCGAGAAAGTTGGCTAATGAACTAATTTATCGACGTAATTGTGGAAAATGAGGCGGGAGTGGTGTATATTGAATGGCATTAGCTGTTAATATGCCTTTAATAATCAATATTCAATCAATATATCTATCTTGTACACCCGATTTCTCTTGTGTAGTTGGTGTAATTGGTGCCTGATATATTGACAATCGGACAGAATCGCAACATTCAATCCATGTTTAGAGATTTGCCTTAGGCCCTATTTCTCCACTCACAATCACAATCTATTTGAGACACGCCATATCATTTTTCACCTTCGGGCATCAGCGTACTTACTTAGTTAACTACAGCGAGTATTTCCACCCTCAACTTAGTCAATACTCAAAAAACCATACCTGTGTCACAACTATCATGCTTCACTCGTTACCTATCATGTTATATAATTATTACTATGAATTATGCTATGTATTTATGACGAGAAACTGTATTCAGTTTAAGTCAATAAACTATTCTTCTTCTTCTCTTATTTGGACCTTCAAGCCTCACAAATGCAATAAGCCCCATTTCACAATGTCTTAGTATGGATTGAATGTTGCGATTCTTTCCGATTGTCAATAGATCCGGCACCAATTACTACACGAGACAAATCGGATGTACAAGATAGATAGATTGATTGATTATTGATGATTAAAGGCATATCAACAACTAATGCCATTCAAGATCGACCACTCTCGCCTCATTTTCCACAATTACGTCGATAAATGTGATCATTATTCATGCTTCTCCGTCATTCTCCGTCATTGCGACCCATCCTTGCACCTGCCATTGTCCATCAATGACAAACTTACCGTATACCTAGACCTGGATACATGCCTATATATATATATATATATATATATATAGGCATGGATTGTCGCTATATAACAGTAACTATTTTAATTATCATTAAACTTTGGTGTAAGGATATTATTTGCTTGACATAACAATTATAACTACTATTAAGTAAGTGTGGTATGTATTTTGAACTATTTTCATCATTAAAATGTGTTAAAATGGTGAAATATTGTAAATGTTGGCCATATTTGTTGTCATTATTTTCAATAATATGTCATAAAAAAGTAAAAAATATGGCATTAACATATCATACGATCCTCTAACTTCGATAGCCGCACAGATTCGAGACCATTTTTATTTTCTCGTTCTATCGCGAGATTTACGGGTTACGTCATTTCCATTACATTTGTGCGTTCAACCGAAGCCAGATGAAAGGTCACAAATGCCAAGTTAGAAAAATGCGATTTAAACAGGACTAATTAATACATTGCCAAACAACACAACACACCTAAATGTTGTGTTTTCCACTAATCCCATTAACCCCCTCCATTAAAATCCGGATTTCGATAGGAAAACTTACACATAAATGAGTTCGCTTGAACCCGTATGTTGTTTACATGTTTATCAATGGAGGTCACGTAATATTTGTAGGTAGAAAGGCACTAATAATGTAGGAATATGGATTTTCATTCAGTCACCACCTTAACCTATTTTTTTTTAAATTGTCACTTTTAAGTTCGTCCACATCAGTCCAATACCTCCATTTATCAGCAGATATATGCAATCTGGTCTCTGTTTTTGTTATTCCCATTGTGGACGAGTACCACATGCAGAAGGGATTGAAATGTCTTACTCCAAAAATAGATATTACCACTTTAAAAAAGTATTAAAACCAACAAGCTGAAACTTTTCACGGTACGCTGGAGGCGGCCATTTGTAGACGAGCGTGTTTTGAAAGTAAACAATTGCATTTCTCCGTGCTTTTGAAGCCAGTAAACGCAATATATATACAGATAATTGCATTATATTTGCATGTAACTAATACAAAAAGGTTTATACTCTTATTATTTATTACGCATGTTGTTTAATATCGTTAGAGTCTCGAATTATGAGCAGTCCAGGATATATTAAATACATTTTCATCAACATTACATGCTTTAATCTCTGTCATTCTCCGTCATTCTCCGTCATTGCGCAATTTCCCGTCATTGCGCCAATTAGGCACACCGATCCCTGTGTCACTCTTCAACTTGAAAATTAGAAACAACTCTCCATGGAAAGTGACCCTTCTTTTTTTTTTAAATTTTTTGTGTTAAATAACTGAAATACAGTATCTTTAGACTATTTAAACCATGGGTGGCATAAAATCTAAAGTTATGCGTCCGCTTCGCAAGTTTAATTTCCACGAGAGGGCTTTCAAGCTGTTTGAAAAGCAGAAAACCTTGGCAAATCCAGCTCCAAAACACCGGACAACAGAAAAGTTGTTTGAGCAGCATGGTCGAGGTACCTGTATCTATGCATATAATAAAAAATTTGATATACCAGGCCCGTACGCAGAAATTAAATTAAGGGGGGTGCGTTATCGACGGCGCAAAGGGCAGTATTTGCACATCCACGGACCGACCTCGGCAGATTAACCATTTCATCCCAAAGTTACGTATGTAACTGGAATGGATTTTGATATGTTAATTTTGCAACCCAATCCAATCATCACAAATGATTTTCACATGGGGTGTTTTTGTTCTCAAAATTATGAAAACTACTTACAAAAAGTGCAGATCCAGATGAGACTGATTGACTGCGAACTGACATGGGTTAAGGTCACTACGGACAAGAAGAAAGAAGTACTAGTCGGAGCATATTATCGCGAACCGAAATCATCACTCGATGCACTTGACCAGCTGAACAACTCGCTTTCTAAAATCACGAACAATACTAAATACAAAAACTGTATAATTACACTTGGTGGCGATTTTAATCTTGGTGATATTGACTGGAGAAGCGTATCAACACCAGTCGGTGCGAAAGATAAAGCGCATTGTGACAGTCTTTGCTCCATAGCTCGCAATCACCTCCTCGAGCAGATAAATTCTACTCCCACGCGCCAAGGCAGAATCCTCGACTTATTGTTTACTTCTCACCCGAACACCATTCAAAAACATTACACATGTCCTCCGATTGGTATGAGTGATCACGATATGTTGTTTGTAAGCACTTCTTTGTCATCTGCCCCACGTAAACGTGTAAGACGGACTGTGTTTAACTATAAAAAAGCTAACTGGGACCATATCAAGTCGGACTTGTACTCCTTTCGTGATAAGTTACTATCTCCCAATCGCTCTCCAGATGTTGAATCAACCTGGGAGGATTTTAAGTCCACCATTATCTCTGCTATGAATAAACACATTCCGACGAAATGTCTTCGTTCGAAAGCTGATCTTCCTTGGATGACGAATGAAATCAGAAAACTCATAAATAAAACGTAATAAACTGTATACTAAACTACGTAGAATAGTATGTACTGACTCTACAACCTTAAATGATACTTACCATAATATAAAGAAAGAAATCAAATATAAACTACGGAAATCATACCACATGTACTTGAATGATATGTTGGATCCTGATAAGGACCTGAATTCCAAGAACTTTTGGAAATATATTAAGAGCAGGAAACAAGACTCCGCAGGAATAAGCACACTGAAATCCAACGGCAACATAGCTGACACAGCCCAAACAAAAGCTGACATGTTGAATGATCAATTTACTTCTGTTTTTACAAAAGAAAACTTATCAAACATCCCCAACATGGGATCTTCTCCATTTAAGTCTATGTCAACTATTATCGTTACACTTAAAGGCGTCATTAACAGTATCAACCGTTTGAACGAGAAGAAAGCAACTGGTGCAGATAAGATACCAATCATTATATTCAAGAGAAACTGATGTCGTTGCATCCATACTACAACATATATTTCAACTTTCATTGAACACTGGTGTCGTTCCAATGGACTGGAGAACAGCCAACGTTGTGCCTATTTTCAAAAAAGGTGACCGTCAAAACAAAAGGCTAATTATCGTCCTGTTTCCTTGACTGCCGTCGCATCTAAAATGCTTGAACATATGGTTGTCTCGCAAGTAATGTCACACTTGGACTCTCAGAATATACTGCATGATAACCAACATGGATTTCGCCAAAAACGTTTATGTGAATCGCAACTACTTCTCACTACGGACGATCTCTCTAAACACATTGATACTGGTAATCAGGTCGACATGGCTATTTTAGACTTCTCTAAGGCTTTTGATAAAGTCTCGCATCAACGTCTATCTTCCAAACTCGATTTTTACGGAATACGTAATAACACTAGACAGTGGATTGACTCGTTCTTATCAGGTCGGAGCCAGAAAGTCGTGGTTCAGGATGCGACTTCCGCTTCTTCACAAGTCACGTCTGGGGTGCCGCAGGGGACAGTCCTCAGACCCTGTTTGTTTCTACTGTACATCAATGACATAGCCAACAGTATTTCCTCAACAGTCCGTCTTTTCGCTGACGATTGTGTATTATATCGTCCAATTATCACTCGCGAAGATCAACGGTTACTGCAGGATGACCTGAACCGCGTAGTAGAGTGGAGTAACTCGTGGCAGATGGAATTTAATGTTAAAAAGTGTGCCATTATGAACTTTTCAAACTCTTCAAATAAAAAACAGTTTAACTATACTATGAACGGAGAATCTCTTGATGTCGTAAAACATCATCCATACCTTGGCGTTGAATTAAGCGATAATTTGTAATATAACACGCACATCGATAAAATTACAAGCAAAGCTTCACAGACGTTTGGATTCATTAAGAGAAACTTGAAAGCTTGCCCACTAAGAAAGAAAGAGCTTATCAAACACTCGTACGCCCTAAACTGGAATATTCAGCACCAATTTGGAACCCCCAGCAACAAACTCAGATAAAGCAAATTGAACAAGTTCAACGAAACGCTGCAAGATTTGTCGCCAGTAAACCTTTCAATCCTCATAAACCGGATAGTGTCTCGTCTATTATTACATCTCTCCAATGGCCATCCTTACAACAACGTCGCCAACGTTATGACGTCCTACTCTACCGCGTGGTCCATGGACTTGTTGCAGTACCTGCTACCTACCTACCTACACCAGCATTGGTTAGGTCTACACGCAACTGTAACAATCACAAGTTTCTGCAACCTCAATGCCGTGTGAACGTCTACCTACATTCCTTTTTCCCACGAACTGTACCATTCTGGAATGCTTTGCCCTCTACTGTCGTATCAGCGCCGAGCCTGGACGCATTCAAGTTATCCGTCCAGTCGCTCCCAGAGTTCCACGCCTAGAAATTCTGATCATGTACAGTGTACATATATGTTGGCAACAGCCTTTTAACCACGTTGAAGCACTTCACACTCCGCCGTGCACAGTTTTAATCCCTCTCCAGTAGATGTCTGACGAGGCGTTGGAGAGTATTTCATTGAAGTTGAGACGGCTCATCTGGATGTACACTTTTTGCCAATACCACTATACAGACCGGTGGGGGGGGGGGGGGGGGGGCGTACCCCCTCTGCGTACGGGCCTGTATACTTTCTGTTCCACATTTTGCTGCTGACTAACTTTTGGCTATTAAACATATTAAATCTAAAAAATATTTAAATGCAAGTACTTTTTCATCAATAACAAAAATGTCGCCCTACCCACAGGGCTACTAAAATAATTCCATTGTATTCAATTTGTATAGATAGAGTCTCTTATACTGCATGAATTCAAGTGGGTGGGGAATATTCAACATTGCCTGTGGACCTACCCACATTTTTTTTATTTGATCAAATTCCAAGGAGGAGGATGCTGACTAGGAGGGTCGAAAAACAAAAAAAATGGAAATTGACTCCGAAACATGGCGAGATAACTTAGAAATGATGTAAATAAGAAAACGAGTTGGATTTAGAAAATCGGTCCACAAATAAAAAAATATTTAAAAAAAATCTATTTTAGCCCCAATGTATTTATCCCATAGGAATAAAATCAATATTTGATGGAATTTCATCAAATATCTTTTTTTGGGGAGGGTGATGGGTTATTGATGGAAAAACTACTTACATTTTAAATATTTTTTAGATTTAATGTGTTAAATAGCCAAAAGTTTGCAGGCAGAAAAACGTGGAACAGACAGTAGTGGCGTCATAGTGAAAATTGTAAATAAAACATAAATTCTTTGATTTAATGACTGCACTGGCTCGATGACCTTGCATGTTGGGACCGACTATTTATGGTATCCTGTCAAATGGTCCGCGAACCAAATCTTCCGCAAGTGAAATCGTCCGCTATTTGGTCAAATCGTCCGCTATTTTAGTCAATTCGTTCGGTACCTAAAAAAGTAACAATAGTCAAATTGTCCGCTATGTGATAAAATTGTCTGCTATATGGTCAATTTGGCCTCTATTTGGTCAAATCGTCCGCTATTATATTTGTATACCCCCCGCAACTGGGGGGGGGGGGTATACTGGAGTCAGGTTGTCCGTCCGTGCATCCGTAAACTTAAGTCAAGATCAAATACTTAGTCTCTTTACAAAACTTAACATCAGAGAAATATGTTAGAACTTCTATTTCCTTCCTCTAAAATGCTTAATATTTCACACATGCATTCCTGTAAGGCTCTACTACCATGCTGTGCCAAATCCATGACTGTCCAACCCCCGCTGATCCCAATGTCAAATACTTAGTCTCTTTACAAAACTTAACATCAGAGAAATATGTTATAACTTCTATTTCCTTCATCTAAAATGCTTAATATTTCACACATACATTCCTGTAAAGCTTTACTACCATGCTGTGCCAAATCCACGACCGTCCAACCCCCGCTGATCCCAAGGTCAAGGTCACATACTTAGTCTCTTTACAAAACTTAACATCAGAGAAATATGTTTTTCATCGAAAATTCTTAATATTTCATGCATGCATTCCTCTAAGGCTTTACTATCATGCTGTGACAAATTCCCGCTGATCTCGAGGTCAAGGTCACATACTTAGTCTCTTTACAAAACTTAACTTCAGAGAAATCGGTTATAACTTCTATTTCCTTGCTCGGATCTGCTTCACATTTCACACATGCATTGCTCCAATGGACCTCTACCACCCTGTGACGTTCACGTTCATGCCGCTCAAGCTAAGCCAAGAGTCAAGGTCCAAGCCCACACACTTGGAAAATTTTACATATTTTAGGGGTACATGTACCTGGGCCCACGCGGGGGGTATTCTGTAAACCTCGCTTACTGACCAATCTAGTTATATATGCATATGAATTTTATATAGAAAATTGGTTTTACAATGGTGTCGGCTAATTCTGCACACCTTAGGCTTTCCAAACAAATTTAAAGTTCAATAACGTCACCATATTGAGTCAGAAATTCTGAATATTCAATGCAATTCAAATACGTCTGTGCAGGTAAAATGTTATAATGTTCTGACGTCAGTAAGTGAGGTAAATTGTGTGATGTATGACATCACATGCGTGTTTGCAACGTCACATTTTTAGCAGAAGAGCTTATGGCATACCCCCGGCGTCACCGGCGTCGTCATCCACAAACTTAACGTTGGGGTAAATGTCTTATAACTTCTGTTTCCTTTCATGGAACACCTTGTTATTTCATACATGCATTCCTCAGATGATCCTCTATCATGCTGTAGCAAATCCATGACCCACCACCCAACCCTCACCTCAAGATCAAGGTCACAAACTTAGCATGTTCATAAACTTAACGTTGCGGTAAATGTTGTGTATCTTCTGTTTATTTACAGGGAACACCTTCATATTTCATACATGCATTCATCAGAATCTGATAATACTCTATCGTGCTATAGCAAATCTATGGCCCACCCCTTACCCCAAGGTCAAGGTCACAAACTTAGCACATTCATAACATTGGGGTAAATGTTGTGTAACTTCTGTTTCTTTACAGGGAACACTTTGATATTTCATACATGCATTCATCTGATGATCCTCTATTGTGCTACAGCAAATCCATGACCCACCCTCATCCCTTTCTCTCAAGATCAACATCATAAACTTAACGTTGGAGTAAATGTCTTTTTATAACTTCTGTTTCTTTACAGGGAACGCCTTGATATTTCATACACGCATTCATCTGATGATCCTCTATTGTGCTACAGCAAATCCATGACGCACCCCACCACCCATTTCCCCAAGGTCACAGACTTAGCACATTCATACATGCATTCCTCATGTAAATAGCTCTCATGCTGTAGAAAATCACCAACTTAGTGCATTCATAAACTTAAATTGGGTTAAATTTTGTATATCTTCTGTTTTCAGGGAGCGCATTGATATTTCATGCATGCATTCATCTTATGATCTTTATATGCTATATCATGCAGGCATGAGAATCTTCAGCTGATCAGCTGATTTCAGTGGATTTTGTCATAATTTGAGTTTTCAAAATGATTCAGAAACAATCTGGTATGCTCAAATTTGATACTTTTACAAATGGGGTGAGGAGGTTTCATTGGATTTTCAGATGTTTTCAGCGACAGCCATTCTCATGTCTGATCATGCTGTAGCAAATCCACGACACACAGTCCACCACTGACCCCAATGTCAAGGTCAGTTATTTTTTTGTTCTAAATTAATGTTATTTATCAGCATTCATACTTTTCCCTCAAAGTTAACCAATCCATATCATACTCCTAAATATCAGGCCAAATTACACATTTTGCCAATATTTGCCATTAGCAGCAGGCGCGGCTATAGTCATTGCTTTTTTCGTCCTCCGCGTCTGTGTCGTTGACCAAAATGTTCAAAAGTATGCCGGATTTTCTTCATCATACTTGATGCCAACAACTGTGCAAAGTTTGAGTGAAGGCTGCCAACAGGCGAGCTTCGTTGTCTTCTGACAACTCTTGTTTTCTGCTAATGCTGCGCATCTGGTAGTGTAAACAAAAGAGCGAACAGCATACTGGATCAGCATAGTAAAATTGGTATTAAACTTGGAGCAGAAGTACATTATCCAGCGACATCTTGACAAGTTAGTTTCTTAGTTGAACAGTTAATTTACGGAATAAGACAGCTTTTCCATCAGCAGGATCGAAGGATTTTACACATTTTGACTATATTCGGAATAACTTTTTACCAAACTATTCAGGGTTGGCAATTTCCCGGGAAATAAGAGTATTTCCCAGGACGGCGGGAAATACCGGGAAATACTGGGAAATACCGGGAAATATGAATCTTGATGGTCTTTTTCATTCCAAAATGTCAAGATGAGTCTCTATATTCCCCTATATCTACTATGGTTTATATCTGTGTAGACTGATAAGCCTACAGGTAAAACATTCTGCAATAAAAAAAGAAATACATGTAATAAGTTTATTTAGAGAAAAAAAACATTATTATTTTCTAGACAATTTTCTTCCCTATTTACAAGTCTATGTAGTATTTGCCAACTGTCTATTTTATTGTATATGAGAACACCCCTCATTACTATAGTAACCTGCCACTAATAAAAGCTGCTTTTAGAATTTTGAGAAAATCCCTGTTGATAACAGGGATAATCAATGTACAGTGTAAGTGTAATTGTTTTACAACTTGACATGACCATATACAGACCACCTGGGTTCTTATTATACAGTATGACACAAAAGGTGTGAGAGAAGGCTGACAATTAACAGCCTGTTGTCATAGTCTGATATGGTTTATTAAAGTATATTAAAGTCTCATCAATGTACATGCAAATAAGTAGACATTAGTAGGCTTTTGGCTAATTTTAACGATTTTAGGTACTGTATCTCATACATACCATAGTCTTCACGTTAAATAAATGTCATAATAATAATGCAAATAAGTAATACAAATGCAAAGCATAAAACAACAGTACATTGTCAGTCATATAAGACTTGTAGGAGACTATGTGTATGCACATCATGCATGCTAAGATAATTTATTCTCATTTCTTGATACCGAATATTAGTGTGGGAGAAGGTTGACAATTAACAGCCTGTTGTCTAAACATAGTCTGATCATGATGACGTTATCCTTGTGAATTGTATCTAGCAGACACACAGATGCTTCCTAAAAAATGAAGAAGTAATTTAAAAAAAAATAATACAACCAAAATATAATAGTCATGGTTGCCAAATATTCCACCTGATGAGTACCCCTAGTTGGGAATGAAACAGATCTATACATTGTAATTAACCCCTATATCTAATTAGTAAGTTGTTGATTGTTTAATTAACTATTACTGAGCTTAAGACTTAATTTAAATAACTTTAATTATCAAATAATAACATCAAAATTTATATTTCCCGGTAATTCCCGGTATTTCCCACTTTGGGGAGTATTTCCCGGGACGGGAAATACCGGTGAAATACCGGTATTTCCCGCCGGGAATTCCCGCCCCCGGTATTTCCCGGCCAACCCTGAAACTATTGGAATGTGATAAAATTGTGCGACAGTGTAGCAATTAATCAGCTTGTTTATTCAGAAATCCACATATTTTATTATGACGTACGCAAGGCTAAATTTGACATGAATTGCGCATTAGCCGATGCTCAGAATTAGCCGAAATTATTACACTCATGGGACTTATTTGCACGGTTTCGCTGTGAGAGAAAACCTGTAATCAACTCCTTACAAATAATACACCGTGAAGAGAACACCCGTAATTGCGCGCCTGTTTTCTTGGAAACCACGAGCTACCATGCAAAATGTTTTATTTGTATTACATTCAAAATAAGGTTATTCGAAAAGCTTGGAGAGAGTCTCGACTAATCTACGATGCTAATGTGATTGAACACATTCCAAACATGCACTCAACTATATCTAGTTCATAGAAACAGCTGCGTAATTTAGAATTAAAAAAGTTTGCATGACGTCACGTTTGACGTCACACAACGTACCGTCAACGTGACGTAAAAAGCGGGAAACACGTCGTTGTGTAACTATTCATGCGCACAGCACACTTCATTGATTATAATCTCAATAATAGACTAAATATGCATATATATCCGCAGTGGAAGTGTAATATATATGATATTCCATCTTACATGTTTGAATAGCGGGAATAATACACTCGTGTCCGTCGGCGGCCGTGCCAGCAACTCGTTCGCTATGCTCACTCGTTGCTTACGCGGAAGCCGATGCACACTCGTGTATTATTTCCCGCTATTCAAAATGTATGATGGAATATCCTCTATGTACTGTACTCTTTCTATTTCCCATATTTCTCCTTGAAAGTATGCAGACAGCATAACAATAATAAAATCATGTCTGGCATAACGAACATTAATACTCACAATGTAGCGGGAGAATAGTGTAGGTCCTGATCATGATCAATAACATAATGTTATAATTATGACAAAATACTATACAAATGTTTAAAGCATTTATTTCTGTGTGCTTGTGATTGGACTAAAATGGTATATGCCAATTGCGTCCAACGTTGATGTGGTCGGGTCATAATCGCCATCTAACTGACATGCTATTCATTCATATTTCTCCATAAAACAATATGACCAGTCACTATCTGTTTGCCATTTAGCTAGTTTGTCGTTGTTACCTATGCCAACAAAAATGAGCAGTGCCTATGCTGTTCGCCATTCTATCAATATGCTACAGAGCTCAAGATAAGCTGCGTATTTGCTTAAATACCCAATTAAAATTGCCAAAAACCCAATTGAAATCAGAAGTAGCAAGTATCAAAAAGCAGTAAAAAAAATGGTGGTACCTTTATCTTGCTGCAATAAACAATAAACAGACCACAAATATAGCATATTTTTCTTATTTTCCATCAAAACACACCTTGGTATTTCATTAGAATTGTCTCCATGGAGACAATTCTAATGAAATGCCAAGACATGTTTTTATTTCAAAGCAAACTATTCAATAATTGCTGTCTGTTGATGTGTAAACAGCAGTGTGATTTGATTTTACCCAATTCAAATTTTGAAATACCCAATTGCTTCAGAAATGATGGAGTGACAATACTCAATTACTAATTCCTTATCTGGAGCACTGTGCTTTACCTTATTCCTCCATGAAACAATATGATCAGTCGCTACACTATTTATCATTCTGTTTCTCTTATTTACACATACCGACAATAAGAAATGCCTGCGATGTTCGCCATCTAACCGATGTGCTTTATTCTTATTTCTCCATGAAACAACATGATCTGTTTACTAAACAATACATTTGTTATACATGTGCTGTGTAATCACCAATTGACAATAAACATCCGGGTATCACACCTTTGTTTAAACAATGAATGCTAGAGTGTCATAAACGGAACTTCATAAACAAACTGGGATTGTTTCATTAATATACCCATTTAATGAAAAAATGAGTACATGTATATTGTTTTCGTCACGGGTGTCCATCCGTCCAAGGATTTATTTTATGTCTGGTTCGTCCGTCCGTCTGTCTCATATTTTTGTAAGACGTAAAACATTTAAACCGTAATAGATGGAGACTTATTATTTGGTATGCAACTTCATTACGGTGTGTAGATGCGCAAAGTGAATTTAGATTTTTGATTTGACTTCTGGGTCATAGATTATCTCCCCCGTTTTGACTTAGAATTAGAATTTCTCCAAAATTGAGAAATTCTAATTCAAAGTCAAAACCGGGGAGATAATCTATGATCCAGTAGTCAAATAAAAAATTCTTGTAAGAAGTAAAACTTTTAAACCATACTAGCTGGAGACTGGATATTTGGTATGTATTTGTAGATGCGCAACGTGAATTTCGATTTGACCACCCTCCCCCACCCAGTCATGGATTGTGGATTAGTAATAGGCGGAGACTTCATATTTGGTATGTGGGCCTGTGGCATTTCCATGAAAACACATCTTGGTATTTCATTAGAATTGTCTCCTTGGAGACAATTCTAATGAAATACCAAGATGTGTTTTCATGGAAAACCTTATGGTGTGGAGATTCGCAAATTTAATGTAGATTTTTTTATTTGATTCCTGGCCTATGGATTACCTCCCCTTTTCAGACTTTGAAATTTGGAAAAGTGGGTATATTGCGATGGTGTGCCACCAACTTTTCTCTAGTTTAAATAGATATGCATACAGTATAGTTTATTCCTCAATTAAATGAAAGTATTTTGATGAATCTCTACACTGTAAAATTCTCATACATGTATGCGATAAGGCATAACATTGCATAATCTGGGTTTCTGTGTGATTTATTATACAAAATTGCCCGCTTACCGCAGCACACACATTAATGAAAATACAGAAAAAAACTACAATATGCTATACATGCACATATATGTTCATTATATGCAACAAACATAGTTTTAATAGTTTGGATAGCATTACATATCATGATAATATAGTATAATAGTAGGCGACTAACTAATAAGGGACAATTTAACCAAATAGCGGACAATTTGACTTGCAGACGATTTGACCAAATAGCGGACAATTTGACTTATAGACGATTTGACCAAATAGCGGTCAATTTGACTTGCAGACGATTTGACCAAATAGCGGACGAAATGACTTGCGGACGGTTTGACTTGCTTGACATTGTATTCCTATTCCCACAGGACTAGGCTAGCACAAAGTTGTCTTGTCCAAGGACACACCGAATCGGCCATTCGCAGCGGGTCGAGGTGGGAATCGAACCCAGTCTCCCGATCCGCAGTCCGACACCCTACCTACTGAGCTAATCCGGCCACTTTGAAAATCGATGGACTTACCCTTTTAAGCCTCTGGGAAGTACAGAATCAACCAATCAAAATCCAAGAAACTATTATTTTTTAGGATGTTAACCCTTTCAACACCACAGACCTCTATAGAGACAATGTTTGCAAACAGTGCAGATCCAGATGAGCCGGCTCGTAACGAGCCGTCTCATCAGGATCTCCACTGTTTGTTAATAATTTTAAACGTCGTACAGATTACCCTTTTAGAAGAATGGGATAATTTGAATGAACAAAATTAATGAAATAGCGTGAAACATTGGCATGGAACATCCTATTAAGTTACTTGGTGTTGAAAGGGTTAATGGTCCACTGGCGGTTATGTGACATCACAGGCAATGTTAGCTGCACGTTTTCCGCTTTATAGGCAACAGGTTGCACTATATCGCTACACCACACTACACAGTAAAAGTGTGCGTAATACCATTTACATTTCGCTAACTAAAATATAGAAAAAAGTGCAGGGCGTTGACGTTCATACTTCGCTATATTGTTATTGAGAGACGATTCTACAATATGACACACAAATATTACAGCACAATTCTTCGGTCACTCACCACAAAGTAGAAAGTAAATAAAGAATGCTTCAAACGCATATTTGGAATGAATACTCGGTCATAATGCTTATGTAATGAAATGTTATTAGAGTTATGTACTCGGAACTAAGTCAATGTTAGCCATTTTCGTGAAAAACAAAACAACAACAGATTAGGTGGAAACTTCGTAGAAATCAGCTACTCTGCCAAATTTATTTTTAACCTGTCTTATTTTAGCAATACAAATACACACATACCGGTACTCGTAGCTGCGGGCATGTATCTGCAAAACCTACGGACACCACGGGAGGTTTTACAGAATGGCCTACCCTCAAGTTGCGTAATATACACAAATTATCTCAGAGCTCCAGATAAGGTGCGTATTTGCGTAAATACCCAATTAAAATTGCCAAAAACCCAATTGAAATCAGAGGTAGTGAGTATCAAAAAACAATGAAAAATTTGTGGTATCTTTATCATGTTACAGAAAACAATAAACAGACCACAAATATAGCATATTTTCTTATTTTTCCATGAAAACACATCTTGATATTTCATTAGAATTGTCTCCAAGGAGACAATTCTAATGAAATACCAAGATGTGTTTTCATTTAGAAGCAAACTATTGAGTGCGGTCTGCTGATGTGTAAACAGTTGTGTGATTCTATTTTACACAATTAAAATTTTGAAATACCCAATTGCTTCAGAAATGATGGAGTGACAATACTCAATTACTAATTCCTTATCTGGAGCCCTGTAATATGTTGCATTGACTCACCTTTGCAATGACCCGTCACTTGTCTTCCAGATAATCCACAGATCATGGAAGAGGTGAAGATGAAAGATGAGACCCTGATAGCAAGAATGAACCAGCTGAGTGTGGACACGGAAGGCTATATGCCACAGGTAGTGACAACGGGCATTATTAATATTTAGTCACAATTTTATGTGGCTGGAGAACATGGGATTTGTGACCAGTGTAGCTCATGATCAAATAGCACACTCCCGTAGCTTGACAACAATCGACAGTGCTTGTTAGAATCATGACGGGTGTTTCATTGATGGAATGGCGAACAGTGCAGATCCTGATCAGGCTGTGCGGATGCACAGCCTGATCTGGATCTACACTGATCGCAAAACCCGTAAGCCCACTTCTCCAGTCACAGCCACATACATGCACCAATCTTGTTTACTTTATGTTAAAAACAGTTTGTTCTTACCCAATTCACAGGCATCTACCTTTAACCTTTTTAAAGGTACATGCCCACACAGTAGTCACAAACTGTTATATCAGAGACATCATCGGAGACATTTTCTGGAAAATGAAACATTCATTCACCATTACCGCACGTATTGATTGGCAATATTTGGCATCATTATACATTTTATATCGGACGTAAATTTCCACACTGATATCAGGGGCGATAACCGTGTTCCCTTAAAATGTTAACAGACATTACTATTTACTATTACTATTTTTCAGGTGACACATTTACTTAGTATAAATAATTAAAAAATAGCATGCCTCATTTGCATATGAAAATAGCCTGCCACCACAGTTACTATCAGTAAAATATATATTTCTAAATGATTATATCTGTATAGCGGGCACTTGTAACTTTTAGAACTGGTGGAATAGTGATACAATTATACACTTATTTAATTCTTATAAAGAACGTTCTGTGCCTCCTGAGTGGGCATGTACCTTTAAGGGCAATGGTTTGTGGCCTAAGGGTTAGAAGACCCGACTTCCAATCGGGAGGTTGTGGGTTCAAAACCTCACCTTAGGCATCAAAATATATTTCCACTTTCAGATGAGACTTGAAAACGTTGTCCCATCCTTAAATGACCATAGCTGTTGCTGGGACGATAAACTCAATTCACTTTTATTTTTCAAGTTTTTCATCATTGGAACTGATTTCTTGTCACTTGTTTCTCAGATCAAGGAGTCGACACGCCCACTACCGGAATGCAGGAGCGACATAGCTGAACCAGAACTATATTTCGAGGAGCCGGAAAAAGTTTCCATCGGAAAAGTGTCGTTAACAAACGCGGAAAAATTCATAATGCAACATTTCCAGGCACCGAAAGACTACACTGCCAAAGTGATTGCCCGGGAACACAACTTAGATAGTAGACAGGTCCAGCAAATATTGAAGTATTTCCAGACAATGGGTATGCACATACCAGAGGAAGTATTAAAGAAAAATCCCAAATTTCTGGACGCTCTAGGAGACCATAAGTCTGTGTCCAAGCTTAAACTGGTTGACCGAATAAAACAGCTGGCAACACGGGGTACAGGTAATGAAAAGGAAGATCTTGCAATGGATGAAAAGGATTTAGAGAAGATAAAAGTGAGGTGATACCTAAGTTGTTTAGTTTTAAGGTTCCAAATATTTTCCGCGAGTTGTTCGTCAGACACAACATAATATCAGGAAGTTCTAGTCATGCAGAAAAGTCCACATGCATGAAGTGACATTTTAAATGTGGATGTGATTTGTTGCCATCTGCTGTGTTTACATTATTATCAATTTTCTGCCAAAACAGGTTTTGACAGCACATGAGAATCGTCTCCGTTGGAGACGATTCTCATGTACTGCCATACCATTTTTTTCTGTCACTGAATAGGACAAAAATGAAAAACAGCAGACGAGAATATCTGTTTCCCGCCTTGAAGTGCTCAGTAAGGACATCATGACAATTGGGGAAGGGGGCTAAGTGACTTTGGTGTGGTATGGACCTGGCACCAGGTCGGGTTATTCAGGGCTGAATATATATATTTTTTCGATGCAAATATTCCGTTATGATTTTGGGATTTTCACCCCAATGCAGCAGGTTAAATGCAGGATTTAACCCATTGGCCCGGCCTTAAATATTTAACCTTATTTTGGTACCTTAATCATGCTGCAGAAAACAATAAACAGCCCACAAATATAGCATATTTTTCTTATTTTCCATCAAAACACATCCAAGGAGACAATTCTAATGAAATGCCAAGATATGTTTTCATTTCGAAGCAAACTATTCAATAATTGCTGTCTGCTGATGTGTAAACAGTAGTGTGATTTTATTTTACCCAATTATTATTTTGAAATACCCAATTGCTTCAGAAATGATAAGAGTGACAATACTCAATTACTAATTCCTTATCTGGAGCACTGATATTTTATTTATACGAGATCCTCATCTCTGATTTTGTTAGTCGTCAGGTGCATTTTGCATGTCAATTGAACATGGTTCACATATATGTTTAATAAAGCTGTTACAACATCTTTAGATTTGAAAAATCATTGGTTTTAACATATTTTCGCATGGTAGTGTTTTTGATCGATCATCTGCCAAATTTACAGTACGTTTTTATTTGTCAATGACAATAAAATGCTCTGATGTGCAGGGAGTGGGTGGCAGGTGGGAGCACACGATGGGTAATTTAACGATCGGGGTTCACCCTTACCGGAATCCCAACTGGAGACCTGGTGTGCATACGTCTTTGGCATTTTGTATGCGACAGTTGAATCTGGTTATACCCCTTATGTGATATTTTAGGGGAAGGGTCCAAGTGACTTGGTGTGGTATGGGCCTGACACCAGGTCAGGTTATTCTAATTTCAGGGCTGAATATATTTGTTCTCGATGTAAATATTCCGTTTTGATTTTGGGATTTTCCCCCCAATGCAGCAGGTTAAAATGGGATCGAACCCGTTTGCCCGGCCTTACATGACCTTAGCTGTTGATAGGCCGTTAAACACTAACAAACAAACAAACTGATGTGCAGGGATTTTTCTGAGGTGTTTGTATCTGAGAACCACTGTATTTTTTATTGCCTAATATTCTAATTTCTTCTCTGATGTATGTTTGATTATGTATGTTATAAAGTGTTTATTGGCTACCCATCATTTACCACATGGTTGCTATTTCGTTCATCATTTTGTGTACATTTAAAAATGGAGAAATGGGGCTTATGGGTTTTGCGACCAGTGTAGATCCAGATCAGACTGCATCCGCACAGTCTGATCAGGATCTGCACTGTTCGCAATTCCATCGATAAAACACCCGTCGGGCTTCCAACAAGGAATGTAGATCGTTATCAGGCTACATGTAAAAATTAAGTTGTGCTTGCGAAACCTTTCGGAACTTGTGCTCAGTTCTACATATTTATTGTGATAGCAAGTATGCAAGCTCTACCTGTTCAACTATGTACTCGGTCGGGAGCATGCAATGGGTAATTTAATGATCGGGATTCATCCTTACCGTCTTCATATTTCGAACACATCGATGTGCTCGTGATCGGTACGGTAGTCACGTGACAAATGTGTTGTGAGTAGACAGTATGTCAGCTATTACATTCAATTCTTACATTGTTAAATTTGGTTATTGTTGTTTGTCATGCACATACATCAGGTGTTAACCCTTTCATCCCCAAGTAAATGGAATGGATTTTGAGATGTTGATTGTCCAACAAATCCAATTGTCACAAAAAGATTTTCAGACTAGTCCATTTCTGAAAAGGGTTGTTTTTGTTTTAAAAAGTATGAAAATTACTTGCAAAAAGCTTTTGAAAAGAGTGTGTATTTAACAAAATGGTAGTCGGTGGTAACTGCGAATCTGTGAAATGAATTAGATGACAAGTGGGGTTTTCCGCATAGATGATGCAATACAGCCAAGTTAAGTTTAGAATGGAATTTCCTGGATTGTTGTTTCGAACAACGAAAGCGGACATGTAAATGTGAGAAGTAGCCGACCAAGATGACCAAGGACATGTTGCGACTATTCATACAATATGCATTGATTTATCTCGAGTCGATTTTCGACTAAAGTTTTTATGAAGTGCTTCTTTGCAGGTACCATCTGAGACACAATCACTTTAAGGGTTAAATTGATTCATTCATTGTATACGTAAATGATAGAACAGTGGAAAGTGTAGTTCTTGATCAGACTTCATTTTCTGATTTGGGGCTATGCGGATATGTAAAGTACATGCTGTTCATAGTTTATTGGCAAAACTTTCTTGAAATTCTTACTGGATCACATGTGTTAAATTTCGCAGTTTATTTGTAAATACATGTATGTGCAAATCTATAGGCCCTCCGACAGCGGGGGCATAATACAACTGACATTGCGTGCATTTTATTACAGTGTTACATGCCGACTGTTTACACCGTTGTTGACTATATAAATTTTAATTGACTTTTGTCTTGCATTATCCCTGTATTTTATAGTTTTCCATATGTGCAAAAGTAAGTACACAATTCTATCCATTATATTTGTGACTAGGACTGGTGAAATGGGGCTCATAACATCTGTAGCCAATTTCACCAAAATTGCTAAGCATACTTTTCTAGCTAAGTATACTTTGAAGGAGTAATCATTTATTCTTCACGAAATGTATTATATCATATAAAACTAACAACTGCCTATATATTTGATGATTAAAAGTATGCATAATTATTATACTGAATTTATTACATTATCACAGCCAAAATGGCTGTGATAATGTAATAAATTCAGTATAATAAAAATTAATATATCATTAAGTTGAAAATTTCTCCCTCAAAGTATACTTTGCTAGATAAGTATACTTTGCAATGTTGGTGAAATAGGCTACAGGTGTGGTATGGACCGGACACCAGGTTGGGCTATTCTAATTACAGGGCTGCATAATATATTTTTTTATGTAAATATTCCGTTCTGATTTTGGGATTTTACCCCCAATGCAGCTGGTTAAATGCGGGATTGGATCCGTTGGCCCGGCCTTGAACGACGTCTGTTGATAGGCCGTTAAACACCAATAAATCAAATTTTAACAGTTGTAGCCACCATATTGACCAGTCTTACAAATAAGTTTATGTGGAAAATCACTACATCTTCCATTAACCCTTGCACCGCTATATTATTTTTTGTCGTCTACTGTTTACATGTATTTTCTATTTTCCATTTTTATCACCAAAAATATGCTTAGACAGCACTTTAGAATCATTTCCAAATGGAAATGATTCTAAGTGCTGTTAAACCATGTTTTTATTGAGAAATAAGGCTAGATATAAAGCAACAGCAGACGATTGTTGTGTGTAGCAGTCTAAGGGTTAGAACAACTTTCAAGACATCTTTGGTATTAGAAGCACAGGCAATTTGCGTGTTCCGCTTTCGCTGGTATTACTCTTTGTTGTGACTGGAGAAATGGAGCTTATGTTATTAGTGGCCAGTGTAGCTCCTGATCAGATGCTAGTCCTGTAGCCTTATAAATATCTATATTGCTGGTTGGAAGCACGACCGGTGTTTCATTGATGGAATGGCGAACAGTTAAGATCCTTATCACTGTGATCCTGATCACTGTGCGGAGGCAAATGAACAACAAATGAAAGACTGTTTTTAGCGCCCTAAAGTCAATATTGTGGTGGCAAGTTCACATGTTCATTCGAGAAGGTTAAAACGGGATCAAACCCGTTTGCCCGGCCTTACATGACCATAGCTGTTGATAGGCTGTTAAACACCAATAAACAAACAAACATTCCACAAGTAATGTTATCCTGCAGAAATACATACCGTACATGTAGAATGCATAGAAAATTACCATGTTAAACGTGTTATTTTGTTGCAATACAAACTTGTGTCTGACCAGAAGCGACTATAAACAACAAAGCAAATGGCGTTATGTTATCAAGGTAAGTAATCATTGTAATTTATACAGTATTACTGTGTCCATCATATATAGCAGTACCAACGAAAGTCAAAATACATAAATGCCCGAGAAGTGGTCCTAAGGGACACAACTCATAATTTTCCAGGTTCGGTCACCATTCAGACGGGGAAACAATGCTTTCAAGAAATAATGTTCACATGGGACACACCATGTGATTTCGAACATGTGCGATTTTTCATGAAATATATTTACAGAAATTGTGATATTTTCTATAAATGATGTAGAAACATGACAAAATGTTCATAGCAAATGCGCAGTTCGATTCCACATTTGCTATGAAAATTTCAACTTTCAGCGTAATATGAACCCATAGTATAGTGTCTGTCGAGCCAGTCAGCATGGCTCAAATCAAACTAAAACAGAAGGAATATTCTATCTTATACAGTTTAATTTCTGTAACTGATTGCACGAGAACATATACATAATTTACATAAATCGATATACATAATACACATCCACTATTTCGGTCTGGCCATTACAATATTAACATAATCCAACAATCAGTAACATAGTTACCGCTACTAAGTTTTATCAAAATCGTGTGCAAACATTGAACTTGATTATAATCATTCCATACGCCATGTGCAATTTTTCATAAAATATATGTACATAAAGTGTGATATTTTCTGTAAATGATGTCGAAAGATGACAAAATTTTCAATGCAAATACGGAAAAATTTGCTACAAAATTTTGTCAACTTTCAACTTTCTTTACGGAAACTAGTAAATTTTATTTAAAAAAAAAATCATGAAATATCTCGCATGTTAAATCACTAGCGCGTCTGGTATAGGATATTACACGAGTGATGATTTAATACGGTACATATCACAAATGTTTATTAATTTAAACAACAACGAGGCTCTGCCCAATTTCTTTTGAAATCAGTAAACAAGTTTAATGAATATCATATGAAATCATCACAAATATTAGATTCTATTAAATCGTGCACAACCAAGGAAACAATTGGCGTCAATGGGAAACACTATCCTGGTTAACCCTTACTATGTTGAATTAAATGTCGTCTGCTGGAAATGTTTTATTTTCAATATTTCTCAACAAAAACCTGGTTTTGACAGCACATGAGAATCGTCTCCAGTGGAGACGATTCTCATGTGCTGTCAAAACCAGTTTTTTGTTAAGAATTAAAGCAAAAATGAAAAACAGCAGACGGCAATTTCCGTCAACAGCGTAGGAAGGGTTAACCCTATCCAACCCAATACTAGAAACACAAATGTTTGTGTGTTTGTAGTAACAGGTTGCATAGGGTTAACTAGTACCCTTTAATGTTGTAGTCGGAGCATTTTATTTCATGTAATGGTGTTTAACAGCCTGCCAACAGCTAAGGTCATTTTAGGCCGGGTTAACAGGGTCTAATACCATATGTTACCTGTTCTGATGTCAAAATCAGAACTAGTGAGGACAACCAGTGACAATCGTTATGCTGTAGCCTATTTCACCAACATTGCAAAGTATACTTTTCTAGCAAAGTATACTTTGAGGGAGAAATTTTCAATTTTTTTATAAATTTATTAACTTTTATTGTACTGAATTTATTACATTATCACAGCCATTTTGGCTGTGATAATGTAATAAATTCAGTATAATAATTATGGATACTTTTAATCATCAAATATATGCAGTCGTTAGTTCTATATGAAATAATGCATTTCAGGAAAAATAAATGAACACTCCCTCAAAGTATACTTTGCTAGATAAGTATACTTTGCAATGTTGGTGAAATTGGCTACTGGTTTGCACTTAGCAGCCTGATACTAGAAACACAAATATTCAAGCACAAGCACAGTAAGATCAGAGTCTACGTAGTTTCCAAACATTGTGCTGTTCATTTCCTCGGTCGACTTTCTTCATACAGAAATATATACACACATAATCTTAAGGACATGCAAAGCAGTGATAATGATCAACTTAAATGTTTGCAATCAAGTTTTGTAAATCAGGATCTAGGAAGGTAAAACCTTTTGAGCCCGTTCTCCAAATTCTTCCTCTCAAAATCACGCAGTTTGATTGGTCGAAACTGATCGAAACTCAGTTTCGATCAATCAAACTCTGTGATTTCGAGCACGAGAATGGAGTATGTGCTCGGCAAGTTTTATACCCACGGGCCCAGGTGCACCAACACAAGCTAGCATCCACAGGACAGCGATACAGGGGCTGCATTCTAGGTTACACAAAACATCATTTAGCCTATACATGTACATGTACACGGAGATTAGGTAGACATTGACAACCGACATTAAACATTTGCGACCAGTGTCACCCCGAACATTATGTTCGCTACCAATGTTGTTGCTTGAAAATGTAGGGGCTATGTAGTTTTCTGCCTTGTATAGTTTTCGGAATCGATTCAATATAGGAATGAATGGCCTTTTTGTGGAATTTATCGGGGTATAAACTTGGAAAAGTCGCGGGAATACTGGACGAAGGCTTTTCCAAGTTTATATCCCCGATAAATTCCACAAAAAAGGCCATTCATTCCTTATAATTCCAGCATTTTTAATAAATTCATCAAGTAAATGTGTTTATTTTGGCAGACGGCAGCCATTTGTTTACATTGAAAGCACTGACAGCGCACCTGTAGAAAGTAGTTCGGCGTGGGAGTTTACTGGGATATAAATTTTGGACAGAGGCTTGCTACGGACATCAAATGTTAGGGAATTGTGTAAATATTTTTGTGCTGGAATTATATGCTGTGTGCTTTTGAGATATTTTTCATAATTTTTGGAAAATATGTGGTTGTGACTGGAGATATGGGGCTTATTGGTTTGGTGAGCAGTGTAGATCCAGATCAGCCTGATCAGGATCTGCACTGGTTGCCGTTCACTGAGAAGCAATATACATGTAGGCTACAGGGGGCCTTTTCACTAAACTTTGTACGATTAAAATGTTCGTAAGTGCAAAATTATGAGTGTGAATTTCACATTAACAGTGTTTTCTGGTAAACAATTGGATATGCATATGCAGCCTCAATAAATGTAAGTCCATCAATTGAAATTCCTAAATTTGCACTTACGAACATTTTAGTCGTACAAAGTTTAGTGAAACGGGCCCCAGGAGTGCGCTATTTGGTAAGGAGCTATACTGGTCACAAATCCCATAGCCTCCATTTCTCCAGTCACCCACATACTGGTATCATTTTAATTTTTCCGAATCCAGATCCGACTTGATGTATGCCAGGTTCTCTAATCTTTTTGTAAACCATTTAAACAGATATAATTTATAGAAGATATCGCAAGTTTTTAAAATCAATATAAGCAAATATACGTACACCTATTTTCGATGTCGTATTACCGGTATATACACAAATTATTAGGCCACTATTTCATGCATTTTGCACACATTGAAAGTTACATTAATATTATTTAGAATATCTTAATAAGCACAGCCAAAATGATTTTTCCATTCAGCGACACATGATGTAGTAAAGCGGGCCAAGCAACAGGTTTACAAAAGCACTTTCAAAACAGATTTATATCGAGAAATATTAAATAAAACATTTCCAGCAGACGACAAAATTTAATTCAGCGTAGTAAGGGTTAATTATCAAGTTGAATGAATTGACCAGACACATCAAGCAGTTGGCTTTGTTTAACCCTTACAATTAAAAATTGTCGTCTGCTGTTTATTTACAATTTTTCTGATAAAAAACATGGTTTGACAGCACATCCGAGTCATTTCCATTGGTCCATATTTTGTATTGAGAAAGACCTCGACTTTGAGAGCATGCTGAGGTGATTCGTTGATTGAATGGTGTTTAACGGCCTATCACCAGCTAAGGTCATTTAAAGTCGGGCCAACGGGTTCGATCCCGCATGCAAACTGCTGTATTGGGGAGAAAATATCAAAATCAAAACAGAATATTTACATCGAAATAAATATATACTCAGCCCAGATCCATACCACACAGAGTCAATTGGCCCCTTCCCCTAAAGGTAATAGGATTAGGAATAATGGCATTATGAATCCCACACGTTAAATTACCAATCGCATGCTCCCACCCACGCCGAGGTGATTATAAACACTGGTTCTAATATACAAAATGATAGAACATGTTACCTGATAAATAGAATACCAGGCTAGCGTCTTTTGGCAAACCTCAGATTCCTAAACTTGCCATCAAAAGAAACCAGCCTGTTATTTGTTTTATTCAGTATACCATAGTTATGACAATAGTCATGGGCAGGGACGAGCGTGTCATGGCCGGAAGTGTCATTTCCATAAATAAACATGCACAGATGTCGGCGACACAGTGAGTGAGTGAATAGGGTTTAACGTCCGCTTTTCTGACATAGAGGTACAAGCCTCAGGGAGTCTACACGCAGACGGGTCAACGGGGTCGTGTCCCGTATCCACCTGTCCGAGGGGGGTAAATCCCAACTTCAGAACTCAATATTTACAATCAAAATATATATTCAGACCTGAAATTAGAACAACCTGATCTGGTGCCAGGCCCTCGCCACACCAGCATCATTTATCCCATCCCCTAAAAGTAATAGGATTAGCGCTAATCTTACTTTTATATATGGGGCATAGCCTGACTCAACTCTCACATACAAGAAAGCCAAAAATGTACATGAGGGCCAAATCCGGTATAGTGGGTTCCGGAAAGTATGAACACAATCGTTAAGCCAGTTTAGTCGCCTTTTACGACAAGCAATGGCTACTGCAGCACTATTCTCAGGATCAGTTGATCCCACCCCGGCGACACAGAAAGTTTTGTAAGCACAAATCCTGTAGTCGAAGGAGAAATCTAGCCGAGAGGCCAAAACACATAACACCACCGGTTTATTACAGAACGGTACAATCACTGCTGAATGGCAGTTACATTTGTGGCTGCTATCTAGGACTATGAATAGATTTACCATAGTAACCCTAAGTATTCGGACATCAATTGTTTCGGGAAACCCCTAGAAACAATTGGTATCCAAATACGAAGTTATTGTTTGTTTGTTGGGGTTTAACAGCCTATCATCAGCTATGGTCATTTAAGGCCGGGTCAATGGGTTTAGTACTAAATCCCATATATATACCTGTACCAATGGGAGGAAAATCCCCAAATCGGAACTGAATATTTACAATAGAAAACTATATATTCAGCCCTGAAATCAGAATAAACGTAGTTATGGTGATAAACCAGTACAGCCAGACCAAGTCTGAATATCGGGACACTCTTCGTGGCGGGTAACCATATATTAAAATATGTCTGAATATTTAGGGTTATTACGGTAGAACACTTTCTGAGAATGTGCTCTTATCTCATGCTCAAAATCGGAAGTTTCACTGGTCACAGCCAATCAAACTTTTCGATTTCGAGAGCCTATGTGGCTGTGACTGGAGAAATGGGGCTTATGGGATTTGTAACCAGTGTAGCTCCTGATCAAATAGCACACACTCGTGCAGCCTGATAATCATCTACATGTATTGCTTATAATATTAGAAGCATGAGGAGAGTGTTTCACTGAGGGAATGTTTGTTTGTTTGTTTGTTTGTTTGTTTGTTAGTGTTTAACGGCCTATCAACAGGTAAGGCCGGGCAAACGGGTTCGATCCCATTTTAACCTGTTGCATTGGGGGGAAAATCCCAGAATCATAACGGAATATTTACATCGAGAACAAATATGTTCAGCCCTGAAATTAGAATAACCTGACCTGGTGCCAGGTCCATACCACACCAGTCACTTGGCCCCTTCCCCTAAAATAGCATTACGAATATCGTAATACTCACATTAGGGGTATAACCAGATTCAACTGTCACATACCAAATGCCAAAGACGTATGTGAGGGCCAAACCATGTCTCCAATCAGGATTCTGGTAAGAATGAACCCCGATCGTTAAATTACCCGATCGTTAAATTACCCATCGTGTGCTCCCACCTGCCACCCACTACACTGAGGGAGTGACGAACAGTGCAGATTCGGATCAGACTGTGCGGATGCACATGGTTACCTGGATCTACACTGGTTGCAAAACCCACATGACCTATTTCTCCAGTCACAGTCACAAATATGTTGAAGTAAGTTTTTATGGTCACGACGCTATATGCTATACGTTTTTGTTAGACAAAAAAAAGTGTTTTAATATACAAATAAATGACTATAGATGTGACGATTAATATGTTAAATCTCCAATATACATTAACGGAAGAAAGAACACCACCATTAATACCAGAGCTGCAGTTAAGGTGCGTAATTTGGGGACAAATTTCTTATTTCTCTATCAAAAATGGCATGTTGGGAGTGCTTTAGAATCGTCTCAATGAGACGATTCTAAAGGACTCCCAACTTGCCATTTTTGGTGAATAAATAAGAAAATTTCTCCACAAATTGAACAAATTACGCAACTGAACTGGAGCTCTGATCAGTATGTGACGGTAGGTGACACATTGTAACAATGAACGGGTGTATAATACATGTACAATAAATAGCCAACTATACATGGCCACCACTGTCACAATAACGAAGGAAGATACGTTTGTAATCACAGATCTAAATGGTCACGCTCGGCCCTTTCAATAAGGAAATATTTCCTCCGATATGTTTTTTATTCATGTGCTGTTTTCTTAACCTTTAGAATGTTGAATTAAATGTTGCCATCCACCATTTATTTTTCTTGACGAAAACATGTTTGACAGCACATAAAAATCATCTCTGATTCTATTGTGCTGCATAAACATAAAGTTTTTGCTGTTATGAAACAATGGGAAAACAGCAGAAAACAACATTTGATTCCCGCCTTTTAAAGGTTAAACATGAATTGGCAGCAAATTAGAATCGTCTCTAACGAGACGATTCTAATATGCTACCACAACATCTTGAAGTTTATTATAAATAATAAAGAAAATTTTCTTTTTCCAATTTTGGAAGAGTTAACGATACACAAACGGTCTACTACAAACTATGACATATTCTCGAGACGACGTTGGGGAAAACTTCTTTCTAATATAGCGGTATTTTGACAAACACCGCAAATTCATTAGAACTACACTGAAACTACACAGCATTAATAGACAAATTGAAACACAGATATACATGTAGATAGACACACACAACTGGCTCTATATGGTGAAGCTACGTGTACAATTACATGTGCTAGATCATTCTGCAAATATTAATAGAAATTCATTTTTGTCTTCGACAATCATTTGAAACGACCCATAAACTTGCATAGCATATGCCAACTTACTATAAATAACATGATATGATACAAACATGTAATAGAATCAGAATGATAATATCAATAATAATAATACATTTACTGTTCTTTTTAAATGTTTGTGGAGGCATGAAAACAGGTTTGTAGCAAATGTTTAAACAGTTCTAGTATCTCGGAAAACGTCAATAATTTTTTTTCTTGGCATATTGTTTATTTCCAATGCAGAAATATCTTCTATAGTAATGAAAGGCCTTTTTGTGGAATTTATCGGGGTATAAACTTGGAAAAGTCGCGGGAATATTCCCGCAACTTTTCCAAGTTTATATCCCCGATAAATTCAACAAAAAGACCATTCATTCCTTATAATTCCAGCATTTGAAATAAATTCATCAAGAAAATGTATTTATTTTCCGTTTTCTTAAGAATTATTTTAACTGCGCCTCACGGTTACGGAAAGTAGTTTGGCATGGGAGTTTACTGGGATATACATTTTTGACAGACTTGCTACGAGCTAATCAAATGTTAGGGAATTGTGTAAATATTTTTGTGCTGGAATTATTGTATTGTATTGGTTTCCCAACTTTTAACACGGTGTATGATCACGTGGTTACAACAACAACAAGTACTGAAACATCCAGAAGCCCTCCGATTCAAAGTGCGTATTCTTTTATTTTGTCATTATGTAACCGATTTTTATGAAATATGGCGCATCCTAGGGTCTTGTTAAGCTGCATTTGGTGGTCTCTGTACTTTGGCCCAAACTTCTGTCATTTTTGCGAAGAATCGATTTCACGGAAATCGATTCTTCGCAAAAATGACAAGTCTGTGCTGAACTCCTGGGACCACCAAATGGAGCTCATGAAGACGTGTTTGCAAAATATCAAATAATACTTTCTTTGAAGTGGGCGAGCTTTCAACACTTTCAGCCATTGTTGTTGTTGTTGTAACCACATGCACCTTGCTTAAGGGCTTTCTGCTACATTTGAAACACACGTTTATGCATGTAAAGAATATTTTAAATTTGTTTCAATTTTCTTATTTCTCCAGTGCAGTATGTAGCGCTACCACTCATTTGAACTGTCACAAAACACAACATATACTTTCAATGAGAGCTGATAAATAAATGTATATGTTTCCACACTGAAGCCCGTGAATTAAATAACTGTGCAATATACAATTGAAAGCAATCACAGTTACAAATGACTGGACCGATACCAGTAGCCTATTTCACCAACATTGTAAAGTATACTTATCTAGCAAAGTATACTTTGAGGCAGAAATTTTCAATTTTAGGATAAATTTATTAATTTTTATTATGCTGAATTTATTACATTATCACAGCCATTTTGGCTGTGATAATGTAATAAATTCTGTATAATATTTCTGCATACTTTTAATCATCAAATATATGCAGTCGTTAGTTCTATATGAAATAATGCATTTCAGGAAAAATAAATGATTACTCCCTCAAAGTATACTTTGCTAGAAAGTATACTTTGCAATGTTGGTGAAATCGGCTACAGAAATAAATGATCGCATCCACACGATAATACAGCTTCATGCACGAGAGATAGCGACTGAAAAATCACGAATAGAGCAAGGGATCTGGGGGCCGTTTCACTAAACTTTGTACGACTAAAATATTCGTAAGTGCAAATTTAGAATCGTCTGGAAATTTCAATTGATGAATTTACATTTATTGAGCATAGGCTGCATATGCAGCCTATGCTCAATAAATGTAAATCCAATAATTGTTTACAAGAAGACAGTGTTACTGTGAAATTTACAGACAATCATAATTCTGCACTTACGACAATTTTAGTCGTACAAAGTTTAGTGAAACGGCCCCCAGATGTTCACGGATACCCTCGGTTGCAACCTGGGCCGACGAACAAAACTTTTAGTGCAAATCTTACGGAGGGACGAACGAATGGAAATACGAAAAGTGTATACCCCTCAACATACTTCTTATGCTGGGGATATAATCAGCAAGATCATCTGTAAAAATAGTTTCACATGTGCTTTGAATATTTTGCACCATTAACCCTTAGACCGCTACATACAACAATTGTCGTCTGCTGTTGCTTTTATATCTTGCATTATTTATCAATAAAAACATGGTTTGACAGCACTTCAGAATCATTTCCAATGAAAATGATTCTAAAGTGCTGTCAAAGCATGTTGTAAATTATTCTAAAGTGCTGTCAAAGCATGTTTTTGATGATAAAAAATTCAGACGGTATCACCCAAGCTGAGCGACACATTACCTCATGGACACAAAGTTGAGAATATTTACATCAGATATGATTCAAATTGGTGTATTAGTTAATGAAACAATGAAATAACTACTGGCAACCAGACAATACAATGAAATCAGTGTCTACCAATTTAACCTTTAGAATATGGGAAACGAAAATTGTCATCTGCCGTTATTTCACATTTTGTCCGTTTTCTCAACAAAAAGAAACATGGAAATGCTGTCAAACCATGTTTTGTTGAGAAAAATGAAAATTACAAACTAAATGGCAGACGACAATTTAAATCAGCATAGTAAGGGTTAATCTGTTTCTTGTAACGCAGTCATCACTTGAATCCAGCACAATTTTAATTTACCACAACCCTTCTGTCTTCGGCTTGGTGATAGAAGACATATTACAGAGTTTGTTTGTTTATTGGTGTTTAACGGCCTATCAACAGCTAAGGTGATGCAAGGCCTAGCAAACAGGTTCGATCCCATTTTAACCTGCTGCATTGGGGGGGGGGGGGGGTGGGGTGGGTGGGAAATCCAAAAATCAGAACGGAATATTTACATAGAGAAAAAATATTACAGAAAGACGGGAAGCTTGTTATATAAGGCATTAATTGTTTTACGTTTACCTGGTGTGCCTTTAAATTCAAGCGAGGCACTAGGGGCAAGTGTTCAGTCATGGCAAAACTTGCACCAGAGTTCTCCCTAAATCCCTGGTATAATGTACTGTTTCAGGTTTGTAATAAAACGAAGGGACTAAATAACGACTACAAATGTTTTTACATGTCTAAAACAGTACATGATACCATCCTACCACCAAGCCGCTGGCCTGTGATCTGTTTGCCAAGCAATAACCATCTATGTCTTGACACTGCCCTAATGACAGGTACGATATGACTGTTTTAATTATATTCATTTTCAATAAAAACATGGTTTGACAGCACTTCAGAATCATTTCCATTGGAAATGATTCTGAAGTGTTGTCAAAGCATGATTTTGATGAGAAAAATGGAAAATAAAAACAGCAGACGACAAATATTAATTCAGGGTTAACATCGCGGCTAATGGCACATTCTTAGAACGATTTTGACAACATCGCAGACATAGCAATCCAAAGCAAATGTGAATTTATTTACTTAATGGTGTTTAACGGCCTGTGAACAGCTACGGTCATTCTAGGCCAGGTTAATGTTGTCGAAACCCATTTTTCACCTGTACGGATAAGGGGAAATTCCCAAATCAGAACTGAATATTTACAGAAAAAAAAATATATTCAGCCCTGAAATTGGAATAATGTGAAGATTAATAATATACCTACTATGTATGGCATTCACTGTTTGCTAAAAGGTAGCCACAATGTAGCAAAGCACCATTGATTTGATCTATTGGTGTTTAACGGATAATCAACAGCTAAGGTCATTTAAGGCCGGGCCATTGTATGGGTTCGATCCCATATTTAACCTGCTGCATTGGGGGGAAATCCGAAAATCCGAACGGAATATTTACATCGAGCCCATATTCAGCCCTGAAATTAGAATAACCCGACCTGGTGCCAGGTCCATACCACACCAAGATCATTTGGCCCCTGCCGCAATTGTTAAGATGAATTATTATATTATATCCACCATTGCGCCAAATGTTTATATAAATATAATTTACAAGGAATCGCACTACATACAGTCTTCCGGTATGTATCATAGCACTTCTCTATACCCGACACCCATCAAACCTTAGGATATCCCTGTGATTTATCTCCAACTAAACGTTCTGTTCATGATTGCAAATCACATATGTGGCTGTGACTGGAGAAATGGGGAAAATGGGATTTGTGGCCAGTGTAGCTCCTGATCAAATAGCACACTCCTGTAGGCTGACAATTATCTATACTGCTCGTTAGAAGCAGGATGGATGTTTCATTGATGGAACAGCGAACAGTGCAGATCCAGATCAGACTGTGCGGATGCACAGGCTGATCTGGATCTACACTGGTCGCAAAACCCATAAGCCCTATTTCTCCAGTCATAGCCACAAGCACGTTTGTGACCAGCACAGCCACAGAGATCAGCCACATAGTTAACTGACATTATATACATTGTAGTTGCATTATAAATATTACAAAACTTCTATATTGAATAAATTATAAAGCCGAGTTTTAGTGACAATACTTTGAAACAAGATTATCATATTAAGTAACAACTTCCCTTTAAATATAATAAGAAAGTACTTTTATACAGAAATATAAAAATGAAGAAGAAATTTTGAGCGAAAATTTAGTGCATATATAGAAAACAAATATATATACAGTGAACACTCGTTTACCCAAAGTCGAAGGGACTGTAGAAAATACTTTGAGTTAACAAAAGTTATTTATAGGAAAACATGTATTTGTGACAATTAATTATTTATCAATAATTTGACTTAAGAGAGTTTGAGGTAACGAGTGTAGACTGTAGTACAAATTATCATAGTGAAGATGTAACATTTGCGACTACTATATTTTTCTTACCAAACATTTCTCTTATGAATTATACTGACCTAGAATATGAATATTTTTCTATCAAGCTAGTTTGGTCCCCATATAAAATTCAACATCAATGGCAACGTATGATCACAGGTTGAAGTAAAGGACCGAGGTCTATAAATACATTCAATATGACTAAAAGCATCAATAAATGAAAAAAAATAAGCTAAACAATTGTTTTACTCCCTCCATATAGACTTATACCTATACCTATATATGGAGGGAGTAAACATAATTTTTTAGTTTATTTTTTTTTCATTTATTGATGCTTTTAGGCATATTTAATGTATTTATAGACCGCGGTTCATTACTTCAACCTGTGCGTATGATCTGCGATGCCCCATCAGCTAAACAAGTTACAACCTCTGAATAATTGAACAGAAAAAAACACAATCAGCAACACTGATGGATGGATGAAAACTTCAACCGTTTCAACATTACAGACCTGTAAAGTGGTATTGGCAAAAAGTGTAGATGCAGATGAGCCGGCTCGTGACGAGCCGTCTCATCAGGATCTGCACTTTTTTGCAAGTAATTTTCATGTTTTTGAAAACAAAAACACTGCATTTTCATAAATGGACTAGTCTGAAAATTATTTTGTGATGGTGGGATTGGTTGCAAAATTAACATATCAAAATCCATTCCAGTTATTTAGGGGTGAAAAGGTTAATGCAAATGTCCAAGTCAGTTGACCTGAGCACTGGGGCCGCCACAACAATAGAATGAAACTAGAAATGTGGCCTGTCGGTACATGAATGCCCCCGCTGGCAGCCAAAGAAAACGAGGCATATTTGATTATAAGCCATTTATTCGAGCGTTACGGTTTTGAACGCACCAAGTCTGTGACCTTGACCCTGGGCTTAGCGGGGGTGGGACGAATGTGGATTTGTCATGGGGCGGTACAGGACCATTGGAGCAATGCGTGTGTGAAATGTGAAGAAGATCCGAGCAAGGAAACACAAATTATAAGCCATTTAACTGAATGTTAAGGTTTCGAATGCACCAAGTCTGTGACCTTGACCCTGGGCTTAGCGGGGGCGGGACGAATGTGGATTTGTCACAGGGCGGCAGAGGACCATTGGAGCAATGCGTGTGTGAAATGTGAAGCAGATCCGAGGAAGGAAACAGAAATTATAAGCCATTTACACGAGCGTTAAGGTTTTGAACGCACCAAGTCTGTGACCTTGACTCTGGGCTTAGCGGGGGCGGGACGAATGTGGATTTGTCACAGGGCGGTAGAGGACCATTGGAGCAATGCATGTGTGAAATGTGAAGCAGATCCGAGCAAAGAAACAGAAATTATAAGCCATTTACCCGAGCGTTAAGGTTTCAAATGCACCAAGTCTGTGACCTTGACCCTGGGCTTAGCGGAGTGGGACAATGTGCATTTGTTACAGAGCGGTAGAGGACCATTGGAGCAATGCATGTGTGAAATGTCAAGCAGATCCGAGCAAGGAAACAGAAATTATAAGCCATTTACTCGAGCGTTAAGGTTTCAAACGCACCAAGTCTGTGACCTTGACCCGGGGCTTAGTGGGGGCGGGACGACTGTGGATTTGTCACAGGGCGGTAGAGGACCATTGGAGCAAAGCGTGTGTGAAATGTGAAGCAGATCCGAGCAAGGAAACAGAAATAATAAGCAATTTACCAGAGCGTTAAGGTTTCGAACACACCAAGTCTGTGACCTTGACCCTGGCCTTAGCGGGGGCGGGACGAATGTGGATTTGTCACAGAGCGATAGAGGACCATTGGAGCAATGCATGTGTGAAATGTGAAGCAGATCCGAGCAAGGAAACACAAATTATAAGCCATTTACTCGAGCGTTAAGGTTTCGAACGCACAAAGTCTGTAACCTTGACCCTGGGCTTAGCAGGAGCGGGACGAATGTGCATTTGTCACAGAGCGGTAGAGGACCATTGGAGCAATGCATGTGTGAAATGTCAAGCAGATCCGAGCAAGGAAACACAAATTATAAGCCATTTACTCGAGCGTTAAGGTACGTTACATACGTACGGACGCCAGTAACACTATATGCCCCCCTCATCATTCGGTGGCGGGGGCATAAATATGGATGCTGACAAGTAAGTATATGAAGTTTCAAGCCACTCCGACTTACGGTAACAAAAATAGTAGGTAGCAGAAAACTTTAACAGAAATCTCGGACAGACAGACACGCGAACAGACAGGCTGGGGACTATACGTGCCCCCAAATTGTTTTTGGAAACTGACAAGAATACACCTGTATGTAAGGAGCACTGTATCCCTTACAATGCCGAATAAAATTTTGTCGTCTGCTGATTATTTTACATTTTCCATATTTCTCAACAAAAACATGGTTTTGCAGCACTTAAGAATCATTTCCAATGGAAATGATTCTAAAGTGCTGTCAAACCATATTTTAATGGAGAAAGAAGACAAAATTTGGAACAACAGCAGACGACAGTTAGAACTAACGACTGCATATATTTGATGATTCAAAGTATGCAGAATTATTATACTGAATTTAAATGGCTGTAATAAATTCAGTATAATAAAAATTAATAAATTTATCCTAAGCTAAGGTCATAAAAGGTCGGGCCAACGGGTTCGATCCTGTATTTAACCCATTACAGACGGGATACGCTTTTAGTAGTATGAACCTTTTGAGAGAAAAATATCCCTATTTTCTTTATATCCTTTCAAATATATATGTTGTTACCACTCATTTGAACCATCTCAATGAGACGGTTCAAATGAGTGGTAACAACATATACCTTTATCGATGAATGAACAAAATAATGAGATTTTTTTCAACAAAAATTATCGTATCCTCAGACTGAAATGGGTTAACCTGCTGAATTTAATAGGGGGGAAATAAAAAAATCAGAACAGAATATTTACCTCGAAAAAAATATATATTCAGCCCTGAAATTAGAATAACCTGACCTAGTGCCAGGTCCATACAACACCAAAGTCACTTGGGAATTCCAGTAGGGATGGATTCGCCATTGAGAAATGGATACAAATATGGTGGGATTCATGGGCAAGTTATGTATACCGTTACATGCTCCAAAAAGATTATGTTTCTATCCAAACTGAGGTGTATTTTGAGTATAGATAAATACATGTACATGTACAAATAAACATGATATGTCGGAGACTAAACATTCTTACACACTTTTATCATCAATTGACCATCTCACAAAATTGTTATTAGTGTCTATGGGCTGCTGGGTGAGAAAAGGATAGCATATACAACAATGCAAGTTGTTGGTGTTTAATGGCCTATCAACAGTTAAGTTTCGTCTTGCACATTCAATCGGTAGCTAGCTAACCATGTTGCTAATGGCGGGCAGCCTACTTCAGTGATTGCTTGGCGAACAGAATAGGCCCTGATTAGACTGCGCGCATGCGCAGTCTAATCTGGGGCTATACTGGTCGCAACGGTCGTAAGGTTTGTTTATGTATTGTTGTTTAATGGCCGATCTACAGCTAAGGTCATGTAAGGCTGCCGGGCAAACGGATTCGATCCTGTTTTAACCTGCTGCATTGGGGGAAAATTCAAAATCTGAACGGAATATTTACATCGAGAAAAAATATATTCAGCCCTGAAATTAGAATAACCTGACCTGGTGCCAGGTCCATACCATGCCAAAGTCACTTGGCCCCTTCCCCTAAAATAGAATTACGAATAATCGTAATGCTCGCATAAGGGGTGGTTTTAAGGTACATTTCCACAACTGGCAACCCTAATGTCATAGATCATATTGCGATCGGACCGTGTAGCATCTAGCAACTATTCAATAGCAGATTGTTGACCTGTCATCAGAAACAAATGGAATATTATTCTATCCTCAGCAAAATTTTGTTCGTTGGGGTTTAACGGCCTATCAACAGCCAAGGTCATTTAAGGCCGGGTCAATGGGTTTAGTACTAAATCCCATATATTACCTGTACAAGTACATGTACAAATGGGGGGAAAATCCCAAAATCAGAACTGAATATTTACAATAGAAAAGCTATATACATTGTATTCAGCCATGAAATCAGAATAATCCTGATCTGATGTCAGGTCCTCGCCACACCAGAATCACTTGTCTCCCTCCCAAAACGCGATACGAATCAAATTCAGACTTGTAATCAAACATGATAGATCCTGATGCAAATGTTCAAAATATGTGGCTGTGACTGGAGAAATGGGACTTATAGGCTTTGTGACCAGTGTAGATCCAGATAGTCTGATCAGAATCTGCACTGTTCGCCATTCCATCAATGAAACACATGGCATGCTTCTACCAAGCAATACAGATCGTTAGTAGGCTACCAGTAGCCCGTTTCATCAACATTGCAAAGTATACTTTAGTAGCAAAGTATACTTTGAGGGAGAAATTTTATGATTTGTGATTTGTGACCAGGCACCTCCTGATTGAATATCACCACACTCCTGTAGCCTTATAAATCTCGATATTGATTGTTAGAAGCACGACGGGTGTTTCATTGACGGAATGGCGAACAGTGCAGATCCTGATCAGACTGTGCGGATGCACAGTCTGATCTGGATCTACGCTGGTCACAAAACCCATAAGCCCCATTTGTCAGGTTGTAGCCACAAATATTGATTTGGTCTACACTGTGCACACAAATACAATAACACCCGTTTTGTCAGGACATACATGTAAATATATCCAATCATGTACATGATAGCAATTAGTATATTACTAGTACCACTTGTTTTAGATGTATCAGGTAACCTGCCCTGTATTGACTGGATACATACTGACTGATAACATATTGTTGTATCAGGCATTGACCAGATGCAAACATCCAGGTTACAACAAAGTGAAACCTGAGGTTCCATTGGTTGGATGACGTCACGTGACGTTACCAAATGATGTCGGTGTAATGACGCAACGTAAACAAGTCCACGTTCTGTCCATAGATAACGACGTCATCCGTGGTCATTTTCGAATATAAACGTTATCTGATAAATAGAATACCAGGCTACGTTCTTTTGATATCAAGTTTATCGTGCTCGGCTCGGAAATGGTAGGTATTCCTCGGCAAGCCTCGGAATTCCTACGTGTTTCCTAGTCTTGCCTGATAAAGTTGATATCAAAAGACACTAGCCTGAAATTCTCTATGTACCAGCTACTGCTATCCAAACCAACTAGTTGACTGCTAAATGGCCAGTTGTATAGGACTGGCTGTGAGAAAAAGAGGCTTATGGCCTTTGCAACCAACGTAGACCCAGGCTTATTAATGAACACCAACTTTGGGGATCATTTTGAGGTGAGGAAGAGATTCTCACATAACTTGGATAAAAATCTCATCAAAATATTAATAATGTATCAATTCTCTCAATTTTTCAAAATCGGACAAATTAAATTTTTTCTCTCGCTCCCAATTGGTAACGAAAATAATTCCTGCATTCTTGATGTGTGAATAAAAAATAGTAACCCATTACATGCAGAATACACCTTTACGGTTATGAATTTTTTTAAATATTTTACTTCTTTTTTAATTTCTCAATGAATGTATATGTTGTGACCACTCATTTGAACCGTCTAAGACGGTTCAAATGGTGGTCACAACATATATATCTGAGCTCGTATAAAGAAAATATTTAGGATTTTCCACAAACAAAATGGGTTATGTGTTAACCAAATTGTGCAGATGCACAGGCTGATCTGGGGCTACGTTGGTCGCAATAAACGACATTTTGTCTCGCAACTGTCCACATAAAGCTAAAACATGTCGCGATGTGACTAGCATCATTTGCATTGCATTATGTGCATTGTGTGAGAATGGAATGAACTTACTTGTATTTAATTTCCGATATGGCTAGAAAGTGATGAAACAGGATAGGAAAAAATAGTTTATTGTATATTTATATCGTATTTCTGAACCTAATTGTACATATAACTCGGCTGTACAAAATTTGGAAGTGGTAAACAATTTTGTTTATAATTTTTCAGTATAAATACATATTTTTCAAACGATGGTCACTAAATTAGTTTAATTAAATGAATTACACTAGCGTCCATAATGGGAACATCTTTCTAAATTTGGTGTAGAAATTTCAATTTTTTTCATTACTGGTACAAATTATGCTAAACCAAATTATCTCCCCTGCTTATCATAGTTACTGATAGCATGTACTTTAATATAACGCATGTTGTTGTTTTTTGAGATCTGATAAAATAAAATGTTGCGAATGATATTGGTCAGAGTGCCATTATCTCTTTATGTGGCTGTGACTGGAGAAATGGGGCTTATAGGCTTTGCGACCAGTGTAGATCCAGATAGTCTGATCAGAATCTGCACTGTTCGCCATTCCATCAATGAAACACATGGCATGCTTCTACCAAGCAATACAGATCGTTAGTAGGCTACCAGTAGCCCGTTTCATCAACATTGCAAAGTATACTTTAGTAGCAAAGTATACTTTGAGGGAGAAATTTTCAATTTTATGATAAATTTATTAATTTTTATTATACTGTTATTACATTATCACAGCCAATTTGGCTGTGATAATGTAATAAATTCAGTATAATAATTCTGCATACTTTTAATCATTAAATATATGCATCTGTTAGTTCTATATGAAATAATGCATTTCAGTAAAAATAAATGATTACTCCCTCAAAGTATACTTTGCTAGTAAAGTATACTTTGCAATGTTGATGAAATAGGCTACAGGGTGAGCTATTTGATCAGGAACTACACTGGTCACAAATCCAACAAGCCCCATCTCTCCAGTGACAACCACATGTAAGATAGTCATAAATACAAACTAGTCATTTGTGGCCGTGACTGGAGAAATGGGGCTTATGGGATTTGTGATCAGTGTAGCGCCTGATCAAATAGCACACTCCTGTAGCCTGATAATTATATATATTGCTTGTCAGAAGCAAGACGGGTGTTGCATTGATGGAATGGCGAACAGTGTATATCCTGATCAGACTGTGCATGGCTGATCTGGATCTACACTGGCCGCAAAACCAGTGTAGCTCCTGATCAAATATCACACTACTGTAGTATGATAACGATCTATATTGCTGGTAAGATGCACGACGGGCGTTTCACTGATGGAATGACGAACAGTGCATATCCTGATCAGACTGTGCGAATGCACAGGCTGAACTTGATCTACACTGGTCGCAAAACCCAGAAGCCCCATTCCTCCAGTCACAGCCACATTTATATGTATAGAATAAGCCTCGTTTTCTCGACCTAGGCAAAAATACACAAATTGAAAACAACCAAATATAGAATTAACAAGCACTTTGTATGCACAAAAAAATAACAAAACAGTTAACGTAATGTCAATTTTTACATTGAGTGTTAATAATGTTTAATTTTTGTTTTATATTAATCAACCCCTGTATAAATTCTGCAGAAACGTTATTTTATATAATAGAGTTATAATGGCGCAGGTAGACAACAGTTACATTCCTTATGCTCACTTGCTAATACATATAGCTGCAATACAACATTCACTCGACGGGACATTTTACATATCACACCAAATGGGAGAGCACATGAACATATAACATGACCAGCCATGGACGCTACATGAGAAACATATTCTCGATGTTGGAATGTTCTCGATTGTTTTTCATTTCTCCACAAAAAAAACTGTGGAGGTTCTGTAATGGCCAAAACTCACAATTGTAAAGATCACCAAGCTTGCCCTATTTGTGGAGTAGACAACAAACAGCATTCAGTGGCTATGATTATTTATAAAACTTTACGAGAATTTTCTCAACATCTGTTCTCAACATTCGGCTGTTTGATTGGCCGAGACTGAACAGTGTCGGCCAATCAATGTACCTGGTTTTGAGTAGGAGAAAATGTAATCAAATTGATTGGCTGAGACTATACAGAAGACAGTGTGGGAAAATCGACGTATATGATCTCAAATACAAAAGAAAAGTGTAATCAAAATCAGGCAGTCTGATTGGCCGAGACTGAGCACAGCTCAGTCTCGGCCAATCAAACTTCCTGATTTCGAGCACGCGACTGGAGAACGTGCTCCGAATGTTTTATAAAAATGAGGCCATAACAGCATTATGGAATATGCAACTCACCTAGTGTACAAGGCCACAATAGCACATCAAAATGATACAAGTCCAGCCTGGTCCAAAAATACCAAAGCCAATAATTATAAACCATTCTCAGAATGTATTCCAATGTTATACTCAAAATCAAGCAGCTTGATTGGCCGAGGCTGAGCTGTGCCATTCAAACTGTTTGAATTTGTATTACGATAGGTCTGGTTCCGACAATCTTGCCAACATTAGTCAATGATTATAACTCTCTGGGTATATACTCGAATTTCATGCTCAAAATAAAGCTACTTGATTGGTTGAGCCCGAGGCATGGCCAATCACAATGTTCGATTTCCTATTCACATTTCAAGTAGATGCTCACAAAGTTTTACAAACATCAACTCCCGGCGAAATGAACTCAGTAGCAAGCGTTGTTTTATACTTGCAGCGCCAGCTGAATTTGTCAGAATACAGTTTTTTTTTATAACATTTGCCAGAAAAAAACAGTGCATTGATGGACAGTGACAGAAAAAACCATGAAATTTACACCCACATACACAGATATATATATATAGTACGACATATGGACTGTCATTTAAATATGAAAATTGAATGCCAATCCAAATCAATTGGTGCAATATCTATGATCTACGCCCGCTATATCCTAGATGTGTTATGTAGGTATGTATGTATGAGATGGGTGGCCCGTGTGGAGATGATGTGACTATATCGGCGACTTGTGTGACTGGGAACTAGCGTGACTGACGAATGGTTGGTACGTGATCTACTCTGCCTGAGAACTTCTCGTGGAATCTTGATAATAACCATTTACAGCTGAAACACAAACATATGTTTGGGTTAGTTACTGATTGGGCGAAATATATAGAAGATCTTACATAAGAGATGATTTGTGGCTTTGACTGGAGAAATGGGGCGGATGGGTTTCGCGACCCGTGTAGATCCAGATCAGCCTGTGCATCCGCACAGTCTGATCAGGATCTGCACTGTTCGCCATTCCATCAAAGAGACGCCCCTCATGCTTCTAACAAGCAATGTTGATCGTTATCAGGCTACAAGAGTGTGCTGTTGAATCAGGTCACAATTCCCATAAGCCCCATTTCTCCAGTCACAGCCACATTTAATTAATTTATTAGTGTTAACCCTTTCACCCCTAAGTAACTAAAATGGATTTTGATACGTTAATTTTGCAATCCATCTAATCGTCACAAAATGTTGTTGGTGGTGGTGTTAACCGGCCTATCAACAGCTAAGGTCATCAAAGGCCTGACCAACAAATTTGATCCTGCATTTAACCTAATGCAATAGGGGGGAGGGGGGGGGGGTTAAAATAAAAACTTTAACTCAAATATTTAAAAAGCTTTAACGCAAATTTGACCTTGACCTTGGACATGAAGGCCGCATGGGTGTGGTATGGAAAGAAAATATGTTACATAGATAATGGATACCAAAGAACTTTAACGCGAACGGACGGAATTACGAAAACTATATACCCCTCGACGTACTTCGTATGCCGGGGGTATAATACACAATGTTATTAGCATGCAAAACAGAATCAGTATAAACTCTGTGAAAGTTTGACATCGGTGATTTACTATAGGAATGAATGGCCTTTTTCTGAAATTTATCGAGGTATAAATTTGGAAAAGTTGCGGGAATACTGGACGAAGGCCACACAAAGGCCATTCATTCCTAATGAAGGCATCGTCCAGTATTCCCGCGACTTTTCCAAGTTTATATCCCCGATAAATTCCACAAAAAGGTCATTCATTCCTTATAATTCCAGCAATTTAAACAAATTCATCAAGAAAATGTGTTTATTTTCCGTTTTCTTAAGAATTATTTTAACTGCGCCTCACGGTTACGGAAAAATAGTTGGGCGTGGGAGTTTACTGGGATATAAATTTTGGACAGAGACTTGCTACGGGCCAATCAAATGCTAGGGAATTGTGTACATATTTTTGTGCTGGAATTATAATGTTTTCTTAATTTGAATGTGAGCACGACAAAGCATAGCTATGATACAAACTGACTTTGCAGCGCCGGATCTACACTATATACATACCTTAAAATATCACCCGTACAATCCTTAACCAGTTTCACAACGCGCCGAATGGGTCGTTGGGCTGTGAGGCCGGGGGTCGAGGCTGGCCCATTCCCATGGGTGCATTGGGCCGCACTCCTCCGTACATGGGCTGGCCCATGGGCACCGGCGCCCCCATCGCAGGCATGCCCATGGGCGCCATCCCCATCGGGGCTCCAATGGGTGGCGCGCCCATACCAGCAGGGTGCTGTGGAAAAGGTGAAACAACAGCTTATTGATTGATTTGAAAGTTATACAGTGGAGCCCAGGGTGTTCGGTATAGAGATGTTCCACTGTAATTCTTATGTAAGAGCACTGAAACACATGCCTGTGTGAATTTCAATCATGAACACTGATCCACATCAGCAACAAACTATGACCGATTTCACTTTCAAATATCGCTGATGTTGATCGGTGTTCATGATTGTAATGCACAGGCATGTCTTTCAGTGCTCTTACTTCGGAATTACAGTGGAACGTCTCTAAAACGGGCACCCTGGGGACCTCTCTAAACACATATATGTGAGCTTAATGCTTATGGCATTTGTGGATATTGACTGACTGGCAAAAAGTGTAAGGCCTGATCAGATGGTGTGGATGCGCATGCTGATCAGTTGCCGATTTCACCAAAATTGCAGTCTACTTATCTTGCTTGGTTGGTTTAATAATGAGGTCACGTCCAGAAAAGTGACTGAACAAAGCACTTGAATTTAAATATACATATGTGATATTGTACCAACAAGATGTCTCATGAAAAATATTTGCGATGTTTTCCATGAATTACGTTGAAAGTTGACGAAATTTTCATAGCAAATGAGGAATAGCATTTTTCATGAAAATTCGCACATATTATTAGGTATAAAATCACATGGCTGGTCTCAATTTAAGATTTAAACATACATGTACCAGCACTCCTAACAAGTGTAATAAAAATTTACCAAGATACGCATAATAGGACAATAAAATATTGAATAGCAGGATAATTTCTTTGATATCAAGTTTATCAGACAAGGCTAGGAAGCACATAGTAATTCTGAGGTTAGCCAAAGAATCCAAACCGTTTCTGAGTTGAGCTTGATATCAAAAGACACTAGCCTGGGCCCGGTTGCTCAAAGATTCTGTTAGCTTAACAGTCTGTTAAGCTAACAGAGGTTTTGAGCAACCGGGCCCTGGAAGTTTATCGTTATCCGGTAAAGTGTTAGAAATATGCATGCATACTACTTTTATTGAAAGAAATGAGAATTTTTGAATACTGATTGACCCTAATACATTGGAGAGAGTGTTTTGTTAAACAGTCGGCGTGTACTTGGTCAATGTACAGCACTAGACACCTGATAAAACTAGTCGACTTACCATCATGGGCTGTGCCGCCATCCCAGTAGCCGGTTGACCATACATCATGCCTCCCATCTGCTGTGGATTGATTGATTGGTTGATTGATTGGTTGACTGAGTGTTTGATTAATTGAGTGGTTGATTGAGTGTTTAATTGATTGATTAATTAATTGGTTGGTTGATTGATTGATTGAGTGTTTAATGGATTGATTAATTGAGTGGCCTATTGATTGATTAACTTATTTATTGATTTATTAATTGTGGATGTGACTGGAGAAATGGGGCTTACGAGTTTTGCGACCAGTATAGATCCAGATCAGCCTGTGCGTCTGCACAGTATGATCAGGATGTGTACTGTTCATCATTCTATCAATGAATCAACTTTCAAACAGTCATGCTTCTAACAAGCAATATAGATCATTCTCATAATACAGGAGTGTGCTATTTTCTATTTTATCAGGAGCTAGACTGGTCACAAAACCCATAAGCCCCATTTCTCCAGTCACAATTATATATTGAGTATATGTTGATAAAATTACAAGACAAAGTAAAGAGGCCCATGGTACTCGCTGAACAGGACTACAAGAAAATATACATGGCAAGTACAGTTTTGTTGCACTTGTTCATTTCTGTCAACAATTATCACTATTAAAGCTAATCCATATTTTCATATGTTTTGGAGAGAAAAATACCCCATTTTTATAAATAGACCACTGCAAATCATTTTGTGACAAATGGATTGGTCAGACAAGAGTTCCATCACGGAAGCGGTGTCTCCATTTGACAGTAAGCATCACAAAATCCATCAGAGAAGTGAATGCTTAAAACACAAAAAAAGGTCACGGTTGAAGAAACATATAATTGGAGTAACAATTGTGGAGATATAAGGTATGTAAAAACTTTAACGCAGATTTTATAATAACGCAAACTTCTAAGTCATTTGGCCTTGGATCACAGGGGCCGCATGAGTGAGACACAGCATGAATATATGGATGATGACTAATAAGCATATGAAGTTTCAAGTCAATGAGACTTAGGACTGCAGAGATATAAGATATTTAAGGTATTCGGACGGACGCATGGATGGACGTACTAACATGAACATTTTGGGTTTATGGGCTATTTGTTCTTTAGAAGATCAAAGGAATAGCCCCTAAACTACAAAGGACTAGGGGCTATACGGAATAAGTATATTGTATTCTATTGTCTATTGTTTCCTCCCCCTAGCCCCTAAACCCCCAATGTTTGCCCGGACTGACGAACGGACACCCGGACGTCATTGTGATCACTATGTCTCGCTTTCCGCAAGCTGGCTCGACAAAAATGGCTATGTGTTTTCACAACCATGTGAAGGTCAAGGTCATGTTAATGGCGGAATGAGTGTGTTCCAAATGCTGACATGTATCAAGTGTCCAAATATTGAAGCAATCCATTAAGTAATATTAATGTTATACGATGATGAAGAAAGTTGTACAAACTTTTTGATGCAAAAAATGGTTAAATGTTTCTGCAAAACTGTGAAGGTACAAAAAGTCAAGGTCATGTTAATGGGGGCATGAGTGTGTTCCAAATGCTCACATGTATGTAGTGTCCAAATATTGAAGCAATCTGTTGAACAACAAAATTGGCTAAGTGTTTCTGCAAACATGTGAATGTCAAGGACATGTGAATGTTAATGGCAGCAGGAGTGCTTACATTGACATTTTGGATGACGCAGACAACGGAAAAAGCGGCGATTATAGTCGCGACTTTTGCGAAAGCAGGCGTGACAAAAATGGACATGTCACAGTCCATTCCAGTTATTTAGGGTTGAAAGGATTAAACGTCTATGTCCAATGTTTATGAGTGGTGCAAATTGATTGATAAATTGAGAGATTCATTGACTGATTGGATTTAATTTGATTTATTTGTGTTTAATGGCTTATCAACAGCTAAGGTCATTAAGGCCGAGCCAACAGGTTGGATCCCGTATTTAACCTGCTGCATTGGGTGGGGGGGTACCAACCTGGGGTTGTTGTACAGGCTGTTGGCTCCACGTCATACCCTGGGACAGCTGGGTGGGGCCCCAGTTCTCTCCCCCTGTCTTCTTCTTCTCACCGCTAGGCTGCCACTGGTGCTGTTGTCTACGGCACATAAAATATCATCAGCCAATAATGGCATTGGCAGTGTGACCACAGCATTGGAAAATTTCTGATATTTCCCTGATTCGCCACAATTTTTCCCAATTACAGTGGAACCTCTCTCTCTAAACCAGACACCATGTAGACTCATATGTTGGTAATTTTGATGGGTTTCATTAACTCTGTTAACAAAACACAAACGAGTGTATTCGGAAAGTCATATGTCTGGTTTACTGTGGAAAACTACTGTGGAACATCTCTAAACCGGACACCCAATAAACAAACAAACAAATTTCATGTGTTTAATAGCCAAAAGTTTGTCGGCAGCAAAACGTGGAACAGACAATAATTGGTCCTGCGCAAGACCACTTACATTCAACATGTCTGATAAAAAGTCACTGTCATACAGTGGGGTCAGCGTGTAAGTGCACACACGAACGAACACGACAGGTTGGTTCCAACCTGTCGTGTTCGTTCATGTGTGCACTTACATGCTGACCCCACTGTACCTCTCTAAACCGGACACCATGTAGACTCGAGTGTGTTTCATTGTCATGGAACTCGGATGGTGCAGTCTGTTTGATATCACAAAACATGAACCAGTGTAATGAAGTGGTCATATGCCTCATATACCGTGGAGCATCTCTAAACCGGACACCCTAGGGACTTCCCAGGGTGTCCGCTTTATAGAGGTTCTACTGTATATCTTTGTGACTGGCAAATGTATGTAGGCTGCCACTGGTGCTGTTGTCTATATGGGTAGATAAATTGATTGATTGATTGATTGCATTGATCAGCAAAGTGATACAGAGATGGAAATGATGTTGTCTACACAGAAAATATCATCAGCTAATAATGACATTTGTTTTTGAACCCCATACACTGCTGTAATGCTGTCTTTTATTTTCCATCTTTCTCATCAAAAATATTGATTTTACTATATTTTGGAATCATTTAGGTCATGTTAATGGCGGTGTGACAGTCTCATAAAGATTTCCACCTGTACTAAGGATTAAACCTGGATTCCTGTATTGTATATGACCACCGACGTACGGACAGATAGAACTTCAAGAGCAAATGAACATGCCGCTTTGTTATTGTACACATGGCATAAATATCATCACTACAGCACCCAGAATGATGATCGGTGAAGGTCAAACACAAAATTTATTGACGACTGATGCCGAGATGTATCGAGGCTGGTCGCCATGACGATATGCCACATTTCTCTAGTCGGTCATCGAAAACAAAGTGAAAGTGAAAGGGTTTAACGTCCCACCAACAGCTAAGGTCATATAGAGACCGTGACCAGAGTTTAAAGTCTCACATGATTGTTCAAAACCTCTTAAGCCTAACGGACTGTTAAATTCTTTACAATGTTAACTCTTAGACCGCTACTCACAACACTTGTCGTCTGCTGTTGCTTTTATATCTTGCCTTATTTCTCAATAAAAACATGGTTTGACAGCACTTCAGAATCAGTTCCAATGGAAATGATTCTGAAGTGCTGTCAAATTGTAAATTATTCTAAAGTGCTGTCAAAGCATGTTTTTGATGATAAAAATGGAAAATAGAAAAATAAACAGCAGACAACAACAAAAATAAGATAGCGGTCTATGGGTTAAGGATTTATGTCCGTTAAACGAACAGAGGTTTACGAACAGAGGTTTTACTTTTTGACTTGGTTTGCCCCGTTCATTGTCAGATTTCCCGCCAAGGTCAAGAGGTCGGAGTTAAGGTCATTGCCGGAGAGCGCCTGCTCTGGTTGCTTCGATGTCATCTGCTGTCCCGTGTTCTGTGGCTGCATCACTTCACCAAATGCATCAAACCCTGAAGTAAATGAAGCCGTGGTTTCAGGAGCGCTGGAAGCATCATAAGATTGGTCCGACAAATCTAATGGGTGCACCTGCTACCCACCCAAAGTGTATGTTGTTACCACTCAGTTGAACCGTCTCGCCGAGACGGTTCAACTGAGTGGTAACAACATACACTTCTGATGAGAAATGAGAAAAAATGCTGAAAAAATATGTACATTCTGTTTGTTTTTCCAAATATGTCAAAAGTATTGACCCGGCAGTTGCCGGACCTGCCGGACCTGTTTCGAAGCCCCAGGGTTTATGCAGGTGCGAGAACAGTTCCAGATGCCAAATCCTGAAAATGACTAAACAAATGTACTTTTGCACACCAATGAGTAACAGTGGTTTTCCCATGTTGAAACATTAGTATTTTTCTCCAACTATCATGAATGAACCTTAAATCCTGATTTCAGGATATATCCTGAAAATTCCCACCCGTTTATGTGAGAAATGTGATTTATGGCATTAATGTGGCCAGTTTCGCTTCAAATATGTGGCTGTGAAAATGGGGAAAAATGGGGTTTATGGCATTTGTTTCCAGAAATGGGGCTTACGGTATTTTAGAACAGTTCAGCACTGAAGGTAAACAACGCAGACACTGGTCCAACTGTGCATCCGCGCAGACTCATGTGTGTCTACACTGGTCGCAAAGGTCACATTTCTCCAGCCACAACGAATAACATAAGTACAGCCAAAATGAAAAATGTGTCTTGTCATGTCAGTTTGCTTACAAACCTCCATAAAAGGAGAAAGAAGACAGATTTATTGATTGAATCAACCCTTAGACCGCTACTCACAACAATTGTCGTCTGCTGTTGCCTTTATATCTTCACTTATTTCTCAATAAAAACATGGTTTGACAGCACTTCAGAATCATTTCCAACGGAAATGATTCTAAAGTGCTGTCAAAGCATGTTGTAAATTATTCTAAAGTGCTGTCAAAGCATGTTTTTGATGATAAAACTAGAACATAGAAAATAAACAGCAGACAACAAAAAATTAAGATAGCGCTGTAAGGGTTAATGGGAGTTTTACATTCATTTAGCATCAAGGTCATATACAAGGTTAAACAAAAATAGATTTCACAAGAAACCAGGCAGGCATGTTGGGAAATACAGCCTTATACATATTCTTCAATCAAGAAGGAGGTTAGCCGTCTCATTTACACCATTTATTACACAAGTGTATATTATGGTAATTTCCAATAACCTCCGAAGTCCCTTCGAAGGTTATTGGAAATTAATAGAAAGAGTGATTGTGTATATTATGTATTGTGATTTTTACTATTCTGTATGTTTTTTACACTGTGGAAGCCCATCATATGCGAGGATATGTAAACAGCGGAGTGTGGATGAATTACCACGTGTCAATCATCTACTCTCATCTACAGATAACATACAATACTGGTACTGATAACCTACTTTCATGTGATTCAACCAGTCTGTGCAAAGAAAACTGGAGCAAAATGCAAATGTAACAAGGCCATCGTTATTACGAAGCTAATCCCCTCACTGGCAGCCTTGATAATAATAAAATGCCTTACAACGCCTTACAAACAAGGTGAACATAAGTCCTCGGTGACCTTGACATTGGGTAGTCGGACGTGGGTCGTGTGCAAAACAAAGCACCATCCAAAGACACATATTGTGGCCAAATATCAAAATCGGTGAAACGGTTCATAAATTATTGAAGTTATTGAAAAATGAAGGTGTCACTAGCATACGTATGTACATACATGGACTAACGCTATATCCCCTCTTGCCTATTGGCGAGTAGATACATACTGGTAAATCATGAATATGTAAGTCAGACGTCGGCAAATTTTAGTATCAAGGGAAAAGATTGGATTTATTAATGCTTAACAGTCTATCAGCAGCTAAGGTCACTTAAGGCCAGGCCAACGAGTTCGATCCTGCATTGAACCTGCTGCATTAGGCAGAAAATTCCAAAATCAGAACAGAATATTTACATTGAAAAAAGTATATATTCATCCCTGAAATCAGCAAAGGGAAATAATACATGTTTATACTAATTTACAGATACAATGTACATGTAACAAAGTCTCTAAACAGCATATGAGTTTGATGTCAACTGAACAAGTATGTACATAATTACATTAGACCTAAGTAATGGAGTATTTTCACTCAATCATTTCCGAACCAATTGGGTATTTCAACATTTTGATTGGGTAAAATAAAATCACACTACTGTTTACACATCAACAGACAGCAATTATTGAATAGTTGGCTTCGAAATGAAAACATATCTTGGCATTTCATTAGAATTGTCTCCTTGAAGACAATTCTAATGAAATTCCAAGATGTGTTTTCATGGAAAATAAGAAAAATATGCTATATTTGTGGTCTGTTTATTGTTTTCTTCAGCATGATAAAGGTACCACAAAATTGTTATTGCTTTTTGATACTCGTTACTTCTGATTTCAATTGGGTTTTTGGCAATTTGAATAGGGTATTTAAGCAAATACACAGCTTATCTGGAGCTCTGAATCTGTAACAAAAGTGTTTGCAACTACATGTAGTTTTGAGTTTGCATATCGGTGCAGTTTGATCTGGACCCGCACTGTTTACCATATTATTACCAAGAGTTCCATCATGCAAACCTACTCTGCACTCATTTCTTTATCACAATGGAATGGAGTTTAACCCTTAAACTGGTAAATTAAATTTTGTCGTCTGCTGTTTATTTTCTATTCCCCTTGTTTTCTCATCAAAACCATGGTTTGACAGCACTTTAGAATCATTTCCATTGGAAATGATTCTAAAGTGATGTCAAACCGTATTTTATTGAGAAAGAAGACAAAATGTAACACAACAGCAGACGAAAATGTTTGTTTCCCGCATTCTAAGGGTTTACCGTTAACCCACAGTCATATTGAGCCTAGCACTGTGGATGGAACATTTTCTTTATGAGATCGACTTACAAACATATTCAGTAGCTATACCAGATTGTACAGCTGTGCACGCTGGCATATATAGTCCAACTGTCATTATGAATCTTATCAAATGTGTTCAATATCATATCTATCAGAATATAGACAAAACACTTCCTATACCACTTAACCCATTATAGCCTAAGGATACTCTGATTTTTGTTGAAAAAATCTCATTATTTTGTTCATTCATCGATAAAGGTATATGTTGTTACCACTCATTTGAACCGTCTCGTTGAGACGGTTCAAAAGAGTGTAACAACATATAATTTCGAAAGGATATAAAGAAAATAGGGATATTTTTCTCTCAAAAGGTTCAAACTACTAAAAGTGTATCCCGTCTGTAATTATATACTATTACATAGATATGGGTCAAAATCAAATATAAGCCAGCCATATTGACTTTCTGATGGATCACTGGCCGAGAAAGTAGGATTAGAAACTCATCGTGTCTACGTACCCCGATAAAATGTTTGGGGTACATATAGTTACCACCCTGTTTGTTTGTGCATCTGTCTGTGTGTCAGAGATTTGCAGCAACCTAGCGAGCTACTATCTCTGACGGATTGGATTGAAACTTCAAATACTTGTTTGTCTCCATCCATAGTGTCATCCTATAGCCCATACATGCAGCCCCTATGGTCAAGATCAAGGGCGTAAAATGTTTTTGAGGGGTAAATCCTCAATCAGTGTTACACATTTCTTGTCCCGATAGCAGGCAACCTACTTCATGGACTGAACAGCAAACAGTGCGTGGATGCCAGTGTATTGGTGTATTTTACGTAGTTATTTTAGCTGAATATGCATTGATTATCAAAAGTGCGAGTACAACATACACACATCAATGTGAAAATACCCATTGATTTTCAATTGAGTAGTGAAACTACTGTGATAAAGTTGAAAATTCACTTACTTGAGCTGAAAAAGCAAAAAAGCAAACAGTGTTTGCTTTTTGCAGCTCAAATAAGTGAATGTTTAAATTTGATATATTTATTTTATCATTTCTTCCGTATTTAGTAATGAATAAAATCAATAATCCATTTGTAAAAGTAAAATATGCAATGATTTTGAAATCAGGGCATTTCGTATGCTTTAGACACAAAGCTGATCTGGTTGCACATGTTGTAAGGTCGCTTTTCTCAGTCGAGAGATCAAATGAAATAAGGGTTTAAACCTAATCTATGTATATTGAGATCATTTACGTCAATTAATATCAGCCACGAGATAAAAAAACAGAAAATGAGATAATGGAATGCGCGACTATCTAGCGTCCCCCAGATCAGCCGGTGCATCCGCAGTCTGATCAGCAGCACCTAAGGTGTCACAGTCACAGAGGTGCATGTCACAGTCACAGAGGTGCATGTCACAGTCACAGAGGTGCATGTCACAGTCACAGAGGTGCATGTCAGTCACAGTCACAGAGGTGCATGTCACACATGTCACAGTCACAGAGGTGCATGTCAGTCACAGAGGTGCATGTCACAGTCACAGAGGTGCATGTCACAGTCACAGAGGTGGACTTACTTCCATCATAAAATTAGTGTTAATACAATCTGACCATAATTATGAAATGAGCAAGAGGAAAACAATATACGGTTATTGTAAATTCAACAAGATCCATTTTGCCCGGCGGGATCCTAAAACAGACGTGCTGATGTACAACAAACTCAAGTCCTATGGCATTTGCCTACATGGGGAGCCAGGTCATGTTGACAGTTAAGCCTTTCACCCCTAAGTAACTGCAATGGATATTTCCATATTATTTTTCTGATTATTCCATTTATCAGAAAGGGGTATCGATTTTAGAAATAAGAAAATATTCATAAATAGTGCAGATCCTGATGAGACGGCTCGTTACGAGCCGGCTCATCTGGATCTACACAATTTGCACATATGATAAGTCTAGTTTTAATGGGTTAAAACAAACTGAAGGCTGATTTCAGTCGGGTGAATGGACGGACGCACACACACCCGGAAGTCATTGTAATCACGACATGAAGCTGCACACAGGTCAGCTTAACATATATCTAGTCAAATTATCATCAGACAACAAATGTTTGTATCATGTATAAGAAGATATAACAAAATATGTGATCTAGCTATCTAAACAGACAATATTACGACTAATCAACAAAATAACTGAAATAGAAATAAAACAAATATGCTGTGCCTTTGTGCAAACATCTACGTATATATTAAATGCAAATGTGGAACTGAAAATAATAAAATGTACATTATTAACGGTATTTGATAATATGGCCACTTCGGTTACTAGTAATAGCACACAATAAGCATGGGTGAAAGTCGGAAATTCTCCCAATACTGAAAAGTAATGTTCTGGATAGTGAAAGTAGTGTTTTCATACAGCCAATACACAAGTAGGCATAACAAAATTCTTCCAATACTGAATTCAGTATTAATACTGAAAACTTTCACCCATGCAATAAGTAAGTTTTCGATGTACCGTAAGTATTACTTTTGTAGAGTTTTGTTCCTGCACATCAAGCAAAAATTACATTTTCTTATTAATTAGTCACTCAGACATAAATAATCAAAGCAAACATTGAAACCAAATTGGTCCATTTTCACCAAATAATTGATTGCACACATAGAAAGCATGTGCAGTGAAACTTCTCTTAAACCGGACACCCTGGGAACTTCCCAGGGTGTCTGGTTTAGAGAAGTATCACTGAAATTAAGGCATGTTATCACTATATGACTATTTCTTTCGTTTGCTAGAATAAACAGCTATTATTACAACGAAACTCATCCAAATAAAACACACTTTAGGTCACCAGCGTGCCTGATTTAGATCAGATTTATCAGTACATGTGCTGGTGTCCAAGTGACAGTGATTGGCCATCATTTACAACATTGCATGCTGGGACACAGGAAGTGAACCTGATTGGTCAGCGGAAGTGTCAGATGTGGAGAATGCGTCCGTGGCGGGAAACACATCAGAAGAGAAAGCATCTGTTGACGGGCTCGCGGTCCTCCCAGTCGCAGCTAAATATAGATTGATGGATTGACCGACTGATTGACCGACTGATTGACTGACTGATTGGCTGGCTGGTTGATTGATTGGTGCATTATGTGAGTTCAATAACTAGGTTAAATATAGACACATATTGATGGTCATCCTCCCAGTAGTAGCTAAAGATAGATTGATTGGCTGAACATGATTGATAGGTTCACACCCTGATTGTCTGAATTTGATTTTGATATGTTAATTTTGCAACCAATCCAAGCATCACAAAATGATTTTCAGACTAGCCTATTTTGTTTTTGTTCTCAAAAATACAAAAATTACTTGCAAAAAGTGCAGGTCCAGATGAGACGGCTCGTAATGAGCCGGCTCATCTGGATTTACACTATTTGCCAATACAAATATACAGGTCAGTAGTGTAAAAAAAAAAGTGAAAGTGAATAGGTTTAACGTACCAGCAACAGCAAAGGTCATATAGAGCCGGGACCGAAGTTTTAAAATCGACAGACAAGTGGGATGCAAATACTTTGAAAGTATTTTTGATTCCCAAGGCGAGGTTTGAACCCACAACCTCCGGATTGGAAGTCAGGTGTTCTAACCCCTAGGTCACAACCCCAACCCTCTGTGGCGTAGAAAGAGTTAATTTCTAGTACACTGCATTAGAGAGTGCATCCCTTGTAAGAATGTTAGTACAAACACAGCAAAAATGCTATATTTATTGGTGAATCTGCACTATGCAATCTGCAGAATGGAATTAGCACTATGAAAGGAAAACAAAAATTCAAAATCGACAGCAGGATACCTGGTTCGGCCGGGATTGTAGGAGTCCAGCTGCGGGGTTGTGGGACTGCAAGACAAACATGGGCACCGATTGACGTACAAGGCTAACTACGACAACTTTGTACTCATAATTATTACAATGAAACGACCCAGATAAAATGTTGAAAGTTCGTATTGTATAGACACTCAAGATGGCTGATAGTTGCGAAGGTAACTCTTGTAATTACTCCCGTACCGTCCGTAGCTAGAGCTACGGACGGTACGGGAGTAATTGCAAGAGTTACCGTTCACAACTAGACGGCTGAATGATTTTTGTTTGTTTGTTGGGGTTTAACGGCCTATCAACAGCTAAGGTCATTTAAGGCCGGGTCAATGGGTTTAGTACTAAATCCCATATATTACCTGTACATGTTCAAGTACATATACAACGGCTGAATGAAATGTACATACATAAACGTATGTACAACACAAAATGTCCACAACAGTAGGCAGTTCAATCCATTTCAATCTGAAGATAACAATTTTATATTACCATATTCATCCTAATATACGTGCCTGCCCTATTATACACGGCCCGCTAATTTTCAGAATTTCTTGATTTCATCTCGTCGGGCTAAAATGTCAATCAATTCAGCCCGATGTGTCGAGGGCCAAATTGTCGGATACGTATGCTGCCCTCCCAAGTCAAACTGCAGTATCTGTTAAACTGCAGTATCTGCACTATGATGCTATGCTGACCCTGTGCAATCATCCCAAGTCAAACTGCAGTATCTGTTAAACTGCAGTATCTGCACTATGATGCTATGCTGACCCTGTGCAATCATCCCCACCTGGGGATGCACAGGGTCAGCATAGCATCATAGTGCAGATACTGCAGTTTAACAGATACTGCAGTTTGACTTGGGAGGGCAGTATGGTGATGCATATCTCCCCAAGTATTATCTGGAACACAGTACTAGATCCTATGTATTACCATGCAGTATATTTCATTGCAATTCTAGCAAATATTTTATTTCACAATGTGCAATTTCGCCGCAAACGGTTACCAGTGATAACGAATACACATCAAATCGCGTGAGCGGAAGTGCAGTTTAAAAGGGTAGCAATATTACCACACATTTGATGATTATTTACGTTGGTTATTACTACGCATGACAATACCCATAGTTCCGAGATCGTCACGTTTGCGTATTTTCGTCATTTTCAATAAATATCTTTTTTAATATTTAGGTCCATAATTAACGCGGCCGTTTCGCGTTTTGCATCGTGCCCTGGCGCATATATTAGGATCAATACGGTACTCAATCAAAAGTATATGCCAATGATACAAACTTTTTAAAGTGCAATTTTTTTTTTATATTTTATTATTTCTCAATCTAAAGTATATGTTGTTACGACTCAGTTGAACCGTAACTCGTTCAACTGAGTGGTAACAACAGATATTTTCGTTGAGACATAAATAAAATATGGAGAAATAATATGAAATCGATGAAACAATATCCCATGTGAATGGGTTAATTGTAATCAAAAGATTGCAAACAAGACCTGGCTGAAAGAGGTTAGATGTACATAAGACGAGACAAACGTGGTTATCAGACAAAGCAACTATACATTAGGTGATGCCATCGGGTTACTTAACCCATTTCACGCTGAGGATATGCCATTTTGTTTGTGGAAAATTCTAAATATTTTCTTTACATGTGTTTAAAAGTATATGTCGTGACCACCATTTGAACCGTCTCGTCAAGACGGTTCAAATGAGAGGTCACAACATATACTTTCTTTGACAAATAAGAAAAATAAAATATTTAGAAAATTTCATACCCACAAAGGTGTATTCCGCATGTAATGAGTTAATGGACAATCACGTAATGGAGGCTGAAAACTTATGACTGAAATTACTAAATGCATTTAATAAATATCATATCGATGGTCTAGTAACATAAGGTCGTAAGTGCTATGCTAAAGCATAGCACTTACGACCTTATGTTACTAGACCATCAATATAAAATAAACACAATAGCTGAATTGTATTTATTGTATAAGCACAGCATCATACACTGAATTTGTACTGATGAACTCGCTCGCATGATTTCTGTGGAGATCTTATTTGAATGTTTATTTTACTTGTGTATTATCATTTTTAACCCTACAATGCTCAATTAAAATTTGTTATCCGCTATCTATTTTTTATTTTCAATTTTTCTTATCAAAAACATGGTTTGACGGAAATATCAAACAGCAGCAGACGACAATTTTCGGTTTCCCGTATTTCTAAGGGTAATACACTGTTATTGCATTTAACCCTTAGAATGCGGGAACCGAAAAGTGTCGTCTGCTGTTGTTCCATATTTCGTCTGTTCTCTCAATAAAAACATTGTTTGGCAGCATTTTAGATTCTAAAATGCTGTCAAACCATGTATTTCATGAGAAAAATGGAAAATAAAAAATAAACAGCAGACGACAAAATTTAATTCGGCCTTGTAAGGGTTAAACTAACCTGGACTGGCCGGTTTTTGGCTGACGTCACCAAATCCTTCAAGTACGGAGGCGGGGTATAAAGACACAAACGTCAGCAAGACATGGTTACACAAGACAAACACAGGGAACATATAATAAAATGTATACCATATTTATGCTCATAGTAGTCCAGTCCTATATTTTCGGCAAACGTTATGTAATCACATAGTTCAGTAATTTCAAACATCAACAGTTTTTTTATGTTTCGTGCCATTCAGAAATATGTGTCTCCAGGGTCTCTGGGGCATTTATTAGAATAAAGACGAGCACTGACAACTGACAGATATAAGGCACATTTCAGTAGGAACAGCATTTTAAGCACTTTCTATTGGTAAAATTGACAATGCCAGGTGACAATTTCAAGGTTTTGGACCATTTCCCAATATAATTGAAGGGGTGATTGTTACATTTTAAGGGACATTGGCTTTTTCAGCTAAGAACTATTTTCACCATTTTTTGTCGTCTGCCGTTTATTTTCTATTTTCCATTTTTATCATCAAAAACATGCTTTGGCAGCACTTTAGAATAATTTACAACATGCTTTGACAGCACTTCAGAATCATTTCCATTGGAAATGATTCTGAAGTGCTGTCAAAACATGTTTTTATTGAGAAATAAGGCAAGATATAAAAGCAACAGCAGACGACAATTGTTGTGTGTAGCGGTCTAAGGGTTACAAGCACTGAATAGTTAAAAGACTGTAACCTCAAATATTGTATGCAACACTGAGACACAGCTTGAATGTTATGTTCTTGTCACTGCATGGAACATTGTGGACATGAAACATTGGTAGACTTTTAGTAGAAGATGATACCTGTAATCTTCAGTAGTGAAACGTCAAAACCTGGCTAGCCATGCAATATCAGTACAAACATATCACACGGTCACATACAATAATACAGATACAGTTGGACATTGTGTCTACACCAACTGAACAACTACACAATACATTCTATGCTACCACAAATACTGCCAAGTCGGCTAATACTGCCCATCCGCTCATGTCCTATTTTCCCAAATGTACAGACAAATATAACATTTGAGTGTTTGAATAAACCAGTATAACGAGGGCATTGTTATCACGGATGCCCCACATATCGCTTTGATAGTAAACGAGGCAAAATTCCAAGTCCAAAAGGGGGAGGTAATCCATGGCTGACTGTCAAAGCAAAAATAGAAATTCACTGTGTGCATCTACACACCTTAAAGAAGCTACATCATACCAAGCATCAAGCCTCCACATATTACGGTTTAGAAGTTTTACAAGTTACAAGGCAAAATGGTGAAATTCTAAGTCGAAAAGGGGGAGATAATCCATCTGGGGGTCGAATCAAAAATCGAAATAAATTTAGTGCATCTACTCATCATAAGGAAGCTACATACCAAGTTTAAGATCTGTAGCTATTATGGTTTAAAATATTTACGAGTTACAAGGCATAATTGCCAAATTCTAAGTTGAAAAAGGGAAGATAATCCATTAACTGGGGGTCGAATCAAAAATCAAAATAAACTTTGCTCATCAACTCATCATAAGAAAGCTACATACAAAGTTTCAAGTCTGTAACTAGTACGGTTTACGAGTTACAAGGTTGGTGACGGATAATTATAACGCTCTGTAATTTACTGCAAACTTATTACAGGTGTGTTTTACATGTTTAACATGCATCAGCTGAACTAGTGTGACCACAAATACAGAAACTACCAGGTTAGTGCCTTTTGATACAAAGTTTATCAGGCGAAGCTAGAAACCATGTAAGAATTCCGAGGGTCACCATCCGTTTCCAAGCCGAGTCTGATAAACTGGATATAAAAATACACTAGCCTAGTACTCTAATAATCAGGTATTGATTTATGCTAAGAAATGCACATGTAAAATGATGGGTTTGTTAGTCAGCAAAAAATAGTTTTCAAATTTGGATTGACCCTGACACATTGTATCAACATCAATCCTGGGTACAGCATTTTGCAATCTGTCAATGTATATTCGGTCAATGACTAGTGAATTACCTGATGAATACGTGCTAGGAACAAAAGGTATCTTAGGATTCTGATCACCATGCAAAATTAGAATAGTAATAGAATATTTTTAACCCTTTCAGTGCTGAATAAAAGTTTGTCATCAGCTGAAGAAGGAATCTAAATCATCAATAATTCCAGCACAAAAATATTTACACAATTCCATAACATTTGATTGGTCCGTAGCAAGTCTCCGTCCAAAATTTATATCCCAGTAAACGAGGCCGGAAGGCCTTCGTCCAGTATTCCCGCGACTTTTCCAAGTTTATACCCCGATAAATTCCACAAAAAGGCCATTCATTCCTATAATAACATGAATAAGATGGGAATTCTCTAAGCGCGGCAGTCTGAAGTGTGTAGGGGCTCTTGTAACCGATATAAATGTAACAGATTTTCAATGGGGGGGGATAATGTCCTACCCGTGATGTTCAATGTGGGAGAGGGGGGGGTGATAATGTCCTACCCAGGATTTTCAATGGGGGGGATAATGTCCTACCTGTCTATAATATATAGGGGGGATAATGTCCTACACTAGATTTTATTACACTGTGTTAATACACTGTGCAGAGCGCCTATTTTATGCAACAACTGTGATTGAATGCCATATACAGGCACATTCCGTGTATGGGACATTCTTAGAGCCAAATAAATAAAATATGCTAATTTATTTATTTATTTAATGGTGTTTAACAGCCTGCCAACAGCTGAGGTCATTTTAAGCCGGAGCTATATAACTAACTAAATATACTGTGAGGAAAACCTGTGTACGGTGAACAGCATAGGACCAAATCAGACTGCACAGATGTGCAGTCTGATCTGGTGCTATGCGTGTCACAAATATCCTAAGATCCCTTTTGTACCTCGAACCAAATTGATACACAACGTCTCTATCTACACCACACCGAGACGCACCTTTTGCCGGACTACCACTGTCCGAACCCGTGGCCGGCCCCAACAGTCCCCCTCCCAGCCCCTCTAGGGTGCCCCCACTAGGAGGGGTTCCCATGGCAGCCAGGCCAGAGAAGGCCTCATAGGGGTCATAGTTGGGGGCCGGTGCCGAAACTATGGAAATAATTGCAGCATTAAATATTAGTTAAACAACCTGTATAAATTGAAAATTGAGTCAGTGACAGACAATTAATATATTAAAGGTATATGCCCACTCAGTTATAAAATGTTCTTTATAGGAATTAAATAAGTGTATAATTGTGTCACTATTCCACCAGTTCTAAAAAGTGTGAGTGCTCGCTATACAGATATACCGGTAATCACTTAGTAATATTTATTCTACTGATAGTGACGCGCGGTGGTATCATGCTATTTTCATATGCAAATGATGCATGTCACTTTTTAATTATTTATACTAATTAAATGAGTAACCTGATATTTTCGACAGATTATAGACTTTGATCATTGCACATCAAAAAGTAAATACAAAGAATAAATAGTAATGTCAGTTAACATTTTAAGGAAACACGGTTATCGCCCCTGATACCAGTGTGGAAATTCCTGTTTGATATACGAAGTATACCGGTAATACTGCCAATTATATCGTCGGGAAATGGTTAATGACTTTATTTTACACTAACAATGTCATATGTAACAAATGGACGAAAAAAGTATACCTCCCTATATTATAACCTGGCACGTGGGCATGTACCTTTAAGTTATACAAGCTAAAGGATATGCAAGATGCAAGTCAATGCATGTTAGTAAATTTGCCTACCTATAATCCTGATAATATCAAATCCGTTTCAGCCAAGATATTAAGCAAACGTTTTAAGAAATGGCAGTATAAGCGTCATAAATGGTTAGTATGCGATGGAAGCTGTTACATAAGATCTACATGTACATATAAACAGAGGTCTGGCCAACAAACAGTGCAACAAGTCTCAAATACAGGGTTTGGGATCATGTGGTATCGGAAAAGTGTGCCTCATGTTTGACGTTGTTTTTATTTGATTTTCCTTCAATAACAATCAAATGGCATGAGGTTTTGCAGAAAACAGGGCACATCAAATGTAAAAATGTTTGCTTTCTATTCTGGGGGCCGTTTCACTAAACTTTGTACAATTAAAATGTTTGTAAGTGCAAATTTAGGAAAGTCTGGAAATGTCAATATTTGGACTTACATTTATTGAGCATAGGCTGCATATGCAGCCTATGTTCAATAAATGTAAATCCAATAAAGTTGTTAATGTGAAATTTACAGACTATCATAATTTTGCACTTACGAACATTTTAGTCGTACACAGTTTAGTGAAACGGCCCCCAGCTGCTTATAAAGGGTAATTTATGTCTACTGTTTCTGCCATGAATCAAGTACAGTCAAATTCAAGTTTATCAAATACATGAATCCACATGAAACAAGCTAAAAGCGGTATGAGATTTTTGTGAGTTATAAGGTTTTAAAAATATCATTTAATGTGACCATGTGACCTGAAACGTGTAAATTACTGCATTTGATTCTCCGTATGTCAACAAATTCAGTCAAACATTTACTGTCAAAATTATGTCACACATTGCGCCACTTATATCACGAAACCCTGAAACCCTATAGCTATACCCTAAAATGAATTTAAACATTTACATACAGACATTCATAGAAATTACATCATGGTACACACGTAATCAGTCTGCACAACATACGACAGGCAAGAATAAAATTCCATTTATATGATGTTATAAGAGGAGTAATTGAAACCACATCGAGCATATATGCACAAAATGGCAAATATAGCAACCAAGTTTGATCTAGGTCTACCAAAACATTCATATATATACCAGAAAAAATGTCAGTATTGAATCTCAATAAACGTAATTTAAGACCTACAGAATATTCCTTTGTCATAAACATTATCTGATAAATTACAGTAAAAACGGATCATTGTCATCCACTGACGTTTCGTATTCCTGTCAAACTTGAATGACCATCAGGTGTGGGAACAGTTCAAAATGCCATATGCTGAAAAATGCAAAACAAACATATGTTTGCACCCACAAATGCGTAAAAGTCTGCTTCCCATGTAGAAACATTAGTATTTTTCTGCAATTATCAGGAACCTCAAATCCCAATTTCAGGATATATCTTGAAAATTCCCCCCCCCCCCCTGGTAATGTAGTCACTATAACATTGATGGAGGCTGTATGAATGAATGATGTATGGACAGATGCTAGCCAATGTTGGTTGCAACCTCGACACGTGGCCCAATCAGGAAAGGTAGAAGAAAGTGAATACCTGCCGGCGTAGTCGTGGGGGAGGGTGTCAGCGGGATTGCCGACGTCAAAGTTGTCGACACATCCAGGCTGGCAACTGTTAGAACATGCACGTACATACCAAGTTACGGCTAGACAGGCAGAATATATGCTATCTCATAAATAGAATGTTAATAAAAAACAAGGTGATCACCGGAGAGCGTCTAACCCACAATGGTCAAGGTCACCAATATGGCACTGGGTGGATAGCCATCAATGCGATGAAGTTTGGTAATGATTCAACTGACGAATCAGGAGATAATCAAAATTTGGCTGTGCATCCAAAATTGTTGACGCCGACTACTAGGACGACGACGCTGCCAGAATTGTGACCGCTATGTCTCACTTTCCACTAACGTGGGCGAGACAACCAAGAAACAGGTTAGTAAGCAAACAGCTGTGAGTTGTGAATTTTATACGCCTTCATACGCCTTACCACATAGATAATTTTTGACAATAGTGTAAAATTTCAATAAAATATTGAGAAATATTTCCGAAAAACTGAGGAAAATAAATTAACATTATTTACTGACTGAGTTTGCTGTAAACCAGTATAGACAAACTACAGAGGCAATGTGGCATATTACCATAGATAGAAGATCAAAAAGTTATTTGTCACTTTGATTCATATAACTTAAATCTTGCTGTGACTGCATCCACACAGGCTGATCAGGATCTGCACTGTTCGCCATTGCATCAACGAAACGCCCGTCATGCTAACAAACAATACAGTTCGTATTTTATTTGATCAAGAGATACATTGGTCACAAATCCCATCAGCCTATTTCTCCAGTCACAGCCACACATAATAATTAGCTCAATCCAGGTTAATGGTCAGCATATTCGTCAAGGAGATGTAGCAATACAAAGTATAGCTGTTATGAAGCACACGACATAACACAATCATTACCAAGAAATTACATTTTAACCCTTAAACCGCTATCTTATTTTTTTTTTTTGTCAGCTGTTTATTTTCTATTGTCCATTTTTATCATCAAAAACATGCTTTGACAGCACTTTAGAATAATTTACAACATGCTTTGACAGCACTTCAGAATCATTTCCATTGGAAATGATTCTGAAGTGCTGTCAAACCATGTTTGATTGAGAAATAAGGCAAGATATAAAAGCAACAGCAGACGACAATTGTTGTGAGCTGCGGTCTAAGGGTTAAGTTAAATATGGGTCATGATTCTACTGCCCACTCCATATTATGTATGTAAATATATTATCAAGAACCTGTAGCTGGTTTCACCAAAATTGTAAAGTACACTTATCTTGCTATAAAGTACACTTTGAAGGAGAAATTTTAAATTTAAGGATAAATTTACTAATTTTTATTGTACTGAATGTATTACATTATCACAGCCATTTTGGCTGTGATAATGTAATACATTCAGTATCATAATTCTGCATACTTTTAATAATCAAATATGCAGTCGTTAGTTCTATATGAAATTATGCATTTAAGGAAAAGTAAATGATTACTCCCTCAAAGTATACTTAGCTAGATAAGTATACTTAGCAATATTGGTGAAATCGGCCACAGAAGAGGCAAGAACAATAAGTTGGCAAAAATCTGACAAAACGAGGCTTATTTCTTACTGTGATTGGTGAGGGAGTCTGATCAATCTACACTGTATATTATTCAGTCAGGGAAACATCCATAATGCTTCTAACCTCTGATTAGAGTGAAGAAATGTGCTACCCAATCAGGAGCTGCACTGGTCATGAATGCCATAAGCCCCATTTCCTTATTCACACATTTCCCTTCTGATAAGAGTAGATAGAGAGATCCGGCACTCCGGCACACGATAGTTATCAACACTGTTCACTGCCGGCACACGATAGTTATCAACACTGTTCACTGCCGGCACACGATAGTTATCAACACTGTTCACTGCCGGCACACGATAGTTATCAACACTGTTCACTGCCGGCACACGATAGTTATCAACACTGTTCACTGCCGGCATAAACAATGTTTTTATGAAAAAAACTGCGACTACACTGATCGCAAATGCAATAAATAAACCCAATCTTGCCAGATCATGACACAAACAGGAATTAACCCTTAGACCGCTACACAAAACAATTGTCGTCTGCTGTTGCTTTTATATCTTGCCTTATTTCGCAATAAAAAACATGATTTGACAGCACATTGGAAATGATTCTAAAGTGCTGTCAAAGCATGTTTTTGATGATAAAAATTGAAAATAAACAGCAGACTACAAGAAATTAAGATAGCGGCGTAAGGGTTAAACTAATATTAGTAATTATCACAACTGATTAGCATAATTATGTGAGGAGTAGCATAGTTGTTATAAAAGTTAAAACTAGCATAAAATAGCAACAAAGTATGATGCGAAGCAAGACCGTGTCCGAAATGTGACCACACCTCTTAGCAACAACAAACAAAATCCAGTGTCCAGGTAGCAGCAAAATTTGTAATTCTAAACCAGCTTTCACACATAGTCACACCCACCTTATTTCGTTATTTTTATCCAAATCCATGTCTTAGGAATGAAAACATTTTAGTGAAATTTAGCCCGTTTTATGGGTATCAAAATTTCCCAACATATTTTCTACTTTCGTTATTCCTGATTTAAAATATATGTTGTGACCACTCACTTGAACAGTCTCCCTGACACGATTAAGATGAGCTGTCACAACACATACCTTCACTGACAAATAAGACACACGTGTGCTGTGACTGGAGAAATGGGTTTTATGGGTTTTGAGAATAATGTAGATCCAGATCAGTCTGTTCATTTGCAGTCTGATCAGCATCTGCATTGTTCGCAATTTAATTAATGAAATACCCATCAAGGAATATCAATTGGTATCAGGGTATGTGCTATTTGATCAGAGCTACGTACCCCATAAGCACTATTCCTCCAGTCACAGCTACATATTAACATTTTTCTTTCAGCAAAATGGTGCATCCTTGGAATAAATTGGTTAACCCTTTCAACACCACAGGCCTGTATAGTGGTATTGGCAAAAAGTGTAGATCCAGATGAGCCGGCTCATGACGAGCCGTCTCATCAGGATCTGCACATTTTGCAAGTAATTTTCATATTTTTGAGAACAAAACACAGGCCTGTATAGTGGTATTGGTAAAAAGTGTAGATCCAGATGACCCGGCTCGTGACGAGCCGTCTCATCAGGATCTGCACATTTTTGCAAGTAATTTTCATATTTCTGAAAACAAAAACACCCCCCTTTTCATAAACGAACTACTCAGAAAATCATTTTGTGACAATTGGATCGGCTGCAAAATTAACATATCAAAATCCATCTCCGTTACTTAGGGGTGAAGGGTTAAAGTGTGCGATCTGTGTTCGTACTGGTCTCGAACAACAAAGTCAGCAACAACTGCTGAACTGGATGAAAACAACCGAGACTTACGAGCCGTTCCGCCAGTGGTGCCGTTTACATTGGAGAAATTGGCGAAATTGTTCTCCGAGAAGCCACCTGGTGGAAAATATCACGTGACGATTATGTTCGTGACTAATGACAGTCACAGGGATTCCGCTGGCGATCGCCACTTTCGCAATTGGCGATAAAATAAACAGTTGTCATTTTTTTCTCTTTTTTTTTTTTTTTTTTTGAAGTGGCGATTTTTTCCAGCGGAATCCCTGCAGTCATAAATATGGCGTTTTATTGACTCCGATAAATGCTTCATGTGACAGTTCTCGTCTTGATAAGCAACTGATTGGTTTGGAATACACATTTAGGCAAATTGAAAAGTTCAATGTCTAATTTTGTTTCTTTCTCAAAGAAAATTTCCTAGGAGAAATGTGAAATACAATGAATAATATTCTGAAGATAGAATATTTTGGTGATGCAAAATTTAAAATAATTTCTTTGTTTCTGACGTGAAGTATTTGTTGTGACCACCATTTCAACCGACTCGTTGAAATGAGTGGTCACAACAAATACTTTTGTTAACAAATACGAAAATTCGAGAAAAAAAATATTCGAAAATGTTCATATGCCTAAAAGTGTATTCTACATACAGTGGGGGTAAAAGGGGATCGATTGTTGGGAGGAAGTAGTTGTGGAAATTAAAATTGTTTTCACATTTTGTGCAAGGGTGCAAAAGTATATTTTTCCTGTTGGAAAATGCAGTTTTGCTAGGGGAGCTAGGAAAAATGAATCCATGCTAACAGATTTCATCAACAATCCCTCATTCATGTAACTAGGATACTATGTACGTGGTAAATGCTTGTTTTATACAGATACATTACACATATGTCCATAATAGATATATTGAAGCCTAAAGCAAAAGCATAATACACACTGGTGCTATATACTCCATGCCGACGTAAAATGCCACTCAGCTCCACTTAGAGCTATCACATAAACACATTTTTTGTCTTTGTAACCGGCGCCGGTTACAAAGACAAACAATGTGTTCATGCAGTATCTTTTGCATGTGAATGGGAATTCATCAGAAATCTACTTTGACGTGAAATATTTTATGCCGGCGCAGAGTGCAGCACCAGTGATACAAGTCAGTGCTGGGACCGGTACAACTTCGCCATTTGCAAACAACCTAGGTAACAAAACCCATATTAACCCTTAGAATGCGGGAACCGAAAATAGTCGTCTGCTGATAATTCATATTTTGTCTGTTCTCTCAGTAAAAACATGGTTTGGCAGCATTTTAGAATCATTTCCATTGGAAATGATTCTAAAGTGCTGTCAAACCATGTTTTTGATGAGAAAAATGGAAAATAAAAAATAAACAGAAGACGACAAATTTTACTTCAGCATTGTAAGGGTTAATCTGTACTACACACAGGTTGATTGCAAATAGGAAAATTATAACATGGGTATTTATTTGGGACTGGGAATGCTGGCAAACATACTTAACTACCAGAAACATGAATATTGGCAAAAACTATTATCGACAGATTCGCCAGACAAGTTTTGCTAGTTTTTAAATCAATTATATTTTGCTAATTGTCATCAAAAACATGTTTTGACAAAGAAAATGAATCTCTCACGTATATGAATGATTACAAGTATGACAAAACTGCACTTAAAATTTTATTGAAAGGTAAAAGTTACTATCTGAATGGCCAATATTTCTCAATTTAAAATGTTTTGGAAGCATATGAGAATCATCTCTATTCAAGATGATTCTAATGTGCTTCCAAAACATTTCTATTGAGAAATACAACAATTATACATAAACAGCAGATGAAACTTCTTTTCCCGATGGCGATGACTGTCATGTGCTGCCAACTTCTTTTTGTTTTAGAAAAACAGCAAACTATTTTCCCGCCAAAACTTACCCATGCCGGTTCCCGGTTGCGCGGGAGCGGGTGCCCCCCATGCAGGTGCCCCAAATGCATTCTGGGACTGCATAGAGTTGATCTGCATCGCATTCTGCGCATTCTGTGCATTCTGTGCATTCTGCACATTCTGCACATTCTCAATAAACGGATTGCTATTGAAGTTCACAAGGTCGTCGCTAGGCTTCATCGGCGATGCGGTATTATTGGTTGCGGGCTCGCTGACTACGAACGGGTTGTTGGTTGCCGCGGGAGGGTTCAAGCTGGGCGTCTCTTGAACCTTTTGCTCCTAGTATACACCGGAGATTTGCATAAAACACATATTTGGCCATGTGATGAATGGTGAACAGTACAGGCACTGATAAAATGACTGTGATTACTTAAGGCAACCATTGTCAGGTACACTTAATCCTGTGAACCCGAAAGCCCGCTATAGTTGTTTATGCAAACAGTGCAGTTCCAGATGAGCCGGCTTGTAACGAGCCACCTCATCAGAATCTGCACTTCTTGAAAGTAATTTTCATATTTTTGAGAACAAAAAATACCCCTTTAACAAATGGACTAGTCTGAAAACCATTTTGTGACGATTGGATTGGTTGCAAAATTTACATCAAAATCCATTCCAGTTATATAGGGGCGAAAGGGTTAAACCACAGCATTGCAAAGTACACTTAAGTTTCACCCCTAAGTAACTGGAATGGATTTTGAAATGTTAATTTTGCAACCAATCCAATCGTCACAAAATGACCTTTAATAACATTATAATTTTGGTCCATCGGAAACCCATCGTGTTCAAGTAAAATTGTGTTTTACCCTTACTAAATAAATGTATAGAACAATAGTAAAACTTAACATCGGGGAGCCATGACTTCATAATGTTATATCCAAATTTGTATTAAAATGAACTGTGTTATAGGGTTGAAGTGTACTAAAATATATTTATGGAAACCCTGTGTACTATTACTTATTTAAAAGATGAAACTGAAATAGAAAATGCATTTCGCATACAAGAATCTAACCTGAAACAAAATATTTTAAGGAATATTGAACTCTTACAGGTTTGTTAAATGGTCATACAATAGGTTAATTGTTTATTAACTCTTTGCATGCTGGGAAACTTGTGGGCTATAAATAGTTCAAAACTAGCGGACAAGAAATTCATCATATTTTCTTGTATTTCTCCCCGTAAATATCATGAATATGTCTTGGAATTTCATTAGCATTGAGTCCTGAGGACTCAATTCTAATGAAATTTTAAGACATATACTCCTAATTCGTTTGGCGGATATTTTCGCCACTAGCATGCAAAGAGTTAAAAAACCTGTCAACAGCTCCATAATTTAGGTTGCCTACAAGAGGGCAAAGATTGATCGTCTGAAAGATCGGGGTCTTAGGTCCGTTGAAAAGCAATTTGTATAGACGGGAATGCACCTGTATGGGGGAGCAATGTGCATTCAGGGCTAAAATTACAACAAGGCGATCACCAGGGAGTATCTCATCCACTAAATGAAAGTGAAAGTGAATGGGTTTTAATGTCCCAACAGCAGCTAAGGTTATATAGAGACGGGACAGCAGTATAAAGTCTCATCCGACAGACCAGTGCTATGGAAATACGATGATAGTATGTCTCACGCCTAGAGTGAGGATTGAACTCACAGCCTCCAGTATTGAAGCCCAATACCATATCCACTAGGCCACAGCCCATCCCTACACCCACTAAACAAGGCGATCGCAACAATGGTCAATGTCACCAAAGGTCAAGGTCACAATATGAGGAAGTCCAAAATTACTGATACAAAGGTCACGGTCACCAAGGTCAAAGCCACACACTGTACAATGTTTCACGTCAAAATAAGCACCAAATTCCCGACAAATTCCCATTCGGCTACATGCAGAAGATACTGTATAAACACATTTTCATCTAGTAACCGGCGCAAGAAATTTGCGCCGGTTACTAGATGAAAAATGTGTTTTTGAGCCAGTTACTAGATGAAAAATGTGTTTATGCGATAGCTCTAAGTAGAGCTGAGTGGCATCTCATCAGGAAACCGGTGCATTTTTTTACGTGAAACATTCTACGTCCACTCCAACACCAGTGATCTGAGCTTTACTACATCAAAATACGCCGCAATTTAATGAGCAAAATCCATGTAGTAAATTGCCCATTGCGTATGGTATACAATTAAATATACCCTGTATAAGCTATGACCACAGGTTGAAGTAACGGACCGAGGTCTATATTAAAATACATTAAATATGCCTAAAAGTATCCATAAATGAAAAAAAAATACGGTAAAAAAAAATGTGTTACCGGCACTCCCTCTATAACACTGATATATAAGTGTTATAGAAGAGTAACAAAAAAATAATTATTTCAGCTTATTTTGTTTTTCATTTATGGATGCTTTTATGCATATTTAATGTATTTATAGACCTCGGTCCGTTACTTCAACCTGTGGCTATGACCACATAAATCTGCTAACAGAACGGCATGCAGGGAAACAACATAATGATTTGTGAAACAGTACATCACTACGCTCAGAGCTCCAGTTAAGGTGCGTAATTTGGAGGTAAACTTTTTATTTTTCCATCAAAAATGGCAAGTTGGGAGTGCTTTAGAATCGTCTCAATGAGACGATTCTAAAGCACTCCCAACTTGCCATTTTTGATGGAGAAATAACAAAATTTCACCCCAAGTTGGTCAAATTACGCAGCTTACCTGGAGCTCTGTACACAGATGATGTGCATTTTTGAAACATTTTTAACCCTTACACCGCTATCTTAATTTTTTGACGTCGGCTGTTCATTTTCTATTTTCCATGTTCCATGCTTTGACAGCACTTTAGAATAATTTACAACATGCTTTGACAGCACTTCAGAATCATTTCCATTGGAAATGATTCTGAAGTGCTGTCAAAACATGTTGTTATTGAGAAATAAGGCACGATATAAAAGCAACAGCAGACGACAATTGTTGTGTGTAGCGGTCTAAGGGTTAATGTGGAAACCAATTGATGGGTCATGGTGTCTTTTGATGGACCTCGAATTTGGAGACAATTTTCAGAATGATTTCCTTCCGAATCAGTTTGGAACCTGCACACAATCCTCGTCTATCATCCCAATACACCAGGGCTCCAGATAAGGAATTAGTAATTGAGTATCGTCACTCCATCATTTCTTAAGCAATTGGGTATTTCAAAATTTTAATTGGGTAAAATAAAATCACACTACTGTTTACACATCAACAGACAGCAATTATTGAATAATTTGCTTCGAAATGAAAACAAGTCTTGGCATTTCATTAGAATTGTCTCCTTGGAGACAATTCTAATGAAATACCAAGATTTGTTTTCTTAGAAAATAAGAAAAATATGCTATATTTGTGGTCTGTTTATTGTTTTCTGCAGCATGATAAAGGTACCATAAAATTTGTATTGCTTTTTGATACTTGCTACTTCTGATTTCAATTGGGATTTTGGCAATTTTAATTGGGTATTTAAGCAAATACGCAGCTTATCTGGAGCATAATCTACTACAAAATACAAACGATGTAAATATAAGATTTATTGTTAACCTTGATAATAAGTTGTCTCCAGTCCTTTAAATGACACCATCGTCCCATTTTATTTTGTCTGTATGTAAACTAAATGTTTGTTCAGTTCTATTTAAAAACTTTTTTGAAGCATCTGTCTGAAAACATACAGACAAATGGCTTGACACAAACACTATCAGGGTATGGGATTCTGAACCAAGTGACGTAATGTTTGACTTCATTTTCATAGAAACAATTTAAAGAACTTCCTAAGGCCATAAAAAATTAATTATCCGAAAGCTTTCATAAGCACAGTTGTGAAGGTAAAATGGTGAAGGTCATATTATGGGCAGCATGGATGCGTGGCATTTGTCCACAGGTTTGATGTATCAAAATATTAAAGTAATCCATCAAGGGACATAGAAGTTATGACAGAATTGACAACTCCGGTGAACTTCTTACAAGGTGCATGATCCCGTGGTTACCACAACAACAACAATGTCAGAAAGTTTTGAAAGCGCGCCCACTCCAAAGTAAATATTATTTGATATTTTCCTTAATATGCAATGGATTTTGATGAAATATGGCGCAGCAAACGCGTCTTCTGACATGACATGCATTTGGTCATGCATACTTATGTTGTTTTTTCGAAGAATCAATTTCCGTGTCAGTATTGACAACAAACACGGAAATTGATTCTTCGCAAAAATGACAGAAGTTTGGGCCGAGACCACCAAACGCAGCTTTACAAGATGCGTTTGATGCGCCATATTTCATTAAAATCCATTACATAATAATGACAATATAACAGAATACGTACTTTGAATCGGAGGCACTTCTGGATAATTCAATAATTATTGTTGTTGTTGTTGTAACCACGTGATCATGCACCTTGTTCTTAATGTGGAAAAAAGTGCAAAGTTGTCAAGGTCATAGTAAGGGCAGCATCAGGTAAGGTATACTGTGTTGAAATATTGAAGCAATCCTTCAAGGAATATAGAAGTTATAACAGAATATCGAAACTCTGGCAAACTTCCTGCATTCTTGCCGGACACATGGACACACAGAAACACGGAAACACAGTGCAAACACTATATGCCTCTGGCTCTACCGAGACCGGGGGCAAACATGTGTTTATGCAGTATCTTTCACATGTAGATGTATGGTAATTTGTCAGGAATCCGGCATCTATTTCGACATGTAACACTTAACCCTTTCAACCCTAAGGAACTGGAATGGACTGTGATATGCTAATGTTCCGACCAATACAATGGTCACAAAATGATTTTCAGATTCGTCCATTTATGAAAAGAGGGTGCTTTTTTTCGAAGAAATATTAAAATTACTTTCAAAAAGTGCAGATCCTGATGAGACGGCTCGTTACGAGCCGGCTCATCTGGATCTGCACTTTTTGCATAAACCGCTATAGCGGGACTTCGGGTTCAAAGGGTTAATGATGGTGAGGAGTGCAGCGCCAGTGATTTTTGAAGCTCATGATCCCACACCCAGTCTGAATATGCTATTATATGTACATGCACAAGCATTCATATTGTGAATAAATAACTTAACAGAAAACTAAATGTTCATGTAACAGAAACATAAGAAAGCACTATAGACAAATCTTATGAATAGTTTATCGAAGTTGGAAAATATGAGAACCTTTTCTTAGAACAACTTCCGAGGCATACTTGATGTCAGAATTGGTGGTGTTGGGTTAGTTTGACTTTACAATGCTTAGTTTCTCCTTGTTGTTTGTAGCCGTTGTTACAATGCTGATTTCAATTTGGTCATCTGATCTTCATTTTTTATTTTCCATTTCACTCGTCAAAATACATGGTTTGACGTGTTGTTACACTTTAGAATCATTTCAAATTAAAGAGCTGCCATATAACCTCACTTTGACATTATCAAGAATAACAGTAGATGTACATGATTAACCCTTACAATGCTGAATTAAAATTTGTCGTCTGCTGCTTATTTTTTACTCTCAATTTTTCTAATAAAAAAACATACTTTGACAGCACTTTAGAATCATTTCCAATGGAAATGATTCTAAAGTGCTGTCAAATCATGTTTTTATTGAGAAAGAAGACAAAATATAGCACAACATCAGACGACAATTTACGTTACCCGCATTTGAAGGGTTAAGTCATGTTGTCTGGATGAAAAAGCAAAGCTGAGCTACGAGTCAACAAATCAAACAGCTCAACTGTACGTAACGAGACAATTCAAAGGAGTGGTCACAACACATAGTTTTATGAAATACAAGAAAATATTTAGAATTTTCTACAGGTCAAACGGTGTACCTCGGGAATGTAAAGAGATAATCTCTACCAACAAAACTAGTGCTATACAGGAGTAAGAAACTGAATGACAATGAAACGAGTGTTGGTTATGAAGACAATGACCACATTAAGACATTACGACTCCGGCCGTATACCTGCATGGGCGGGGCATCATCTGACCCTAACAGATCAACCTGGGGGGCGGCTGGTTCAGACTGACCCTCCTAGTTTAAACAAGAACTTGTATTACAGTGATAGAATGCAGAGAAAAATAGAGATATTTTGTTATGGTGAAGCTTTTGAAATCATAGCATAAAACCGAGTCTTGTAATTTAATAACTGAGAGAAATTTTGTTATGGAGGTAGAGAAAAGCTTTTGAAGTGTTAGCATACAACTGAATCTTGTATACAGAAGGTATTTAGTGTTATAGTTACAAGAAAAATCTTTGACAGTTTGTCCGCATGTAATGAATGTGTGCGATAAACAGCTGCAAAGCTAGATTTGTTAGTAAATAAGGGTTTACGGTGTACACCCCACATGGGCCCTAATACCAAATTGTCGATTGCTGAAAATAATTGTTGTTTTTTACATCTGTTCAACAGCAGGCTCATATGTGGCTGTGACTGGAGAAATTGGGGCTATGGAATTTGTGACCAGTGTAGCTCCTGATCACATAGCACACTCCTGTGGCCTGATATTGATCTATACAGATTGTTACAAACATGACGGGTGTTTCATTGATGGAATGGCGATCAGTGCAGATCCTGATCAGACTGTGCCCATAAGCCCAATTTCTCCAGTCACAGCCACAGCTAAATATTATTTTTTTAACCCAATGTTAAGTTTTGTGATGGACAGAAAGGCAGACCAGTAGCCGATTTCATCAAAATTGCAAAGTATACTTATCTAGCAAAGTATACTTTGAGGGAGTAATCATTTATTTTTCCCAAAATGCATTATTTCATATAGAACGAACCGTTGCATATATTTGAGGATTAAAAGTATGCAGAATTATTATACTGAATTTATTACATTATTACAGCCAAATTGGCTGTGATAATGTAATAAATTCAGTATAATAAAAAATAATAAATTTATCCCAAAATTGAAAATTTGTCCCTCTAAGTATACTTTGCTAGAAAAGTATACTTTGCAATGTTGGTGTAATGGGCTACAGCTGACTCCTATATATAGGTCGGACGTGGGTCATATGCAAAACAAAGCACCGTCCCTAGACACATGTTGTGGCCAATTATTAATTATTATAAAAATCGGTGAAGCGGTTCATAATTTATTGAAAAATGAAAGGTGTTACTTATGCACGTATACATATATACGAAGACAAGCACGTACATAGACTAACGCTATATCCCCTCTTGCCTATCGGCCATGGGATAATAAAATACTTTCTAATGCACTCTATAAATATCACACAATCTGATGGCTGATGTCATACATTACAGGTATATCATTGTTGATGAACGGTCGAAAATTATTTCAATATGTATTCCTATGCCAGTAGTAAAGGAGTGCATTAGAAATAGGTTAACCGCATTGTAATTTTGGAATTTGTGGCGTGTATCAGAAAATGATAGGTCGGTAAACATGTTTAGCGCGTCGCCATTAAACAGATTTTCCGACCTATCATTTTCTGATATACACCGCAAATTTGAAAATTACAATACAGTTAACCCTATAGTTTAATCCCACTTCTTGCTGCAAGGGGTATATATAACAAGGAACTTGATAAAATAATCTGGTGAACATGAACGTTCGTGGTAACATTTCCAATGCTGATAACTGCAGTGAGTGAGTGAAAGCGTTAAAGAGTTGGTTGGAGAACAGGGATTGGGTAGTGGAACATTCCCCAGGATTAGTTAGTGCCGCCAGAAGAATTATCGCATAGTTATACCTTTACTGGAGGAACATCAGCCCCAAACAAATGTATCGCCGGTTGCAAATCACCCGGACTTCCCTTTCAAGACAAGAATGGCATTATTAGTACATGGGGCGATTGTAGCGAGTTACTTCCCCTTGATCTATTTAGAGATATAATGTAGCCGATTTCACCAACATTGCAAAGTATACTTATCTAGCAAAGTATACTTTGAGGGAGAATCATTTATTTTTCCTGAAATGCCTTATTTCATATAGAACTAACGACTGCATATATTTGAGGATTAAAAGTATGCAGAATTATTATACTGAATTTATTACATTATCACAGCCAAAATGGCTGTGATAATGTAATAAATTCAGTATAATAAAAAATTAATAAATTTATCCTTAAATTGAAAATTTCTCCCTCAAAGTATACTTTGCTAGAAAAGTATACTTTGCAATTTTGATGAAATAGGGCTACTGGTCCATTATTTACTTTACCATTATATGCTGCATATATTTTTTGCCAATTATAGCCATGAAAAAAAACATCAGTATAGACTCATATCAGCCGCGCTCTTAAATTTAATTAGTTTCAAAATATAAAGGAACCATTATATTTTCTTTAAAATTTGTCTAATACCAACGTAAAAAAAATCTACATATTTTTGAAAATACAACTGAATAAAATAGTCATTTGTTTTCGGGGCAGTTAGGGAAGATAATATGTAAATACATTTGATTGGCCTTCGTCACATTTCTATAAATTAATATAATTCAAAGGTAAGTAACTCATTTACTATGTCCCGCTAGGAATGGTCTACAGCAACACACAAACATACTGCAATTTAGATGAAACAATCACAAAGTATCACAGAAACAACAATTTGTTTCACAACATTGTCAGAGCTCCAGCTAAGGTACGTAATTTGGAGGTAAATTTCTTATTTCCCCATCAAAAATGGCAAGTTGGGAGTGTTTTAGAATCGTCTCAATGAGACGATTCTAAAACACTCCCAACTTGCCATTTTTGATGAAGAAATAACAAATTTTCACCCCAAGTTGGTCAAATTACGCACCTTAACTGGAGCTCTGATTGTGCCATATTGAATATCTATTGAATATTTCTGCTAGACATGTGCAGGGCTCCAGATAAGGAATTAGTAATTGCTATTGTCACTCCATCATTTCTGAAGAAATTGCTATTTCAAAATTTATTTGTGTAAAATAAAATCACACTACTGTTTACACATCAACAGACAGCAATTATTGAATAGTTAGCTTCGAAATGAAAACATGTCTTGGCATTTCATTAGAATGGTCTCCTTGGAGACAATTCTAGGAGACAATTCTAATGAAATACAAAGATGTGTTTTCATGGAAAATAAGACAAATATGCTATATTTGTGGTCTGTTTTCTGCAGCATGATAAAGGTGCCACACTTTTTTTTATTGTTTTTTGATACTCGCTACTTTTGATTTCAATTGGGTTTTTGGCAATTTTAATTGGGTATTTAAGCAAATACGCAGCTTACCTGGAGCTCTGCATTTGGCATTGCACATTGTTGTGAAACATGACAGTGAATGGAGAAATTGGGCTTATGGGATTTGTGTCCAGTAAAGCTCCTGATGAACACATTCCTGCAGCCTAATAAAGACATACATGTATATTGCTCGTCATAAGCACGACAGGTGTGTCATTGGTGGAATGGCGAACAGTGCAGATCCTGATCAGACTGTGCGGATGCACAGGCTGATCTGGATCTACACTGGTCGCAAAACCCATAAGCCCCATTTTTTCAGCCACAGCCACAAATGCCTTGAAAAACAGCACATCAAGTTAAGCTTAAGCAAACATGACTAGCTGGCTAACAAGTGCCTGTGCGGCAATTCTGATGGCCACCCATAATTACTTTAAATAGAGGATCTTACAGAGATATGGGTAAACATGATATTTAATCGCACTTGTTAATGCTTGTTTATTGCATAAATACAACATCATACATTGACTCTGGACTGATCACATAACATGTTTTTTGTAATGGTCTCATTGGAATATGTATTGCACATGTGTGTCAGTTAAAGGTACATGCCCACTCAGTAGGTTATACTATAGGGAGACAGATAGTTTTGTATATTCTGTAGATATGACATTTTCTGGCAAAATAAACATTCATTCACCATTACCCCACATATTGATTGGCATTATTATACGTTTTATATCAGACGTAAATTTCCACACCGATATCAGGGGCGATAACCGTGTTTCCTTAAAATGTTAACGGACATTACTATTTATTCTCTGTATTTATTTTTTGATGTGCAATGATCACACTTTATAATCTGTCGAAAATATTATTTTTTCAGGTCACGCATTTAATTAGAATAAATAATTAGAAAATATCATGCCTCATTTGCATATGAAAATAGCACTGGTGGAATAGTGACACAATTATACACTTATTTAATTCCTATAAAGAACATTTTGTGCCTACTGAGTGGGCATTAATACACTGTGTTATTGCAGGGTGAAAGCCCATTTTTGCAATAAAACAGTGTAATTAACAATGATTGGAATAAAATATAATGACCGATGTTCTTAATAAAATACAAATTAAACGTGCTCACGTTTTGTGATATCGGCAAGAGTTTTCTAGTACATGTACAATTAATTGAACTTCAGTGTATACTCTATTAATCAATCTTCATATTTTGCCACAGCCCGGGTCAAATATACACAATTGGGGTAGCACAAAAAGAACAATGCACCTATAGCCGATTTCATCAAAAGTGCAAAGTATACTTATCTAGCAAAGTATACTTTGAGGGAGTAATCATTTATTTTTCCAAAACTGCATTATTTCATATAGAACTAACCACTGCACATATTTGATGATTAAAAGTATGCAGAATTATTATACTGAATTTATTACATTATCACAGCCAAAATGGCTGTGATAATGTAATAAATTCAGTATAATAAAAAATAATAAATTTATCCTTAAATTGAACATGTCTCCCTCAATGTATACTTTGCGAGATAAGTATACTTTGCAATGTTGGTGAAATAGGCTACAGAAAGAACAATGCACCCGAAATAGTTACATACAATTGAGACACAACTTTTAGTAACACATACAGGGGTGTAATATTGTAGGGTACGTTAGTATTTTATACATGTAAATGCAACAAGATTTGCCACTAATCGCTTGGTGCAAACGGAAGCCACTACAATGGTGGACATTGATGGACAAACTGGCCAGTTCGAGACGATGGCACATGAATTTGCAATTTCTGTCAAATATTTGGACACTATTTATTCTGCAAAAAAACATATAAATATATTATTTCACACAATATTTAAGGTTAGTATGGTGTACTGGTTTATCGCAATAACAATATATTTGGATACAATTTGTTTTGTGTGATGCCTATGTCCAAATATTTAGTGTTATTACGGTATTATAAGAAATTCAGTCATTTTCGTCAGCAAATTGGAGAAAATCTTCATAGCAAATGTGATTGACTGGTGTAATGGAGCTTATGGCCTTTGCGACCCAGCTCAGTATGCATTATTCATCAACTTTTTAAATCATACATCAACAGGGCTCCAGATAAGGAATTAGTAATCAAGTATTTTCACTGCATCATATCTGAAGCAATTGGGTATTTCAATATTTTAATTGGGTAAAATAAAATCACACAACTGTTTACACATCAACAGACAGCAATTATTGAATAGTTTGCTTCGAAATGAAAACATGTCTTGGCATTTCATTAGAATTGTCTCCTTGGAGACAATTCTAATGAAATATCAAGATGTGTTTTCGTGGTCTGTTTATCGTTTTCTGTAGCATGATAAAAATACCATAAATTTGTCATTGATTTTTGATACTCGCTACTTCTGAATTCAGTACATGTAGTTTGTCCAATAAATTTGCTTGGCCATTATTAAATCTAATCATCCATGAATTATTCTTACATTCCAAGTTCGTACACCACATCCATATTCAATCTGGGTAAATTCACTAAAATGTTAGTGCAAACCTATGAAAGTCTGTAAATTTCACATTAACAAAGTTTTCTTTCCAGACGATTCCAAATTTGCACTTACGAACATTTTAGTCGTACGAAGTTTAGTGAAACGGCCCCCTGATAATTGGCCAGAATGTCCCATGGCAAGAAAAAACACTAAGCTGCGGAAACATGAACTAGACTGTGCAAAAGCTGAACACCGACTGGAAGAAATACATGCTAGGATTATTTCAAACATGGGCGCCTCTGGTTATAAAACCTTCGGAGTGTCTACTCATAATTTCTACTCAAAGGCAGAAATTTGATTTACCGACAGACGGACCGGTTTAATTTGTGTCTGTGACTGGAGAAATGGGGCTTCGGGATTTACGACCAATGTATCTCCTGATCACATAGCACACTACTGCAGCCTGATAATGATCTGTATTGCTTGTTACAAGCATGACGGGTGTTTCATTAATGGAATGGCGAACAGTGGAGATCCTGATCAGACTGTGCGGATGCACAGGCTGATCTGGATCTGCACTGGTCGCAATTCGCAGTCTGATAAAGATTAGCACTGTTTGCCATTCCATAAATTCCTGTCATGCTTCTAACAGTAACTCGCAATATAAATCGCTATCAAACTACACGAGTGTGCTATTTGATCAGGAGCGACACTGGGCACACATCCGATAAGTACCATTTCTCCAGTCTCGGCCACATATTATAGAGGTTTGGAGAGGTTAATCTGTATAGACGTACCTTCAGCTGCTGAAGTCGGCTGTTTTCCTCGTCCAGGATCTTCTTCTTCTCTTCGTCGGAGATTTGGATGGTACTGTTGCTGGCCAGGCTGTTGATAGCCGTACTAAATGTGCTCGACGGCCTGAAGTATTTATTTATTTGTTGTAATTATTTTTTATTATTGTCGCGCCCGCTTGCGGAAAGCGCGATATAGTCGGCACTTTGGCGTACGTACGTACGTGTGTTCGGTTAAAGTTTGTGGTTAAGTAGTTTGGTTAAGTTTTTTGGTTAAAGTTTTTGGTTAAGTTTTTTGGTTAAAGTTTTTTGGTAAAGTTTTTTGGTTAAGTTTTTTGGTTAAAGTTTTTTTGGTTTTAAAGTTTTTTGGTTAAAGTTTTTTGGTGTTAAAGTTTTTGTTGGTTAGTTTTTTGGTTAAAGTTTTTGGTTACAGTTTTTCGTTATACTATATCTTTGCAACTGCTTTGCCCATTACCTTGAAACTTCACATGGGTGTTTATCATCATCTATATTTTCATTCTACCCTGTGCGGCCCCTGTGCCAAATGTCAAGGTTAAATTACCATTACGCAAACATTGTATTAGCGAGCCAACCTCACCAAATCCCCGGTTACCTATGTAAACAGCGGGTTTGATGAGGTTGCCGCGCAATAGGTAATGCGGTCAAATAGGTCACGATGCAGTGACTATTTTCAATCAATAACTTATGTTGTAAGCGATTGTAATGTGTATTTTCAATATTTATATTATTAAAATGTATCATATCGGTACCCCTTTAAGTAATATTTGTATATTTTAAATGTAATGATGTTGTCATGAAGCGCATGAATATAAGTATTAATTAATCCAGTTTATATTGAGGCAAATCACACAGCCTAAAAATAAAAACATAGTGCTGGAGTATAAACCATAGTATTGTATATTATTCATAAGTATATCACTATTAAACATTAATTACAATATGTATGCATATTATTAAAACAGTAGATGCTACCGCTGTTTCGCTGTATGTGATATTTATAACAAAATATTTTTTTTATTCGTCCGCGTACGGATTTCTGTCACACAAAGCGCCATTTTCAGTTCATATTTTGACCTGTGCATATGAACCGGACTAAGTTTAAACAACGCTCGATTCCGTCCAATTCAGATTTCTCTGCAGAATGTTCAGACTAACTACATATTAAGTAATGTTGCTAAATAAGTGTTAACGGCTGGAACATGGTTATCACTAAAAGGAAGAAACCAGTCGTATTATTGAAAAATAAGATTTACCCGAGACCTCATGGAGGCCGCCATTAATCCAGTGTAAACAATAGACCGTGTGATCCCATTTCCTGAGTAGCCCCCGCTTAGTGAAACGATGTGCTAATCATGATATTATGTTCCCCATAATTGGAAACGGTTTGAATTTCTCGGTAAAAACTACGAAAGTCATAAAAAAATAACGATGTATATTTAACATTGGATACGCTTAAACGGTATTACTCTCTCATCGGATCGTCAGTTGTCGTCGATAGCGATTTAACGTACTGATCTGGTCTTAATTTATTGTCAACTTTCAACGCCATTTACAGAATATATGGCTAATTTTGGAAATAAATAACGGCAAATTACGATGACGTCTGCTCTGAAATATCTGTCAACATGCGGACGTAATTTAAGGAAATCGATTATATTTTAAGGCTACATCTGTGACTAATTACGAATTTATGTATGGTCTTTGGCTACACCCGACACATTACACAGATCTAGATGTAAATACACGTCGCTTTGTGTGGGGAAAAAATCGATAATGCGTAGTTGTGTGTGACGAGGTGTTGATCTGATGACAGCTGTGACCCTTAGGCAATGTTTTGAAATTGACGTGTCGTTTTGATGTGTGCGGCAACACCTCACTGTCGGAGACAACATGACAATTAACGATATACTCTCGATTATACACAGATCTATTAGACGGCTGGTTATTTAAAATAAAGAGTAGTTCAGTACACCTTCGCTGATATTGTTTTTAGAAAATCAGTAATATTTTCCGGAAATGGTGTTGAAAAGTTGACAAAAATTCTATCACCGTATTTAGTTGTGCCGATATTGTTTTAAAAAATCAGTAATTTTTTTCCGTAAATGGTGTTGAAAATTGACAAAATATATAGCCGCATTTCTCCGATATTCGTTTAGAAAATCACCAATATTTTCTGTAAATGGTGTTGACACAAAATGCAGCGTTCACGCGGAATTCAAATAAAATACAAAATAATAATTTAATAAATAGACGCCGATGGCTACTGTGTTTGCGGCCAGTGAATTCTGGTCGTGGTAGCCACAGGCGCAGTTCGAACAGTGTTGTGAGCAGATGGAGGACAATAATTATTTCAAATTCATAAAAAAATGTTTGCTGTCCGAAAATTAATTAATTGTTATATGGTATAGACAGTATAGACAGTACCTCAAACTTAAAAAAACAGTAACAAACTGTCTGTGTATATATTACTTAAACTTAAAAAATCAGTAACAAACTGTCTGTGTATATATTACTTAAAGACAGACACTTTAATTGTTGGTAAGTTTCTATCAATTTATAGGTATTTTTATTAAAATCATAAAATTGTGAAAATATTAAAAAATATTAAAATCACAAAAATAATATATATGGAGAAAAAAAATTACACCACGTCGAGGTTTGAACCACCGACCCTTCCGGGAATCGGTAATTAATAAATCATTGAAGTCGGCGACCTTAACCTCACGACTGTTGCGCCATTTACGACAATCACAGTTATACAGAAGTGCTATCAGTATTACGCCACCATTTGAACGTAATAATTATTAAATTATTTGCAACTCCATCTACAACAATACCGTTACAGAGATACGCTATTGAAACAACATGTATTAGTACCCATAACATAACAAAGTAATGTATCATTATATATCACAGGAGATAGCTTAAAACTATATATACCAATCATAAACAGAACAATCCGCTTGGCTCGTATGAAAATAGTTTGCATGATATTGATTATCTCCCTTGCCGAAAGTAGTTCAGTGATTTATTAATTCCAAATAAGACGTGTTTGCGTAATGACTTTGAAGTTTTTGGTTAAGTTTTTTGGTTAAAGTTTTTGGTTAAGTTTTTTGGTTAAAGTTTTTGGTTGAGTTTTTTGGTTAAAGTTTTTCGTTATACTATATCTCTGCAACTGCTTTGCCCATTACCTTGAAACTTCACATGGGTGTTTATCATCATCTATATTTTCATTCTACCCCCCTCCCGTGCGGCCCCTGTGCCCAATGTCAAGGTCAAATTACTTTGAAGTTTTTGGTTAAAGTTTTTTTCGTGTCCGCTTGCAGAAAGCGCTATATAGTCGGCACTTTGGCGTGCGTACGTACGTACGTGTGTCCGGTTAAGTTTTTGGTTAAGTTTTTTGGTTAAAGTTTTTCGTTATACTATATCTTTTTTTTTAGTGTCCATGCCTCGTCACAAGGCGCGACATGCAGGCCGCGGCCATCTAGTTTTATTTATTTTTTATAATTATTTATTTATTATTTTTATTTATTTATTATTTAATATTTTTTATCTATTTATTTATATAATTATTTATTTATTATTTTTATTTATTTATTATAAATATTTATTTATTATAAATATTTATTTATTATTTTATTTATTTATTTATTTATTTATTAATTATTTATTTATAAATAGGTTTCCCAAAAACAAAGTGTATCCGAATACATAATTATTTTGCTGACCGAGTACAGCAATGTTATCCCTAAATGTTGGGTCACCTTATGTTTTGGGAAACCACATACATTTCTCTTAGCCGTTTACACTGCGGAATACACCTTTACGGGTAGAAATTTATTTAAAATGTTTTATTTTTGTTATTTCTCAATGAAAGTATATGTTGCGACCACTCATTTGAACCATCTTGATGAGATGGTTCAAATGATGGTCACAACATAAACTTCTAAGCACATTTAAAGAAAATATTTATGATTTTCCACAATCTAAATGGCATATCCTCAGCATGAAATGGGTTAATACAATGTGTCCGAATATTTAGGGTTATTACGGTAAGCGACTTACTTGTTACTTATGGTAGTTCCCTTCTTGCCATCGAGGGACAGCATGTGCTGCTCCAGGGCGTCTAGTAAACTGGCCGGCGCCTGTAAACAGACAACCACGCCACAATATTACACGTGGCTGAATTAGTTTCTCGTCAGGTCAAGGTTCCCTCCCGCAGGTGGCCGGGGTTAGTGAAAGTGAAATGGTGTAACGTCCCAGCAACAGCTCAGGTCATATGTGGCTGTAACTGGATAAATGGGGCTTATGGGTTTTGCGACCAGTGTAGATCCAGGTCAGCCGGTGCATTCGCAGTCTGATCAGGATCTGCACTGTTCGCCATTCCGTCAATGAACACCGTCATGCTTCTAACAATGAATATACAGTAAAATATTTATCCCGCAGTCCCGGAAAATTTCCGATATAAATCATTAAAAATTTTACATAAAATTTGAACTATGGCAAATTCGAACTCTCGAACCAAAGACGTGGTCCATTGGGCTGTCAAACAACGTTAATTACTCTTGATAACTTGTACAGGTAAGGCTGTTGTCCGGTGATTTGTTTGCCTAATGAGGTGCGAATTTCACGGTATAGCTTAATTACCGGTATAGCACAGTAAACACACTTAAAATGGGAACGTTGTTCACGACAACTTGAATGTCCGGGTTTCGATATGAAACAAAGTCGAGACAGTGTGTATATTCATGTTTGCAGTTTTATCTTTATTTACGCATGCATGCATGTACATATTGAAATAAAAAAATTAATTAATTATATTTGTTTATTTGATATTTCTTCCAGAAGGCCTTAGAAACATCAATAAATGGCGTCATTCGTAAATGAAATGAAATCATTGACTAGAAGTTATTTTCTTTCCCTCAAACTACGTCCGACTCAAACTTTTCCGTGTCCGTTGCCGGTTCGAGGGATCAAATTTTTACTGTAGATCATTATCAGGCTTCTGGAGCCCGTTTCATTAAACTTCTTACGACTAAAATGTTCGTAAGTGCAAATTTAAGATCGTCTGTAAATTTCAATTTATGGATTTACATTTATTGAGCAAAGGCTGCATATGCAGCCTATGCTCAATAAATGTGAATCCATTAATTATTTACAAGAAAACATTGTTAATGTGAAATGTACAGACTCATAATTTTGCACTTACGAACATTTTAGTCGTACGAAGTTTAGTGAAACGGCCCTCAGGAATGTGCTATTAGATCGGGAGCTACACTGGTCACAAATCCCATAAGCCCTATTTCTCCAGTAACAGCCACATATAGGGACGGGACCTCGGTTTAAAGTCTCATCCGACGACCAGTAGGATGGAAATACTATGGAAGTATCGTTTCATGCCTAGGTCGGGGATTGAACCAACAACCACTGTGTTGAAGTCCAATGCACTATCAATAGGTTATCAATCCATCCAGTTGTCCCTAGAAGTGAGACTTGTGGCATATTATAGCTAGTCTAGATCCTGTGGGCAGTTTTACTAAACTTCGTACGACTAAAATGTTTGTAAGTGCAAAAGTATGATAGTCTGTAAATTTCACATTAACGTTTTCTTGTAAACAATTACTGGATTTACATGTATTGAGCATAGGCTGCATATGCAGCCTATGCTCAATAAATGTAAATCCATCAATTGAAATTTCCAGACGATCATAAATTTGCACCTACGAACATTTTAGTCGTAAGAAGTTTAGTGAAACGGGCCCCAGATTAATTCTTCTGCAGCCAGATCAGGATCTATTCCACTTTTTAGAAGAAGACTGTACCATATTTATTCTAATAAAGGCCACAAGGGGTATGCAATTTGTGGGGAACAAAATGTGGAAAATAGGATCAAATTATGTTATTTTCACATACAAAGGCCATTTAAAAGAAATAACATAATTATAATGCAAATATGGTAGGGGGGCTACTATTAGAGAGGGGGCTACTATCAGAATAAATATGATAAGTGTTGCTCATACTGATTGCGAACAGTGCAGATCCTGATCAGACTGTAACGGCATAACTGGTACAAACACAATAAGCCCCTTGTCTACTGTCATACATGACGTTCATCTATATCTCTACAGGGCTCCAGTAGCCGATTTCATCAACATTGCAAAGTATACTTTAGTAGCAAAGTATACTTTGAGGGAGAAATTTTCAATTTTATGATAAATTTATTAATTTTTATTATACTGAATTTATTACATTATCACAGCCAATTAATAATTCTGCATACTTTTAATCATGAAATATATGCATTTGTTAGTTCTATATGAAATAATGCATTTCAGGAAAAATAAATGATTACTCCCTCAAAGTATACTTTGCTAGTAAAGTATACTTTGCAATGTTGATGAAATAGACTACAGATAAGGAATTAGTAATTGAATATTGTCACTCCATCATTTCTGAAGCAATTGGGTATTTCAACATTTTAATTGGGTCAAATATAATCACATCAACAGACAGCAATTATTGAATAGTTTGCTTCGAAATGAAAACATGTCTTTGCAATGTTGATGAAATAGACTACAGATAAGGAATTAGTAATTGAATATTGTCACTCCATCATTTCTGAAGCAATTGGGTATTTCAACATTTTAATTGGGTCAAATATAATCACATCAACAGACAGCAATTATTGAATAGTTTGCTTCGAAATGAAAACATGTCTTGGTATTTCATTAGAATTGTCTCCTTGGAGACAATTCTAATGAAACACCAAGATGTGTTTTCATGGGAAACAAGAAAAATATGCTATATTTGTGGTCTGTTTATTGTTTTCTGCAGCATGGTACCACAAATTTTTTATTGCTTTTTGATACTCGCTACTTCTGATTTCAATTGGGTTTTTGGCAATTTTAATTGCGTATTTAAGCAAATACGCAGCTTATCTGGAGCCCTGTCTCCGCTAAATATTAGTGGCTAAACTTTACTACATAAGCCTGGATCTGGTATTACCACCCTAATAGCATTGCCGTTTTTCGCTGATAATCATTTCAATAAGCAAAATTCAGTAAATGTGGCTTGTGACTGGAGAAATGGGGCTTATGGGATTTGTGATCACCATAGCTCCTGATCAAACAGCTCACACCTGTAGACTGATAAGGGTCTATATTGCTTGTAACAAGCATGGCAGATGCTTCATTGATGGAATGGCGAACAGTGCATATCCTGGTCAGACTGCGTGGATGCACAAGCTGATCTGGATCTACACTGGTTGCAAAACCCATATACCCTATTTCTCCAGTCACAGCCACAAATCATGGTGAAATTTGACACAAAATTCTGAGCTCATGCAGAATTCTGTCAGCTTTTGATGTCATTTACAGGAAACATGACTGATTTTCAAAATCAATATTGTCACAATGACGCGTTACATGTATGCAATTGTTTCCCATACACATACACATTAATTAATGATAAGATAACGGTATTACATATACATGGGTGCAGTCAACTAGTTATCTATATGTGGCCGAGACTGGAGAAATTGGGCTTGTGGCCTTCGCGAGTGTAGATTCAGATCAGCCTGTGCATCCAGACAGTCTGATCAAGGTTTGCAGTGTTCGATTTTCACTCGGTGAAATACCCATTGTGCTTCTAACAAAGAGTACATGTACGGATCCTTATATCCTTATCAGAGGAGCATTCTAGCAGATCTAAAAATCAATACTGGCCACAAATGACATAAGCCCAATTATTCAGTTACAGATCCATACTGAAACATGAAATGTGGCTGCCACCCGAGAAATTGGGCATGACATTTGCGACCAGTGTAGACACAGATCAGCCTGCGCATACGCAGTCTGATCAGGGTCTACACTGCTCGCCATTCAATAGATGAAACACGGCTCATGCTTTTAACAAAGAGTATACACCCTTATCAGGCTGCCAGCACAAGCTAACAGACCAGATGGTAGACTACCCACAGATGCCACAAGCCCCAATTCTCGCAGTCACAGTCACAAATGACTTTGATCATGATGTTAGACAGGTTAATCAGCTTGGTTACAGGCTGGGCCAGGAAAAGATCAAAGGTTTATCTTTCATGGAGACAGGATCTGTATTAAGGCATATTCACTAGCTACACATTTTGCTAAAAAGATTGTTTAAAACACTTTAGACAAATATATAAAATGTGTATAGAAGGAAGATAACACATCTACAACTTTGACAGTAAATACATATTTTGGAGGCTGAATCAATGCATGAAAGAGGCATTTGATTGATTTGATAAATGACAGTTCAATCAACCAAAGCGGGAGATAATAAAAGACATACCACACATCAGCATATGTGTTACAAGTTAAATGTTTTGCAAAACTGGGCCCGGTTGCTCAAAACCGCTGTTAGCTTAACAGACTGTTAAATCCTTAGCAATGCTAAGGATTTAACAGTCTGTTAAGCTAACAGAAGCTTTGAGCAACCGGGCCCAGGCGTGAAGATTCTGGAAAGTGGAAACATTTCATGTAACAAGTGTAACACTAAATGCCCCCACCAGCGACACTATTTTTGGGGGTACAAAAAAGATGTGTAACACGGGTGACAGTTGTCGAAGGAAACATAGAATTGATGAAAACCACTAGAGCACCATGCAGCCGGAGGAAAGGGTTCTGATAATAATACACAGAACCAAGGCTGTGACTGGAGAAATGGGGCTATTCCTCATAATGAACTATATACTTTGTTGGCTGTTTCACAGACTGATGGCGAACAATGCAGACCCTTAACAGACTGTGCATGCATGCACAGTCTGATCTGGGTCTACACTGGTCACGAAGGCCATAAGAAATCCTCCAGTCACAGCTGTAAATATGCTGGGATTGGACAAAAGTGAAGTGAGAAAATGTGTGAAGTTGTGCAAGTATGGTGGGTGTAGGTGTTGGTGAGTCAGAATTAACTCTTTGCATGCTAGCGACAATAATATCCGCCAAACAAACTATATGTTTTATTTCTCTCTGTAAATATGTCTTGGAATTTCATTAGAATTGAGTCCTCAGGACTCAATTCTAATGAAATTCCAAGACATATTCATGATATTTACAAGGAGAAATAAAAGAAAATGTGAATATGAATTTTTGTCCGCTAGTTTTGAACTATTTATAGCCCACAAGTTTCCCAGCATGCAAAGTTAAATAGACCTACATTAAGTGCACAAACAGTTTGTTTACATATGGACAGACAGACGAACAGAGGGCACCACAAACAGTTTCTGTACACATGGACAGACGGATGGACAGAGGGCAATGATTATGTTCCCCGTCTTCTCAAAGGCAAACATTCAGAGAAAATGAAGATATTAACCTGCATTAATCACATTTTTGTATCTGGGTTATAGACACAAGTAATACAGTATTTCTGTACATATTGTAATAAACACACACAGCCATGGCTATGTTATGTGTGCAGCAGTATGGCACAAAACACATGATGGCCTTTACAATGTGAAAATAACACAGTTCAGGGGTGCCAACGTGAAAAAAGAGGAAATTGGTAAAAAAAAAAGAAGGAAACATCACTCCAAGACTATCATTTTCCAGCAGTTTCAATACAGCTCAGCAACTTTTTTCACGAAAAGTTTAGCAAAAAAGAGGAAATCCTTTAAAAACAGGAAGATTCACATCCCTGACATTTTTACTGACTTAATGGGAAGGGGGGGGGGGCTAATATTAGAGCAGGTCCTACTATTAGAATAAATACGATACTATATTAGTCTATGTTAGCATATCGCACAACCAGGCCACCAGCTGATTGGTTGATTCAGTGCTCCAGATAAGCTGCGTATTTGCTTAAATACCCAATTAAAATTGCCAAAAACCCAATTGGAATCAGAAGTAGCTAGTATCAAAAAGCAATAAAAAACATTATGGTACCTTCATCATGCTGCAGAAAACAACAAACAGACCACAAATATAGCATATTTTTTCTTATTTTCCATGAAAACACATCTTGGTATTTCATTAGAATTGTCTCCAAGGAGACAATTCTAATGAAATGCCAAGAAATGTTTTCATTTCGAAGTAGCCTATTCAATAATTGCTGTCTGTTGATGTGATTTCCTTTTACCCAATTAAAATTTTGAAATACCCAATTGCTTCAGAAATTATCGAGTGACAATATTCAACTAATAATTCCTTATCCGGAGCCCTGATTAATTGATTATTGATTGATTAGGCTTTACGCATGTGTAACTGTGTAGGATTAGCATGCATCGGAGATATTTGTCACAGTATTTTTCCTTGTACTCCATGCGGTTCAAATGTCATAATGATCATTAACTCGATATAATGAACATATTGTTAAAAGTGTCACATATGACAGTTCCTTGGTTATTTAAATTATGTTTTGTTATGTAAAACCCAGATAGGACGATCACTGTAACACAGTTTTGACAAATATTGATTTTGTCTGTGACCGTTTGATATTGTGCAATACACAAAGTTATTGACATGGTGTTCGCTACAACTTGTGATGGGTATTACTACGAAATACCGCAGGGGACGCAGAATTAATTTTTTTATTAATTCGTTACCACGAAATAACAATTTGTTCCCTCAATTTAACAATTTGTTCCCACGAATTAACAATTTGTTCGCTTAATTTAACAATTCGTTCCCACGAAATAACAATTTGTTCCCTCAATTTAGCAATTTGTTCCCACAAATTACCAATTTGTTCCCTCAAATTACCAATTTGTTCCCACGATATAACAATTCGTTCCTGTGGGAACGAATTGCTATTTCGTGGGAACAAATTATTAAATTGAGGGAACGGATTGTTAATTCGAGGGAATGAAATGTTAAATTGAGGGAACGAATTGTTATTTTGTGGGAACAAATTATTAAATTGAGGGAACGAATTGTTACTTTGTGGGAACAAATTGTTAATTTGAGATAACAAATTGTTATATCGTGGTAACAAATTGTTAATTCGAGGGAACAAATTGTTAAATTGAATTGAGGGAACAAATTGTTATTTCGTTGGAACAAATTAATAAAAATAAATCCATGTCCCCTGCGGGGCTCCGTATATTATAAATATCATTGCCGAAAATACAATTCATATACAAACACCGGCAAAATAAGAGATAAATCCATGTATGTGGTGGTTACGCTTAGTGCGCATTAATACATGGTCAAGTACAGTCGTTAACCCTTTCACCCCTAAATAACTGGAATGGATTTGATATGTTAATTTTCCAACCAATCCAATCCAATCATCACAAAATGATTTTCAGATTAGTCTATTTATAAAATGGGGGTGTTTGTTTTCCCCAAAAATATGAAATTTACATGCGAAAAGTGCAGATCCTGATGAGACGAGCCGGCTCATCTGGATCTACACTGTTTGCAAACACCGCTATGGATTGATGGATTTACATTTATTGAGCATAGGCTGCATATGCAGCCTATGCTCAATAAATGTAAATCCAATGGTCTGTAGTGTTGAAAGGATTAAGAGAACCACAATACCGGTTGTTCTGACAGCTGGTGGCCGAGTACATTCTGTGGTCTCCCCAGGGCAGAAAGGCAAGACAGTATCAGTATATATGTGGCTGTGACTGGAGAAATGGGGTTTATGGGATTTGTGACCAGTGTGGCTCCTGATCAAATAGCCCACTCCCGTAGTCTGATAACGATCTGTATTGCTTGTTAGAAGCATGATGGATGTTTCATTAATGAAATGACGGATGCACAGGCTGATCTGGATCTACACTGGTCTCAAAACACACAAGCCCCATTTCGCCAGTCACAGCCACATAACGGTATTAGACATAACATTATGTAGATATGTAGATCTTTTAGAGGCTATTTTGATTTGTCCATTTGAGAAAAGATATTTAAAGCCTAGTAAAAAGCATGTTACTAGAAGCATAACTAGCTGCAAGTTTTTCCAAGAATAACTATATATGTTTTATCCAATAAGCAAATAAGAATTTACATTTTTAAATGGCCACTTTTTGGATCGTCTGGAAATTTCAATTGATGGATTTACATTTATTGAAAATAGGCAGCCTATGCTCAATAAATGTAAATACAATAATTGTTTACAAGAAAACATCGTTAATGTGAAATTTAGAGACCATCATAATTTTTCACTTACAAACATTTTAGTCATACAAAGTTTAGTGAAATGGGACCCAGGTCGCTACGGATTTAGTCAAATATTCACTATTGTTGTTGCTATGACAAGGAATTTTACATTGATGAAAAATTAAAAAAGACAACTTTCTCGGAGTATGATCTCCAACTCAAAAGTATGCAGTGTGATTTTCAGAAACTGAGCTTGATTTTGCGCATAAGAACAGTGTCCATGCTCAAGCATGGACAAATGAGCTACAATTGAAGTGGTCAGTGGGTGAAATGGTTGGGGGTGCTATGTCCCTTATGGGACTTCAACCCCTTCGTCTACTGACCCCTTCAATTATCCGAGACAAGCTTGTGATTTTGTACCTAAGAAGAAGTGCATTATTTCATGAAAAGTATTTACAAAATTTAAGGTATTTTCCGTAAATGACATCGAAAGTTGACGAAATGTTCAAAGCAAATGCAGAATACAGTTCCACATTTGCCCTGAATATTTCGTCATTTACAGAAAATGTCACAGTTTCTGTCAATATTTTTACATGAAAAATCTCATATCTTCTCGGGTACAAAATCACATAATAATCTCAAAATAAATTTAAATGTGTAAACCTTTAAATCTAATGCACAGTTTATTGTTGCATGTAGTGTACAGTGGGGTCAGCGTGTAAGTGCACACACGAACGAACATGACAGGTTGGTTCCAACCTGTCGTGTTCGTTCGTGTGTGCACTTACACGCTGACCCCACTGTACATCATCCGGTAACATGGCTAATTGTCTCATAAGAGATCATTTTTGTTGTTGTGGTTGGTGATAATTGTGAATATGCGAATATGTATGTGATATTGAACTGTTATGCCAGTCCACGTCCTGTGGAGGCCACAGTATTGCAGTGGAACATGCGGACAAACGAGCCACTTACTGATGTTGATTTGACTTTCAGACCCTGGGGACAGAAATAAAGACACAAACTAAGGAAACTAAATGGACAAAAACTAAACTAGTGTTTATAAATCTTCAAGAAATTCGCTTCTTGATTTTTGACCACATTTTCGAATGCTTTTCGAATTTTCGGCCTTTGCTAAAGGACCGAAATGGGTGAAAAATTGAAAAGCAGATTTATAGACCCGTCTTATAAAAGGTTAACAAACTTTTGAAATTCGTGATTAACAGCCCTTGATCTACTTTTCAAGCTGAGGATATGCCATTATGTTTGCGGAAAATCTAAATATTTTCTTTCTATGCGCTCAGAAGTATATGTCGCGACCACCATTTGAACCATCTCGTCGAGACGATTCAAATGAGTGATCACAACATATACTTTCATTGCGAAATAACAAAAATAAAATATTTAATAAATTTCATACCCGTAAAGGTGTATTCCAAAACGAATAGGTTAAGGGCATAATCGGCAATAATATTGGTGGAATTTTCCGTTTGACAGAAATATAATTCCAGCAATTCTAACGTCAGGAATTCCCAGAAGGTTGTTCTAAGGGAAGTTATTCGTGATTTTCCAAGCCCTGTAACCTATTTATGTGACGGTCTATTGAAGATCTATGTAGTAATATTCCCCTTCAAATAGAAATGATTCTGTAAACTAGAATACATAAAGCGGAACTGAAATGGTGTAAACCAGTTCTATATGCATTGTTTTAAAGTCACTCTTTTTATTTATAGTAATTTCCAATAACCTCCGAAGGGAAGCACATTTAAATGTGCTTCCCTTCGGAGGTTATTGGATATTACTATATAAAACAGTGTGTATTAAATGTGCTTCCTTCGGAGGTTATTGGAGATATATAAAACAGTGTGTATTAAATGTGCTTCCTTCGGAGGTTATTGGAGATATATAAAACAGTGTGTATTAAATGTGCTTCCCTTCGGAGGTTATTGGAGATATATAAAACAGTGTGTATTAAATGTGCTTCCCTTCGGAGGTTATTGGAGATTACTATATAAAACAGTGTGTATTAAATGTGCTTCCCTTCGGAGGTTATTGGAGATTACTATATAAAACAGTGTGTATTAAATGTGCTTCCTTCGGAGGTTATTGGAGATTACTATATAAAACAGTGTGTATTAAATGTGCTTCCTTCGGAGGTTATTGGAGATTACTATATAAAACAGTGTGTATTAAATGTGCTTCCCTTCGGAGGTTATTGGAAATTACTATATAAAACCAGATGGTCGCGGCCCGCATCTCGAGCCCGCCGAGGCATTTGATGGTATATTTAAAAACCTTAACGCAGATTTCGGACGGACGATGGATGGATTGACGGACGTTCTTATATTACTATACTTATGTGGCTTATCACATGTTAAATATTAGCCACATAAAACGATTTTTAGCCACATAAAACAATTTTTTAGGTGGCTAATTGTAACCAACCCTATCCTTTACCAAGTCCATAACCCTGTGGGGCTAGCCACATAAGTTCCCTAATGTGTGCTCGGACGGACACACGCACAGACGGACGCACGGACAGCCGGACGTCATTGTGATCACTATGTCTCGCTTTCTGCAAGCGGGCTCGACAACAATGTGTATTAAATGTGCTTCCCTTCGGAGGTTATTGGAAATTACTATAAAACAATGTGTATTAAATGTGCTTCCCCTCGGAGGTTATTGGAAATTACTATAAAACAATGTGTATTAAATGTGCTTCCCCTCGGAGGTTATTGGAAATTACTATAAAACAATGTGTATTAAATGTGCTTCCCCTCGGAGGTTATTGGAAATTACTATAAAACAATGTGTATTAAATGTGCTTCCCCTCGGAGGTTATTGGAAATTACTATATAAAACAATGTGTATTAAATGTGCTTCCCTCGGAGGTTATTGGAAATTACTATAAAACAATGTGTATTAAATGTGCTTCCCCTCGGAGGTTATTGGAGATTACTATATAAAACAATGTGTATTAAATGTGCTTCCCTTCAGAGTTTATTGGAAATTACTATATAAAACAGTGTGTATTAAATGTGTTTCCCTCGGAGGTTATTGGAAATTACTATAAAACAATGTGTATTAAATGTGCTTCCCCTCGGAGGTTATTGGAGATTACTATATAAAACAATGTGTATTAAATGTGCTTCTCCTTCAGGATATTGGAAATTACTATAAAACAATGTGTATTAAAATGTGCTTCCCCCTCGAGGTTATTGGAAATTACTATAAAAAATCAATGTGTATTAAATTGTCTTTCCCCTCGAGGTTATTGGAAATTACTTATAAAACAATTGTGTATTAAATGTGCTTCCCTCTTTGGAGTTTATTGGAAATTACTAATAAAACCAATGTGTATTAAATGTGCTCCCCTCGGAGGTTATAGAATAAACTTATATAAAAACAATGTTGTAAATTAAATGTGCTTCCCCCAAGGAGGTTATTGAAATTACTATATAAAAACTGTGTATTAAATTGTGTTTCCCTTCGAGTTTAATTGGAAATTAACTATAAAACCAGTGTAATTAAATGTGCCTTTTCCCCTCGGGAGGATTGGGGAAAATTATAATATAAAACAATGTATTAAATGTGCTTCCCCTCAGAGTGTATTAAATGGAGTTTACTATTCCCTATAAATAAAACAATGTGTATTAAATGTGCTTCCCTTCTTGGAGTTTATTGGAAATTACTATATAAGACAATGTGTATTAAATGTGCTTTCCTCGGAGGTTATTGGAAATTATTTTTTTTGTCATCTGTTGTTTATTTTCTATTTTCCATTTGTATCATCAAAAACATGCTTTAACATCACTTTAGAATAATTTACAACTTGCTTTGACTGCACTCCAGAAATGATTCTGAAGTGCTGTCCAACCATGTTTTTATTGAGAAATAAGGCAAGATATAAAAGCAACAGCAGACGACAATTGTTGTGAGTAGCGGTCTAAGGGTTAAATGTGCTTCCCTTAAGAGGTTATTAGAAATTATTATATGAAACAATGTGTATTAAATGTGCTTCCCCTCGGAGGTTATTGGAAATTACTAATTCTATGTTTATTTGATTTATTGGTGTTTAATGGCCTATCAAAATATAATGTCATTTAAAGGCGTGCCAACCGGTTCGATCCCGCATGTAACCAATATATTGCATTAGGGAGAAAATCACAAAACCAGAATGGAATATTTACATCGAAATACATATATATTCAGTCCTGAAATTAGAATAATCTGACCTGGTGCCAGGTCCATACCACACCAGTCACTTGGCTCCTTCCACTTAAAGTTGAGTTAATGAGAGTTAATATACATAGGAAAACATGTACTTGTACTTGGAATTGTAAATGTGACTTGAGTTATCAGTAGTTGGACTTAAGGCTACAAAAAATTAATGTTTAGATTCTCATCCCCACCCGCCCCTAAAATAAATTGCCAAATTAATATTTTATTTGTATATATTTCAGAAAAATATTATTTTTTATTGTTTTTTACTATTAAATTTAACAAATTTTAATAAAAAATACAAAATAAAAGCCTCCCACCCACCCCTTTTTCCCCCAAAATTCGGATGAGAATCTTCAAATTAACTTTCTGTGGCCTAAGGGTGTTTGAAGCAACGAGTGTGGACTGTGTGGGGAAAAACACTTTGAAACGCATGAACTGCCATGTTTGACACTGTGGTAATGGAATTTAAATATTTGTGTTTTCAATATCAGGTGGCATTGGGTTAACTAGTGAACTTTAATACAGACAAACTTTCAGATTTTGAGCACGAGACGAAGTACATGCTTAGAAGTTTGTATAATCATGGAATCAATTCTACATACATGTGGCTGTGACTGGAGAAATGGGGCTTATGGGTTTTACGACCAGTGTAGATCCAGATCAGCCTGTGCATCCGCACAGTCTGATCAGGATCTGCTCTGTTCGCTATGACATCAAATTAACATAGTTCTAACAAGGTGCATAGATTGTTGGATTGTGCTTTGGATCAGGAGCTACACTGGTCACAAATCCCATAAGCCCCAATTCTCCAGTCGCAGCCACCTGTATATTCTAAGCTACATATACAGGAATACATACGATGGCTATAAAGTAAGTACAACACCGACAGTGATTTGTGCCAATGATTTTTCAAACATTTTTTTCCTAAATTAACTTGAAATCAGAAAACAAACATTCATCAGCTGAGCGACTGAATGAGAAATTTTCGACTTCAAAGTCCTTTACGGAAAATGTTGTAAATTTTGTGAATGCTTTTCCTGAAAAATCACGTATGTTATTAGGCATAAAATCGCAAGGATCATTTATAGGTTATTTGATTTGTATGTAGATATATGCAAGAGTTCCGCAGCGTGCAATATCGTTGCACGATCGAGTGGCATATAATGAAATACAAATAAAATAACCTTTTTATTATATATACAAAAAGATATAAATAAAAGAAACAAATTAGTGGTGATTTAGAAGGAACTATTTGCGAGGTGAAATGACCAATATGAGCTCACAAGACGTCAATATGAAAAAATATTGACGGCTTGCGTTCAATTGTGTTTCAATGGGAAACGAAAGTATATATATAATAAGTTATATATATATATATATATGTATGAGGTTGTATGAGTGAGTGCGTAGACAGACAATACACAGTAGCCTATTTCATCAAAATTGCAAAGTATATTTTTCTTGCTAAGTACACTTTGAGGGAGAAATTTTCAATTTAGGGATAAATTTATTAATTTTTATTATACTGAATTTATTACATTATCACAGCCATTTTGGCTGTGATAATGTAATAAACTCAGTATAATAATTCTGCATACTTTTAATCATCAAATATATGCAGTCGTTAAGTTCTAAATGACATAATGCATTTCGGGAAAATGATTACTCCCTCAAAGTATACTTTGCTAGAGAAGTATACTTTGCAATTTTGATGAAATCGGCTACTGATCTTGGTGATTGACCTAGGTAGATCTCAGCCTGTACATCTACACTGTTAGTATTTAAGTCATTGATTGGTTTCTTTTGTCTACCTAGTAGCACATCGCTGAAATGTGACATTGTTCCATTCAAGTGAATGTTGTCGTCTTTTGTAGATAATTTCACATATTTACCTTACCTATACCACCTATTCACGTATGAGACGATCCATGTGATTTTGTATCTAAGACGTGCGATTTTTCATGAAAAATATTTGCAAAAAATGTTATATTTTCTGTAAATGGCGTTGAAGATTGACAACATTTTCATAGCAAATGCAGAATTCTATTCCGCATTTCAATTTGCTCTGAGCAGTTCGTCAACTCTTGACATCATTTGCAGAAGAATTTTAAATTTTCGCACATCTTAGGTACAAAATCACATGGCCTGTCTCATACCTATCTCGCCACTCCTCAACTGTTGCTTACCAAGTTTTACACCTGTAGCCTTTTTCACCAACATTGCAAAGTCTGCTTATCTAGCAAAGTATGCTTTGAGGAGTAATCATTTATTTTTCCCGAAATGCATTATTTCATATAGACTGCATATACACTGCAGCTCCATTATAACGCGGTCGCGTATAGCGCGATCTCCATTATAACGCGGGTCTCTCGTGGATCCCAATTTTTTTTTTTTCAAAATCAAGAAAAAAAGAAAAAAGAAAAGAAATTGTCGGACGTCGTAGTCATCGTGTAATTAGTTGATTCGTGATTTCTGTAAGTTTATTCAAACAACGAAGTTCAAAGTCCATGAAAGGATTATTATTAGTATGTTAGCAAATGTAATACCTTTAATCAGGTAATCATGTTAATAGGCATATTTATTAATCAATTCAATTACCTTAATCTCAATTGACATGTATTCACGAAGTAATGGTCGTATCAAAGGAGCTTTCCGACCAATGTAACACCTGATCAGAAGCTACACTGGTCACAAATCCCATGAGCACCATTTCTCCAGTCACGTAAATGTACCGCTTTTTGTCACCAAGTAATGTCAATGTATCTGTGTTAACACATAATTGTCGCTAATAAATGGTTGCGTGTTAGATAGCCTTTCTTTTTCTTTACTCCCAGGTGTAATATTTAGCGTTCTATAAATAGACTGGTGTTTCAGCATTATCTGGGTATGGGATCACTTGGTCTATTGTTTACACTGCAGCCCACGGCAATCTCGCTTAAATCGTAAATTTCATTCATAATATGACTGTTGCAGCGTAAACAATAGATCACGTGACCCCACATTCTGAGATTATGCACGTATCAACAGATAATCGTCCGCATGAATAGGCAGGACACGTGACCATAGGCATTATTTATTATCAATTAATCCTTTTAAGCGCCTGTTGATCGCGAGTAGTATACATTGTAATAAGCGTCTGTCTATCGCGAGCACTATACAACGTAATAAGCATGATTTTATAAATAACTCATATGTTTAATACATTAATACAAGTTTGTATGTCATAGGCATTATTAATAATTACTTTAACTTCTGTTCAAAAGACATGATTTTATATGGGTCCGTTGCTAATGGAATTCCCGCAATAGTTGGTAACAGAAATGCGGATGATACCAGTAACCCGTGCAGTACCAGTACCCGTGCATGTCCCGAAATTTTATAACGCGGTCGGATTCGATCGCGGTTTGAAATCTTGGACCCCGACCACCGCGTTATAATGGAGCTGCAGTGTATTTGATGATTAAACGTATGCAGAATTATTATACTGAGTTTATTACATTATCACAGCCAAAATGGCTGTGATAATGTAATAAATTCAGTATAATAAAAATTAACTAGATTGGTCAGTAAGCGAGGCTTACGGAATACCCCCCGCGTGGGCCCAGGTACCCCTAAAATATGTAAAAATGTCCAAGTGTGTGGGCTTGTGACCTTGACTCTGGGATTAGCGCGAGCGGCATGAACGTGAATTTGTCACAGGGTGGTAGAGGTCCATTGGAGCAATGAGTGTGTGAAATGTGAAGCAGATCCGAGCAAGGAAATAGAAGTTATAACCGATTTCTCTGATGTTAAGATTTGTAAAGAGACTACCGTATAACCTCGAATTAACGCCCCCGGAGGCGTTACATTTTACAAAAGGGGGGGCGTTTATTAGCCAGTAAAAAAATAAAAATAAATTAAATAAATTACCAAGGACCGCCAATTTCAAACACAAATAAGGATTTAAGGATTATTTGTGTTTGAAATTGGCAGTCATTGGTAAATATATATATATTTTTTTTTATTTGTAGGGAAGGGGGCGTTTATTAGGAGGGGGGGGGGTTAATTGGAGGTATACGGTATGTATGTGACGTTGACCTCGAGATCAGCGGGGATTTGTCACAGCATATGAAATATTAAGAATTTTCAATGAAAGAAATAGAAGTTATAACATATTTCTCTGATGTTAAGTTTTGTAAAGAGACTAAGTATGTGACCTTGACCTTGGGATCAGCGGGGGTTGGACAGTCGTAGATTTGTCACAGCATGATAGTACAACCTTAGAGGAATGCACAAGTGAAATAATAAGAATTTTTCAATGAAGGAAATAGAAGTTATAATTATTTCTGATGTTAAGTTTTGTAAAGAGACTAAAAGTATTTGACCTTGACATTGGGATCAGCGGGGGTTGGACGGTCATGGATTTGGCACAGCATGGTATTAGAGCCTTACAGGAATGCATGTGTGAAATATTAAGAATTTTAGATGAAGGAAATAGAAGTTAGAACAATATTTCTCTGATGTTAAGTTTTGTAAAGAGACTAAGTATTTGACCTTGACCTTGGTATCAGCGGGGGTTGGATGGTCGTGGATTTGGCACAGCATGGTAGTAGAGCCTTACAGGAATGCATGTGTGAAATATTAAGCATTTTAGATGACGGAAATAGAAGTTATAACAATATTTCTCTGATGTTAAGTTTTGTAAAGAGACTAAGTATTTGACCTTGACCTTGGGATCAGCGGGGTTTGGACGGTCGTGGATTTGGCACAGCATAGTAGTAGAGCCTTACAGGAATGCATGTGTGAAATATTAAGCATTTTACATGAAGGAAATCAAAGTTATAAGAATATTTCTCTGATGTTAAGTTTACGCGGACGCACGGACGGACGCACGCACGCACGTTCTTACAGTACTATACTTATGTGGCTTATCACATGTTAAATATTAGCCACATAAAAGGATTTTTAGCCACATAAAAGGATTTTTTAGGTGGCTAATTGTAACCAACCCTATCCTTTACTAAGTCCATAACCCTGTGGGGCTAGCCACATAAGTACCCTAATGTGTGCCCAGACGGACGGACGGACGGACGGACGGACAACCTGACTCCAGTATACCCCCCCACAACTCGTTGCGGGGGGTATAATAAATTTATCCTTAAATTGAAAATTTCTCCATCAAAGTATACTTTGCTAGCGAAGTTTACTTTGCCATGTTGATGAAATAGGCTATTGAAAGCTAGCTTTTGTTAGACTTTGGCAAAATATGCAATACAACCCAACTGGGATGGCTATCAATATCTGGGGGTCACTGGTAACGCGGGTAGAACAAAGGCGGACAGATATCGTATGCGTCATTTGGGAACACTGGGATCAGTTCCATACCTTTGCTAGATCCGGAATATCCCCTTTGTCTATGCCGACATTCTGAAATATATATTAAACATCCATTGATCGAGGGAATTTGATTATATGTCAATTCAACATTACTGTCTGTTCCATGTTTTGCTGCCGACGAACATTTGGCTATTAAACACATTAAATCTAGAAACTATTTAAAAGTAAGTACTTTTTCATCAACAACAAAAAAGTCACCCTCCCCAAAAAAAATTATTTGATGAAATTCCATCAAATATTGATTTTATTGCGAAAAAACGATTTTCCTATGGGAATTTAACATGGGGAGTCAATTTCCAATTTTTTTCGTTTTTTCATCCTAAAGGATCAAAAAACGAAAATATTTGGAAATTGACTCCGAAACCTGGCGAGATAGCTTGAAAATGATGTAACTAAGAAAACAAAAGTTAGATTTCGAAAATCGGTCCACAAATCAAAAAATATTTTTAAAAAATCTATTTTTAGCCCCCATGTTAAATTCCCATAGGAAAATCGTTATTTGATGGAATTTCATCAAATAATTTTTTTTCGGGAGGGTGACTGTTTTGTTATTGATGAAAAAGTACTTACTTTTAAATATTTTTTAGATTTAATGTGTTTAATAGCCAAATGTTTGTCGGCAGCAAAACGTGGAACAGACAGTAGTCATCATGGAATTAGTTTGAACCAGACGGACAAGACCCAAAATGCGATTCGATATATGATACTTAAAAATACATACAATCCAAAAATGTATAAAGACAAGGATATAGGAACACATGGGTGGGCTACAGAATGAAATGTATACAAGTATAAACAAGCATGTGAAGTTTGAAGACTACCCAGCTTACGGCTGGAGATATCAATTACTGACAAAACTTTCAACGTACAAAATTGAGTTATTCAACCTTCACCTTGAGCATGGAAGCTGCAAGTAGGCTATATATAATGAAACTGTGGATGATGATAAACATGCATAGCTTGATTTATTGTTTGTAGAGAAATCTAGTAAATACAGATTTCAGAGAAGTGTATGCATACACATGGACACTGGACAATAAATGGACAAGATCTGACAAACCCAAGCTTATAATCATAGCCACCTGACAAAAATAGTTTGCTCTTTGAGGCTTTGAAGATTTTCATAGACCATGCTTACAAAACATCCTGAGCACATGGTCCAAATTTTGTAATCACGTAGCTTGATTGACTGAGACTGAGCATAGCTCAGCCTCAACCAATTAAACTCCCTGATTTTGAGCAATAGAACGGAGTATGTGCTGAGAACATTTTCAAACACATGTGGGCTCTGATATTTGTGCATGCTCGTCACAAATGTCATATTAGTTAACCCATTCACCTCTAAGTAACTGTAATGGACTGTGATATGTGCAACTACAGTAATCCAATCGTCACAAAATGATTATCAGACCAGTCCATTTATGATGAGACACCGGTTTACTTTCATCTGGATCTACACTATTTGCCAATACCACTATACTGAAACTGACGAGTTATATTCTCCAAACTCCAATCCGACAACAACACATATGTACCCACCTCTGCGACGCGAAGGAATTCTGAGACTTTGTCCATGCGCACCAGGAATTTCTTATAAATATCTAACGCTTCTTTACAATGCTTCTTGTTCATATCAAAGTATTTTTCTGCAATATACAAACATAGCAGGAGTGCCAGAAGCATCATAATATTGGTCCGGCGAATCTAGTGGGTGCACCCGCTACCCACCCAAAGTGTATGTTGTTACCACTCAGTTGAACCGTCTCGCCGAGACGGTTCAACTGAGTGGTAACAACATACACTTCTGATGAGAAATGAGAAAAAATTATGAAAAAATATGTACATTCCGATTGCTTATACAGCTGAATCTCGTTATATCGATATTGTTTATCTCGATATACCTGCTTATCTCGATATACGTCCAAGGTCCCGGCAGAATTCCCTATATAGATCATATATTTTACTCCTGATAACTCGATATCGGATATGTCGATATATTGGTTTAGTCGAAGTGGAAATCAAGTCCCGATAGTATGTTTCCTTCACATTTCTATTCCGATATGTCGATGCAAAAATTAAGCGCCCAGCGCCACCAAGTCTGAATCAGCGCGATTATAGAAATCAAAGACACCGCCGCCGCTAAAATGCATTGCATGACCAGTTGAAGCAGTTCACTTAAAACCAGAATTAATCAATTAGACTTCATGTGATATCAAATCTCTTTTTTAACAGAAAAATTAATTAAACGGTGAAGCAATAAGTCTGTTAATTACAAAACCAGCTTAGAATAAACTCAAGCCGCGATTTATGAAAACCCGGAAATAAAGTAGAGGAATTTCTGAAGCGATTTTGTTCAGATTTTTTTCCCGATCAATTTGGCGAATTGTTATCTCGAAGTTCGGATATTTTCATCAGTCCATTCGACTTCGAGATAACGAGAATGACCTGTATATGAATTCCAAATACGTCAAAAGTATTGATCCGGCAATCGCCGGACCTGCCGGACCTGTTTCGATGCCCCTGCATAGCATGTGCGCATGAAGAATATTATTGTTTAATATTGGCAAGCAATAAAGTTAATTGCACAGAAATCAAGAACAGATATAAAAGTATCAACAATAGACGTTTTAACACCATATCAGCTAAATGATCAAACAGGTAGAATGAAATGCAAGTGAATGGGTTTAACATCCCAGCAACAGCTAAGGTTATTTAGGGACAGGACCTTGGTTTCAAGTCTCATCCGAAAGACCAGTAGGATACTAAGAAAGTATTTTGTTACGCCTAAGGTGAAGTTTGAACCCACAACCTCTGGTTTGAAGTCCAGTGCATTAACACCTTGGCCACAATCCATCCTTCAACGGGTAGAACCAGCAATGAACTGTTTTGGAAGAATTGTTGGTTTACTTTCAGACCAACCAACCACATCCGGGGGCCGTTTCACTAAACTTTGACCGACTAAAATGTTCACAAGTGCAAATTTAGTATCATCTGTAAATTGCAATTGATGGATTTACATTTATTGAGTATAGGCTGCATATGCAGCCTATGCTCAATAAATGTAAATCCAATAATTGTTTACAAGAAAAATGTATTAATGTGAAATGTACACACCATCATAATTTTGCACTTACAAACATTTTAGTGCGTACAAAGTTTTGTGAAACGGCCCCCAGAACAATTGCAATACTGTCAGACATATATCATGTATATGAATATTGGCCCTTGCTTCAACTCATATCCCGAGGATTGGTTATTCCGCTGGATAGAAGATATTGTTAAAGTATTTCACCCCTAAACTGATTTTGATATGTTAATTTTCACACATCGTCACAAAATATGATTTTCAGACTAATCCATTTTATATGAAAAGGGTGTGCGTTTTTTCTCTCTAAAAAAAATATGAAAATTACTTGCTAGAACAGCAATAAATATTCTGACATCATTATTGTGTTGAGAGAAATGTGGACAGTAGCCATGTTTTATATTGTGTACTGATACTTGATAATGACGTCATTCAGTAATGGAACGTGTTATCATTTGATAAATGGAACGTTTCAGCACATGCGCTCGAAGCTGATATGGTGTTAATGGATCAAGATAATCTGCCATCCAAGCTGTTTCACTTTTAGTTCATAATTATAGTACCGGCAATATGCTTAGTAAGTTTAGAAATTGAAATTCATGGATCTATGCCAACTAAATATCCTTCCTCTATACTTGCTAAGGTATAGTTTAATATTCATGTAACTTACCTATTAAGTTAACAAGGGCGTCATTATCACTATAATCTGTTTCACGAAAGCTGCCCAAATTTTACGGCCATATAAACAATTAAAAAAATTATTTTTTTTCGATATAAATATTAAATTAAAGGAAAATTTAAGAATGAGCCTTCTTTTTATTTCGTGAAATTTGGTCAAATATTGATTTTATTGCGAAAAAACAATTTCCCCATGTTAAATTCCCATAGACATCTTCACGGAGTGAAGATGTCTATGGGGATTTAACATGAGGAAATTTTTTAGAATTTCAGAAATACTGGTCCGATTTTTAAAATTTAACTTTTGTTTTCTTAGTTAGATCATTTCCAAGCTATCTAGCTAGGTTGCGGAGTCAATTTCCAAAATTTTTCGTTTTTTGACTCCTCCCACAACTCCTCTACCTTTCCCCCCCATGTTAAATTCCCATAGACAAATCAAGTTTTCGTAATAAAATCAATATTTGACCAAATTTCACTAAATAAAAAGAAGGCCCATTCTTAAATTTTCCTTTAATTTAATATTATCCAACAAAATATGGTTTTTGAATTGTTTACATGGCCGTAAAATTTGGGCAGCTTTCGTGAAACAGACTATAAGCTAATCCCCTCACTGGCAGCCTTGATAATAAAACAAGTTGAATAAATGAAGAAGAAAAACAACACATTTGCCTTATATACAAGGTGAACATAAGTCCTCAGTGACCTTGACCTGTCACTATTAACTTACCTAATAAGTTAATTACACCATCATTATAACATGCGAACAATCGAATAAGATCTTTAAATAGCAGCATAAATGCTGCGTTTATCACACCGTTGGTCAATTCATTTGAAGAACACTGAAACAGAACAAGAAATGGACAATAAATATGTGGTCAGCGGACATATATATTGTCTATTTGGTCAGCGGACGTAAAGGAACTTTGCATTTGTGAACAGTGTAGTCCCAGATCAGACTGCGCATCCGTGCAGCCTGATCAGGGACTACAGGGCTCACAATTACGTCATTGAAAGTGAATGGGTTTAACGTCCCAGCAACACAAAGATCATAACGAGATGGGACCACAGTTTAACCCTTACACCGCTATCTTAATATTGTGTTGTCTGCTGTTTATTTTCTATTTTCCATTTTTATCATCAACAAGAGCTCCGCGGAGCAAAATGTCCCGCCTGGCGCAGTTTGATAGTATATAAGGAGCTTGTAATAACCTTGGGGTTAGTGAGCACCATGGGCTTTCTGTAGAATGATGCAGGATGTTGTTACAAATGCATGTATGGAATATTAAAGCATAAACTGAGCGTTCACTTTTCCAAACATGTAAATTTCTAAGTCAGTGACCTTGACCTTTGGGGTTAGCGGGCACCATGGGCTTTCTGTAGAATGATGCGGGATGTTGTTACAAATGCATGTATGGAATATTAATGAATAAACTGAGCGTTAATTTTCCAAGTCAGTGACCTTTGACCTTTGGGGGGATAGCGGGCACCATGGGCTTTCTGTAGAATGATGCGGGATGTTGTTACAAATGCATATATGGAATATTAAAGCATAAACTGAGCATTAACTTTTCCAAACAAACACGGGAATTTCTAAGTCAGTGACCTTGACCTTTGGGTCAGCGGGCACCATGGGCTTTCTGTAGAATGAATGCGGGATGTTGTTACAAATGCATGTATGAAATATTAAAGCATAAATAAACTGAGCGTTAATTTTTCCAAACACGGAAATTTCTAAGTCAGTGACCTTGACCTTTGGGGTTAGCGGGCACCGTGGGCTTTCTGTAGAATTATGGGCTTTCTGTAGAATGATGCGGGATGTTGTTACAAATGCATGTATGGAATATTAAAGCATAAACTGAGCTTTAATTTCTAAGTCAGTGACCTTGACCTTTGGGGATAGCGGGCACCATGGGTTTTCTGTAGAATGATGCGGGATGTTGTTACAGATGCATGTATGAAATATTAAAGCATAAACTGAGCGTTAATTTTTCCAAACACGGAAATTTCTAAGTCAGTGACCTTGACCTTTGGGGTTAGCGGGCACCATGGGCTTTCTGTAGAATGATGGGCGGCTTTCTGTAGAATGATGTGGGATGTTGTTACAAATGCATGTATGGAATATTAAAGCATAAACTGAGCGTTAATTTCTAAGTCAGTGACCTTGACCTTTGGAGATACGGGCATGGGCTTTCTGTAGAATGAGCGGGATGTTGTTACATGCATATATGGGAATATTAAAGATAAACTGAGCGTTAACTTTTCCAAACACGAAATCTAGCATGACCTTGACCTTTGGGTTAGCGGGCATGCTTTGTGATGATGCGGGAAATGTTGTTACAAATGCATGTATGGAACATTAAAGCATAAAATGAGCGTTAATCTTTCCAAACACGGAAATCAGTGACCTTGACCTTTGGGGTTAGCGGGCAACATGGGCTTTCTGTAGAATGATGGGCTTTCTGTAGTATGATGCGGGATGTTGTTACAAATGCATGTATGGAATATTAAAGCATAAACTGAGCGTTAATTTCTAAGTCAGCGACTTTGACCTTTGGGGTTTGCGGGCACCATGGGCTTTCTGTAGAATGATACGGGATGTTGTTACAAATGCATGTATGGAATATTAAAGCATAAAATGAGCGTTAATTTTTCCAAACACGGAAATTTCTAAGTCAGTGACCTTGACCTTTGGGGTTAGCGGGCACCATGGTCTTTCTGTAGAATGATGCGGGATGTTGTTACAAATGCATGTATGGGATATTAAACCATAAAGTGAGCGTTAATTTGTGCAAACACGGAAATTTCTAAGTCAGTGACCTTGACCTTTGGGGTTATTTGGGGTTAGCGGGCACCATGGGCTTTCTGTAGAATGATGCGGGATGTTGTTACAAATGCATGTATGGAATATTAAACCATAAAGTGAGCGTTAATTTGTGCAAACACGGAAATTTCTAAGTCAGTGACCTTGACCTTTGGGGTTATTTGGGGTTAGTGGGCACCATGGGCTTTCTGTAGAATGATGCGGTATGTTGTTACAAATGCATGTATGGAATATTAAACCATAAAGTGAGCGTTAATTTGTGCAAACACGGAAATTTCTAAGTCAGTGACCTTGACCTTTGGGGTTATTTGGGGTTAGCGGGCACCATGGGCTTTCTTTAGAATGATGCGGGATGTTATTACAAATGCATGTATGGAATATTAAACCATAAAGTGAGCGTTAATTTGTGCAAACACGGAAATTTCTAAGTCAGTGACCTTGACCTTTGGGGTTATTTGGGGTTTAGTTAGCGGGCACCATGGGCTTTCTGTAGAATGATGCGGGATGTTGTTACAAATGCATGTATGGAATATTAAACCATAAAGTGAGCGTTAAAACAGAGCTAAACGCAAAAACTTAACGTTGAATGCATGTGAAAAGTAGGTCAATGAACCATGAAAAGTAGGTGAAGGTGACATGGGCTCCCTCTGTGTGAGATGGTTACACCACAGTGTTGATGTATACCAAGTATGGAAGTCGTAGGAGTTATAGTTTTGTGGAAAGTGAGCTAAACGCAAAAACTTAACGTGAAATGTTGACGCCGCCGCCGACGACGCCGCCGACGCCGCCGACGACACAGCTGACGGAAAAGCTATGCCTATGTCCCGCTTCTGCTAAAGCAGGCGGGACAAAAACATGCTTCGACAGCATTTATGAATAATTTAAAACATGCTTTGACAGCACTTTCGAATCATTTCCATTGGAGATGATTCTGAAGTGCTGTCAAACCATGTTTTTATTGAGAAATAAGGCAAGATATAAAAGCAACAGCAGATGACAATTGTTGTGTGTAACGGTCTTAGGGTTAAAGTCTCATCCAGCCGACAAGTATTTTTTTACGCCTAGGGTGAGGATTAATGAACTCACAACCTCCAATATTGAAGTCCAATGGCCTATCTCAATAGGACACGGCCCATCCCTAATTAGGTCATTTAACGAAATGGGAGAAAGGGTTTAACATCCCAGCAACAGCTAAGTTCATATAGAGGTGGGCATTCCAAAGGACCAGTGGCATGGAAATGCTATGAAAGTATTTGGAAATGCTATGAAAGTATTTGCTCATGCCCAAGGCGTGGATTAAACACACAACCTTTGGTAGTGAAGTCATATGCTGTATTCAATTGATTTACGTAAATGAGTAAAGCAGTCTCCGCGAAACTGCAAAATGTTACAGGACATTCGGTCTGGTAAACTTACTTTACCAGACCGGCCAAAAATTTACCAGAACAAATATTTTTTTATAAAAAATAAAATTGATTTTGTGTGATATTCAAGAGCTTTTTAGCTTTTTAAGTATATCAGTCATATAATAAAAGTTAGCTAGCACCAGAAGCGCATACCAAAGGAAGGTGATTTCATAAGCTTAGAATAAAAAATTAAAAAATAAATATATTTTTAATATTTTTTTTATAGTCGGACATTCGGTCCGGCAACTAACGGTTTACCGTCGCGGAGACAGGTAAGGAAATCTTCAAGATTTACGTTGATGTATTAGCAATGGTTTTGATACGCTGTAACATGTTGTATAGGCGAAGCAGACTCTACGAGATTTTGTATAGTGATATAATCACCAGACCCGGGCACATTGGAATTGTTTTGTGCATTGTTAGGAAAGGTGTTTCATGTATATATAAACAATTATTGACCATCCAAGACACGCTAGAAGCTAGAAGTTTATATAGCAATTACAAAGAAAGCAGAATCAAGCCGAATGCCTGTGACAAATACAATGTCTCTAAAAACACACACTGTTGACCGTCATACTTACATCAAATTCTAACAGAGCATCGATCTGCTTTTGTAACACAGGTAACGCTTTTAGTAACTGAAAAAGAACAGGAATCCATAACCATTTTACTTCTAGTGATGAGATATACATGAATGACATCATTTGAGACACGCAATGTGATTTTGTACCTTCGGACATCTGCATAATTAACCCTAAAACCACAGACCTCTATAGAGACAATGTTTGCAAACAGTGCAGATACAGATGAGCCGGCCCGTAACGAGCCGTCTCATCAGGATCTCCACTGTTTGTTAATAATTTTAAACGTCATACAGATTACCCTTTTAGAAGAATGGGATAATTTGAATGAACAAAATTAATGAAATAGCGTGAAACATTGGCATGGAACATCCTATTAAGCTACTTGGTGTTGAAAGGGTTAATTACATTTACAAATTTTTTCACAAATAAAGTCAAGATTTTCAGAGTAGATGCGGATTCCGCATGTACAGTGAAACCTCTCTAAACCGGACACCCTGGGAGGTTCCCCGCGTGTCGGGCTTAGAGAGGTTTCACTGTAAAACTCTCTCTAAACCGGAAACCCTGGGAGGTCCCCAGGGTCTCCGGCTTAGAGAGGTTTCACTGTAAACCAGGTATTTGATCAATCTGAGCCATAGTTTTGTGCTATGCGATCACGAAGAGACATTATCACCCGAGATAAATGACCAAGAAACTCATCAAAACTAAGATCACAGGTGTTTTCTTGGTGTCCGGTTTTGAGAGGTTTCACTGTACTCTATAATTTTTTTCAACTTTTGGCGCCATTTGCGGAAAGGTGGGGGGGGATTTTAAAACAGCATCAGCATGGTGGTGGTCGTATTAATTTATTTATTTTTCTACTGGGTGGGGTCTACGTCATTTAAAATATCTATAGGTAGGGGTATTTTCTTTTTATCCTTTCTGGTGGTGGGGGGTTAAGTTCCCCTATGATGTTGGTGGGTGGTTATTTTCCATAAGTATTAAAGTGGGTGTCGGTGTATCAATTTAGAAGTCTCCGTAAAAAACACCGACATTGAATGTTCACTGGTCAACGTTTAGCGAAAGTTATTAAGAGATGTCGTTCTTGCAATCCAGCGCATTCGGCCTAGTTCGATTGGCTGTCAGACATTTTGACCCCAAGACATCTCGTACACTCATGTTCGTCGTTCTCCGCGTAAACAACAAGTTCGCGAAGCGAACTCGTTTTTTACGCAGAACCGACGAACATGAGTGTATTATTTCACGCTATTCAATCCGGAACGATTAATTATCCTATTTATTACATTTCTATTACTTAATTTCCTTATTTTTAATAATATTTGTGTTTTATTGAAGAAACTATGTGCGTATGAATGTTTATGGGCGTGTCTTATTTACTACGTGTTGACGTCACTCATTCATAACAATTTTGGATTCATAAAAAAATGGCGCCTTTCTGTCTAATGGACTTCGATGGATTTTAATATTTATGGCATACACGTATAGGGTAAGTACCAAGTCGATGGTATTACATGTATAATGATTAATATTTATAATAATGTGTTTTATTAATATAGAACAAAGAACAGCTTGATATATTTTTCACAGATATGCTGTTCACAACGTCTGCCAATAACAAACCAGTACTTGTCAGTGTCCTAATGTCGACACACATCAACGTTATTTATGACACGACTTTAGCAATATTAGTTGACCTCGGCTTCCGGCAGTGGTAATAATCAAACGATTTCACATATTGCTCCCTAAGAATAACATTTTCTGGTGGTGGGGGTTAAAGGAGAAATAAAATTCTGGTGGTGGGGGGTGTTTTATGCAATTTCTTTTTTTTTTCTGGAGGTAGGGGTTAAATGAGAAAGCAATTCTGGTGGTGGGGGTGTTTTATGCAAAAAATAAATTCCGGTGGTGGGGGGTTATTAAAAAAAATAATCAATGGTGGTAGTGGGGTTATGCAAGAAATAAATTCTGGTGGTGGGGGGTATAATTTTATGTAAATTCCGGTGGTGGTACCCCTAAAAAAAAAATCAGTCCCCACCCCAACCCCCACCCCACCCCCCCCCCCCCCCCCCACCCCCACGGAAATTTTTCTGGAAAAGCCTTAAGTGTATTTCATGTAATTACGCAGATGTCCAAATGTACAAAATCACATGGCGTGTCTCATTTAGACATATTTAACCCTTACACCGCTATCTTAATTTTTTGTCATCTTCTGTTTATTTTCTATTTTCCATTTTTATCATCAAAAACATGCTTCGACAGCACTTTAGAATAATTTACAACATGCTTTGGCAGCACTTCAGAATCATTTTCCTTGGTTGAAATAAGGCAAGATGTATAAAAGCAACAGCAGACAACAATTGTTGTGTGTGGCGGTCTAATGGTTAAATAGTATGTTGCTTAATTTGCTAAATTTCCCGATTTGACCACCTACGTGTCCCTTTAACAGCAAGTTAACAGCTTGGGTCATTTGTGGCTGTGACTGGACAAATGGGGCTTATGGGTTTTGTGACCATTTTAGCTCCTGATCAAATAGCACTCTTGCAGCCTGATAACAATCTAATTGCTCGTTTGAAAAATGACAGGTGTTTCACTGATGGAATGGCGAACAGTGCAGATCCTAATCAGACTGTGCGGATGCACAGGCTTGATCTGGATCTACACTGGTCGCAAAACTCATAAGCCCCATTTCTCCAGTCACAGCCATATTTAAGTCGTATACAAGAGTGTATAGGAAGGGTATGGATACAGAGAACTGGCGTTAACAAATATTTTATCCTCCAGGAGCAGAATATTAGACAAATATTCAGCCATCCGTTACAATTATCAGAAATGTGGATGTTCCTAATTCTCTTTAACGTTCGGATCTGGCACTTCCGGAAGTGGCTGCTGTGCTGGACCTTTAAGTCGCCCATTGTGAGTTTTCAGAAATGAAAATATCAGCGGGTGATATAAAATATTCCCAATCACTTGTCAAATATGGTGAAAAATGAGTTAATCCATTTAAAGCAGGATACCCATTCACAGGTATATAAATTTTTGTTCTATTTTCTTCATGTCTTATTGCAAGTGTTTGTTGCAAACACTCATTTGAACCGTCTCGTCGAGACAGTTCCAGTCAGTGGTAACAACAGGTCAAGAGTTCAAGTGAGTGGTAACAACAAACATTGTTTGTTGTTACCACTCACTTGAACTGTCTCGATGGGACGGTTCAAATGAGTGGTTGTAACATATACATATGTACAGAAAAAAATATAATCAAATTTACATTTAGAAAAAGTGTGTATCTTCAGCATGAAAAGGGTTAATTCAAGCCGTACCTTTTCTGAACTCATTGTCCTTAACAATCCATCCTCTCTGCCTCGTTTGACTTTACAGAAATCGTAGGCCATCGTTCTGTACGAGACGGCCTTCTCGTTAAAATATTTGGAATATCTTCGTATAAATGTTGACATGTCATAGCCTGCAGCAGAAAAGGACAAAAATTGGTTGGTTTTAAAGGAACACGATGACGATTTGTGGGGCTTTTATTAATTAGAAAACAAAACGTGAATGGGATTAACGTTCCAGCAACAGCTAAGGTCATTTACGGACGGGATCTCGGTTTCAAGTCTCATCCGAAAGACCAGTGGGATGGAAATACTATGGAAGTATATTTTAATGCCTAAGGCGAGGTTTGAACCCACAACATCTGTATTGGAAGTTAGGTATTCTAACTCCTAGGCCGTTTCGGAAACAAAACAAATACATTATTAGCATACCATAAGCATATACAATATTTGTAATCCATACAGTAGATTTCAAAGAATAACTAGAAATTGACGCTTGTCCACAAGCGCATGCATATACCGCCTACATGCAGCCACTAAATACATAAAGGGAGATAAATAATATGATTGTTAGTAAGGTGAGAGTTGTCGTCCTTGCATGAGACATGGTCACGGTTTATGCTGCAAGTGTGAAATATCATGAAAATATTCTAAAGAGTAATTAAGTTTTAGATTGACAGGAAATCAATCTGCGAAAAATCAAAGGGAGGTAACTCGAAAATTAGTGAGACAAGAGTTGTCGGGACATGAAATCAATGCACAAAAAAACAAAGGAAGATAACTAAAAAATTTGGGAGACAGGAGTTGTCACTCTTACGTGCGACACACCTTTGGGTATTCGAGTTATACTCCGGACGCATGCCACACCTTGGGTTGTGGTCTATGCATGTGTAAAGATTCGTGAAAATATTCCAAAGGGTATTGAAGATATGCCCCGGATAAGAAACGTCTGCGCAGACACTGTATTTGTAAACTGACCGACTAACGTTAAAACAAGAGACATTTGGCGCGAATATGTGACATCGCAAATCACGCGACGGTATTTGCGGCAACGACACCGACATGCAATGCCTCAGTACTGTCAGATGTCATCTTGTTGTCTTGATGTAGGACGTGACATGCGTGGTGATCACAGTATTGAATATTTTCAGACATGGATTCCCGTAACATTCAAAAGAGATTCTATTTTCACTTTGCAATAAAACGTTCCAACCATGGACTGAAATATTAATTGTTTATTTTGTTGCTCTCTTGGGGCTTGAATTGTAAAGCAGCTCCTTTAACCGTTTCAACCCGAACGCCTGCTATAGCGGTTTATGCAAACAGTGCAGATCCAGATGATCCAGCTCGTAACGATCACTTTTCAAAAGTAATTTTCATATTTTTGAGAACAAAAATATCCCCTTTTCATAAATGAACTAGTTTGCAAATAAGTTTGTGACAATTGAATTGGTTGCAAAATTAACATACCAAAATCCAATCCAGTTACTTAGGGGTGAAAGGGATAGGTTAACTATTACAGCAAGTGACCAGGGACTCATGTGAAGTTGTTGTTGTCGCCAGTGGCAGAAGGAACCGACAAAATTGAATTCAAATTATTCCGTAATTTTCTCTTGCCATTATGCAAGGCCATAGTGAATTTCTGGATGATGATAAACAACCATATAACGTTTCAAGTCAATCCAACAGTGATACTAGGTACATGTACATGTACCTAAAAACTTCAATGGACATGTTACATGCAGATGAAAGGATGGAATAGCGCAAGTTTGGCTGGATCAACCAAAACTATATTCACCCTTAGACCGCTATCTTATTTTTTTTGTCGTCTGCTGTTTATTTTCTATTTTCCATTTTTATCATCAAAACATGCTTTGACAGCAATTTAGAATAATTTACAACATGCTTTGAAAGCACTTCAGAATCATTTCCATTGGAAATGATTCTGAAGTGCTGTCAAACCATGTTTTTATTGAGAAATAAGGCAAGATATAAAAGCAACAGCAGACGACAATTGTTGTGAGTAGCGGTGTAAGGGTTAATTTCTGCATACAATGTATAATAGGTGGGTATTAATGATTGGTTTGTTCTCAAACACAATGAAGAATACAACACATACTGTTTGTCAGTTGGTTCTTTTGGACGTTCGGAAATTCAAAAACAGAAAATAACAAGAACTGTGTCAGAAACAAGAGTAAAATATTGGACCCTTTCCAATGAAATTATTCTAAAGTGCTGTCAAACCATGTATTTATTGAGAATGACAACATAATATAAAACGACAGCAGACGGCAGCAAATTTCGTTTCCCCCGCATTCTAAGGGTTAACCTTTTCACCCCTGAATAGCGGGGAATGGATTTTGATATGTTAATTTACCGACAATCCAATCGTCACAAAATGATTTTCAGACTAGTCCATTTATGAAAAGTGTGTTGATTTTTATCTAAATAATATGAAAACTACTTGCAAAAAGTGCAAATCCTGATGAGATGGCTCGTCACGAGCCGGCTCATCTGGATCTACACTTGTTGCAAACACAGCTATAGACGGATGTTGAAATGGTTACGAACTACCGTAAACTATCAGCAAAGGTCCAAAGGTCCCTTCCCTCAGCAGGGATGTCCAAACATATGCTTGTACCTATCACATATCTGTACCTACCTTGGACCCCAGTTTTGTCGATGAAGCTTGACAGATTGACTGTGCAGTTGTTTGATGCCAGATACTGTGTGAATCTCTGTAAAATAAAACAATATTGTCAATCCTGATATAGACATTACTGTCAGTGGCCGAAGGTCACAACAATGCTCATCGAGGTATGGCCAGTCAACAAGCGGAGATAACTCACTAACAAGAGTTACGTAAGTCACAAAATATGCCCGTCGAAGATGGGCCAGACAGTGAAGATGCAAAAATGTGAAGCTGTCACCAAAGCAAGAAACCTTTATGTGAATTTGATAATCTATAGCATTATGTCTTCCTCTTGTTGTGATAAACATACTAATTTCGGTAGAGATGTATAAAGTAGAAATTATACAGAATTGCATACAAAAATGTAGAAAAAAGTTAAAAAGGCGATATTTTTGTTAAAACATATTTTTTCGGCATATAAACACCAAGGTGCACATCTTCAATATGTGTAGAGGATGTCTGTAACCTATATAAAATTGCATACAAAAATGTAGAAATGTCTGAAGCTAAAAAGCGGTATTTTTGTTAAAAAATGTTTTTTCAGCATAAATACACCAGGGTGCACATCTTCAATGTGTGTAGAATCGTGTGTATAGTTTCAGATTGATTGACTGAATGGTTTTAGACGAGTAGTGTACACAAACTCTGCAGTTTTTCTGTCCGCCCGCGAGCCCGTCTGTGCAGTAAAACATAGTATGTACCGTTTTTGTTTTTTTTAAACGGTTGTACAAAAATTGCTATTGTCTACTTATTTCATTACCATAATTCATTATATTTATCAGATTTATTAGGCTCGGCCAGGAAACGGTAGGAATTTCTCGGCGAGCCAAGGAATTCCTGCATGCTTCTTTAAGCCTTGCAAGCCGAGGAATTCCTTCAAGTAAAATTTAATATCAGTAGCCGATTTCATCAAAATTGCAAAGTATACTTTTCTAGCAAAGTATACTTTGAGGGAGTAATCATTTATTTTTCCTGAAATGCATTGTGTCATATAGAACCAACTACTGCATATATTTGATGATCAAAACTATGCAGAATTATTATACTGAATTTATTACATATCACAGCCAAATGGCTGTGATAATGTAATAAATTCAGTATAATAACAAATAATAAATTTATCCTAAAATCGAAAATTTCTCCCTCAAAGTATACTTTGCTAGAAAAGTATACTTTGTGCAATTTTGATGAAATAGGCTACTGGTATCAAAATTTCTCTAATTACTTCATTTCCGTAGTTCATGAGATTATGCATGGAGATGAGGGACTTGAACACGATGACCCAGCTTGTGTTTTGTGTCCTCTCTATCAGTAGGTCCGCCAGCTGTGGGATGGACACGTTCGGTTCGTTCGTGCATTGTAATAAATCTGCAAGTAGAAACAATAAGGGGGATTAAATAGAATTGATTCAGCAAACATTTTGGATTTGATTTAATGCTTTTTAACGGCCTGTCAAAGCTACTGTTACAGAGCTCCAGATAAGCTGCGTGTTTGCGTAAATACCCAATTAAAATTGCCAAAAACCCAATTGAAATCAGAAGTAGTGAGTATCAAAAAGCAATGAGAACAATTGTGGTACCTTTATCATGCTGCAGAAAACAATAAACAGACCACCAATATAGCATACTTTTCTTACTTTTCCATGAAAACACATCTTGGTATTTCATTAGAATTGTCTACAATTCTAATGAAATGCCAAGCCATGTTTTCATTTCGAAACAAACTATTCAATAATTTCTGTCTGCTGATGTGTAAACAGTAGTGTGATTTTATTTTACCCAATTAAAATTTTGAAATACCCAATTGCTTCAGAAATGATGGAGTAACAATACTCGATTACTAATTCCGTATCTGGAGGGAGCACTGCTGTTATTTTATGCCGGGCTAAATGTGATGGAAGGTGGGGGGGTTAAATTAGAACTGAATATTTTACAGAATACCAGTGTATTGATATGAGTTTCAGTCAAAGACACTTCTACCAAACACTATATGTCTCTCGGCTCTACAGAGACCTGGGGCTCGTTTCACTAAACTTTGTACGACTAAAATGTTCGTAAGTGCAAATTTACGATCGTCTGGAATTTTCAATTTATGGATTTACATTTATTGAGCATAGGCTGCATATGCAGCCTATGCTCAATAAATGTAAATCCAATAATTATTTACAAGAAAACATTGTTAATGTGAAATTTACAGACTATCATAATTTTGTACTTACGAACATTTTAGTCGTACGAAGTTTAGTGAAACGGCCCCCTGGGCCATAAAAAATCAAGAGATCATGTGGAATTTGATTCTGCGTCGAATCGTGCCGTCATATAAAGTTTACAATGATTACAAACAAGCGCAAGAGCACTTATACAATGCTTTCGTTGGCAAAGATGAAGGCGTAAGGCGGGTCATTAATGTGGGAGGAAGCCGGAGTACACGGACGAAACCCACTTGTTCGATCTGGCGACCACCATACCATCTTGCATACTGCCTCTGCCGAGGATCGAACCTGGGGTTGCATTGATGAGAAGCGTGCTCGTTACCGATTGTGCTAACTGGACAACCATTTACAGATATGTATGTATTTACAGACATGTATGTATTTTTTCCAACTTACATCAATCACAAATATTGATAGTGTGTAATCAAAAACAACAAACATCATATACCGTAAGTCTCGTGAAATTGCTTTAACCCTTACACCGCTATCTTAATTTTTTTGTCGTCTGCTGTTTATTTTCTATTTTCCATTATTAATATCAAAAACATGCTTTGACGTACAGCACTTTAGAATAATTTACAACATGCTTTGGTTGTGCTGTCAAAACATATTTTTATTGAAATAAGACAAGATATAAAAGCAACAGCAGACAATAATAATTGTTGTGTGTGGCGGTCTAAGGGTTAAATAGTATGTGTAGTGTGTTTCAGGTCTAAATTTCCCGATTTGACCACCTACGTGACTCTTTAACAGCAAATCACCAGATTGGGTCATTTGTGACCGTGACTGGAGAAATGGGGCTTATGGGTTTTGTGACCATTTTAGCTCCTGATCAAACAGCACTGCAGCAGTCTGATAACAATCTATATTGCTCATATTTATTATCTTTATTATATTTAAATCTTATTTTTTGTCATCTGCTGTTTATTTTCTATTTTCCATTTTTATCATCAAAAACATGCTTTGTCAGCACTTTAGAATAATTTACAACATGCTTTGAAAGCACTTCAGAATCATTTCCATTGGAAATGATTCTGAAGTGCTGTCAAACCATGTTTTTATTGCGGAATAAGGCAAGATATAAAAGCAACAGCAGACGACATTGTTGTGAGTAGCGGTCTAAGGGTTAATCCTTTCAACACTACAGGCCTGTACAGTAGTGGTATTGGCAAAAGGTGTAGATCCAGATGAGCCGGCTTGTCAGGATCTGCACTTTTTGTAAGTAATTTTCATATTTTTGAGAACAACAACACCCCCTTTTCATAAATGCACTAGACCGAAAATGATTGGATTGGTTGCAAAATTAGCATATCAAAATCCATTCCAGTTACTTAGTGGTGTAAGGGTTTAACCTTGGTCATGCGTAAGTTGTTGGCAAATATTTAACCCTTTCAACACCACAGACCTCTATAGAGACAATGTTTGCAAACAGTGCAGATCCAGATGAGCCGGCTCGTAACGAGCCGTCTCATCAGGATCTCCACTGTTTGTTAATAATTTTAAACGTCGTACAGTGAGTGAGTGAGTGAGTGAATAGGGTTTAACGTCCGCTTTTCTGACATAGAGGTACAAGCCTCAGGGAGTCTACACGCAGACGGGTCAACGGGGTCGAGTCCCGTACCCACCTGTCCGAGGGGGGTAAATCCCAACTTCAGAACTCAATATTTACAATCAAAATATATATTCAGTCCTGAAATTAGAACAACCTGATCTGGTGCCAGGGCCTCGCCACACCAGCATCATTTATCCCATCCCCTAAAAGTAATAGGATTAGCGCTAATCTTACTTTTATATATGGGGCATAGCCTGACTCAACTCTCACATACAAGAAAGCCAAAAGTGTACATGAGGGCCAAATCCGGTATAGTGGGTTCCTGAAAGTATGAACCCAATCGTTAAGCCAGTTTAGTCGCCTTTTACGACAAGCAATGGCTACTGCAGCACTATTCTCAGGATCAGTTGATCCCGCCCCGGTGCCTGCACGGGGCCAAACGTCGTACAGATTACCCTTTTAGAAGAATGGGATAATTTGAATGAACAAAATTAATGAAATAGCGTGAAACATTGGCATGGATGATGGAACATCCTATTAAGTTACTTGGTTTTGAAAGGGTTAAATCCTTCAAGTAAATACACATACAAATCAGAGAAACATTTAACCCTTACACCGCTATCTTATTTTTTTTGTCGTCTGCTGTTTATTTTCTATTTTCCATTTTTATCATCAAAAACATGTTTTGACGGCACTTTAGAATAATTTACAACATGATTTGACAGCACTTCAGAATCATTTCCATCGGAAATGATTCTGAAATGCTGTCAAACCATGTTTTCATTGAGGAATAAGGCAAGATATAAAAGCAACAGCAGACGACAATTGTTGTGAGTAGCAGTCTAAGGGTTAACAACCTTGGGCATCAGAATGTGGGCGACATGTACAAGAAAGCAAAAGCAATTACATGTACAAGGTAGGTAGACTTGATTGATTGAGCTTCCATACCACTCAGAATATCAGACAAGTCGATCGGCTCAAACTCAACAATTCCACCACTTGATTCGGAGTTCAAAACGGGAAAAAAAATAAATAAAGGCTTCCAATATGCGTGTAATGCTAGAAATTTTGGATCAGTCTGAGAACTTAAACATGTCCCAGATAAAATTACTAAAATCCATCCACGGTGACTCGTTAATATATTGGAAATTGATGCCTTAAGATTTTGATAGCTTCATTAGTTTGAGAAACCATACAGGAGAGTCTGTAATGCTAGCTGTGCAGTCGATTCATTATCAACGGCTGACAGATTTGTCATTACGATGTGGGAGGCAAGCATTTCCGCCTTGTTCCTCTATTCGCAGAAATTGTGACAGCAAAAATTATCTCCGAAAAGCCGGTTATATTCATCAGATCATCAGCTGTTATCAACAGGATTAGCACTTTCAGCCTCAACCCTTAGAATGAGGGAAACAAAGTGTTGTCTGCTACATTTTCTGTCAATAAAACATGGTTTGGCAGCATTTTAGAATATAAACAGCAAACGAAAAAATTTAATTCAGCATTGTAAGGGTTAACCTGTAGGATGCAGTAAAACCAAAATTGTTGTTAACCCTTTCAACATCAAGTAACTTAATAGGATGTTCCATGCCAATGTTTCACGCTATTTCATTAATTTTGTTCATTCAAATTATCCCATTCTTCTAAAAGGGTAACCTGTACGACACTTAAAATTATTAACAAACAGTGGAGATCCTGATGAGACGGCTCGTTACGAGCCGGCTCATCTGGATCTGCACTGTTTGCAAACATTGTCTCTATAGAGGTCTGTGGTGTTGAAAGGGTTAACTGTTGTTTCTTATTTTGGCTTTTCTGTCAATACAGGGCAATCACAGGGGAGTGTCTCACTTAATAAACAAGGTCACCATAAAGGTCAAGATTAACAGGTCAAGGTCACAAGAAAGTCCAAAATAATTGATACGAAGGTCAAGGTCACAAAAATTACACTGGGTTGATAGCCATCAAAGTGAGGAATGAAGCTATTGGTGAACTTTGATAATGATCTTACTAACGGATCAATAGATATTCATTATTTAGAGGTACATCAAAAATTATTGACACAAAAGTCAAATTCACCAAGGTGACAGTCAAGTTCACCGGAATGACACTGGATGGATAGCTATCAATGTGAGGAAGCTATTTAAAAATTTGGTAATGATATGATATTATAGGAATGAATGGCCTTTTTTTGGAATTTATCGGGGTATAAACTGTTTATATCCCCGATAAATTCCACAAAAAGGCCATTCATTCCTTATAATTCCAGCATTTGAAATAAATTCATCAAGAAAATGTGTTTATTTTCCGTTTTCTTATTATTTTAACTGCACCTCACGGTTACGGAAAGTATTTTGGCGTAGGAGTTTACTGGGATATAAATTTTGGACAGAGACTTGCTAAGGGCCAATCAAATGTTAGGGAATTGTGTAAATATGTTTGTGCTGGAATTATGATATGATATAACGGATCAGGAGACGTATGACCAAAATTCAACATTTGGACGTATATACAAAATTATTGACACAAAGGTTAAGGTCACCATGGTGAAGGTCAAGGTCACCCGAATGACAGTGGGTGGATAGCCATCAATGTGAGAAAGCTATTGATAAAATTTGGTAATGATCCGACTAACAGATCAAGAGATAAGGGACATTTGGCTACATCCCAAATTTACGTCCTACAAAGGTTAAGGTCAAGGTTACTCGAATGACAGTGGATGAATAGCCATCAATGTGAGAAAGCTACTGATGAAATTAGGTAAGGATCTGACTAACAGATCAAGAGATATTGGGAATTTGGCTACGTCCAAGATTTACGTCCCACAATGGTTAAGGTCACCAAAATGAAGGTCAAGGTCACCCGAATGACACTGGATGGATAGCTATCAATGTGAGGAAGCTATCGATGAAGTTTGGTAATGATCCGTCTAATGGATCAAAAGATATGGGAAATTTGGCTACGTCCAAAATTTAAGAACCAACTACATGTATATACCTGATCAACGTTTGATTCAAAGATAATTGCTTTGTAAATGTGATGGAATATATGTATAACATATATGTGAATACTGCCTCTTTACTGTATCCTATATAGCACCTGGGGTGGCCAAGTCTGCCATCTTTGAATGTTCCAGCCATCAGCCAGTTTCACCTGTTCTGCCGTTTGACAAAGCACTCAAAGTGTGAAGTAGAACATATGATATAGTGTAGTTAATCACATGTAGAAAAGCCAGGAGAACGGACTCCTATCAATTATATTACACCAAACTGTAAAATATGTCAGTTGTCTGGACAGGTTCGTGCCTGTGTATTTACCAGCATGAACCACCATTATACATGTAGCATTATACACAGAAAATCGTACAGTGTATCACTTTTACATGGCAAACCACACAGAACATACCATATACCATACACTACTGTACTCTTGTTATTAGCTATCAAATCCAGTGGCATGCAACTACTATGAGAGTAAATATGGCTTTACCTATGGGTAACGTGTACAGTAATATAGGCTGTGCATCAGATTGGAAAGTTTACACGTTGAAATTTATTTTGAGATTGATTGGAGAAATGCTCAAATATCTCGTCTTGTATAGTTTGCTGGCATAATATTTATAGCTTGCCGTTGTCATATCTGTCTATTATGTGTTGCACCAACTTTTATTTGGTTTACTGTCATATTATTTGCTGTATGTGTCAAATGCACGAAGTGGTGAAACTGTACGATAGCTTGTACATACAAAGATGGCGGAGAAGACAACTCAATGCTCCATATAGTATACAGTAACAAGACAATATTCACATATGTTATATTCATATATCACATCCCTCTTATGAAGCAATTATCATTGAAGACAAGTGTATCTATCTATTACCTAATACCTTAAGTCCCAAATTGTTGACGACACTCACGACAACAACGCCGCTATGTCTCACTTTCCATTATCATGCTTTATTAACAAGAAATTACTGTCACTTAGGGTTGACACGGTTAACACTTTCAACACTACAGACTTCTATTAAAATGTTTGCAAACAGTGTAAATCAAGGTGAGTCGGGCCTCACCATGATCTGCACCAATATTTTCGGATATTTTCTGATTTAAAAAACCTTCCTAATAAATGGAACAGTCTAAAAGAGTCCATTTGAGACCTGGTGGAATAGCGACACAATTATACACTTATTTAATTCCTATAAAGAACAGTTTGTGCCTATTGAGTGGGCATGTACCTTTAATACATGACTTTTCTATTATTTTACTGATTGTGACTGAATGGCGAACAGTGTAGTCGTTAATCAGACTCGGACTGATCTGGGGTTATGCTGCCTGTCAACAAAACACGATATACCTACACTGATCTAACGTGTCCTAACGTCCCATTTGTCAATCAGCTGCCCATATTATGATAAGATAATTTCCGGCCGTATTAACCCACCAAACAAGGGAATAGCGGGAATAGAGCACATTAGTATACAGGGAACATGCAATATTTCCCAGTATGAGAAAAATGTCAAATCAAGCATATTCAGCAATTCTGTAAGAGCAGCGCTCCAGATAAGGTGCGTATTTGCTTAAATACCCAATTAAAATTGCCCCAATTGAAATCAGAAGAAGTGAGTATCAAAAAGCAATGAAAAATTTGTGGTATCTTACCATGCTCAGAGCTCTCCGTAAGCGCCGGCTGCCGGCGATTTAGCCGACTACTCGATCAGTTGGCGCCGGCTACAATTCATAAAGTCGTAAAAAAAAATAGAAAAAAAAAATCACTTTTTTTTTACAAAACACGGGTGGGTGGTGGTCGGGCGAATGAGACGGACGGACAAAGCGGCAACAATATGCTCCCCCGAAAAATCAATTCGGGGAGCATAACAACTTCAGATTTGTCCTGCTATCAACACATTTTAACATTTTTGCAACAATATATGCAGAAATTGTCTAAATATACACCACTCACCAGATGCCACCAAATTGAATATAAATTTCAAAATTTTCTTGGGGAAGGGGTACAAAATGTGTATGAGATACCTATTAAAGTTGTATCTTAAATGCAGCAGAACGCAGGAAATGGCATCTAGAAGTAAAAAGATTTCTGGGGTGGCATGCGCCCAAACCCCCCTACAACTCCTTCACTTCGCTCGGGTCGACATTCGCCTCCCAATACATGTATGTATTTGCTTCCGGCGCCCCTGCCCTCCCCTTCATCGCCTACGGCGACTCATCCACGCAGCGCAGTTGCGTGGAAGTCGATATAGCTGGCTACTTTTTCAAAAAAGAGGATTACTCTCAATTTTACGGAGACCTCTGCATGCTACATGAAACAATAAACAGACCACAAATATAGCATATTTTTCTTATTTTTCCATGAAAACATGTCTTGGTATTTCAGACAATTGTAATGAAATACTAAGACATGTTGTCATTTAGAAGCAAACTATTCAATAAGTGCGGTCTGTTGATGTGTAAACAGTAGTGTGATTTTATTTTACCCAATTAAAATTTTAAAATACCCAATTGCTTCAGAAATGATAGAGTGACAATTCTCAATTATTAATTCCTTATCTGGAGCCCTGGTAAGTGCATTTTAAGCCTGAAGCAGACAATTTATTTTTGCGTTTGACTAATGGAACGAGGATTGATTGAATCATTGATTGGTGTTTAACGGCCTAACAACAGCAAAGGTAATTTATTCAGCTCTGAAATTAGAATAACCTGGTCTGGTGCCAGGTACATACCACACCAATGTCACTTGTCCCCTTCCCCTAAAAGTAATAGGATTAGGAATAATTGTAATACGCACAGAAAGGGTATAACCAGATTCAACTGTCACACACAAGAATGCCAACAACGTACATGAGGGCCAAACCATGTCTCCGGTCGGGATTCAGTTAAGGATGAACTTCGATCGTTAAATTACCCATCGCATGCTCCCACCGGCCATCAACTAATGGAACGAGGAGACGTTACACGTGGCATGGTGAGCCTGCAAAGGCATTGTCAGCAAACATTGTTAAAATAAACTAAGTTTAAACACAGATTTCAAACAAATGCACGTGTGGCCGGGCGGTCGCTCAACCTTGGCGATACCCAAGGCCGGTAGATAGAATCGGGGTTCTCTATTTGGTTTGGAAACTGGCGGCAGATACGTGAAGGCGGAACAATAAACTGTAAATACAATATTTACCAAGATAATTTATATCGAACATGTACACAAGTGATCAATATGGCGTCGGGAAAATAAAGTGATCGGAAAAAGCTGCGTGCGCATGCAACATGCATTTGTTAGTCATGTGACTTCCTAACAAAAGAACTGCACTAGTCCAGTCAACAAGTACCTATTCTGAACTGTAATAGTCCAGTACACTACAGGTAAATCTGAAAGTGTCACAGGGTGAGAAACATGTGCTCCGGCCCGGGGCTCGAACCCGGGACCTCTGGTTTACCGTACCATCGCTCTAACCGACTGAGCTAGCCGGGCACGAATACACATTTCCTCTCCACAGTGAGTTACGTACCGTGACATACTTCCCCGCCAAATTGGAATTCGTCCCCGAATTCTATATTTAATTCGTCTCTGAATTCCATATATTTGGTACATTTTGGGTAGTATATATATCAGTCACGGCCCCACGTTGGGCGCCAAATGTCACAGGGTGAGAAACATGTGCTCCGGCCCGGGGCTCGAACCCGGGACCTCTGGTTTACCGTACCATCGCTCTAACCGACTGAGCTAGCCGGGCACGAATACACATTACCTCTCCACGTGACACACGGACGTCATAAACATGCACATTTTTCGTATTTCCTCACAAAAGCATATTTTGACAACCATTCAAAAAAGTACCTTATCATTTTGTGTTGGAACATTTATTCATTCATTATTAACCCTTTCACCCCTAAGTTACAAGTAACTGCAATGGATTTTGATATTTTGCAACCAATCTAACTATCACAAATGGTTTTAAGACTAGTCCATTTATGAAAAGGGCGTATTTTTTTGTTCTAAAAAATATGAAAATTACTTTCAAAACGTGCAGATCCTGACGAGACGAGCTGGCTCGGCTGGATCTGCACTGATTGCATAAACCGCTATATAGTGGGCTTTCGTGTTCAAACGGTTAACCCTTTCAACACTACAAACCTCTATAGCATGCTTGCAGTGTGCATGTAGATCCAGAAGAGCCGTCTCATCAGGATCTACACTTTTGGAAAGTAATTTTTTAGCAGAGAAAAAGTGAAAGTGTTTAACGTCCTAGCAACAGCTAAGGTCATATATATAAAGAGACGGGTCCACAGTTTAAAGTGTCATCCGACAGACCAGTGGCATGGAAATACTATAAAAGTATTTTTGAAGCCGAAGGCGAGGTTTGAACCAACAACCACCGGATTGGAAGTGAGGTGATCTAACCCCTAGACCACAACCCATCCCTTTCAGAGAAAAACAATCCCGCATTTAATAAATGGACTAGTCTGAAAATAATTTTCTGACATATCACAGTACATTCCAGTTATTTAGGGTTTAAAGTGTTAACAATGGGTTGGAAATAAATTAAAGTAAATAAGAAATAAGTTACTCATTTTCGACTTTCATGGAGAAATAACGAAAGAATGGAAGGGAAAATAGATTTGTGATTTTCGTTGGGTATAAAATGAGTCCAGCTCCTAATCTGGTGTCGTGTACATTGTATCATTGACCATGTTGACACACTCGTAATATCACTTAAACCATTTCAGTCTAAGGATATGATAATTTTTGTTGTAAAAATCTCATTATTTTGTTTATTTCTGCATAAAGGTATATGTTGTTACCACTCATTTGAACCGTCTCGTCGAGACGGTTCAAATGAGTTGTAACAACATATACTTTCGAGATGAAATAAAGAAAATAGGATTTTTTCCCCATACAAAGTTTCATACTACGATAATTGTATGGGTTAACCCATAAGTGGTTGGCTGCTGTATATTCTATATGATCAGCAGTGGTTTTTCCAATGACCTCTGAATCCCGAGCTACCACTGGACAGCTGAACAGATTGATTATGTAGTGAACATAGATATCCCAAAGTCTATGTCTACAGCCGCTCACTATTATCATACTACAAGAACTTGGCTTACCAGTGGGTATTCAGTTACTGAAACACCCCAAGTGTTTTCCAATACATCTCCTTGCAAATTGACAGATATATATTACTCGGAGCATAATGATCAAAAAACTGTGCCAAAATGGCTATTAAGGAGGCTGGCAGCAAACAATCCATTCAGTTTCCAGAGCTCCAGATAAGGTGCATATTTGCGTAAATACCCAATTAAAATTGCCAAAAACCCAATTGAAATCAGAAGTAGTGAGAATCAAAAAGCAGTGAAAAATGTGTGGTATCTTTATCATGCTTACAGAAAACAATAAACAGACCACAAATATAGCATATTTTCTTATTTTTCCATGAAAACACATCTGGGTATTTCATTAGAATTGTCTCCTTGGAATACCAAGATGTGTTTTCATTTAGAAGCAAACTATTCAATAAGTGCGGTCTGCTGATGTGTAAACAGTAGTGTGATTCTATTTTACACAATTCAAATTTTGAAGTACCCAATTGCTTCAGAAATGATGGAGTGACAATACTCAATTACTAATTCCTTATCTGGAGCCCTGGTTTTGTAAACAACGTACATTTCTCAGTCATTCTGACTACACATTCCATATTATAAACCCATTACATGCGGGGACTAAACAATTTTTTACTCAAAAAATAAAATAAAAATAATTCTGTTAATTGTGTACATGTGCGTAAATATATGTTGCTACCACGGTTCATATGAGTGGTCACACTACACAGCATACATGTACAGTTGTGTAAAATAACTAAGAACTAGATTGCCGCGGCCCGTATGTCGCGCCAGCCGACGCTTTGATACTAAAATTGATAGTATACCGTAAAACTTTAACCAAACACTTTAACCCTTAGACCGCTATCTTAATTTTTTTGTCGTCTGCTGTTTATTTTTTATTTTCCATTTTTATCATCAAAAACATGCTTTGACAGCACTTTAGAATAATTTACAACATGCTTTGACAGCACTGTGCTGTCAAACCATGTTTTTATTGAAATAAGGCAGGATATAAAAGCAACAGCAGACGACAATTATTGTGAGTAGCGGTCTGAGGGTTAACCTGGATGTACACTGCGTACACCAATGTCCCGACTATATCGCGCTGTCCGCAAGCGTGTGCGACAAAAATGGTGGCACAGCGAAAATTGTTTGCAATTTGCTCATACATGTACCGTGTACTGTAACCAGTATTCAGCCTGACATGGGCTAACCCTTAGCCTGCTGATCGCGAAAACTGTCGTCTGCTGTTGCTTTATTTTTTGCCATTTTTCTCAATAAAAACATGGTTTGACAGCACTTTAGAATCATTTCCAATGGAAATGATTCTAAAATGCTGTCAAAGCATGTTTTTGATGAGAAAAATCGAAAATAAAACAAACAGCATACAACATTTCATTCAGCAGGCTAAGGGTTAATGCTTAGCATTTAAGATCTTTAGTTTCTCTATACATGCTATATCTCCTAACCCTTAGACCGCTACTCACAACAATTGTCGTCTGCTGTTGCTTTTATATCTGGCCTTATTTCTCAATAAAAACATGGTTTGACAGCACTTCAGAATCATTTCCAACGGAAATGATTCTGAAGTGCTGTCAAATCATGTTGTAAATTATTCTAAAGTGCTGTAAAAGCATGTTTTTGATGATCAAAATTGAAAATATAAAATAAACAGCAAACAACAACAAAATTAAGATAGCGGCCTACGGGTTAATTCACGATGATTTGAATCTATGGTTCTTGTTACTGGCATCGAGAATGTTCATCCAACACACCATCAACCAGTGTATGTCCAAATCTGTTTTTTTGTTGGGGTTTAACAGCCTATAAACAGCTAAGGTCATTTAAGGCCGGGTCAATGGGCTCTTAGTACTAAATCCCAAATAAATTATTACAAACTGAATATCAGAACTAAATATTTACAATAAACAATCTATGTATTCAACCCTGAAATCAGAATAATCCTGATCTGATGCCAGGTCCTTGCCACACCAGAATCACTTGGCCCCCTCCCAAAAGCAGTAGGATCAGCAATAATCTTACTGCTTTTATAATGGGCAATAACCCAATTCAACTCCCAGGTTGCAAAAGAGCCAAACGTACCCAAGGGCCAAACCTGGCAAATCGTGATTCCTGTAAGGAGGAACTCCTACCATTAATTTATGCCGTCGCGTTCACCCGACCAACCACCCACTCCCAATCTGGTAGCGTGTGCACGTGTGTGTAGGCTGATTTGGGTCAGCACTGGTCGACAATTCAATAAGATTGGTATTGACCATCTCCGCCCATATTTAAGCAGGAAGTCGGTGATGTTTCTATTGATTTCAGATGCTCATAGCAACACACTGAAGGACCTATCTAGTAGCATGTTGACCCATTTGAGCATGTTGAGAATATGCCATTTTGTTTGTGGAAAATCCTAAATATTTTCTCCAAATGAGATCAGAAGTATACATGTATATATGTTGTGACCACCATTTGAACCAGCATGTCGAGACGGTTCAAATGAGTGGTCACAACATACAATGTACACTTGTACTTTCATTGAGAAATAATATAACAAGTTGTGTGGCCTGTCGGCACACAAATGCACCGGTGGCAGGTTGGAGAAACACTGGTAAACTTCTTAAATTCATCCATGGACACGCTGACAGATGAACAAACGATTCAACACAAACCAAGGGCTATAATTATGTCTCCCATTTCTAAAAGTTTCAACCAATAAAGGTGTATTCCGAATATTCATTCATGATCAATAGCAGGTCTAGTTGGAACTATCACGTGGTCTGTGGTTCGAGACCACCAGATTTGCACAAAGAAAGTCTGAATTATGAAGCTGACTGCCACAAGTTACCCGTCAGACACCCTAAATCAGTCTATTATCATTGAAGTTATGAATACGATCAATATATCGACTGCACCATAAAACTGACTGGGAATATGAACTTATTACATTTGTGGCTCCTGCTCTGTATATATGACTATGACTGGAGAACATGGGCTTATGGAATGTGTCAAATTGCTGATACTATATGTGAAACTTGACAAGTGCAGCTACCAATCTGCATATGTAACTGCGATGGGAGAAATGGAGCTTACAACAGTTGTGGTTCCCGAGGGCCGTTTCACTAAACTTTGCACGACTAAAATGTTCGTCAGTGCAAACTTATGACTGTCTGTAAATTTCACATTAACAATGTTTTCTTGTAAACAATTATTGTATTTACATTTATTGAGCATAGGCTGCACAGGCAGCCTATGCTCAATAAATGTAAATCCATGAATTGAAATTTCCAGCCGATCCTAAATTTGCACTTACGAACATTTTAGTCGTACAAAGTTTAGTGAAATGGCCCCCTAATCTGTATATGTGACTGTGACGGAGAAATAGGGCTTACTGTCTAGACCCTGGTCTTTATACGTGACTAGACTCATTGAGTTTATAGCAAGTGTGGTCAGCGTGGTTCCTGGTCTGAGTGGAGAAACGGGCTTCTGGCACAATGCCTACTGTCTGTTCCACGTTTTACTGCCGACGAACTATTGGCTATTAAACATATTAAATGTAAAAAATATTTAAAAGTAAGTACTTTTTCATCAATAACAAAAGTCACCCTCCCCAAAAAATTTTTTTTTATGAAATTCCATCAAATATTGATTTTATTGCGAAAAAACGATTTTCCTATGGGAATTTAACATGGGGGCTAAAAATAAATATTTTTTAATAATTTTTTATTTGTGGACCGATTTTCAAAATCTAACTTGTTTTCTTAGTTATATCATTTCCAAGCTATCTCGCCAGGTTTCGGAGTCAGTTTTTTCGTTTTTCGACCCTCCTCCTTTTTGCCCCATGTTAAATTCCCATAGCAAAATCGTTTTTTTACAATAAAATCAATATTTTATGGGATTTCATCAAATAAAACAAATTGGGTGACTTTTTTGTTATTGATGAAAAAGTACTTACATTTAAATATTGTTTAGATTTAATATGTTTAAAAGCCAAAAGTTCGCCATCAGCAAAATGTGGAACAGACAGTAGTCTAGTCCTTGAAAATCCACTCATCGGTTCAGAAGATATACAGCGGAAACAAAATTTTAGCCACACAAGCTGATTCCTACATTGTATATACCCCAACTAAACTTTAGTTGTGGGGGTTTAACGCTTTCAACACCACAGCCCTGTATAGTGGTATTGGCAAACAGTGTAGATCCAGATGAGTCCAGATGAGTCTCATCAGGATCTGTAATTTTTGAAACTAATTTTCATATTTTTGAGAACAAAAACACCCCCTTTTCATAAATCAACTAGTCTGAAAATCATTTTGTGACCATTGGATTGGTTGCAAAACTAACATAGCAAATTCCATTCCAGTTACTTAGGGGTGAACAAAAGTTGACAGTGAATCATAATGTGTTTAACGTCCCACCAACAGCTAGGGTCATATAGACACGGGACTTTGGGGTGAAATGGTTGTCACTCCATCATTTCTGCATGAAGCAATTGGGTATTTCAAAATTTTAATTGGGTAAAATAAAATCACACTACTGTTTACACACACATCAACAGACAGCGATTATTGAATAGTTTGCTTCAAAATGAAAACATGTCTTGGCATTTTATTAGAATTGTCTCCTTGGAGACAATTCTAATGAAATATCAAGATGTGTTTTCATTGAAAAATAAGAAAAATATGCTATATTTGTGGTCTGTTTATATTTTTCTGTAGCATGATAAATCGATACCACAAGTTTTTCATTGCTTTTTGATACTCACTACTTCTGATTTCAATTGGGTTTTTGGCAATTTTAATTGGGTATTTAAGCAAATATGCACCTTATCTGGAGCTCAGCTGAATGATGTGATTGTTAGGCTGATCTGGGTCTACACTGGCCACAAAGGCCATAATCCCCTTTATAGCTCACCCTATTTTTTAAGCACAGTATTGTGCTCCACTTAGTTCACATATTACAACGCTTAACCCCAATAAGTTGTGTATTACCAGCAGGCCGTCAAGTGAGGGATGGATAAAAATGAATAAAATGTTATTTTAAGATTTGTTCTTCACAAAATTTATGGCCAACCTGATCTGTTAAATTTTGTATTGATAATTTGTGTTGTATTGCTCAAAGACTATAACTTTTAAGTTATTAATTGCTTCAAGATCCAAACACAAGATTTTGACACACTACCTGTGCTATATTAATTAAAGTAATGTACATATATGTTGGCCACGATACCTTCAGCCAACCCATTTTAAATCCACCCTTGTCTTTGTTATGTTTTGAAAAATATATATATATATATATATATTTTATTAATGAGCATGCTGGATGTGTTTTTGTATTAATACAGAAACAATAAGCAATTTTAATATTTATTGTTTGCCCTAGTTTCTCGACCAATAAGAATAGGAGTATGTCTCAATTAATCACATGCGACTCTTTCTCCAATATTCACTAAATTTATTCATTCAATTTTCCAATATGTAGACAGTCTGACAGTTATATTTAGATCCAGACGTCACGGCTTGTTGTCAGAAATGCATATAGCATGCATCATGTTGTGACGTATACATGTGTGCTGCGGTGTCAAACAGCCAATAACGTAGTAGTATCCCAAGTCGAAAGCGCGAATGGGTGAGACTTGCATTGAAGCAAACATGTGTAGACGAAGAAGGCGGGGCAATCAGTAAGTTATAATTTTTAATAAACTAATTTCTTGCTCGCTACTGCTCACTTGAAATTAATTTATTTAAAAATTTGATATATGAACCATAACCATCATAAGCAGCGGAACGGGAAAATTATTGGGGTGGGGGGGGGATGGGAAACGCCATTTCCTGCATTCTCAGGTCCCAGTCTTGAGGACCCAAAGGGCCTGGACGTTGCTAGGGGGGTCCGGGGGCATGCTCCCTCGATTTTTTTTTAAATCTAAGGAGTGAAACGCCATTTCCTGCATCCTCAGGGCCCGGTCTTGAGGGCCCAAATGGCCTGATGTTGCTAGGGGGTCCGGGGGCATGCTCCACGATAAATTTTGAAAATGTAAGAGGCGTGAAACGCCATTTCCTGCATTCTCAGGTTCCAGTCTTGAGGATTTCTTTTGAAATCGACTAGGAGTGAAAGGCCATTTCCTGCATTCTCAGCAAGTTTGAGGATGATAATATGTGCTTTATTACATAATTATTGGGGCCCCCCAACAACCCCCCCCCCCCCCCCCCCCCCCCCCCACCCCCCCCCCCCCCCCCAACAATATGCCCCCCCCCCCCACTTCCGCTGCCCCTGACCATTACATACAGCAACATTAAGCAATTATAACCGGATTTTGAAGGTTGTGTTGGCTATTACACAAGCTGGCAAAACATTAAGTTGGTTAGCTAACAAGGCCACAATAGACAAGGAATATTTGCATATAGCCAGACAAAATGGACCACATATCATAATATTCAGGTTCAGAAAGTTGCAACTTAAGTGTATAGAGCCGGGAATACACCTGTATTTGCCAATTCAGCACTGAATGTATGTATTGATTTGATTTCAAGTGCACTTACGACACCAAAATCATTTTCTAGGTCTGTTATTTTTAGTCACCACTTACACAATATTAAACTACATGTAGGACATAATAATAATTCCTACAGCAATTCGTTTCTAGAAATCGGAGACAGCAGTGACCCATCTCCACATATATTGTAGGGCTTAGACTACATGTATATAGAAAGCTAGTGTTTTCAAACACAGAATGACAAAAGGGTAGTATTAAAGCAGCTTACAACCAGGCAGACATTAGCAGCAATCACATTATAATCATCATTGATGAATTGGTTGAACATTTATTTATATTACTAACTAGAAAATGTGTTCAAAGAACATGGATGCCCCCACCTGCAGCCTTGATAGTAAAAGGGCACCGTTATTACAAAGCTCAGGCTAATCCCAAGACAGACATTGTGGGTAAATATAATTATTGAAATTGGTGAACGAGTTAAGGAGTTATTGAGAAAACATTAAAAACTTAAACACATTTGCCGTACAAACAAGGTGAACACATAAGTCCCCAGTGACCTTGACCTTGGCTGTTCGGGTGTAGGTCATATGAGAAACAAAGCACCATCCCTAGACAGACATTATGGGCAAATATGATTGTAATTGGTGAAGGAGTTATTGAGAAAACATTAAAAACTTAAATGCATTTGCCGTACAAACAAGGTGAACATAAGTCCCCAGTGACCTTGACCTTGGGTTTTCAGGTGTGGGTCGTATGCGGAACAAAGCACCATCCCTAGACAGACATTGTGGGCAAATATTATTGAAATTGGTGAAGGAGTTAAGGAAATATTGAAAACTTATGCATTGCCTTACGGACAAAAGGACGCATGCACGGATGGAAAGACAGTGTAAAACATAATGCCCCCCAATAAATTAGTGGGTGCATAATAAATTTTAAATACATTAATTTTCAGATCAATCACTCCTGATTGTGTGACAGACGCCCTTAGCATACCACATCAAATGGCCAAGATATCCAAATAATTTGAGAATGAGAAATAGGATACCACATGTGCATTATTCTACTCCTGATGTCCCACACAGGGCAACATACAATGTAACTGTTGAACTATTCATCCCGATGTAAGGCACATCACCACATCCAGCACCCATAAGTATATATTTAATCTTGTAGCAATCACATTACATTCCGGTATGAACAGTATTTAGTATATTAAAGTTAATGATTATGCATTTATTTGCTATGAAGATTTAACCACATCATGAAGACAGGACGAGGATGATGAAATGGGGTTTAATGTCCATTCAATAGCCAAGGTCATATAAAGTCGGGAGTACACATGTAGTGTGGAGAGAAATCGTAAGTCGGCATTGAATTACGAAGACCTGATTTGGTGCGTTATTTGGAAAACTGTATCAATGCATATGAATGTTTAAGCTAATCTTGCAGAGTTATAAAGTACTTAAAAACATTAAATGGAATTTTACATAAATCTTTAAAGCAAATCTCTACATAATTTTATCTTGAAAATGTGGGGACTATGGGTATTGTGCACAATTAATATAGGGAGGATGATAAACATGCATATCAATTTTCATGTCATACTTTATATACCGGGGGGAATAAAAACCACTCTGGTGGCAAGGAACGCTAATGCCTTTCAATATTTTGTACACGGATCAGCAAAATATTTATTACCTTCCAATTTACAAAGTACAAGTACAAACTACTTTACAATCAATGGAAAATGCAAATTTGGGCACAATTTGAACGATGAACTGTTGGAATATGGCACAGGAAATTGCCATAGCCATCTAACGCAGTTGAATACTAGTGTTATACAATAATAGTTGTGTAGTTATGTTACAATGTACAGTATATATATATATATTGTCAATTTCACTGTCATGCTCATAGTTAAATTGGGCAAAAATGTGTGCGGCTTTTCAAAAAGGCCAGAAAATAGGAAAAATAGGAACATTTGGTAAAAAAAATAGGAATTGCTCAGAAAATAGGAAAAAATAGGATAATTGACGGCCTGTACCAGATATAATGATCGTAAAACTGTTGGAAAATCAATACTCGGAAGGGACATTGCGATGTACACCTGGCTTAACTATAAGTCAGTTATTGTTCACATATTGGAATTTTCAGGAACTAAATGCTGCGGTCGCTAGCGCTCCCTCGCATTTAATTCCTTAGCAATCCAATATGTGAACAGTACCTTCTACTCATTGTGTCACATGAAATTATGGGCCCCTGGCTGAGAGCTACCATAAAACATGGCATGATGATTGACCTGCGTAGCACTAGATTTCCCTGCCCAGTCTGATTTGTAGCCGATTTCATCAAAATTGCAAAGTATACTTATCTAGCAAAGTATACTTTGAGGGAGTAATCATTTATTTTTCCCGAAATACATTATTTCATATAGAACTAACGACTGAATATATTTGATGATTAAAAGTATGCAGAATTATTATACTGCATTTATTACATTATCACAGTGATAATTTAATACATTCAGTATAATAAAAATTAATAAAGTTATCCTAAAATTGAACATTTCTCCCTCAAAGTATACTTTACTAGAAAAGTATACTTTGCAATGTTGGTGAAATAGGCTACAGGGATTACGAAGGTCACCATTTCGTCAACCAAACGTTGTTTGTGCCCCGGAATAATTTTGTTTATCAATCTCACATCACACACGATGATGGAAGATCTACACCGGCCACCAATGACCTAAGGTCCCCGTTCCCAGCGGTCGGCCAGTATGCGCCAATCAATAGGCTGGATTGACAAGAGCACACTGTCTAAGTGAAACAGAGAAACATATTGGCCGTATAATTGATTGCTTAATTGATTGGCAAGTTGGTGTCTGGGGTCTTATAGTATGGAAAGGAACAGGCCACCCACAGAAATAAATAAGCTTTTTTGAACATTTGTTACCAGTGTCGACCAGTGGCCATTATTTATATTAACCCAAACATGCTGAGGATACGCCATTATGTTTGCGGAAAATGCTAAATATTTCCTTCTATGTGTGAAGTATATGTCGCGACCACCATTTGAACCGTCTCGCCATTAGAGGAAGGCATGTATGAAATATCAAGCAGTGGGGTGAAAGGAAACAGCAATTAAAAAAATTTCCCCCAACGTTAAGTTTATGAAAGCACCAAGACTGTGACCTAAACCCTGGGGTGAGTGGGGGTCTGCGAGTCATAGATTTTGCACAGCATCCGACATATAGAGAAAGGCATGTGTGAAATATCAAAATGTTTGGTGAAAGGAAACAGAAATTATAACAAATTTCCTCCAATGTTAAGTTTTTTAATTTTTGAAAATGGACGTCAGACGCGGTCTACGACGCCGAGGGTATGCCATAAGCACTCCTTTCTTCGAAAGGCGCGCTAAATGTATGCTGAGGGTATAATGATGAGGCATATTTGAAACTATGCTGGTAGCAACTGTTGTATGGTACCTTGAATATTTACAAACCCCAGGAAACTAGATTAAATTGAGTGTAATACCCACCTCTCTGAATTGAATTTCTGTCTAATTCTCGGTGGGTGTGGGTATGAGGAAATATCATTTTCCTACATGTATATAGTCGATACGATGAACACTCATGTTATCCGCATGCATAAAATATTTTGTCCATCTAATTCCTATTTTACAGTCTAATTCCCCTATGTTTGTAGTGAGGAAAACATTGATTGGTGCATAATACAGAATACATTGTAACTAAATGGCCACGGCGCGCATGTCGCACCTGCCGAGGCTTTGATAGTATACCGAAAAACTTTAACCAAAAACTTTAACCCGGACGCACGTGCGGACATACAGATGTATGTACACCAATGCGCCGACTATATCGCGCTGTCTGCAAACGGGCAAAACAAAAGTACCCTTTTGTTAGCCCCAATTACCATATTCCAGGGCACAAAAATTCCACTCGTCCACTCGTCCTGACGAGTGGGAATGCCTGCAGGACAAGTTGAAATTTCAAATGTACTTATTTTTGCCATTTCCATCAGAATTTTCGTGCCCTGTATTCACCTAGATGTAATAAGAAAGACAGCATTCTAATAGATACATTCGCAAAGATGTACATGTATGTACATGGCCAATCCCAGACGAATTGAGGAGATAAGTGAATTATGGGCGCATTATCTGGCATATAGTAGGTGATAAACAAGGACCATGTGGTATGAGACATGAAATGGGACGTCAGCGACCAGTGTAGACCCAGACCAGCTGCGCAGGCTGGTCTGGGTCTGCACTGTTCGCTATTCTGCAAATGAAACATCAGTCATGCATTTAACCTTTCAACACTACTGTAGAGAGCTTTTTCCTAATATTTAAAAGCAGTGTAGATCATGATGAACCGCTTCGTAACGAGCCGTCTCGTCAAGATCTGCACCATTTGTGGATATTTTTTTCCTTTTTACAAAATGACCCTTTTCTGCGTAATGGAACAGTCGCAAACTTAACATGAAATAGTCTGTGTCAGTTACGGAACTTAGGGGTGAAAAGGTTAACAAATGTTATTCTCCATCGGGGCTGATACGTAGCTCATTACAAACACCATTAGCCCTATTTCACCACAGAGTTCAATATTACATTGTAATCCCAGCTCACTGCTAGTGTGGTTTGTTTGTTTGTTTGTTTATTGCTGCTTAACGGCCTATCAACAGCTACGGTCATGCAAGGCCGAGCAAACGAGTTCGATCCCATTTTAACCTGCTGCATTGTGGGCATAATCCCAAAATCATAACGTAATATTTACATCGAGAAAAAATATATTCAGCCCTGAATTAGAATAACCTGACCTGGTGCCAGGTCCATACCACACCAAAGTCATTTGGCCCCTTCCCCTAAAATAGGATTACGAATAATCGTAATACTCACATAAGGGGTATAACCAGATTCAGCTGTCACATACAAAATGCCAAAGATGTATGTGAGGGCCAAACCTGGGGCCTATTTCACCAACATTGCAAAGTATACTTTCCTAGCAAAGTATACTTTGAGGGAGAAATTTTAAATTTTAGTATAAATTTATTAATTTTTATTATACTGAATTTATTACATTATCACAGCCAATTTTGGCTGTGATAATGTAATAAATTCAGTATAATAATTCTGCATACATGTAGTTTTAATCATCAAATATATGCAATCGTTAGTTCTGCATGAAATAATGCATTTCGGAAAAATGAATGATTGCTCCCTCAAAGTATACTTTGCTAGAAAAGTATACTTTGCAATTTTGATGAAATCGGCTACAGGTCTCCAGTCGAAATTCCAGTAAGGATGAACCCCGATCGTTAATTACCCATCACATGCTCCCACCTACCACCCACTGCTAGTGTGGTACATTGACTGATTGGTGGAACGACTGATTGATAATGATTGGTGAAATGACTGATTGGTTTGTTAAATGACTGATTGGTTGATTGATTGATTCAAAGGTATACATCTTGCAAAAAAAATGCACAGACAGGAATACATGTATGATCTGGCGGGAAAATTGCAAATACAGAAATTACAACATTGGGAGTGTTGTCAGCACTGATGTCACAATATCCGGATCTGGTGCCAAGTGTCCTTATAACACCAGACCATCTGATCCCATGAATGAATCCCGGAAAGGAATGGAATGGTGCTTAACGGCCCACCAACACAAAATAGTATCATTTAGGGCCAATTAAGCTATTGAGATGAAGAAGACATTAAAGTACAATAATGTATGTGGTAGTTCCTGGAAAGGATCAGTATCCGAGTATGGGTACGTGTACAGTATGTGTAGTTCTGAGAACATAACACCAAATTACAGTACATAACATTGTATTACCTAAGCGTTATCACAGAGTAGTATTTCCAAAAGTGTTCTTTCTTTACTTCCTACTTCGTGGAGTGACAAAAAGAATTTTGCTAAAACACACATTATTCGTTGAGTTTATGATAATATTGTTTTCTCTTTTGTAGAATTTTCTCAATAACAATATAGCAAAGTATGAACATCAACACCTTGCAGATTATTGCTATATTTTAGTGCGTGAAATGGGAACATTATTCCACAAATTTATGCCAATGACTGCGGTGTAGCGATATCGTGCGACCTATTGCTAACACAATTCCTGTCTTTTAGTTAACCCTTACAATGCTGAATTAAATTTTGTTGTCTGCTGTTCATATTTGATTTGCCATTTTACTCATGAAAAACATGGTTTGACAGTACTTTAGAATCATTTCCAATGGAAATGATTCTAAAGTGCTGTTAAACCATGTTTTTATTAAGAAAAAAGGCAAAATATTAAACAACAGCAGACGACACTTTTCGTTCCCAGCATTTTAAGAGTTAATGTGATGTCTGTTCTTAATGGCAGTAACACAGCTTTATTAAGTGAATGGCAAACAGGATAGCGCCACCTGGGTCTAAAATAGGACAAAACTGGTCGCAAAAGCCACATATAAAGCCTATTTTGTCAGCCGATGTCCCAAACGGTAACCGAGTGAAGGTCATTGCAAGGAGAGTACCAGCATAACCAGGCAAGTCCATCATCGGAAGAAATCAATACAGCACTAGCTTGGTGCCATGAATGGAGCACATCGCCAGCCACTTCAGGCAGTCAATACAGAACAAGTGACGTTTACGCTAACCCGTTCACTGAGGCAACCGTCTTGTGCTGTCTGCATTTACCCTTAGGTTCTTTATTCATATGTGGCAGTGACTGGAGGAATGGGGCTTGTGGAATTAGTGACCAGTGTAGCTGCTGATAAAATAGCACACTACTGTAGCCTGATAACGATCTATATTGCTGTTAGAAGCATGACGGGTGTTTCGTTGATGGAATGGCGAACAGTGTAGATCCTGATCAGACTGTGCGGATGCACAGGCTGATCTGGATCTACACTGGTCGCATAACCCATCAGCCCCATTTCTCCAGTCACAGCCACATACACAGACGCATCATGTTATTATGTGATGCACCAGGGGCTTATTAAAAACAAGGCAATTGCCGGAGTCTCATCCACGAGGCGATCGCCACAAAGATCAAGGTCACCAATGTCAATATGAGAAAGTCCAAACTTATTCATACGAAGGTCACGGTCACCAAGGTCAAGGTCACACAAATGGCACTGGGTGGATAGCCATCAAAGTCAGCATTGGTGAAGTTTGGTAATGATCTGACTAACGGATCGGGAGATATTCAATGTTTGGATGGGTTGTGGCCTGGGGGTTAGAACACCTTACTACCTTTGGTCATTAGTTAATGAAGTGACATATCGGATATCTTCGCGTAAAATATCAAATCATGTTACCCATTACATCACGAGAAAACATTAAAGGAATAATGAAACAAAACACATATTGATTTTATAACTAGCGTATTATTTTAGTTACCAATTAATTGACAAAACAACATTATGAACATTACAAGCATTGTAGACATTTTCAGTAGAAAATCGGTAATAATGTACATTGTACATGTACTCACTAGCAAGGAAGTAAAATTGTGTTGATATAACGAGTAACAATAATACAAGTAACAGAATTGTACACGTTTTAAATGAAACGAAATTTACACCGTCACTCAAAGTCAGGTTGTAATCACCAATTAACTAATGACGAAAGGTAGTAAGCTAATCAACACTACAAGGGTGGCATCACTACTCTTTGTGAATTGCTTAAATGACCAGCGTGATGTGATGTCAAACACTCAATTAAATCCACGTGGAACGATTAAGCAAACAACCCGAGGTACATGTAGGTGTGAATTTATCAACCAAATCGATCTTCAAGCCAGGCTGCCAAGATCGATTTGGTTGATAAATTCACACCTACATGTGAGCATGCTTTTTAACCTATTTTTATACGAAGTGGACAGAATGAACAGTCGAGATAGAGAACATATATGAGATAGGGCATGGTCGAGATAATAGAGGAAATTTATATTCAACAAATAAGGATATAATTCGGGACTTTAGTGAATCATCAAGATAGGGGATATCATCTAGATACTGATATTAGAAATACTGGTGCTCCACTGTATTTCCATCCCACTGGTCAGTCGGATGAGACTTTAAAACTGTGGTCCCGTCTCAATATGACCATAGCTCAGTTGCTGGGACGTTAAACCCATTCACTTTCACTTTTCAACATTTGGACATACATCCAAAATTATTGACACAAAAGTCAAGGACACCAATGTGACGGTCAAGGTCACCGGAATGACACTGAATGGATAGCTACCAATGTGTGGAAGCTATTTATGAAGTTTGGTAATGAGAAGACTAACGGACCAGGAGATATTCAACATGTTACCTGATAAAAATATGACACTGGATAGATAGCGAATCAACAAATCAAGAGATTCAACATTTGGACGTAGGTCCAAAATTGCTGACACCAAGGTGAAGGTCACCAAAGTCAAGGTCATCCGAATTACACTGATGAATATGCATCAATGTGAAGAAGCTATTGATGAAGTTTGGAGATGATCCGACTAACGGATCAAGAAGTATTCAACGTTCGGATGTACATGTATATAAAAAATTATTGACATGAAGGTTGGATCATCATGCACACCAGAATGACACTGCTTGATTAGTCATTAATGTACAAAGTTTAAGGTCACCAATGTGACAGTCATTGTCACCTGATTGACACTAGATGGATAGCTATTAATGTGAGGAAGCTATTGATGAAGTTAGGTAATGATGCGATTAACGGATCAAGAGATATGGGAAATTTGGCTATGTCCAAAATTTACGTCCCAAATTGTAGAATTGTGACCGCTGTCTCACTTTACACTATCGTGGGTGAGACAATGTGAATGGGTTTTATGTTCCATATGAAAGACCTGAGAGCCGTTTCACTACACTTTGTACGACTAAAATATTTGTACACTGTATGTAAGTACAAAATTATGATAGTCTGTAAATTTCACATTAACAATGTTTTCTTGTAAACAATTATTGGATTGGATTTTTATTTATTGAGCATAGGCTGCATATGCAGCCTATGCTCAATAAATGTAAATCCATCAATTGAAATTTCCAGACGATCCAAAATTTGCACTTACAAACATTTTAGTCGTACAAAGTTTAGTGAAACGGGCCCCAGAAGAATAGATTTACTATGATTTGATTTAATGGTGTTAATGGCCTGTCAACAGCTACGGTCATTTTAGGCCGTGTTAAAGGGGACAAATCCCATATGTTACCTGTTGTGTACACATATACATGCACTATATGCAGACATGAGAATGGCTGTCGCTGAAAACATCTGAAAATCCACTGAAACCCCCTCACCCCACTTGTAAAACTATCAAATTTGAGCATACCAGATTGATTCTGAATCATTTTGAAAACGCAAATTATGACAAAAAAAAAAAAAAAAACAAAAAAATCCACTGAAATCAGCTGATCAGCTGAAGATTCTCATGCCTGTATATGTTATTAATTACCTGCAACACATACCTGCATGACAAAATAATGCAATTTTATAACCCATGTCATAAATATGTTATGAAACTTCATAACATATTTATGACATGGGTTATAAAATTGCATTATTTGGTCATGCAGGTATGTGTTGCAGATAATTAATAACATATAGTGCATGTACATGTATTACACATGGTTGTGTCATAGCACCAGAAGTTAATTAAATATTCATATTATATTATCGCATAATACACATGTATGTACTTACACTTACATAGAGAATACCAGGTTAACGTCTTCTGATATCAACTTTATCAGGCAAGGCTACGAAACATGTAGGAATTCCAAGGCTCGCCAAGCAATTATGATGTGGTTTTCGTTTAATAGAACATGGACTTTTTTAAATTGCATCATTACACTGACGCCATGTGATGCCATTCGACCAATGAAAAGTGAATGGGTTGAACGTCCCAACAACGGCTCAGGTCATAGAGAGACTGGCCAGAGGGACAGAGTAAGTATTTTTCACGTCTAAGGTGAAGATTGAACTCCCAACCTCCGGTATTCAAGTCCAATGTCATAATTATCCCCTAGGCCACGGCCCGTCATTCGACCTATGAAATGTCAGTTTTTAATTTGTTGTGATCTGGATATTCGTATCAGGTCAATGCCCGATACATTATAAAATCAGTCAGTACATGTATGTATTTGGCCAATACAAAGTGTGTTAACCTGAAAAAAACATTTATCAGGTACTATTTGCTGTACCAGGCATTGATAATGCATGTTACCTGATAAAAATATCAGGTTAGTGTCTAGTTCATATGTGTATGTGACTGAGAAATGGGGCTTAAAGGCAGTCTGATGAGGATCTGGGGCTCGTTTCACTAAACTTCCGACGACTAAAATGTATGTACCCTAAGTGCAAAATTATGATAGTCTGTAAATTTCACATTAACAATGTGTTCTTGTAAACAATTATTGAATTTACATGTATTGAGCATAGGCTGCATGTGCAGCCTATGCTCAATAAATGTAAATCCATCAATTGAACTTTACAGACTATTCTAAATTTTCACTTACGAACAATTTAGTCAAACAAAGTTTAGTAAAACAGGCCCCTGCACTGTTCGCCATTCCATCAATGAATCACCTGCCATGCTTCTAACAAGCAATAGAGATAGTTAGTAGGCTACAGGAGTGTGCTATTTGATCAGTAGCCGATTTCACTAAAATTGCTAAGTACTCTTTGAGGGAGTAATCATTTTTTTCCCGAAATACATTATTTCGTATATAGAACTAACAAATACCGGTACATACATTTGATGATTAAAAATATGCAGAATTATTATACTGAATTTATTACATTATCACAGCCAACATGGCTGTGATAATGTAATAAATTCAGTATAATAAACATTAATAAATTTATCCTTAAATTGAAAATTTCTCCCTCAAAGTGTACTTAGCAAGATCAGTATACTTTGCAATGTTGGTGAAATAGGCTACTGGAGCTACACCAGTCAGATATTCCATAAGACCGATTTCTCCAGTGCCAGCCACATATTAACCCTTAGACCGCTATCTTATTTTTTTTGTCTTCTGCTGTTTATTTTCTATTTTCCATTTTTATCATCAAAAACATGCTTTGACAGCACTTTATAATAATTTCAGTTTTAAGTTTTTATTTCCATACATAGTCATATACAAACAATACATGAGTTACAAGCAGTTTAACAACATGCATTTATACATGTAGGTTACACTCCTGGTTTACACTCAACTATGAGTACATGTATTGTAAATAATTATAGATTATAACGTATTGTTCATACATGGTTAGGTTGGATTTATTTAAGAAAATTATGTAGATGAGAGAATAGAGTTGAAAATGAGATATGGTGAAATAGGTTTAGTGAATAATAATTGAGTAACACACCACGATACAATACTATTACGGTATATGCTGTTATACCGAACTGTAATACATGTAGTTGTATGTATAATCAGAAGGTTTGTGTCTAAATGAGTGTTAGTCTAATTGGATAACATTACATTTTCGTTCATGAACTATGAGCTTATTTCTATTCATTGCAATTTCTTTTTCAATATTTTGTGTTGCCTTTAGATAAGACATAAACTCTGGAAATTTAGGTTGCGCGTTTCGTAATTTGCCTGTACCGTAAAGATTCTAATAGACGCCCGGGCGTCTATTAGAATCACCACTGGCTCCGAAGTCCAGGGTGGGCGTTTAATAGAGGCAAGTGTTATTCAGCAAAGGGAAAATGATAAAAAAAATATACGATGTTCTGCTATCTAAACAAAAACATAACTAAGGGACATTACTCTCAAACGCCAAACTTGATTGTACTGTCTGTCAGTTTATAAACATTTGGGCCAAGACGTTTCGGCCCACTCTGGTCATTATGGTACAGCCGGTAGAAATGTTAAATGTAATGGTAATGTATATCAAGACAGCGTCAATCATTAATGCTGATCAGATTTACGCCTACGGACGTTTCGTCAGCGTTTCGGATCTGTCGGGTTTGAGATGCTTTGACAATGGCGTCTCCGTAAACGTGTAAATTCTGATCACCCTGTGTCCGTGCAAATAGCTACTGCTGATGAGGAATTTACTGTGACACCGGAAACAGTCGTATTTCGCTTCCGCTTTTGAAAGTGAAAGTAGCAATTATGTTTTTTCCACGATTTTAAAGGAAGTTGCTTTCGAAATAATGAAAAGTAAAAAAACCTAATTGGACAATTAGCTCCGATTTTGTTTCAAGTCGGTACTGGGCGTTTATTAGAGGCACTAATTTCGTGAAAATCGGCCAAAAAATGTATCATTTTCAACGTGAAAAGTGGGGGGTGGGCGTCTATTAGAGCATGGGCGTCTATTAGAATATTTACGGTATATATATAAAGTATTTTCCTAGTATGATACAAAAGTTGAAAAACTTGTTGTCTTGCTCATATTGCCCGAAGCAAACAATGTGCCAATCAAAAGTACATACAATATTCTTATTGTTTAAAAAGGTATTCAGCTGTGACCAAAAATGTTGGCTTATAGTGCATTCCCAAAAAAGGTGCTTATTTGTTTCTGGAGCCATGGCGCAAAAATCACACAAATTGGAGCTGACAATGTTACACTTAAGTAAATCATAGTTTGTAGCGACAATTCTCATCAAAAATGTGTACTGAAAATTCCTAAGTTTAGAACTTACAGTGTTTGTAAAATGATTTGTGTAGACTATCTTCCAATTTATATTTTTATCCGCGAATTTGTCATCCCATTTTGTTTTGGGGTTTTATGTTTCTGTTGATTAAGAAACATGTTATATAGCTTCTTATTACATTTGGTCTTATCTAGCTAAGTACACTTTGAGGGAGTAATAATTTTTTTCCCGAAATGCATTATTTCGTATATAGAACTATATAACAAACCAACATCAACACGGCTGTGATAATGTAATAAATTCAGTATAATAAACATTAACTAGAAAAAGTCGATGGCGCGCCATCGCAATATACCCACTTTCCCCAAATGCCAAGTCCGAAAGGGGGAAGTAATCCATGATGGAGGGTCGGATAAAAAATCCGAATTCACTTTGCGCATGTGCACATGATAACGAAGCTACATAGCAAATATGAGGCGCGTAGGTATGAAGGTGAAAAAGTTTTTCGAGTTACAAGGAAAAAATGGGAAATTCTGAGTCGGAAAGGGGGAGGTAATCGATGATGGAGGGTCGGATCAAAAATGGGAATTCACTTTGCGCATCTGCACATAACGAAGGTACATACTAAATATCAGGCGCATAGGTATGAACGTGAAAAAGTTTTTCGAGTTACAAGGAAAAAATGGGAAATTCTGAGTCCGAAAGGGGGAGATAATCCATGATGGAGGGTCGGATGAAAAATCCGAATTCACTTTGCGCATCTGCACATGATAACGAAGCTACATAGCAAATATGAGGCACGTAGGTATGAAGGTGAAAAAGTTTTTCGAGTTACAAGGAAAAAAATGTGAAATTAAATGAGTCCGAAAGGGGGACATATCCATGATGGAGGGTCGGTGATGATCCGAATTCACTTTGCGCACTGCACATGATAACGAGCTACATAGGAAATATGAGGCGCGTAGGTATGAAGGTGAAATTTTTTTTCGAGTTAGGAAAAAATGGGAAAATTCTGAGTCCGAAAGGGGGAGATTAATCCATGAAGGTGGATGAAAAATCCGATTCACTTTGCGCATCATGCACATGATACGAAGCTACATAGCATGAGGTATGAAGGCGTTCGGAAAAAATGGGAAAATCCTGAATCCACTGCCGCACTTTGCGATGCACATGATAACGAAGCTACTAGCAAATATGAGCGTAGGTATGAAGGTGAAAAAGTTTTTCGAGTTACAAGGAAAAAATGGGAAATTCGAGTCCGAAAGGGGGAGATAATCCATGATGGAGGGTCGGATCAAAATCCGAATTCACTTTGCGCATCTGCACATGATAACAAAGCTACATAGCAAATATGAGGCGCTAGGTATGAAGGTGAAAAAGTTTTTTCAGTTACAAGGAAAAAAATTGGGAAATTCTGAGTCCGAAAGGGGGAGATAACCATGATGGAGGGTCGGATCAAAAATCCGATTCACTTTGCGCATCGACAATGATAACGAAGCCTACATACCAAATATTTGAGGCGCGTAGGTATGATGGTGAAAAAGTTTTCTAGTTACAAGGAAAAAATGGGAAATTTCTGAGTCCGAAAGGGGGAGATAATCCATGATGGAGGGTCGGATCAAAAATCCGAATTCACTTTGCGCATCTGCACATGATAACGAAGCTACATAGCAAATATGAGGCGCGTAGGTATGAAGTGAAAAAGTTTTTTTCGAGTTACAAGGAAAAATTGGAAATTCTGAGTCCGAAAGGGGGAGATAATCCATGATGGAGGGTCGGATCAAAAATAATCCGTATTCACTTTGCGCATTCTTGCACATGATAACGAAGCTACATACGAATATGGATGGTGGCGCGTAGGTATGAAGGTGAAAAAAGAAAAAGTTTTTCGAGAAATACAAGGAAAAAATGGAAATTTCTGAGTCGAAAGGGGGTGAGAATAAATCCAAATATGAGGGTCGGATCAAAAAATCCGAACCTTCCACTTTGCGCATCTGCACATGATAACGGAAAGCTAACATAGCAAAATATGAGGCAGCGTAGTTTTATGAAGGTGAAAAAGTTTTTCGAGTTACAAGGAAAAAAATGGGGAAATTCGGTGAGTCCGAAAGGGGGAGATAAATTCCATGATGGAGGGTCGGAAATCAAAAATCCGAATTCACAATAGCGCATCTGCACAAAAAAGAATAACGAGCTACAAAGCTAATAGCAAATTCTGAGGGCGTTGGTATGAAGGTGAAAAAGTTTTTCAAGTTCAAGGAAAAAATGGGAAATTTGTGGAGTCCGGAAAGGGGGAGATAATCCAATGGATGGAGGGTCGGTCAAAATCGAAATTCACTTTGCGCATTCTGCCATGATAACGAAAGCTATCCCAAATATCAGGCGCGTAGGTATGAAGGTGAAAAAGTTTTTCGAGTTACAAGAAACGTGACGGACGGACGGACAATCCATAATGGAGGGTCGGATCAAAAATCCGAATTCACTTTGCGCATCTGCACATGATAACGAAGCTACATAGCAAATATGAGGCGCGTAGGTATGAAGGTGAAAAAGTTTTTCGAGTTACAAGGAAAAAATGGGAAATTCTTAGTCCGAAAGGGGGAGATAATCCATAATGGAGGGTCGGATCAAAAATCCGAATTCACTTTGCGCATCTGCACATGATAACGAAGCTACATAGCAAATATGAGGCGCGTAGGTATGAAGGTGAAAAAGTTTTTCGAGTTACAAGGAAAAAATGGGAAATTCTTAGTCCGAAAGGGGGAGATAATCCATGATGGAGGGTCGGATCAAAAATCCGAATTCACTTTGCGCATCTGCACATGATAACGAAGCTACATACCAAAAATATCAGGCGCGTAGGTATGAAGGTGAAAAAGTTTTTCGAGTTACAAGAAACGTGACGGACGGACGGACGTACGGACGGACGTACGTACGGACGGACGGACACAAAAAAAAAAAGTGGGTATAATTATAAGGACGACACCTGTTAAGTTTTCTTGTGTAAAGGTTTGTCAATATCACTGGCATCCCCTTTATGCCATTACACACCAGTACATTGTTTCCGCAGTTATCGGCGGTTCCCTACTCGGGGAATGGGATCACGCTGTTTCTGATGTAATCTGTAACGTAATTTTTACAGTAGATTTTCTTCAAATTATTCCTAACAAACAAACAGATTTATAGCGCACCAAAGACGATGACTTATGTGTTTTACGGGTGCTCTAAAAGTTCTTTACAATAACGTTAACGAAGAATCGAGTACCGTTTATTTCTTACATTCACTAGCTTACAAAATCTCATCTATACGGATGTATTTTCCTATTTCATCTGTCTTTTATATTATCTGTAAAGATAACGAGACTGTATGTTTGCAAAACATGGATATGCCCCCTTGGCATACTTGACTGTAAACTAGAGATTATGTTTGTAAGCATGGGTATGCCCCCGGGCCTGGCACTGGTCCATAAAAAAATAACAAAAAACAAAGTAAAGCTACAAACCAAAATGGCTAAGTGCATCAGCAACATTTTGAAACTGACAATGGTGAAGGTCGTGTTAATGGTGGCGCAAGTGTGTGATAAATGTTCAGGTGATTCAAGTGTCCAAGTATTGAAGCAATCATTCGCGTAATATTGAAGATATTACTTGTTGAGTAATTCTGAGTACATAACTCTAAATTGCATTTCATTACATAATAGTTAGGACGGAGTAAGTCTTTCCAAATGTTTGTTGAAGCATTCTTGGTTTACTTTCTACTTTGTGGAGAGTGCCATAAGAATTTTGCTAATACACACTGTATTGGGCAAGTTTATGGTATTATTGTTAAATTGTCTCTCAATAACATTCATGTGTAGCGTGGTGTAGCGATATAGTGCAACCTGTTGTGGTGACAAGAACATTTTTAATGAACATAAAATTTACCATTATAAATCAGCATTTAAATTTGATTTAGCGATTGGAATTTAGTTGTTTGAAGTGTTATAATTATATAGGAAACGTGTCAGATTTCCCCCTGCGCTCCTCGACAGGGGAGATAATTATAACCTGTAGGTGGACAAACTGGGCGAAGTCTGACTATCCAGAATAGTTTACAATGACAGTAGCGGATTCTTCGTAGACAGATTAAAGCAAACTATACAATAAAGCGTATGTTCCGCATTTGCTGTGCCATTTTTCATAAAATTCTGTCATCCAATTAGAAATATATTTATTGATTATTGGTGTTTAACGACATATCAACAGCTAAGGTCATTTACGGCCGGATAAATATATATTGAAGGAAATCATTTGTAAACACATCTAAAATACACGTCATGCAGTTCAGAAACAACGTGATCCCCCACAATGCTACTGCCAAACCGGATTAGTATCGGACAAGCAACTCTGCAAAAACTACTGTACCGTCAGTAGCAGCAATGTAGCGGCGAGTTCTTGCAGAGTTGTGTGTCCGCAACTACAGCACAGAACTGGATAACCATTAAACCGACTCTGTATTTACAACATACCCAACATTCTCCAATGTAATAGACTGATTTAATAAAGCATGTAATTAAACGTGTCAAACTTACAGTCTAAATGTTTCTTTTTCGGGCCCATCACCTCCTCGGTGGTCGCTTTGCAAACAGTTTTTGCAAGACCCTGTCCAGCGATACTGTGTTTGGCCGCTGTCATGCGGTCCATAATACTTTGTCCCGACATCTTTAGCACATAAAACTATGTCCCTAAAGATTCCAAAACGTTCAGGGTCCAAAGACCCCCACTATATGTCAAACGCGTGTCTAATATGCGTAGATAGGAAGGGGTGGATGAAAACACCGATCAAGATGGCGCATCAAATCCAAAAAGGACAAATTATGAGTCACGTGATACGGGGAGAATTCATTTATTTATTTGCAAATAACTCCATTTCCGAAAATGCATAGAAGTGTGACAGATTGCCTCCCTTGTATTGTAGGTATTCAGCTAACGATGCCCATTGCACCTCCATTAAATGTATATAGATACAAGTAACAACAGACTATCAGATTAGTTGTTCCCATCTGATCACCTGTGGAGAAATAGGGATTATGGGTTTTGCGACCAGTGTAGATCCAGACCAACCTCTGCATCCGCACAACCTGATCAGGATCTGCACTGTTCCATCCATGAAACACGCGTCATACTTTTCTAACAAGCGGGTAGAACACGTACCTAATTTTCGGTAGTCGATGCACAAAGATCAGAAACTAGCAAGTGTTTCCTTACATATTACATACCCTAGATCCCTGCTTTAATACTTAATCCGGTCATAATATCCTTTTCAGGTTGCGTGAGTGTGCTATTTGATCAGGAGCTACACTTGTCATAAATCCCATAGGACCTATTTTTCCAGTCACAACAACAATTAGGCAAATATAGTGTGATTACAACGTTCACATGCCAATTTCCGCTCATAAATATAGGCCTAAGATAACTTAACGTAACCATGGTCCCATCCAATATACTCTTGTGAGCCAGATCAGTAGCCTATTTCACCAACACTGCAAAGTAGGCCTATACTTATCTAGCAAAGTATACTTTCAGGGAGAAATTTTCAATTTTAAGATATATTTATTATTTTTATTATACTGAATTTATTAGAGCCATTTTGGCTGTGATAATGTAATAAATTCAATAAATAAATTCAGTATAATAATTCTGCATATTTTGAATCATCACATATAATATGCAGTGGTTAGTTCTATATGAAATACAGTAATTCTGTAATGCATTTCGGGAGAAATAAATGATTACTCCCTCAAAGTATAATTGGCAAGAAAAATATACTATGCAATTTTGTGAAATCGGCGTGTTGTTGTTTTATTTTTGGGTCTCGTTTTGTTACTGGCAGAGACATATTACCTAACTCCCTATGCACGCTAAGCGACCGACCATGGCCATATACTAGAATGTATGAACCGTCATTTATATGGCACGCCATGTATATGGCATCAGGACTTTTAGTCCGGAGAGACTCAGACTGAGCCGTTCTCAGTTTCCGCCAATCAAACTGACTGATTTCGAATACAAATCTCGATATGGAATAAAGTCAACACAGGACGGGTAATGTTAACAAAAAGACACAAAAAACGAGCCAGAAAAGTTAGGTTAGCACAATTAGTTTACTCTGTTAAATTATGTCGGTTAGTTTAACAATCTTCAGAGAAATGAGAAATTAATTAGAAAAACATTTGAAAACTCAAACTGATTCAAGCATGTGGTAGAAAAGCCTCATCGTGCGCTCTGGCTTCTTCATCAGATTAATCTCTCGTCTTGTCGAAGATCCAATCATATTCTGAAATCAGAAACGGGCAAATCTGACAAAACCGGGTTTATGCATTCATCTTCAGCATCAACTGGATATCCACTGGTCGCAAAGGCCATTGCGACCAGTGAATATCCAGATAATGCTGAAGACGAATTTCAGTATAAAGACCTGTCTATTTGTTTTTTAAATAGCTACAACTGTAAGATCATATTAGTAGGGTAGGGTTTCCCGCACCACAATAATGTTTAAGAATAATGCCACATGTGTAGCTAATCACGAGAACGACGGTACTGTATGCATATACATATAATACATTTTCTGCATCGATACACAATGACAAGTTAATGTCCTTGCATATTGAAATAAAATTATGTACATGTATGTATACTTCAACTAGTCAATCTTACTGAGACAATAGAACAGTCTAACATAATAATGCAAACTAACGGTCATACGGGCAATTGACTTTGAAGACACAATATCACCGAGCTACTGTACTAACCGTGTCTATAAGCGCTTATACGGGGTCCAGTGCTGACGTCAACATTCTTCCCATCCGTGACGTCATCTCGGTGTTGGGTCTTGCTCACACAGCCAGTTTCTTCCCCTAAGGGTCAGATCGACATTGCTCATTTATATGTGGCTGTGACTGGAGAGATGGGGCTTATGGGTTTTTGCGACCAGTGTAGATCCAGATCCGCCCGTGTATTTGCACAGTCTGATCAGGATTTCTGCACTGTTCACAATTACATCACTGAAACACCCGTCAGGCTTCTAACAAACACTATTTGGCTACATGATTGTGTTATTTGATCAGGAGTGGTCATATAGTTGATCGTCATCAGATTACACAATGTTAATGTTCTGGTTTTTTTGTTGTTGTTTTTTTGCAAAACGTCTGACTGTGATGTATTGCATGCGTGAAATATTAAGAAATTTCGATGAAGGAAATAGAAGTGATAACATATTTCTGTGATGTTAAGTTTAGTTACGGACGGACGGACGGACGGACAACCTGACTTCAGTATATCCCTGCCCACCCACACCTCGTTGCGGGGGTATAAAACATTATCACAAATTATTTTGTTTTATTAAATTAGTCCATCACACTTACGAAGAAATTGTTTTGGAAACCAATGCTAATATTACATGGACTATAATATAATGTTTAGTTGCATTGCATATAAAGAATGTAAGGAAGATAAAATTTATTAAAACCTTGACTTCGTTCATAAATGTCGCAAACAGTAAATGTAACCCAACATTTGTGAAACGTATTTACGCTGTAGTTCACATGTACAATAAAGACTATTCTTACCGTCACCGCATCTCTCATGCCATGCGCTGACAGTAATACAAAATGTACTATTCTTTATAAAGTTACGGTTCCAAAGGTGAATATTTCGTTTAAGTCTGGAATTGTCAACTCACCGAAGTGTCCACACATAGCCAACAGGATAGATCTAGATTCCACAACCACGACGCCATCGTGTATCGGGGCACAGGTTTCTGTATTTTTCGTATCGCCGTCTATGCCGGCTTTTGCTGCTTCGCGGCTGTTAGTCTTGGGAGTTTCAGGGTCCTCTGAAGAAGCGCCGGTGTTCGGGCTCGTTTCATCATTGGCACGTGTCTTTGGCGCCTGATATGCATTGCTTGTTGCTCCCTTCAGTCCATCACCGGCCGGTGGTGTTGCCTTTGCGACTTTTACATCCAAGTTGGTTTTCGGGATGTCTACCACGTCTGTATTGCCAGCAATACACACTGCCTTTGCATCAGCAGAGTTGCCCTGAAAGTATTTACACGATAACTTAAAATGTAATGTACTGTGGGCAATGATGATGGGTTGTGTGCAAATACGCGCGTAAGTTATAACTCAAAACATATTGTATACATGTCGGGGAGTAAGACTAGTAGGGTTTATGTTCATGTACTAGTTTACAGATGTGAAAAATATAAGTCTACTCTATATTTAATACACGACTAAAACTATATTTTACTTAACACAAATTGGATAGATTTACTAATGCATTTCCGTGTCTGTAAAATCTGTTTCTGACCAGTACCCCCATCGCTCGCTGCAGTGGGAAGACATTTGTCATGTAAATAAACATATGTGGTTGTATTACCATAACTGCATTATTCTGACGGTACCTTTATATTCTTCAACGCCTCCTCTCTCCTGGCCAGCTCCGTCCTCCATTTCGCCCTGAACTTCTCCGTGTCTACAGCCAGCTGTCGGCCCCTCTCTATCGCCTCACGAACCCGGCTCCCATTGCCCTCCCGTCCAGGGTGCAGTACCTGGGACATCAACTGGCCCCATCGCCACCTCAGCACTGCAGCCTCCATATAGATCTGCATGTCGATAGACATATGGATTTCTCCATCAGGTAGGCCTATTGCATGGGTGGTGGGCTTTGCTGGGTCAGGACTCTTGACATCGAGACCTGCACGGGCGGTGTTGGCAGCTGCCGGCCTATCTGGAGTAGGACTCCTGGCATCGTCACCTGCCCGGGCGGCGTTGGCAGCTGTCGGCCTATCTGGAGTAGGACTCCTGGCATCGTCACCTGCACGGGCGGCGTTGGCAGCTGTCGGCCTATCTGGAGTAGGACTCCTGGCATCGTCACCTGCCCGGGCGGCGTTGGCAGCTGTCGGCCTATCTGGAGTAGGACTCCTGGCATCGTCATCTGCACGGGCGGCGTTGGCAGCTGGTCGGCTATCGAAGTAGGATGGTGGGACTCCTTTGCCATCGGTCACCTGGCACGGGCCGGCGGGTTGGCAGCTGGTTCCGGCCACTGAGTAGGACTCCAGGCATCGTCACCTGCACGGGCGGCGTTGGCAGCTGTCGGCCTACTTGGAAAAAGTTTAAAAAAAAGGACTCCTGGCATCGTCACCCTGCCCGGCGGGCGGTTGGCACTGCGGCCTATCTGGAGTAGGACTCCTGGCATCGTCACCTGCACGGGCGGCGGTGTTTGGCCTTGTCGGGCCTACCTGGAGTAGGACTCCTGGCATCGTCACCGCACGGGCGTGGTTGGCAGCTGTCGGCCTAACTGGAGTAGGACTCCCGGCAATCGTCACCCTGCACGGGCGGTGTTGGCACGTGTCGGCCTGCCTGGTTTAGTAGGACTCCCCATCGTCACCTGCAGGGCTGGCGGGTTTGGCAGCTGTCGGCCTATCTGGAGGTAAGGTGACTCCTGGCATCGTCACCTGCACGTGGGCGGCGTTTGAACAAGCTGTTCGGCCTATCTGGGTAGTACTCCTGGCATCGTCACCTGCATTGGGCGCGTTGGCACTGTCGCCTATCTGGAGAGGACTCCTGGCATCGTCATCCTGCACTGGGCGGCGTTGGCAGCTGTCGGCCTATCTGTGGATACGTCTGGCATCGTCACCTGCCCCATGGGCGGCGTTGTTTGGCAGCTGTCAGGCCTATCTGGAGTAGGATCCTGCATCGTCACCTGCACGGGCGGTGTTGGCAGCTGTCGCCTATCTGGAGTTTTTTAGGACTCCTTTTGTCATCGTCACCTGCACGGGCGGCGTTTGCAACTGTCGGCCTATCTGGAGTTGGACTCCTGTCATCGTCACCTGCACGGGCGGCGTTGGCAGCTGTCGGCCTATCTGGAGTAGGACTCCTGGCATCGTCACCTGCACGGGCGGCGTTGGCAGCTGTCGGCCTATCTGGAGTAGGACCCCTGGCATCGTCATCTGCACGGGCGGTGTTGGCAGCTGTCGGACTATCTGGAGTATAACTGCTGGCATCGTCATCTGCACGGGCGGTGTTGGCAGCTGTCGGCCTATCTGGAGTAGGACTCCTGTCATCGTCACCTGCACGGGCGGCGTTGGCAGCTGTTGGCCTATCTGGAGTATAACTGCTGGCATCGTCATCTGCACGGGCGGTGTTGGCAGCTGTCGGCCTATCTGGAGTATGACTCCTGGCATCGTGACCTGTACGGGCGGCGTTGGCAGCTGTCGGTTTTTCTGGAGTGGGACTCTTGGCATCGTCACCTGCACGGGAGGCGTTGGCAGCTGTCGGCTTTTCTGGAGTGGGACTCTTGCCATCGTAACCTGCACGGGCGGCGTTGGCAGCTGCTGGCTTTGTTGGAAACGCACGCGTCTCTGGGACAGGGCTCGCATCACGGACAGTGGTAGCCTTCCTGTTGTTCCCGTCAGCAGTTGGGGGTGTTGGAAGGATAGCCTTGGCCTCAGATTTAGCGATCAATTCGGCCACAGCAACATTATCTGCGACGACCGTTGTGTTTGTAGGAACCCCACCAGCCCTGTTGCTAACGTTAACCTGTAAGTGTTTACAAATGTAAGTCTATGTTTCTGCAGGATAACTTATTAGCACATTTCGCAAATATAACCCGAGACTAAACACATGCTACGAGGGTCCCATATACTAGTACACATGTATTAACATATCGTGGGAGTGACAATTATTACATAAATTGCAAACTTTATTATTAGCCGATCTATTTATAGATCGGCTAATATATTGGTCATCCATCGAATTCTGAAAAAGTTTGTAGCAACCCTTTTCTCCGCTATTCGGTAATCTACGAACGCGAATTTTGCTGTATCACTTCCAAATTGCATCAACCGATAAAGTTTGCATTTTTGGCAATTATCTCCGTTTAAAACTTTAAATATAGCCAAATAACACAGTTTTGAATACGTAATGAGCTGAACGCCGGAAGAGATTGAACCCTGAAGTTGTTGTTGTTGAAGTCCATAGTTGGCTCTAATGGCCATATACGCCAACATACGCCGATTATTGGGCTAATTTAAAGCTTTTATTTATTGAACAGAACAAGTTTCAGCCATGTATAATCGCGTAAAATGTGTTTATTCGGCTAATTTATAATCGACCTCTGCTCAAAATCTCCTCCGACTAGCAACCCCAGCATCTCGGGTTTATCCCATTGGATCGCGTATGCGCGTCATTTGACGCTAGTTAATATTTACAAAATTTTCCACCAATCAAAACGAAGAATTGCCCTTCATAGCGAACTTTGATTTGTTTACGTATCATGCAGGGATGGCAGGGATGCATCCAGCACGCGCGATTGCGGCAATCCCCCTTAATTATTGTCAATGCCGCAAATTATTGATTGTCTTGCGCCCGACATCGCGCAAAAAATCACGGATGGGCCCCTTTTTAAATGACTAGTGCGCACATTAAAAAAACGTAATTGACTATTTAAACGCGCTGCGTATTTAAATCATTGGAAGGCGTGCAGTTCAATCGAGTTTGTGCGGCCGTTGAACGTAAGCTTCGAGTCGATTTAAACCATTTAAATCGATAAACAAGGGATAAACAAGTGACAACGTTAACCTGTTATGCTCCATTAAGAAGTAATAAGCTTATGGCAAATCATATTACTTTGGGGCCGAGTTACTAAAGTGACTGGTGTGGCATGGAAATATTGAGTTCTGATTTTGGGAATTTTCCTCATCGTGGACCCGTTTAATGCGGGATAGTACAACCCGTTGGCCCGGCCTTAAATAACCTTAGCTGTTGATAGGCCGTAAACACCAATACTCACTCGCTCATTCACCCCCCCCACCCCTAGACTCAGTAACTACTAAAATGCGGACATATATTGAACCCTGATTTGATCGGCTAATAACATCATGCTCTGCATGACTTTTCATTTAATTTGTATTGTTAGTATTTTATTATTATATATTTTTTACTACAATTTACAGTTTTCCAAAATGAAAGTGGTCGACTATAAACTCATGTAATTTATGATACAGTGAAACCTCTATAAACCGGACACCCTGGGAGGTCCCATGGTGTCCGTCTTAGAGAGGTTTGTTTCACTGTAAATCATGCATTTGATCATAATGAGCCATAGTTGTGTTATCTGCGATCACGAACACACATTAGAATCTGAGATAAATGACCAAGAAACTCATAAAATATTTCACATGTGTGTTCTTGGTGTCCGGTTTAGAGAGGTTCCACTATATATTGATTACATCCTATTATTACCTGTTGTTCGGATGGTTTCGCAATCTTCTGGCTCGTTGTCTTCTCCAGTGGCTGTGATTTCCGCTCCTTCTGTTGTTTCCTCAAGCCGCCCTTCGGCTCCACACTCTTCTGGGCTTGCTCGCACATACGCGCTCTTCCAGCCAGATATTTATGTGTACTCTCTTCTCCCTCCTTCTCCAACTTCTTAACCAGCCATTTGCCCCACCTGGAGCGTTTGATTTCTTCATCAATAATGAGTTTCCCGTCATTCCCCACGGTGACTCCCTCTACCCCACCCAGGTACTCCACACGACCTTTGTCGCCTATATACGTCTTAGATTTTGCCTCTGCATCTCGCTCGAATTTTCCCGAGAACCATTTCATCCTTCTGGCGCTCAATAACTCCTGATGTTGCATGATTTTGTCGTTGATCTCGTCTGTATTGCCTTCAGTACCATGAACGTTCATGATATCCTCAGCTTTATCCATCATTTCACTGTCGAAATGCAATTGATAATGGTTTTATACAGCAGTTGTGAAAACGTGTGTTCACTCTGCTAGCGGGACTTGAAGTCTGACGCCAACGTCATTTGTTGTCAGCGGTAACGACGTCGACGTCACGTAATAAACGAATCGTTCATACAAACGAAAAGGAACACTGGCTTTTATTTGTAACAGCATCACCTTAATTGTCCAGGACATCACTTGCGGTATAGTGTGTATGTATAGTGTGTATGTATTGCATTTCTAAATTAAACCGAAACTTACTCGCACGTTTCTTCCGTCTTAAAACCACGATTTATTTCCGTACCAGATGACGATTCCTATATTATTCATTCCAAAAAAAATGGTATCCGTTTTGTAATCACCTTTGTGTGTGACGTTTATTTCCGGTGAGGCATCTCGGGAAGTTGAACGTGTGATCTTCGTGGAGGAACATGGGCTGCGTTAGAAAACCACCGCTCTCCGACCTTATAGAAATTCCTATGTATATCATGTGGTAGCGACTGGTGAAATGGGGCTTATCTGATTAGTGACCAGTGTCACAATAGAAGCATAGAGATGGAAAAGTGAACAATACAGATCCTGATCAGACGGTGCTGATGAACAGTATGCTCTGGATCTACACTGGTTGCAAAACGCATAGGCCCCTTGTCTCCAATCACAGCCACATGTAACTTAGTGAAATACCCGCATAGTAGCAAGGATGTAATCTCCAATCAAGTGACGTTTTTTTTCTTTTCGTTGTCAGTACTCATATATTGCAGATATACATGTCAAAATATGAACGCTGTATATATAAATATTCAAAAGTTACAGCCGCCGTATTGGACCTTGTTGAAGACCCCTCGTACAAGGTTACCAGTAACATAAAGGACGTACATAACAATTTAGATCCATGTTCACATTGTCACGATCATTCCCGTATGTAGTTCAGAATGACATAACTACGATTTTGATTACAAATATCATTGTTTTGCTCAACATTTATATTTTTATTAGCCAACATTTAAAAATAATGCCATTTTGTAGCGTAGTACCTACGTAGGCCCTGGCCAGACTGACCGGATGCTCGGAATGATCTGGCGCTGCACTGGTTGCACGCATCATAAGGTTCCTGCTCTCAGCCGGCGACCCACGTGTACAGTGGGGTCAGCTGTAAGTGCACACACGAACGAACACGACGACAGGTTGGAACCAAACTGTCGTGTTCGTTCGTGTGTGCACTTACACGCTAACCCCACTGTATAATGTAATGATTTTTCTGGCAAAATAAGCATTCATGCACCATTACCCTGCGTATTGAGTGGCATTATTATACATTTCATATCAGAAGTAAATTTCCAGACTGATATCAGGGGCGATAACCGTGTTTCCTGAAAATGTTAACGGAAATTACTATTTATCTCCGTATTTATTTTTTGATGTGCAATGATCGTACTATATAAGCTGTCGAAAATATATTTTTTTCAGGTGACGCATTTAATTAATATAAATAATTAAAAATATTATGCTTCATTTGCATATGAAAATAGCCCGATACCACCGCGCGTCACTATCAGTAAAATAAATATTACTAAATGATTATATCTGTAAATCGGGCACTAGTAAGTTTTAGAACTGGTGGAATAGGGACACACTTATACAGATATTTAATTCCTATAAAGAACATGTTGTGCCTACTGAGTGAGCATGTACCTTTAACGTTCATTTCTTTATCATTATTTGGCTTACTCGTCCCTTTTGGCATTCGTCATTTCTTTCTCATTTTCGAAGTAACAGTACCATACGGCAAGCAGGTTACAATGTTAAGCTAACCATGTATTCGCTTTTGTTCACCGAAGTTCCGAGGCGGTATCGCGGTCACCTTTCCTCATTCGTGATTTTGCTGGACATTTGGTCTGCATGCGGAACGGTATATAAACCATTATGTAATATATGCCCAAACAGGGTTGAATGTACATGACCTTTTAACCTGCCTTAGACTTATGCATTTGGATGATTTGATTTATTGCTGTTTAACGGTCTATCAACAGCTAAGGTCATTTAAAGCCGGGCCAACGGGTTCGATCCCGCATGGAACCTGCTGCATTGGGGAGAAAATATCAAGATCAGAACGGAATATTTGCATCAAAATAAATATATATTCAGCACTGAAATTGGAATAACCGGACCAGTCACCTGGTGCCAGGTCCATACCACACCAGTCACTTGACCCATTCCCCTAAAAGTAATAGGATTAGGAAGAACAGTATTACTCATACAAGGGGTATAACACCAGATTAAACCCTGGCATACCAGAACATCAACGACGTACGTGAGGGCCAAACCAGGTCTCCGGTGGGATTCGGGTAACGATGACCCTGATCGTTAAATTACCCATCGCATGCTCCCACCTGCCACACACTCCATCAATGAAACGGCTAACAAGCAATATAGATCGTTATCAGGTTAAAGGAGTGTGTTAAATGATCAGTAGCTACACTGGCCACGAAACCCTTAAGTCCCATTTCTCCAGTCACAGCCACATATCATAACCAATTTCTGTTATAATTTTACTCTTGAATGAAGTTGTTTTCGAGAGATTTCCCACTGCACTCTCGTACTGCCTATGGATTCGTCAAAACACATAACCATGAAGAAGAGCGTCTTTTGTACACTATGCATATACCAGGCTGCACTGGAGACAATGGGGCTTATGGGATTTTTACCAGTGTAACTCCTGTAGCCTATTTCACCAACATTGCAAAGTATACTTATCTAGTAAAGTATACTTTGAGAGAGAAATTTTCAATTTTAGGATAAATTTATTAATTTTTATTATACTGAATTTATTACATTATCACAGCCATTCAGTATAATAATTCTGCATACTTTTAATAACCAAATATATGCAGTCGTTAGTTCTATATGAAATAATGCATTTCAGGAAAAATAAATGATTACTCTCTCAAAGTATACTTTGCAATGTTGGTGTTTGTTTGTTGGGGTTTAACGGCCTATCAACAGCCAATTCAACTCCCAGGTAACAAAAGAGCCAAAGATAAAAACGTACCAAACCTGGCAAATAGTGATTCTTATAAGGAGGAACCACTACCGTTAATTTACGCAGTCTCGTTCGCCCGACCACCACCCACTGCAATGTTGGTGAAATAGGCTACAGGTTATTTGTTTGTTTGTTCATAGCAGGTCATATGGGGTCTACAAGTATGCTATAAGTCAAATACTAGGAAACACGTGTGGACTCTCAATGTCACATTTTCCGCCGGATCTTAAGACTCAGGTGAGCGATACAGGGCCATCAATGAAAATGTCAACCCTTTCAACACTCAGCTCGTAGTGGAATCATTTTGCATTGACAGCAGAACCAGAGGTGGGAACATTTCCAAATGCCAAATCCTAATAATGGCTAAAATAGCTCTTCTTTTTTTTTCATATCTACAAAGGCGTAAAATTGTGCTTCATACGTTGAAATATTAGTATGTTTTTCTGCAATTAACAGGAACTTCAAATGCTGATTTCGGGATATACTACTGAAATTAATAGCCCTGAGAACGTTTGGCCAAGTGATTTTTGAATGGTAAAGTTACAAGACACCAGAGGGCCGTTTCACTAAACTTTGTACGACTAAAATGTTTGTAAGTGCAACTTTTGGATCATCTGGGAATTTCAATTACTGGATTTACATTTATTGAGCATAGGCTGCATATGCAGCCTATGCTCAATAAATGTAAATCCAATAATTGTTTACAAGAAAACATTGTCAATGTGAATTTTACAGACTATCATAATTTTGCACTTACAAACATTTTAGTCGCAAGTTTAGTGAAACGGGCCCTAGATCAGGATATTATGATTTCAGTGTTGAATTTGTAACACTCACATGTGAAAGGTATATTACAATCTGTATATGTGGCTGTGACTGGAGAAATGGGGCTTATGGAGATTTGCGACCTAATCAAATAGCACTCCTGTAGCCTGATAACGCTCTATATTGCTCGTTAGAAGCATGACGGGTGTTTCATTGATAGAATGGCGAACAGTGCAGATCCTGATCATACAGTGCAGATGCTCAGGCTAATCTCGATTTACACAGATGACCTTGTCGGACATTACATTTGATTCATTCAATTAATTTCGAACAAATATCGGAGAACATGGTAGTGTATGTGAATCAATATTCAGTGGGTATAAATATGATAGGAAACAGAGGCATATTACAGAGTTTATTATACATACAACTGCTCAGCATATTGTGTATACATCTACATGACGTGTATTCTCATTAGAATATGCATATGCAGCCTATGCTCAATAAATGTAAATCCAATAATTGTTTACAAGAAAACTTGTTAATGTGAAATTTACATGCTATCATAATTTTGCATTTACACATATTTTAGTCGTACAAAGTTTAGTGAAACGGCCCCCTGACCAAAGCAAAGCCAAAACAATATACAATGTGATTCTCCAGTGTGAGGAGATGTGTGTTTCACTCATTAAATGGCAAATAGTGCAGATCACGATCACACTCCTGGTTGATCTGTAGCCGATTTCACCAACATTGCAAAGTATACTTATATAGCAAAGTATACTTTGAGGGAGTAATCATTTATTTTTCACGAAATGCATTAAATCATATAGAACTAACCACAGCAATTACTTGATGATTAAAAGTATGCAGAATTATTATACTGAATTTATTACATTATCACAGCCATGGCTGTGATAATGTAATAAATTCAGTATAATAAAACTTAATAAATTTATTTTTAAATTGAAAATTTCTCCCTCAAAGTATACTTTGCTAGATAAGTATACTTTGCTAGATAAGTATACTTTGCTAGATACTTTGCTAGATAAGTATACTTTGCAATGTTGGTGAAATAGCCTACTGGGTGTACACTGCAAACGTCATTCATAAGTTCCTTCTAAAGTCGTTTACCTATTAATATGATCAATGCGGGTACATTTCTGATTTAAAAATACACAAGATTAATGCATTTTGTATAAAAAAAGATACACTAGTCATACAATATATATTTTGCTATTATTTACACATATACATTTATATATAATGCACTTGATAAAACATGCAGGATAAGTAACTGCCTGCAGCAATACATGTAATGGTTTAACCCTTACAATACTGAATTAAATTTAGTCGTCTGCTGTTCATTTTTTTTATTTTCCATTTTTCTCATCAACAACATGGTTTGACAGCACTTTTAAAGTGCTGTCAAACCATGTTTTTATTGAGAGAAGACAGATATGAAACAACAGATGGCAATTTTTGTTTCCCGCATTCCAAGGGTTAACCAAACAATGCAGTCTGTTGATGCACTTAGGCCCCTATAGGTGATTTGAGAAACTTACAAAAACGTCCAAAAAATGAACAGACAGACAAGGCCCTAGCATACCATTTTATTATATTATATACCTACCCACGAAATACATAGCTATACGACACATTTGTACAATGTACCAGTGTGTGCCTAAGTCTCCGATTCTCAGTTCAATGGTGACAATTTCAGGTATTCGGGGCCCCTTACCCTATTAAATCAATGCCAGGTCCTCGCCAGACCAGAATCACTTTGCCCCCTCCCAAAAGCAGTAGGATCAGTAATACTCCTACCACCTTTATAATAACCCAATTCAACTCCCAGGTAACAAAAGAGCCAAAGATAAAAACGTACCCACACCAGTAACATATTTCACCAACATTGCAATACTTTTCTAGCCAAGTATATTTTGAGCGAGAAATTTATTAATTTTTATTATACTGAATTTATTAACATTATCACAGCCAATTTGGCTGTGATAATGCAATAAATTCAGTATAATAATTCTGCATACTTTTAATCATCAAATATATGCAGTTGTTAGTTCTATATGAAATAATGCATTTCAGGAAAAATAAATGATTACTCCCTCAAAGTATACTTCGCTAGAAAAGTATCTTTGCAATGTTGGTGAAATCGGCTACAGGCAAATCGTGATTCCTGTCAGGAGGAACCACTACCATTAATTTACGCCGTTGCGTTCGCCCGACCAACCATCCACATGGGGATTCTCATATTTGACAGCGAGGAGCATGGAGAGTTTGTGGTGAGAAAATATCTGCAGGGCTCACTCTAGGCACAACACTGATGTACCCTGTTGAGACATACCAGGGTGTTACAGAATCTAGTAACACAAATCAGTTTACCAGTTAATGCACAAATAAATGTTATACTACATGTAGCTACAAATCAATGCGATATAAAAATAATGTTAATAATTGCACAATTTTATCATGATCTATATATAGAGCAACATGCCTCTGGCTGCTGTCAATGTCCACACATCTGTAGCCGATTTCATCAAAATTGCAAAGTATACTTATCTAACGAAGTATACTTTGAGGGAGTAACCATTTATTTTTTAAAAAATGCATTATTTCATATAGAACTGAACACTGCATATATTTGATGATTAAAAGTATGCAGAATTATTATACTGAATTTATTACATTATCACAGCCAAATTGGCAAATTGGCTGTGATAATGTAATAAATTCAGTATAATAAAAATTAATAAATTTATCCTAAAATTGAAAATTTCTCCCTCACAGTATACTTTGCAATGTTGGTGAAATAGGCTACAGGACCACTTACTTACCATGGCAGCCAATCTCTCTGATTTCTTTCTGTTAACCACTCAATTGACTATTAAGCCAATATTTGCAAATATTGTAGTTCCAGATGAGATGGCTCACAATTTCTGTATGGGGCTTATGGATTTTTTGACCAGTGTAGATCCAGTTTAGCCGGTGCATCCACACAGTCTGATCAGGATCTGTACTGTTCGCCATTCCATGAAACCCCATCATGCTTCGAACAAGCAATACAGATCTTTATCAGTGCTATTTGATTAGGAGCTACACTGGTCACAAATCCCATTTCTTTAATCACAACCACATATTACATTCAGATCAAATTGTATTAACACCAAGCTGAATGAAAATATGCTGGTTGCAAACATCATAATGCCCGTTTGTCAGTTGGCAGCTATTTTTATGTTTAGGTCAACAACGTACACAACCGCCATTTTCTCTTGCATTTGATAGGATAAATAATAGAAATATATATAAGTTACACAGCAGCACATTAAAGCCAGTACAATGGAAAATGTTCTGCTTGCTAGAGGCTAACAGACTATTACACATGTTTAGTCGTGACAAGGAATAATACATTTGGAAAAGGCGACCGTTTCTGCCATTTTGGAAAAACTATGTATCGCAAGCTAATTCAATTGTGTATTTTATATTCCATGAATATTTAAAGGCAGATACATCGGTAGCATTTTCCAATGATGTAATTTTATGACACACAAATACATGGCGGATGAACAGTAAAAAAAAAAGCAATTAATTTCCAGTTTGGAAAAAATTAGAATTGGTGAAGGGGTCAGAATACGACCCTTGGATGCACGTTAGATGAACTCTGCATGAGATTTTCAGGGCTTACTAATTTTCATATCTTCTGTAAATGACGTTGAAAGTGGACAAATATTTAAAAACTCATACGGAATAAAATATTACACATGATTTAATTAACCCATTGCAGTACAAGTATATACTATTTTTTGGCTGAAAAAATCTTTAAATTATTTTGTCTATTTTGTATAAACGTATATGTTGTTACTACCCATTTGAATACTTCGAATGGGTGGCAACAACATGTATACACTTTCAAGAAGAAATTAGGATATTTTTCCTCCCAATTTCTCATATTACTGTATTAAATTGTATACCACATGTAATGGGTGAATAGATACAACTTTTTCTGAATTTCTATCAATGAAACAGGGACCTGGGGCCCGTTTCACTAAACTTTGTACGACAAAAATGTTCGTAAGTGCAAAATTATGATAGTCTGTAAATTTCAGAGTAACATTGTTTTCTTGTAAACAATTATTGGATTTACATTTATTGACCATAGGCTGCATATGCAGCCTATGATCAATAACTGTAAATCCATCAATTGAAATTTCCAGACGATCCTAAATTTGCACTTACGAACATTTTAGTCGTACGAAGTTCAGTGAAACGGGCCCCTGCACTGTGGTAGAAAGTTTGTACCGACCCATATGGTTATACGAGTACCGGACACCAATTAGTCAACACCTATGATACAGTTGGTCACGTAACAAGCAGCACCATTTCACATTCCGCGGCTCAAATATAGCAATACAATACAGCCTAATAATATCACAAGCATCGAGGCGAAGTCATTTCTTCGTCGAACTACAAAGTTCATCTTGAGGAACACTAACTGGATTAATATGGTCAGATCTTGACTATGTCACACACAAACTACAATGTTTTCTTGCAGAATAATAAATATTAAGAGATTCGTATAACGTTAAAACCACAATATATGCCAGCACATTCCACGAATATATACCCTCTTCCTGTGCTTGATCCAGCTATGTTTTCCCCAAGTGACTTTCACCGAGCGATCACTTAGTGACTTAACAATCACTTCTTGTGTGGGCGGATTGGTCGCATTGCGTCGGCGTGCCATGTTCGAATGTTCGCGAGTGCCCGGTTGACTTTGTTGCACCATACAATTCTTTCCTCCTTTGTGTCGGCAGACAACATATATCTGAAATGGAATATGTTTATCACAGTGGAACCTCTCGAAAGCGGACACCCTCCCAGGGTGTCCGCTTTCAAGAAGTTCCACTGAATGGAGGGTGGCAATGCCCACATGTCCAGATCAAGGTAACGAGTCATTTGTGGCTGTGACTGGAGACATGGGGCTTATGGGTTTTGCGACCAGTGTAGATCCAGATCAACCTGTGCATCCAAAGTCTGATCAGAATGTACACGGTTTCATTCCATCAATGAAACACGCGTCATGCTTCTGACAAACAATAGATACTTATCAGGCTACAGGGGTGTGCTCTTTGATCAGAAGCTACACGGATCACAAATCCCCATTGCTCCAGTCACAGCCACGTATTAAGTTTCAATACAATCTGACTTACGATTGTACAAATATAAGGTGCATTTCTACTTAAAATACTTCTGGCAAAAATGTTGCAAAAACTAACACAAATTATCATTTGACCACAACTCGATAACGATATTATGATGGTCGTAACCCTTTCACCAAAAAATATGAAAAAGACAAAAATTGAAGATCCAGATGACTGCCCGTTATGAGCCGGCTCATCTGGATCTACATTGTTTGCAAAGAGCGTTATAAGAGTTCTGTAGTGTTGAAAAGGTTAACTGAACACCACAAGTCCCCTCCATACCTGGTGGTGGTCATAGTGCTGTAGGTCTTTGAGATGAGCGTGTCCTGCTCCCCCTTCCTGGGCGGGCGGACGAACGTCATATCGAAGGTGTGAGGGCGGGCACACAGGTCGCGCGGTATCAGGGCTGCCTTCTCGGTTATACATCGCTTCAGGTCCACGTAGCCCATCGGGTCCTAGCAACACGTGAATGAAGGAATAAAATAACATGGCGCGTCTCGTAAACTGTAGCACCAAATAACTTCAATATGCGAATGGTGCATGTAGTTAGCTGGTGAAACATCTTACAATGATGAATTTAAAATGTTTGGTAAAAACTTTAGATACAGGGGTGGGTGGGGGGGTGGGGGGTTATATCTTATATCTGCAGTCAGATGGGAGGCCAACTATTGATTGCTTGTACAAGCTTTCATTTATTTGTTTACTGGTGTAAACAAATTCAGAACGGAATATTTACACACAAAACAAAACAAATAATATATATATATATATATAGAGCCCTGAAATTACAATATCCCGATCCTCACCATACCAGCATCACTAAATTAGCCCAGCCCCTAAAAGTAATAGGATTAGTATTAATCCTACTAGTTTTATAATGGGTATAAACAGCAACTCTCACTTACAAGAACAACTAGAGAAAGTGAGCAAGGGCTCACGTATATCCACGGCCGCCACCTGGACCAACAAATAAAAACTTTAACGCAAATATTTAAAACAAAATTTAACGCAAATTTCAAAGTAATTTGACCTTCACCTTGGACATGAAAGCTGCATGGGTGTGGTATGGAATGAAAATATAGATGATGATAAGGAAGTACATGTACATGTATATGAAGTTTACAGTCAATCAAACTTACCGTCGCAAAGATAATGGGTACCCGAAAACTTTAATGCAAATCTTACGGATGCAAATTTCTAAGTAATTTGACCTTGACCTTGGACATGAAGGCCACATTAGTGTGGTATGGAATGAAAATATAGATGATGATAAGGAAGTATATGAAGTTTGCGGTCAATCCGAATTACCGTCACAGAGATAATGGGTACCCAAAAACATTAACATGGATGGACGGACAAACAGAAGAACGAGCGGAATTATGAAAACTATATACCCAGCGATATACTTCATATGCCGGGGATATAAAAACGCACCTGAGGGTTAAACCAGGGATTTCAGTAAGGATGAACCCTATCGTTAAATTACCCTTGACATGATCCCAACCAGCCACCCACTGAACAAGCTTTTACGTCCATTCAACAGCAGCCATTACACATACGGGTGGTCTAAAAAGATGCTTAGGGCTATTCCATAAAAAAAGACATGGGGGGGTTTGACTCCACTTTTTTTTCACCCCCACCACCTACATATTTGTAATTGGTTCTTACCCCACTGCCTATGTATTTTGATTTCCTTCGTACCCCACCGCCAGTACATTTTGTATTTCTTTTGTGCCCCACTGCCTACAGATATGGATTTTCCTTTACCGACCCACCACCTACATATTTGATTTCCATTTTATCCCACCACCTATAGATTTTCATTTCTTTTTGTTTTATAATATTTATACATATGTATCATATATGTGGCTATGAATGTGACTAGCCTAGCTCCTGGTGCGAACCTGGGACAGAGAATACCAATTCTAGGTCGCAGGGCGAGCCGAACGGACCCGCCACATATATAGCTATAGGTGGTGGGATAAAATGGAAATCGAAATATGTAGGTGGTGATACTATAATTAGTTAATGTCGTTTATAGTGCCAGTTTAGGCATAAAAAAGTTATCAGGACCGAAACTTAAGTGTTGCGATATTTGTTGAAAAAGTGATATTTCGCCATTTTCAAAGTCCTCAAAAATGTTGAAAAACGTACAAATCGCACAAGCCAATTAAAGTTCCTTTAAGAAAAACATCTCCCCTGTATATAGGTGCAAATTTCGTAGAAATCGGAGTAGGATTCAATGAGATATGGTAGAATGAAAATGAGCATAAAAACGAAAAAAAAAGGACAGTGGGTTAGCCGATTCCGATATAGTTCTCTATCTATTTCCCATTGGAACCGCCTAGGACCTCGCCATTTCGCCTATTAGTAGCCCTAGTAACGAGGCCGGGTGTGTGCAAATATCAGCGCTGTATCTCCAAGGGAACCCTGCTATAAGATAGACGTTTTGAAAAGCCCCCTTTTTGGTCTATAGAAATTTTACCTATTTTTACCACATTTAGGGCATCATTTTTTTTTTCTAACACGAAATTAGAGAAAGTAATTCGGACATATTGCAGGGATTTCTTTCCCTACACGTTGCGCTAAAGAACACAACGCTAGCACCGTTATTGAGGCTGTGCCAAATTTTGAAAGACCCTCCCCTGTCGAGCGAAAAAAAATATTTGAGGAACCCTGCGGCTCAGTAATCTCTACATTGTCTACAATTTTGCAGCCCATCGGAAGTTAAACTCGTCAGATATTGCGAGTGGAACACAAACAAACCATGTTAGCTTTTGAGAGACTATATCGGGAAAAAACGCTAACAGATTTTTACCAAACTTAAAGGTACATGCCCACGCAGTAGGCACAAAATGTTCGCTATGGGAATTAAATAAGTGTATAATTATGACACTATTCCACCAGTTCTAAAAATTACGAGTGCCCGCTATACAAATATAATCATTTATTAATTATCAATTTACTGTTAGCGACGCGCGGCGGTAACGGTCTATTTTGATAATGTGCGGGGACGACGACTTTCATATCACGGCTTGCGGTGCGCATGCACAGTATACTACGCGCGCTAGTAGGCTTCCCAATATGTAAACAAGAATATCAACATGTCGAAACGTCTAGGACGGAAATTGTATGAAACGGCATCGGCCAATGTCTCCGGGACAGGCAGTACAGAGAGAGAGTGGTTAATATTGGCGACCAGATCACCAAATGGGAAGAGTTACGTGGAGATTTAGATTTGGACTCGAACAGAGATTTTTCTTCTCAACTTCTCAACCGATACTTCACTGCGCATGTCAAATATGTGATATGATTGACCGTGTCACGTGACGCGTGTTGGTAAAAATAGCACGAGGTCGGAAAATACCCTTTCTGATCGCGGCATATAAAATGCGATTTAACACCAATTAACACGCGCCGTAATTAAAAATAACTCCTTAGTGGGTAGACAAATGGCTCATATAAGGCATGCCAGAAAATGAAAAGTAGTAGTACAGTGTAACCTGCTGCGTGGGCATGTACCTTTAAACAAGGTCACCCAAGGTCACGTGGTCAACGTAGAAGGGAAATGTACAGGGATATGAATAACTCATCAATGTTTATTAAACGTGTCTATAGGTCACCCTTAACTATTACACACACAGTTAATTAACTTAGGGTTAACTCGGTCTGAGACGATTCTTATCTGTTGCCAAAACATGTTTTATTAAAACATCGGACAAATGTGAAAGAATACATTGGTATTTCTTTAAAAAAAAACATTTTGACAAACTATGAGAATCGTCTTAGGAGACGATTCTCATGTGCTGCCAAATCTTGCTTTTATCAAGAAATCAAATGTGAAAATGCACAAGCTAATGCGTAATTATCAATTCATCGACGATGCGATGACGTGAGCAACTACACAGTGCGGTTTTGGTACGTTTGTTTCCACTGAATTCTAAAGGTCATTCACACTTTGCACGTGAAACTGGATTACCGACTGACGATTGTAAACACCATCAAGTGTGCAGCTAGACGAAAATGATATGTCGCAAATGTGCTAATTATTGGGACGGGTGGGGTACGTCGGTATAATTTTTGTTATCTCGCGTTTTTGCGATCTCGCCCTCCGCTTTTGGAAATACGATTTGCCCATGTATGTGTAGACAGCATGCGTGTTGGACTTGCGTTCTACGTACGTACATGCATATAAAGCATGTTAGTTCAAAGCGCATTCCACGTACTCCACGTTCGTACGTGCATGTAATGCATGCGCAAAACTCAATTTCAACTAGTGGGTAGTGGGGAACAGCTACATATCAGTGCTGTTGGTTGTGGGGATGAGACATAATTCAATTCTGTGGGTGGGGGGGGGGGTCAATTAAAAAGTGCGGTCCAACCCCCCCCCCCCCCCCCCAGATAATTTTTCCTGGAATACCCTTACTATCCGAAATTACTATCCGAAATAAATTGATCCGCCATAGACCGTTCCGTCAATGTCTCTGTGTATCGGCATCCCGACCACATTTCATGATTTCCGTAAAAATGTCCGACATAACTCATGCCAAAGGTCTGGTCCGACATGACCTTGGTCCGACATGGCCGGGGTCCGACTTGTCCATAATTCGGAGTTACTTCCCTTACAATACTTACAACCAACCGCGATTGAGACACGTCCTCATTAGTTATTCACAAAATGGCGGGTGTGTGACGTCACATGGAAATAGTAGGCCCTGTTCCGTTCTACATTTAATCATCAAATATATGCAGTTGTTAGTTCTATATGAAATAATGCATTTCAGGAAAAATAAATGATTACTCCCTCAAAGTAGTATACTTTGCTAGAAAAGTATCTTTGCAATGTTGGTGAAATCGGCTACAGGCAAATCGTGATTCCTGTCAGGAGGAACCACTACCATTAATTTACGCCGTTGCGTTCGCCCGACCAACCATCCACATGGGGATTCTCATATTTGACAGCGAGGAGCATGGAGAGTTTGTGGTGAGAAAATATCTGCAGGGCTCACTCTAGGCACAACACTGATGTACCCTGTTGAGACATACCAGGGTGTTACAGAATCTAGTAACACAAATCAGTTTACCAGTTAATGCACAAATAAATGTTATACTACACGTAGCTACAAATCAATGCGATATAAAAATAATGTTAATAATTGCACAATTTTATCATGATCTATATATAGAGCAACATGCATCTGGCTGCTGTCAATGTCCACACATCTGTAGCCGATTTCATCAAAATTGCAAAGTATACTTATCTAACGAAGTATACTTTGAGGGAGTAATCATTGGCTGTGATAATGTAATAAATTCAGTATAATAAAAATTAATAAATTTATCCTAAAATTGAAAATTTCTTCCTCAAAGTATACTTTGCTAGATATTAAGTATACTTTGCAATGTTGGTGAAATAGGCTACAGGACCACTTACTTACCATGGCAGCCAATCTCTCTGATTTCTTTCTGTTAACCACTCAATTGACTATTAAGCCAATATTTGCAAATATTGTAGTTCCAGATGAGATGGCTCACAATTTCTGTATGGGGCTTATGGATTTTTTGACCAGTGTAGATCCAGTTTAGCTGGCGCATCCACACAGTCTGATCAGGATCTGTACTGTTCGCCATTCCATGAAACACCCATCATGCTTCGAACAAGCAATACAGATCTTTATCAGTGCTATTTGATTAGGAGCTACACTGGTCACAAATCCCATTTCTTCAATCACAAACCACATATTACATTCAGATCAAAATTAGTATTAACACCAAGCTGAATGAAAATATGCTGGTTGCAAACAAAAATCATAATGCCCGTTTGTCAGTTGGCAGCTATTTTTATGTTTAGGTGGTCAACAACGTACACAACCGCCATTTTCTCTTGCATTTGATAGGATAAATATAGAAATATATATAAGTTACACAGCAGCACATTAAAGCCAGTACAATGGAAAATGTTCTGCTTGCTAGAGGCTAACAGACTATTACACATGTTTAGTCGTGACAAGGAATAATACATTTGGAAAAGGCGACCGTTTCTGCCATTTTGGAAAAACTATGTATCGCAAGCTAATTCAATTGTGTATTTTATATTCCATGAATATTTAAAGGCAGATACATCGGTAGCATTTTCCAATGATGTAATTTTATGACACACAAATACATGGCGGATGAACAGTAAAAAAAAAAGCAATTAATTTCCAGTTTGGAAAAAATTAGAATTGGTGAAGGGGTCGGAATACGACCCTTGGATGCACGGTAGATGAACCCGGCATGAGATTTTCAGGGCTTACTAATTTTCATATAGTTCTCTATCTATTTCCCATTGGAACCGCCTAGGACCTCGCCATTTCGCCTATTAGTAGCCCTAGTAACGAGGCCGGGTGTGTGCAAATATCAGCGCTGTATCTCCAAGGGAACCCTGCTATAAGATAGACGTTTTGAAAAAGCCCCCTTTTTGGTCTATAGAAATTTTACCCAATTTTTACCACATTTACGGCATCATTTTTTTTTCTAACACGAAATTAGAGAAAGTAATTCGGACATATTGCAGGGATTTCTTTCTTTTCCCTACACGTTGCGCTAAAGAAACACAACGCTAGCACCGTTATTGAGGCTGTGCCAAATTTTGAAAGACCCTCCCCTGTCGAGCGAAAAAATATTTGAGGAACCCTGCGGCTCGTAAATCTCTACATTGTCTACAATTTTGTTTGCAGCCCAATCGGAAGTTAAATTCGTCAGATATTGCGAGTGGTGGAACACAAACCATGTTAGCTTTTGAGAGACTATATCGGGAAAAAACGCTAACATTTTTACCAAACTTAAAGGTTACATGCCACGCAGTAGGCACAAAATGTTCGCTATGGGAATTAAATAAGTGTATAATTATGACACTATTCCACAGTTCTAAAAAATTACGAGTGCCCGCTATACAAAATATATTTATTAATTATCAATTTACTGTTAGCGACGCGCGGCGGTAACGGTCTATTTTGATAATGTGCGGGGAACGACGACTTTCACATCACGGCTTGCGGTGCGCATGCACAGTATACTACGCGCTAGTAGGCTTCCCAATATGTAAACAAGAATATCAACATGTCGAAACGTCTAGGACGGAAATTGTATGAAACGGCATCGGCCAATGTCTCCGGAACAGGCAGTACAGAGAGAGAGTGGTTAATATTGGCGACCAGATCACCAAATGGGAAGAGTTACGTGGAGATTTAGATTTGGACTCGAACAGAGATTTTTCTTCTCAACTTCTCAACCGATACTTCACTGCGCATGTCAAATATGTGATATGATTGACCGTGTCACGTGACGCGTGTTGGTAAAAATAGCACGAGGTCGGAAAATACCCTTTCTGATCGCGGCATATAAAATGCGATTTAACACCAATTAACACGCGCCGTAATTAAAAATAACTCCTTAGTGGGTAGACAAATGGCTCATATAAGGCATGCCAGAAAATGAAAAGTAGTAGTACAGTGTAACCTGCTGCGTGGGCATGTACCTTTTAAACAAGGTCACCCAAGGTCACGTGGTCAACGTAGAAGGGAAATGAATACAGGATATGAATAACTCATCAATGTTTATTAAACGTGTCTATAGGTCACCCTTAACTATTACACACACAAAAGTTAACTTAGGGTTAACTCGGTCGGAGACGATTCTTATCTGTTGCCAAAACATGTTTTATTAAAACATCGGACAAATGTGAAAGATACATTGGTATTTCTTTAAAAAAACATTTTGACAAACTATGAGAATCGTCTTAGGAGACGATTCTCATGTGCTGCCAAATCTTGCTTTTATCAAGAAATCAAATGTGAAAATGCACAAGCTAATGCGTAATTATCAATTCATAACGACGATGCGATGACGTGAGCAACTACACAGTGCGGTTTGGTACGTTTGTTTCCACTGAATTCTAAAGGTCATTCACACTTTGCACGTGAAACTGGATTACCGACTGACGATTGTAAACACCATCAAGTGTGCAGCTAGACCGAAAATGATATGTCGTAAATGTGCTAATTATTGGGACGGGTGGGGTACGTCGGTATAATTTTTGTTGATCTCTCGTTTTTGCGATCTCGCCCTCCGCTTTTGGAAATACGATTTGCCCATGTAGTGTAGACAGCATGCGTGTTGGACTTGCGTTCTACGTACGTACATGCATATAAAGCATGTTAGTTCAAAAAGCGCATTCCACGTATTTCAACGTTCGTACGTGCATGTAATGCATGCGCAAAAACTCAATTTCAACTAGTGGGTAGTGGGGAACAGCTACATATCAGTGCTGTTGGTTGTGAGACATAATTCAATTCTGTGGGGGGGGGGGGTCAAATTAAAAAGTGCGGTCCAACCCCCCCCCCCCCCCCCCCCCCCCCCCCACCCCCCCCCCCCCCCCCCCCCCCCCCCCAGATAATTTTTCCTGGAATATCCCTTACTATCCGAAATAAATTGATCCGCATAGACCGTTAATCCGTCAATGTCTCTGTGTAGTGTATCGGCATCCCGACCACATTTCATGATTTCCGTAAAATGTCCGACATAACTCATGCCAAAGGTCTGGTCCGACATGACCTTGGTCGACATGGCCGGGGTCCGACTTGTCCATAATTCGGAGTTATTACTTTCCCTTACAATACTTACAACCAACCGCGATTGAGACACGTCCTCATTAGTTATTCACGAAAATGGCGGGTGTGTGACGTCACATGGAAATAGTAGGCCCTGTTCCGTTCTACATAGAAACAATTATCTTTTTGCACCCATCACCCACAGAAAAAGATAGGCATATACCCACACACAGCATATTAAAAAATCGGTAACAACCACTACCTGTGTAAAAATATATTCCGGGTACCCAATGACCTACAGAAAAATATTTCGTTCAAACCCCATGGCCCATGTAAACACATTTTTGCTTGACCCCGCCACCTACAGAAAAGTATATCGTCCTCCGTCAAACCCCCCCATTTCTTTTTTTCTGGAATAGCCCTTACCTTTTTCATCTCCTCGTCGGGGTACTTCCAGTAGGCGAGTTTGTTGCCGGTGAGCACGCACCAGCGGCGGTGCCACGCCCCCAGCCCGCTCACGTCCTCAAACATGGTGAGGAAGCCACGCTCCTCCACGTTCTGCTCCATCATACACTTCAGCCGCATGTAGATCATGCCGTGCAGTGGCGACAGGTACGATATCTGTATGGTGGAGAGTAAATGTGGTGTCTTATACAGGTACGATGGAGTGTAAATATGGTGTCTATATCTGTTATAGAAGATAATAGATATGGTCTTATACCAGTACGATATCAAAATGGCGAAGGAACGATATCTATTAAAGTTGAATGTAATTGGGGAAGGCTGTTTTGTAAATATGGTTTTCAGTGTGGTGGCTAATACGGACGATATCTGTATTACAGTGGAATGTAAACAGGGCTCCAGATAAGCTGTGTGTTTGCTTAAATACCCAATTAAAAGTATCAAAAAGCAATACAAAATTTGTGGTACCTTTTTCATGCTGCAGAAAACAATACACAGACCACAAATATAGTATATTTTTCTTATTTTCCATGAAAACACATCTTGGTATTTCATTAGAATAATCAATTGTCTCCAAGGAGACAATTCTAATGAAATGCCAAGACATGTTTTCATCTCTAAGCAAACTATTCAATAATTGCTGTCTGTTGATGTGTAAACAGTGGTGTGATTTTAATTTACCCAATTAAAATTTTGAAATACCCAATTGCTTAACAAATGATGGAGTGACAATACTCAATTAATACTAGATAAGGAATTAGTAATTGAGTATTGTTACTCCATCATTTCTGAAGCAATTGGGTATTTCATAATTTTAATTGGGTAAAATTAAATCACACTACTGTTTACACATCAACAGACCGCAATTATTGAATAGTTTGTTTCGAAATGAAAACATGTCTTGGCATTTCATTAGAATTGTCTCCTTGGAGACAATTCTAACGAAATACCAAGATGTGTTTTCATGGAAAAATATGCTATATTTGTGGTCGGTTTATTGTTTTTTGCAGCATGATAAAGGTACAATTTTTCCATTGCCTTTTGATATTCACTACTTCTGATCTCAATTGGGTTTTTGGCCATTTTAATTGGGTATTTACGCAAATATGCAGCTTATCTGGAGCTCTGAGAATATCGGTGGAAATACAGTGTCTTCTACAGGTAGGATATCTGTATTATGGAAGATAATAAATATGGTGTCTTATACAGGTACAATATCTGTTACAGAGGATAATAGATATGGTGCCTTATACAGGTATTAGCACTCATCATTTTGACCCTTGATTTTCGGAGTCTATTGAAGACCATGTTTTAATCTTTAATATGCTAAATTAAAATTGATATGACTGAGATTACATGAAACTGAACTCGATTACACATACCCTTTCCAAGGAGAAGCTGTTTTTGTCGAGACATCTCATGTTGAGGGGGAGGGTGGTTATCAGAGTAAAACTGGTCGTCCGCACTGCCATTGGTCCGCCAGGGCTCTCCACTGCAAACGTACAAAACATCGCTCAATATCGGCACAAAACTAGGGACATTAATCATAAAACATTCAAGGCAGGTACTCCGTTTTTACGGTTTAGATTAGGACTTTTGATTTGTCGAGATTTTTTTATTTTCCCCAGCGGAATCCCTGACAGTGTATACCCTGATCAGATCTAGGACAACAATGGTCACAAGCTCAGTATTAAAAGCACACCTTTGTTGTGATGAGTGGCAGATATTAGCAGGAATTCTGGTGCTTGGAGTAGCAATATTGAAGGTACTTACTTGCAATGGACATTGCTTTATGTTTTCGTGGGGTCTTCTTCTTTTTGTCTTTAATGAATTCCCGCGACACAGACTGAAATATATATGTGAAATTTTCATAATTTATTGATTGGGGTTTACGTCTGTTCAAGAGATAGGTCATACACATACCAATGCAGTGTTCCATGAGGGGCCATTAGCACCTAGTTGTCATACATTATATGGCCCATAATTATGAATCCAATGGGCCACACTTTAATACCGGTAGAGAAATCACGCACAAATCAGCAGAAATAAGATAAGAATATGTCATCATGGTTAATATTGCAACCACGTTTGAATCATGACTTTTAACACACATTTGAACAAGGTCGTTTCATTGTATTATTAACATAACTAGAGCAAGTGAGCAGAGACTTACGGATAACCCTGGCCGCCGCATGGACAGACAAATAACAAGTGTTGTCAGAAGACAACGAAGCTCGTCTGTGGCAGCCTTCACTCAAACTTGGCACAGTTGTATAAAAAACATGAATATTATATAACTTGACCATGGATTTGCTGTAGCACAATAGAGGATCATCAGATGAATGCATACATGTAGGAAATATCAAGGCGTTCCATGAAAGGAAACAAATGTTATAAGACATTTACCCCAACGTTAAGTTTATGAATATGCTAAGTTTGTGACCTTGACCTTGGGGTAAGGGGTGGGCGGTGAGTCATGGATTTGCTATAGCACAATAGGGTATCATCAGATGAATGCATGTATGAAATATCAAGGCGTTCCATGAAAGGAAACAAATGTTATAAGACATTTATCCCAGCGTTAAGTTTATGAATGTGCCAAGTTTGTGACCTTGACCTTGGGGAAAGGGGTTGGGGGTGGGTCATGGATTTGCTATAGCACGATAGAGTATCATCAGATGAATGCATGTATGAAATATGAAGGCGTTCCCTGTAAATAAACAGAAGTTACACAACATTTACTCCAACGTTAAGTTTATGAATATGCTAAGTTTGTGACATTGACCTTGGGGTAAGGGTTGGGTGGTGGGTCGTGGATTTGCTACAGCATGATAGAGGGTCATCTGAGGAATGCATGTATGAAATATCAAGGCGTTGCACGAAAGGAAACAGAAACAGATGTTATAAGACATTTACCCCAAAGTTAAGTTTATGAATGTGCTAAGTTTGTGACCTTGACCTTGGGGTAAGGGTTGGGTGGTGGGTCATGGATTTGCTACAGCATGATAGAGGGTCATCTCAGGAATGCATGTATGAAATAACAAGGTGTTACATGAAAGGAAACAGAAGTTATAAGACATTTACCCAAACGTTAAGTTTGTGGATGCCGACGACGCCGGGGGTATGCCATAAGCTCTTTATGCACTTCGTGCAGGCGAGCTAAAAACTATAGAACTATAGAAACTATATACTCCTCGACATACTTCACATGCCGGGGGTATAATAAATTGAGGTGTACTTTATGCAGGGCCGTAGCCACGTTGAGGCGAACTCGGTAGAAATTTTGGCGATTTTTTTTTTACGATGCGGGTCACGCTACGCGCTCCCACTGGATACACGTTTCATAAGATTTGCCTCGGTAGATTTTTACCTCTGGCTACGGCCCTGTTATGGATGGGCCAGTGGCCCCAAATGCTGAAATCTTAGATTGAACCCTGCTATGTAACCATTATCGGTCTGTCCATTACACTCCCAACCAACAGTATATATCCTGATCCAGTTGCAGGAGTGTACAGAAGATCATGGCATTATAACTCTTTTGCATGCTAGCGGGGAAAATAACAACCAACAAATTAGGGAGTATTTTATAGTGTTTACTCAACTACCATTTTGAAATACCAGATTTATTCCCCCACTTACTTAGAAAGCAATTCTAATGAAATTCCAAGACATATTCATGATATTTACAGGGAGAAATAAAATAACATATAATGAAATATCTGTATTTTTTAACTATTTATAGCCCACAAGTTTCCCAGCATGCAGAGTTAATTGCTCACACAAGATTGAGACGAGCCCCTAGTCTTGTACACAATGTTGGTTACCGTACTCACCATGCTGTATATCTCCAGTGTGAGGCTGAAGCGGCCCGAGATGCCGTGCACCTTGATGAGGTTGGGGAAGTCGAGGGAGCCCCGCATCATCGGGTCGTGGGTCGACAACATCTGGGTCTGGATGATCTGGGGCCCGTTCCGGATCAGGATCACAAAGTAGTGGACTGTGTTGTCTAAATTGTAGACAATTGTCTTATAACACGAGTACATGTGAAATTACGACCAGGGCTGTACAAATTGATTTTTTAGCCACTTGTCCCGGACAAGTGACTTGACAAGTGACTTGCCCCCGACTTGTCCTGGAAATTATAATTTACGTATACATATTCCGGGGAGTCCACACATTTGACCGTCTCGAAAATGAAATCACGTCTATATTTACAATATTTAATGTCTATCAGTATGTTCGCGGAACGGTAAATAATAAACTTTTTGAAATTTCAGTTTTTTTTGGTTGGCAACAGCTGTTAATTCGCTAATTACACTGCAGCTCCATTATAACACGATCGCGTATAGCGCGATCTCCATTATAACGCGGGTCTCTCGTGGATCCCAAACAAATATTAAAAAAATAGAGAAGAACAAGAGTGCCGCAAGTCACAAAATACGCCCGTCGAATAAAGCCAGACAACGAAGATGCAGAAATGTGAAACTGTCACCAAGGCAAGAAACATTAATGAGAATTTGAAAGTCTATAGCATTATTTCTTCATCTCGTTGTGCTAAACATGTATTCTAATTTAGGCAGAGATAGAAAAGTAGAGTGTAAAGTAGAAATGATAGGGAATTGGATACAATAATGTAGAAAAAATGGCTAAGTTAAAAAGGTGATATTTTTGTCAAAAAATATTTTTTCGGCATAAAAACACCAAGGTGCACATCTTCAATATGTGTAGAAGACGTGTGTATAGTTTCAGAACGATCGACTGAACGGTTTCGGAGGAGTTGTGTACACAAACTCTGTACCGTATATAGAATTGTATAGAAAAATGTAGAAAAAATGCCTAAGTTCAAAAGATGATATTTTTGTTAAAAAATATTTTTTCCGCATAAAAACACCAAGGTGCACATCTTCAATATGTGTAGAAGACGTGTGTATAGTTTCAGAACGATCGACAGAACGGTTTCGGAAGAGTTGTGTACACAAACTCTGTACCGTATATAGAATTGTATAGAAAAATGTAGAAAAAATGCCTAAGTTAAAAAGGTGATATTTTTGTCAAAAAATATTTTTTCCGCATAAAAACACCAAGGTGCACATCTTCAATATGTGTAGAAGACGTGTGTATAGTTTCAGAACGATCGACTGAATGGTTTCGGAGGAGTTGTGTACACAAACTCTGTACCGTATATAGAAATGTATAGAAAAATGAAGAAAAAATGGCCAAGTTAAAAAGGCGATATTTTTCTTTAAAAATATTTTTTCCGCATAAAAACACCAAGGTGCACATCTTCAATATGTGTAGAAGACGTGTGTATAGTTTCAGATCGATCGACTGAACGGTTTCGGAGGAGTTGTGTACACGAACTATGCGCTTTTTCTTCAGCCGCCCTTGTGGTAAAACATAATACGTACCGTTTTTTAAAAACGGTCGTATAACAAGGAAAACAAAGAAAAAAAAAATCGTCGGACGTCGTAGTCATCGTGTAATTAGTTGATTCGTGATTTCTGTAAGTTTATTCAAACAACGACATTCAAAGTACATGAAATAATTATTATTAGTATGTTAGCAAATGTAATACCTTTAATCAACTAATCATGTTAATATGCATACAGTGCAGTATCCGTGCCAGGGGATATATGAATTCCAAATCCAGATGCGATTACACCCGACACATATTACACAGACGAGATTTGTGTGATGCTTTGTACAAAAAAATCGATACACCCAGCTGTGTGTACACGTGTTTATTGTACGACCTCATTCAGCACGAGGCTGTAAACTGTGTGACCTCTAGGCTATGTTTTGAAATGTTACTGATTGGTCAACACGCCTTTTGATGTGCCACAGACGTCGCGAACGTGCGACTTTCATCATCGCATCACGGGGAAATCATGCTGTAACCCATCTCATGCTGAGGATACGCTTGTGTTTGCGGACAAATATTTTCCTTCTATGCACTCAGAAGTATATGCCGCGACCACCATTTAATCCGTCTCGTCGAGACGGTTCAAATGAGTGGTCACATCGCATACTTTCATTGAGAAATAACAAATATAAAAATATTTTTTTTAATAATTTCATACCCATAAATGTGTATTCCGAAAGGAATGGATTAAAAAACACTGGATTATATGCAGATCTGTCGCCATATTTCGCCGATATTGATTTCGAAAATATTTTCCGTAAATGGTGTTGAAAAGTTGACACAAAATTCAGAATTAATGCGGAATTGTCGGTGGGATTATGCTTTCAAATTCGAATAAATTAATCTAATCAGGGTCACAGCTAGTATATCACTTTTCTTGCTATATACACAGTATAGCAGCTTCTGTGTAAGTGTGTATCGCCACAGGGAAGCCGACAAACGCCCTAGGCGTTATCGATCGATGAAATGTTACAATTTAGGATTAGTCTAGTGAAGAAAACAGGCTTGTGGCGGGACGTTTCAACGGAAAATAGTGACTTGCCCGGGACTAACTTTCAGCATAGAGCCACTTGCCCGAGACCAAAACAGACTTGTCCCGGGCGTCGGGCGTGCCGATTTGTACAGCCCTGACGACCTATGCATACTATACCTTAAAGTAATGGATAATTTTGACAGATGAACTTAGCCTTTGCCGGACATGATGTAAAATGTATGGCATAAATGAAGAATTATTTCCTTTAGGAAAACAACAAATCAGTAACACTCAGTTTTTCGTCAATAACAAAAAAGTCACCCTCCCAAAAACATTTTGTTTGATGAAATTCCATCAAATATTGATTTTATAGTGAAAAAGTTTTCCTTTGGGAATTTAACATGGGAGAAAATGAGGCGGAAACAGTACAGTGGGGGAGGAGTAAAACAACAAAATATTTTGGAAATTGACTCCGAAACCTGGCTAGATAGCTTTGAAATGATGTAAATAAGAAAACAAGTTAGATTTTGAAAATCAGTCCACAAATAAAAATTATTTAAAAAATAATAATCTATTTTTAGCCCCCATGTTAAATTCCCATAGGAAAATCTTTTCTTTTTTTTTCACAATAAAATCAATATTTGATGGAATTTCTTCAATTAATTTTTTTTGGGGAGGGGGACTTGTTGGCAGCAAAACGTGGAACAGACAGTAATCATATATGGCTGTGACTGGACAAATGGGACTTGCAACCAGAGTAGATCCAGATCAGTCTATGTATCCACACAGTTTGATTAGGATCTGCACTGTTCACCATTCCATCAATGAAACCCACTTCACACTTTTAGCAAGCAATGTAGATCGTTATCAGGCTACAGCAGTGTGCTATTTGATCAGGAGCTACTCTAGTCACCAATTATATAAGCCCTATTACTCCATATTTCTCATATAATAATTTATGAAACAGAATTGATGCCCCATACCTGCCAATTCAGGTGACCCATAAACATGATAAGCCGCATTCTTCCATATTTCACACATAATCAGTGCTCCAGATAAACTTTGTGTCTAAAACGTACTACCCACTGCTTTTTGCAGCTCAACTAAGTGAATTTTCAACTTTACAACAGTATTTTCACTACTCAATTTGAAAATTAATGCATATTTTCTCATAGCTGTGCGTATTTTGTACTCCCACTTTTGATAATCAATGCGTATTCAGCGAAAATAATTGCGTAAAATATCCCAATACACACATTATCTGGAGCTCCGATAATATAGCAAACAGAATGAATGCCCCTTACTTGACACGCTGCCAATTTTAGTGACAAAGTCCTTCAGTTATATACAGGCGTATTGCATACAATTGGCTATTTTCAGGGTAGATAATTGTCAAACAGAATCGATGCCCCTTACCTGACGCAGTGCCAATTTTGGTGACAAAGTCCTTCTTGAGGGGGAGCCTGATGTCGCTGATGGTCAGTGAGCCCTTGGGTCCCTCCTGCCCCTTGGGGTCGATGCGCCCCGTCTCCTTCAGGCGCTGGACCTCCGTCAGGTACGCCTGCCGCTTCTGGCCTGAACACAGGGGGCATAGACCAGTCTTATAATGATCATAGACCAGTGTTACAGATAGGCTACCAAACGTGGAAAATCACGAGTAACTACTTCCATGGCGTTATTGGCATTAGAATTGGCAGCATTAACTAGTTTTGTTTGTTTGTTTATTGGTGTTTAATGGCCTGCCGCCTATCAACAGCTAAGGTCATGTAAGGCAGGGCAAATGGGTTCGATCCATACCCCTAAAATAGGATTACAAATAACCGTAATACTCACATAAGGGGTATAACCAGAATCAACTGTCACATACAAAATGCAAAAGGCGCATGTGAGGGCCAAACCAGTAGCCTATTTCATCAACATTGCAAAGTATACTTTACTAGCAAAGTATACTTTGAGGGAGAAATTTTCAATTTTTTGAAAAATTTATTAATTTTTATTATACTGAATTTATTACATTATCACAGCCATTTAATGGCTGTGATAATGTAATAAATTCAGTATAATAATTCTGCATACTTTTAATCATGAAATATATGCATTTGTTAGTTCTATGTGAAATAATGCATTTCTGGAAAAATAAATGATTACTCCCTCAAAGTATACTTTGCTAGTAAAGTATACTTTGCAATGTTGATGAAATAGGCTACTGGTCTCCAGTCGGAATTCCGGTAAGGATCAACTCTGATCTTTAAATTACCCATCGCATGCTCCCACCTGCCACCTACCAAAATGCCAAAGATGTGTATGTGAGGGCCAAAACAGGTATCCAGTCGGAATATCGGTAAGGATGAACCCCGATAGTTAAATTACCTTAACTAGAGCAATTGAGTAGGGACTCACGGATACCCCCGGCCGCCGCCACGTCCGATCAACAAATATTTTCTAAGTAATTTGGCTCTGACCTTGGGAATGAATAAAACTAAATAAAACTAGAAATGTGGCCTGTCGGCACACGAATAGCCCCCACTGGCAGCCAAAGAAAACTAGGCATTTTTGATTATAAGCCATTTAGCCGAGCGTTAAGGTTTCAAACGCATCAAGTCTGTGACCTTGACCCTGGGCATAATGTGATAATCCATGCATCGGTGTAGAAGATATAGAGCGGAAGGGAATTTCAATAGGTTTGACCTTTAACTGTGACCTTGACCTTGGACGTAGGTACGTGGTTATTGATCGCGACACACCTCATCCTGAGAAACATTTGTGCTAAGGCATTTGATAATTCATGCATCGGTGTAGAAGATATAGAGTGGAAGGGAATTTCAATAGGTTTGACCTTTGACCTTCAACTGTGACCTTGACCTTGGACGTAGGTGCGTGGTTATTGATCGCGACACACCTTCTCATCATGAGAAACATTTGTGCCAAGCCATTTGATAATCCATGCATCAGTGTAGAAGTTATAGAGCGGAAGGGAATTTCAATAGGTTTGACCTTTGACCTTCAACTGTGACCTTGGACGTAGGTGCGTGGTTATTGATCGCGACACACCTTCTCATCATGAGAAACATTTGTGCCAAGCCATTTGATAATCCATGAATCGGTGTAGAAGATATAGAGCGGAAGGGAATTTTGATATGTTTGACCTTTGAACTTCAACTGTGACCTTGACCTTGGACGTAGGTGCGTGGTTATTGATCGCGACACACCTTCTCATCATGAGAAACATTTGTGCCAAGCCATTTGATAATCCATGCATCAGTGTAGAAGTTATAGAGCGGAAGGGAATTTCAATAGTTTTGACCTTTGACCTTCAACTGTGACCTTGGACGTAGGTGCGTGGTTATTGATCGCGACACACCTTCTCATCATGAGAAACATTTGTGCCAAGCCATTTGATAATCCATGAATCGGTGTAGAAGATATAGAGCGGAAGGGAATTTCAATAGGTTTGACCTTTGACCTTCAACTGTGACCTTGGACGTAGGTGCGTGGTTATTGATCGCGACACACCTTCTCATCATGAGAAACATTTGTGCCAAGCCAGTTGATAATCCATGAATCGGTGTAGAAGATATAGAGCGGAAGGGAATTTCGATAGGTTTGACCTTTGAACTTCAACTGTGACCTTGACCTTGGACGTAGGTGCGTGGTTATTGATCGAGACACACCTTCTCATCATGAGAAACATTTGTGCCAAGCCAGTTGATAATCCATGAATCGGTGTAGAAGATATAGAGCGGAAGGGAATTTCGATAGGTTTGACCTTTGAACTTCAACTGTGACCTTAACCTTGGACGTAGGTGCGTGGTTATTGATCGCGACACACCTTCTCATCATGAGAAACATTTGTGCCAAGCCATTTGATAATCCATGCATCGGTGTAGAAGATATAGAGCGGAAGGGAATTTCGATAGGTTTGACCTTTGACCTTCAACTGTGACCTTGACCTTGGACGTAGGTGCGTGGTTATTGATCGTGACACACCTTCTCATCATGAGAAACATTTGTGCCAAGCCATTTGATAATTCATGCATCGGTGTAGAAGATGTAGAGCGGAAGGGAATTTCCAACAGACCGACCGACAAGCCGACTCCTATATACCCCCAACAAACTTTGTTTGTGGGGGTATAACTAGAACTTCTAGTAGAAGAGAATGATCAAATTTGGGGAAAACATTTTATAGTTTATATGTGACTGTGACTGGAGAAATGGGCTTACCAGCTGATCTGGAGCTACAGAAGTCACGAATTGCATAAGTCCAATTTCTCCAGCCACAGCCACATGAGACACGTCATGTGATTTTTTACCCAAGAACATGTGCAATTTTTCATGAAATATATTTACAGAAACTGTGATATTTTCTGCAAATGACGTCAAAAGATGACAAAATTTTCATAGCAAATGCGGAATAGAATTCCTACACTATGAAAATTTGGCCAAATTTCAACGTCATTCACAGAAAATATTGTACATTTTGTAAATATAATTCACGAGATATCGCACATGTTCTTAGGTACAAAATCACATGGTGCGATTCAATTAGGAAAGCTCAATGGTGGAGGCCAATCTACATAATTCACCAGGGGCCGGTTTCACTAAACTTCGTACGACTAAGATATTCCTAAGTGCAAAACTTAAAATTGACAACAAAGTTTGTATCAGTAACCAATTTCAGGAATTACTTGATGGATTTGTTCAGATTTAACCCTTACTACACTGAATTAAATTTTATCGTCTGCTGGAAATGTTTTATTTTCAATATTTCTCGACAAAAACCTGGTTTTGACAGCACATGAGAATCGTCTCCAGTGGAGACGATTCTCATGTGCTGTCAAAACCAGGTTTTTGTTAAGAATTAAAGCAAAAATGAAAAACAGCAGAAATCAATTTCCGTCAACAGCGTAGGAAGGGTTAATGACACCTACATGTCAGTGGAAGATTGCAACAGTAAATTTATAGAAACCACATACAAACATGTTTTGTCGTACAAAGTTTAGAGAAACAGGCCCCGGCTTGCTACGTACATGCGAGGAGCAGCAGTCGGTGACATTCAACCTGCTCGGCGGAGCCCGCGAACTGGGAGTCGCCCGCGCAGCACTGGTTCAGGGCGTTGCTCGTCTGCATGATCACGCTCTGCTCCTGGCTCACCAGCTCCTGCAGTTCCTACAATCAAGGTCGGCCATGGGTGGCTATTTATAGCTGCTTATTGCTGCTTTTTACATATATGTATTATTTTTGCAGCTTCTACAATCAAGGTAACACATTGATGGGTATTTAGGCCATACAAAAAGTGAAAGTGATAGGGCTTAACGTCTCAACAACAGCTAAGGTCATATAGAGACGGTACCTCCGTTTCAAGTCTCAAATCCGCCCTCCCGTGTCACATTCCGCAAACCTCGTGTCTAAGAACCAAAGTGCTTGTAATCAAATAGTGATAATGTCTCGATGTTCAGGAAGCAAATTTTGCTCTTAGGAGAGACGACTAATAGTGCTTGCGGGGTAGGCGGAGTAGAATTTGATTATTGGACGCTATTTTTACATCCATACATCCAAACTAGCATAATTATGTGGCTGTGACTGGAGAAATGGGACTCATGGGTTTTGCAACGAGTGTAGATCCAGATCAGCCTGTGCATTCACACAGGATCTGCACTGTTCTCCATTCCATCAATGAAACGCTGTCATGCTTCTAACAAGCAATATAGATTGTTACCAGGCTACAAGAAAGTGTTATTTGACAACGACCTACACTGGTCAAAAATCTCATAAGCCCCATTTCTCCAGTCGCAGCCACATGTTCAGACATGCATGCCTCTGTACGGTGGGGAGCGGAGAATACCATACGGTCGGCAGACAGAAATTTTGTAGTTTTTCATTTTGTTCATGCCCTCAGGCTTGTCTGGTCTTGCCGTCGTTATCTTATCATGCCCTGTGGGGGAATACCTTGATGCGTTCGTGGACAGACTTGCGCTGGACGTCGAGGGGCAGCTCGGTGGGCATCTGGATATCCTCCTCTTCCACGTCCTCGTGCACGTAGCGACTGTACCGCGATATCCGCTGGTTCGGGGCCGGCACATCCTCCCCAATACTGCAGGTAACACGTACACATTGGATTTATTTGATTTAACCCTTTCAACACCACAGGCCTTTGTACCGGTAGTGGTATTGGCAAAAAGTGTAGATCCAGATGAGCCAACCCAAACACTCCCTTTTTATAAATGGACTAGTCTGAAAACCATTTTGTGACAATTAGATTGGTCGGAATATTAACCCTCAGACCACTATCTTATTTTTTTTGTCGTCCGCTGTTTATTTTCTATTTTCCATTTTTATCATCAAAAACATGCTTCGACAGCACTTTAGAATAATTAACAACAAGCTTTGAGAGCACTTCAGAATCATTTCCATTGGAAATGATTCTGAAGTGCTGTCAAACCATGTTTTTATTGAGAAATAAGGAAAGATATAAAAGCAACAGCAGACGACAATTGTTGTGAGTAGCGGTCTAAGGGTTAACATATCAGTCCATTCCAGTTACTTAGCAGTAAAAGGGTTAATTGTGTTTACGGACTGTCAACAGCTATGAAAGGTCATTTTAGTTCGGGTTAGCGGGGTCGAATCCCACATTTCACCTGTTGTGAAGAGGGTAAATTCTCAAATCAGAATTGAATATTTACCTACCGATATTTACAAAACAAATATATATTCAGCCTTAAAATTGGAACAACCTGACCTGGTGCAAGATCCACACTACGCCAAAATCACTTGGCCAAATTCCCTAAAAGTAATAGGACTAATCTTATTACTTTTATAACAGGTATAACCAGATTCAACTCTCACGTACCAGAAGCCAAAAATGTACCCGAGGGTCAAACCAGGGATATCGGGATTCTGTTGAATGAAACCCATCGTTAAATTTACCCTGCGCATAGGAATATGGATGGACCACTGGCTGGTAAATAGGCTCTCGGGACACAGAGCTCCAGATAAGCTGCGTATTTGTGTCAATACCCAATTAAAATTGCCAATTGAAATCATATTGAAAGCATATTTTTCTTATTTTCCATGAAAACACAATTCTAATGAAATGCCAAGACACGTTTTCATTTCGAAGCAAACTATTCAATAATTGCTGTCTGTTGATATGTATCTGGAGCCCTGGGACATAGAGAATACCTGGACTGGTTGTTGAAAACCTGTTAGCTTATGGACATGATTATAAAGTGCTGTCAAATCTTATTTTTTTTATGTAAACAAAAAAAAGCAGACAAATTCTAAACCAAACGTTTTCTGGCCCATTTTACTAGCCGGGCCATCATACAGAATTAGCTCAAAGCAAAGCGAGCGTGTGCCCCTAGCAGAGCAACAAAGCGAAGGACCACAAAGCAAACAAAACAAGGCGATCACCGTGAGTGTCTCACCCACAACCAATGTGAGGAAGCTATTGATGAAGTTTGGTAAAGATTCAACCAAAATATCAAGATATGTACATTTGTAGTTTGTTTGTTTATTGGGGTTTAACGGCCTATCAACAGCTACGGTCATTTAAGGCCGGGTCAATGGGTTTAGTACTAAATCCAATATATTACCTGTATAAAGTACATGTACGAATGGGGGGAAAAGCCCAAAATCAGAACTGAATATTTACAATAAAAAAGCGTTATACATATATGTACATTTGTTGTACATTTGACGTACATGTTCATCCAAAATTGTTGACGCCAACGACAACTACGGAATTGTGACCTCTTATGTCTCGCTGTCCACTAATGTAGACGAGACAATAAGCATACAACATCCAAAGTAAAACTTATCCAGATAAGGAACTAGTATTTGAGTCTTTTCACTCCATCATATCTGAAGCAATTGGGTATTTCAAAATTTGAATTCGGTAAAATAAAATCACACTACTGTTTACACATCAACAGACAGCAATTATTAAACAGTTTGCTTCGAAATGACATGTCTTGGCATTTCATAAGAATTGTCTCCTTGAAATACCAAGATGTGTTTTCATGGAAAATAAGAAAAATATGCTATATTTGTGGTCTGTTTATTGTTTTCGGTAGCATGTTAATGGTACCACAAATTTGTTATTGCTTTTTGATACTCGCTACTTACGATTTCAATTGGGTTTTTGGCAATTTTAATTGGGTATTTACGCAAATACACAGCTTATCTGGAGCTTGTATAATCATGATAACTGAATACACATCATGATATCTATAGACAAGATGTGACAATGTAGACTCTTAGCAAACTGTGTGTGGTGTGAAATAGCAAGGACTTCTGTAACAGGGAACACCAATTATGGTATCGTTATTTCACCCAACTTGTGATGGACAATCATTAATCTGGCTACATCCTCACAACTTGTTGCATGGTTAACAATTAAAACATGTAAGCACACAAATGGGAAATAACAGGAGAAAAATTACAACATGACGATGTAAATGATGTGAGAAGCAATGGAGACCGTTTCACTAAACTTTGTACGACTAAAATGTTTGTAAGTGCAAAATTATGATCGTTTGTAAATTTCACATTAACAATGTTTTCTTGTAAACAATTATTGGATTTATTGAGCATAGGCTGCATATGCAGCCTATGCTCAATAAATGTAAATCCATCAATTAAACTTTCCAGACGATCCTAAATTTGCACTTACGAACATCTTAGTCGGACGAACCGAACATTAGTGAAACGGGCCCCAGAAGAGCATATTCAAATTGAGTTTGTTGTTAGGAGGTTACGTGATATGAAGGGTTTGCTACTAGTGCCCACTACCAATAAGTTAGTTGCAACTGACAAGCCAACACCAGCTAGTAAGCATGTCGGGTCTGAAAGTGCCATAGACCAGTCTTATAACTCAGTTACAGAACCTTAACGCTTAAATGGGAAATCCGAAAATCAGAACGGAATATTAGAATGCGGGAAACGAAAATTGTCATCTGCTGTTGCCTTTAATTTTGTCTTATTTCTCAATAAAAGCAGAGTTTGACAATACTTTGGAAATGATTCTAAAGTGCTGTCAACCCATGCATGATGCTTTTATTGACAAAAATGGAAAATAGAACAAATAACAAAATTTGATTCAGCAGTGTAAGGGTTAATGTTAAAATTTGTTAGTTTGATGTTGCAGTTTGTCATTGTCTATAACCTCATGGATGCTCAGAAAGTTGTTATTTGTAGTTTTCCAAGTTCAATAACGTTGTTGTAAGATTGGTTCATCACATGACGAAACGGATGAAACAAGAAATGTGATTTTGTACCCAAGATGTATTCCGCATTTCCTCCAAACACTTTGTCAACTTTCAACATACAGTCTGCACTCACTCAAAAGTCCAGAGGGCCGTTTCACTAAACTTCGTACGACTAAAATGTTCGTAAGTACAGATTTAGAAGTCTGTATATTTCAATTGATGGATTTACATTTATTGAGTATAGGCTGCATATGCATGCAGCCTATACTCAATAAATGTAAATCCAATAATTGTTTACAAGAAAACATTGTGAATGTGAAATATAGACTACCGGTACAGTCGAACCTCCCCGAACGGCCACCTCTCTACAACAGCCACCTCTCTGTAACAGCCGCTATTTTATATCCCAAATGGATGATTTCATCTATATCTAACCCTTACACTGCTGAGCATGAACATTGTCGTTTGATGTTGATTTTGCATTCTTTCTCAATAAAAACATGTTTTGACAGCATTTTAGAATCATTTCCATTGGAAATGATTCTAAAATGCTGTCAAAACATGTTTTTATTGAGAATTATTGAAGAAAATAAATAAACATCAGACGATAAAATTGTATTCAGCATTAACCTCCTCCCTACAACAGCCACCTCTCTATAATAGTCCTGTCCCTGCTTATAACCCCGCATACATTTCATCCGCAAGAGAATTTGAAACTTGATTCGAGTCATTGGACCATTTATCTTCAACAATCACACAGGTGCTTCTGCGAAACCGGCTGCGAGAATCCGCCAGGGGAGCAAATCCAAGATGGCCGCCAGAAAACGTATTGCAAATGTAAATATCAAACTACACAGCATATAAGTGTGTAAAATACATCGTTTTATAGGTTTTAGGGTGTGGGGAATCCATTTCCGACATCGTATTCATGATTAGAGGTCACGTTCACAATATCAAGTTCCAAAATGGCCGCCAGCCACCTATTGTAAATCCAGATTTTGATCCATACGCTGTAAAAGTAAGTGGATTGCATTGTTTTATATGTGTGTTGGCGTGGGAAATCCATTTGTGGCATCTACTTCGTGATTGGATGTCAATGTCACATGCAAAGGTTAAGGTCAAAGAAAAAAAGCATTTAAAAACGGATGACTTCAAATTATGTTATTGTACAACTTATTATCAGGCTGGCTGACATTGTTCACCAATGAAATTGTACACAGCACTCCAAAAAATAGTAAATAATACAGTTAAACATGTAGTACAGGCCCCCGGTCTTTACTAAATGGTGCCGATATGAATACATGTCTTAAGCAGCCACTGTGCCAGTACCGTTGCAGTATCACTTACTATACGTAAATATGTGTCTCCTGTTAAGCATCCATTTGATTTGAAAGGCAGATGTGTTGCATCATATTGTGGATGTTTCAGATATGTTTACCTTAGCTCCATAATGGTTCGAAATAATACATGGAATATATGCCAGCAATCAGACCCGAGAAAGGTGCAAATGAGGTATCTGTGCATGTGTTTATCTATTTGCACAGATCGGCTCAACAACCTTCTTGTGACAGTAGATCACACACATAACATCTGCTGCTTTGCATGAACATCGCTTCGAATTGCATTTTCCACTACAGCCACAAGTGGTAAGGATTTTGGAGGGGACTGGTTTTAGCGATTTAAGTGGCAGTAAGCTCCCATTGCTGCTGATCCAACCATACTCAAGAGGGTCGAGCTGGTTGGTATCAGCTAGTAAAGTGAGAGCATTGCGGATCACATAAAATGACCTCTTTAGATGTCCTCGGATGACACTTGTTGTGGGTGGTAGCCCTCTAACCCTACCACTGAATGCCTGTGGACGTCAAGTCGTAATTGGTCAAATGTAGTTGCAGTGGTTTTGCTTGTGGCACCGGCCCATACACGGACGAGATATAGTTCTGCCTGATGTAGCTCCGCTTCAGAGAGCACGGGATACTCGCCGAAGCTGGAGAGAAGCATTGCCGGTCTGCATACGAGTGCGGCATGCTTTGTGCCAACTTTGCTGAGTGCATCGTCTCCAGTCGTGACATGTGCCTTGATGAGTACACGGCATAATTCCTCTCCTAGTTTGAGGTGCATGACATGAAGCGGAATCATCCGTCGCTTCTCCCCAGTCCCGTACTGAACCCAAAGCTCCTGCAAACCACCCTCTTTGAACAAGCTAATGTAGCGCAGGAGAAGAATTACAGTATCTGTGTCATTAGACACTACGATCGCTTTCTCACAGCCCCCTCCTGACTGCCCAGTGCACGTGAGCTATTATGCGACTGTCTGCCTCCTCCTGCCAGTTGCTTAGATCAGCCAGATCACTCGCAGGTGATCCAGCCAACTTCAGTCTCGCAGACGTTAACTCTCATTGACCACCATTCCACTCAATACCACGTCATGCATATCCCGTTCCGCCACATCCCGCGCCAGTAGCTGAAGGTTCTGTTTGTTGAGACTAGATGCCCAAAACTTGTCTAACTGGTGTGGAATAGGCACAGACTCATCCACGACGGCCAAATCGACAGCGATATCATCACCAGCTCTACGGTTCCGCTCGCCATCCTTGATGCTCAATTCATTGTAGCTATCAAATACTATGTGCGTCATTTCCTGTGTTGGACATACTCGACGGGCACTCTTCAGAACTTCTTGTATGACTCCACCAAAATGTGCAGACAAAGACCGGAGATTGGGAAACTGTCTGATTTTTGACATAAAGTCAAGCAAGACATGTGTTGCTAGTGGACTGTCTTTTGTGAATTGGTAATCATTTGAGGTAAGATTATTTTCAAGCTCAGTGACCAACTTTGCCTTATCAGGCTTTGTTGTGATGTCGCCCACAAATAGTTGGCTAGATTGCAGAAGGTCATGCGAATACAGCTCTTCTGGCGACATTCCGCGAAGTGTAGCGATTTCTGCCTCCCTCTGTGCAGATGCGATATCCTGTGCGGAAACGGCAGTCCTGGTTGGAACCGTATTGGTTTTCGTTGTACATTGTGAGTCAAAGGCAGGGAGATTCACCTTAGATATGGTGACGCTGAGTTTCTTAGACCTGACCACGTACCGCTCATCGCGAAATTTCGGTACGCTATGTCACCGTTCTCCAGTGCCTTCAGAAGTCTCACCTTAACGATGTCATTGACAATGTGCTTTGTCACGATATTGTAGAGTGGAACGTGTGGTGCCAGAACAATGAAGGGGTTTTCCCGGGCCTTCACAAATCTAGTAATCGTGTCACATTTCGGTCAAATATCAAACCCTTTCGGCCACCGAGCTCATGCTGTATTGTCGTTTCCAGATGATCCATGAGTCGAGCATTGGTGAGTAACTGGAGAAGATTGCTGATCGCGAGGATTTCATGAAACAGAAGCCCAAACTCGGCCACAACAGCAGCATCTCCAGCGCTCCCAACAATCACGTGTCCACCTGGACCCTGCGAGAATCTGTTCTGCGACTGCTCCAGCTTCATATCCCCTGCCACGGCAGCAAATACCGCACCCGGTCGGTCTTTCACAACAAACTGGCCCATACAGAACCGGCGGTAGAGTGTGGGATAGGTGACCTCCAGAACCTGAATCCTCTCCAAGTACCATGATGCGTACCGCAGATAATTGATAGCATCAAATTCACGTAGGATGGCCATTGAAGCCTTCACTGTTCCGACATGCAGCTGCCAGTTACCATCACGGTCTGCTACAATCAGCTGCTTGATTATTGCAACAATCTTCTGAAAATTCACGAAGTAATGGCATAATTCCGATTTCTCCTGGCACCCTTGGACAAATGTGTTGAATTGTTGACGGAGATCGGCAGCATCAGCAGATACCTGCTCAAAAACACTTTGGACAGACCCCTCCCGCCTCTTTGTTTGCAACACATCCTTGAGCTGAATGGCAGACTGGACAAATGGTAGACGTGGGATCATTGGACTGCCAGAATGCATTCCACATGAGAGATTCAAGAACCTCTGATACGATCAGCATTCCTGTTAATGACCTGACGTAGTGGCCACCAGAGAGCACAGTTGAAACTGTTTTCGGTCCGAAAACTTCACTTTCAATAAGGGCATCGCTCATTCCACTGCCACTAAGATACCTCCCTGCACACCGCAAAAGTACCTTAACAAAGTGAAACATTCCTAACATTGGAAAAAGGTCGTCGAAAGTGCCCGGCTCATTCATGACTATATCAACAACAATGTGATATACACCCTCATCAGAAACTATGGCCATAGTATCTTGATTCAACTGGCGCCGGGATGCTTGGAAATTGGTCAGTGCCTTGCGGACAGTGGCATATTCTGTCACAGGTGAGGGGATAACAGGAAGAAACCCAACTCTCATCAGTGGCACGTTTGCTGTTGTGATCAGTGCATGAATTCCACCCCAAGGAGGAAGCTCGCCAGGAGCAGCAGCAGGGTATGGGAGTCTACAGCGAATGAGTGATATGACAAATTCGGTATTGGCTGACTGCTCTACAGCTTTCTCAGCATCCGATATAATGTCCACGTCAATGTTATCTACAAGCCTAAAGTTGGGTGGTAAGGTAGGCTTCATCACGGGTTTGTGGTGAGAGGGTACAATTTGACAGGGAAGTTTTTCTTTTGACGGACGTGCGAATTTCGAGAGATTCGTGCTTGATACAAAAGGCTTTGACTTGGCTGGCGAAGTGGTCTCCTGGTATAGAGCCTGTGCTGTATAATGTTTGCCTTGTGTACCTGAAATGGATGAATTATCTTCGAAATCTTCATTGTCAAAGGCGCCAAATGCCCAGCCGTCGTCGGAAAAATGGCTTGGAATGGGCACCCCAGTGACCTCCGATGACTGTATTGTGTAAGCACACATGAGACACCTTGATCGCTTCACTTCATTGTAGCTAGACGAGGTACCTACTCTGTTCAGTGTTGTCAGTATCTCCCTGCTGCGTGTCTTCCCATACATGTATTGTCCTAGCATTGTGTGGAGTGGGGTTTTCCTCCGGCCGTGGTGAATATGGTTATATGTCATCTGGAAATGACAATTGAGTTTGGAATGGCGATTTTTCAAAGCCCATCTATCCTCTTCGTCAAACAAATTGTCTTCACCATCATCACAGAATGCATGTTCTTCCTCATCTGGCATTTGCATCATTTCCATTTGTGGCCATCATTGATTTGGGAATGTCATATAATGCTGAATAGAATGTCAGCCATTCGTCAGGGATTATCGTGTTTTCCCAGGAATGCTTAAGTTCTTCAGCGTCACAGAACTTGTCGTCCAGACCATAATCGACTTGTTTAGCGGCTTTGTTCAATGATTCACCAACGTGTCTAACAGCGTCAAGATTTTTAATTTAATAGCTAAGTCCGCGGCTGTGATGTTGGATGAAAAAACAAGTTCGGATTCATTTCGCCTAGGATTTGGAGCAAATTGAATTTTGCCACCATAGTGGTCTTCGAGTAACTTTTTAACATCGCGGTTGTATATTATGAAATCAAGAGTGTCATCTAAATGATACATACAACTAGTGATGTCCTTCACAGTAAACCCATACCCTTCTTAGCAACAGAGGGTCAATGTGCTCTAAGGCCTGCAAAAACAAAGTATGTTTGACCGCAGAATTCGAATTGCATTCGTCAATAGGTATACTACTAGAGGACTGTACATCTTGCCCATATGTATGCAAGTAACGTCTGATACAAATTGCATGACAATACAAATCTGATGCAAACACATCCTCAACACTGCTTAGCTCCGCGACTCTACAGAATACCTCATCTTTCAGATGTTTAGTAGCAGTCAGAAAATTTTGCGCTGCAACTCGCTCACTAATTCTGAATTTGTCTCGCAACGATACACGGTTTACTTGAACCCTATCACTGCCACACACAACACATTTCAGCAGTGTTGGATCTCTCTCACAACTCGCTGCTTCCCTCGGTGTGACAGAGCTGCGACGCATCATGGGTTGTGTACATTCGTCTTTTAATCTGTTCCATTTCAGTGTCTACATGCTGAGCAACAGCTTCAGCCTGTTCAATTGCTTTCAGTTTTTGCATATGTGTATACCACTTGAAGCACTTGTTAGTGTTGTGGTACACATATGCTGTGCCTCCACCCTCTGCTATTCTCAGTCTTTTGCTGATTACATCTTTCCTGATTGACGCAGCACGCTTCATACTCTCTCGACCAGCTTCTTTTGGTTGTGTTGTTTTATGCTTATCACCCAATTCTTGGCAGATGATGCATTTCGTGGGATCAAACTCTGTTGAGATACCCGGTGTCAGTAGAACCCCAACATGTTCACACACAGGAGTAGACTGCTGGCTCCTGCCCTCCGCCATTCTCGTACAGTCTGTGTATATGTATACGACAAACTGACAACAACGTATACAACTACATATATTATATATAAACACTCTTTGAATTCAATACTCGTTATGAAAATGTGTAGCAAGGCTGCTAAGTTGACAGTCAGAAACCAACTGTAACGTGCAACATTCAGCTGCAATCGGTATAGGCCAACGCAATGCTGGATTGGTGTGTTACATATTAACAGCGCGGTACTTTAAATTAATGGACATACGATACACGCCGTGATTGGAAAGTGGCGCGAAAGATCAATACAACGCTGTGATTTTATTTCAATATTAACAACACTGGTTTATATGATGTATTAAAGTGACAGATATATCATCTACGATATACAGTCGAACATCCACGAACAGCCACCTCTCTACAACGGCCACCTCTATTTAACAGCCACAATTCTAAGATCCAACGTGATGAATTACCAGAGCCACAATTAATGTGCGTAATTTGATCAACATTGTGGGGGATTTTGTGTATTATTCACCAAAACTGGCAAGATGTTTATAAAAGTACGCACCTTAACTGTAGCTCTGAATTACTATATGAGTTTCCTCTCTGTAACAGCCACCTCTGTACAACAGCCAGTTTGAGGTTTTCCATGAATTGCTGTTGTAGAGAGGTTGTTTTGTACATGTACAAGGCGATGGGTAGGGACCGTGAGGTGACGGGCTGTGTATGTGGCGGAAGGGGGTCTGAATCTGGAATTTGTGTCTGGGGTTTTGGTGATTTTCGACCTTGATCTTGTGAACGTGACCTTTTACAACGAATACGATGTCAGAAACGGATTCCCCACACCATAAAACCTATAAAACGATGTGTTTCACAAACTAATATGATGTGTAGTTTGATATTTACATTTGCAATACGTTTTCTGGCGGCCATCTTGGATTTGCTCTTCTGGTGCGTTCTCGCAGCCGGTTTCGCAAAAGCACCTCCGTGATTTTTGAAGATAAATGGTCCAATAACTCAAATCAAGTTTCAAAATCTCTTGCGGATGAAATGTATACGGGGTTTTAGGCAGGGCCTGGACTATAACAGCCAATTTTGCCTCTTCCCATGGGTGGCTGTTGTAGAGAGGTTGCACTGTATAATAATGTTGCACTTACAAACATTTTAGTCGTACAAATGGCCCCCTGGGGACTGAGGAAAATACTTGTTAACGAACATTTTCAACGAGTTATTATAAAACATGCACTTGGGAATTTATTTTTGACTTTTGAGAGTAGTTTGACTTGAGAGTTTGAGGTTACGAGTGTAGACTGAATACGGAAAATACTATAAATTTGCTAAATATTTTTCATTATAGGAATGAATGGCCTTTTTGTGGAATTTATCGGGGTATAAACTTGGAAAAGTCGCGGGAATACTGGACGAAGGCCGGAAGGCGTCGTCTAGTATTCCCGCGACTTTTCCAAGTTTATATCCCCGATAAATTCAACAAAAAGGCCATTCATTCCTTATAATTCCAGCATTTGAAATAAATTCATCAAGAAAATGTGTTTATTTTCCGTTTTCTTAAGAATTATTTTAACTGCGCCTGACAGTTACGGAAAGTAGTTTGGCATGGGAGTTTACTGGGATATAAATTTTGTACAGAGACTTGCTACGGACCAATCAAATGTTAGGGAATTGTGTAAATATTTTTGTGCTGGAATTATGAGAATCTCACACATCTTCTTAGGTACAAAATCATATGGCTGGTCTCACATGTGGCTGACTGGAAAAATATGGTTTATGGACATTGTGGCGAATCTAGCTCCTGATCTGCAACGGCACTTCTACCAAATATCCGACATGATGTATAGCATTACTCTAGCATTATAAAGCAAGCACACAGATCACAGAGGCTGAATGGGATCTACACTGGTGGCACAATGAGTGGTTCTCAATATCGTATAAACATCCATCATTAAACTTTTTCAACACGACAGATCTCTATAGCGGTGTTTGCAAACAGTGAAGATCCAGATGAGCCAGCTCGTAATGTGCTGTCTCATCAGGACCTGCACTTTTTGCTGCTAGTAATTTCATATTTTTTTTTAAAACAGTGAAGATCCATGTGAGCTGGCTCATAACGAGCCGTCTCCAGGATTTGCACTTTTGCTGCAAGTACCGGTAATTGCATATTTTTAGGGGGAAAAAAACAACCATTAAGTCAGAAAATTATTTTGTGATGATTGAATTGGTCGGAAAATTAACATATCACAGTCCATTCCAGTTATTTAGGGATAAAAGGGTTAACTAACTGCATCAGCCTACCCAAGGAACGCAATTTCCTCTTGCTTTAGTTAAATCTTAGGCTTGTTGCAAGTTTAGATCCTGATAATACAGGGTATATACACTTTATTACACATTTTATTCACTGTGTCTTAACTCACAGACTGATTGTGTGATCGGCTTAAAGAAAATTCTCAACTTATTAAAATACCTTTAGATATGCGTCTGCAGCAAATTGTTTTTTTATGCAACATGGCGATGTTTAAGACGCCAAGAGTGCAGCTTAGATTAAATGCGGTACGACTTCACTTGGTTTGAGTAAATCCTTAGAATCTCCTGCTTTGCACGTTCGTTATCAGATTGACTCGGGGGGATTAATAGATTGGGGGTTTCAGGGATTCCGCTGGGGAAAATAACAAAATCGCCACTTCAAAAAAATAATAAAACAATTGGCGATAAAAAATCCCTGGGTTTATGTCTGTCCAACAGCATCTTCATATGGAGCTGTGACTGGAGAAATGGGGCTTATGGAATTTCTGATGAGCCTGATCAATTAGCACACTCCTGTAGCCTGGTAACGGTCAAAATTGCTTGTTAGAAACAAGATGGGTGTCTGATCTGTGGAATGTGAACAGTGCAGATCCTGATCAGACGGCGGATGCACAGGCTGAGCTGGATCTACACTGGTCTCAACACCCATAAGCCCCATTTCTACAGTCACAGACACATATACAGACTGGTATGCAAAAAGAATTTCGGCTCTGAAAGACTGTCGTGATCCAGTGCCAGGCACCCTTACTACATTGCACCAGCCATCACTTGACAACAGGTTTGCGACCAGAGTAAACATGACATCCCGGGACACTGCGAGTGTCGACCCCTGATCAAGACTCAACGTGCATAACTACTAGGTACTCTCTCATGTGAGACACGCCATGTGCTCTTGTACCTAAGACTTGTGCGATGTTTCATGAAATATATTTAAAGAAACTGTGATATTTTCTGTAAATGACGTCGAAAGATAGCAAATTTTTCATGGCAAATGCGGAATTATATTCCGCATTTGCTATGAAAATGTTGTCAACTTTCGACATGATTTACGGAAAATATCATAATTTTGAAAACATGAGATATGGCACAGTCATGTTCTTTGGTACAAAATCACATGTCGTGTCTCATATGAGAGAGTAACTAGAAAATGTGGTCTGTCAACGCACTTAGGGCCCCTAAAGTTGATTTGAGAAACGCTTACAAAAACTTCCAAAAAATAAACAGACAGACAGACAGGGCGAAAACTAGTAGTTATCCACGTTGAGCCTTGATCAGGGTCGACACTCGCAGTGTCCCGGGATCCCCGTTTGTATGAGGAATCCCTGAACTTTCAAGAAGATCCCATTCAACACAATGTAAAAATCGGGATGTCCCTCCTGCGAAATCCCTGGCCCAAAAGAAGAGTGTCAAACCCTGACTCGATTAATCGGACTTACTCAAAATTAACAGTAGTCTGTATAGTTGTGTGTCTGCAAGGAGGCAAGGGCATCATGTTTACAGGAATGCATACAGACACGTGAAGAAATACAAACTCAAAGATAAGACTTTGAAAAATGCAAAAGATTTGACACGGTAATAACCAACATACCGTATTTATTCTAATAAACGCCCCGGGGACTATGCAATTTGTGGGGATCAAAAACATGGAAAGTAGGATGAAGGTATGTTATTTTCACATACAAAAGCCATTTAAAACAACGTTTTAAATGGCTTTTGTATGTGAAAATAACATATTTAGAATGCAAATATGGAGGGGGAGGGGGGGGGGGCAAATTAAAGAGGTGGCTACTATTAGAATAAATACGCTATGCATATAGCAAAAGTATGCAGATCTATGCACCTGTATTTGGCGTGAGAATATGATATACATCTGTGACTGGAGAAATGGGATTATAGGTTTTGCGAACAGCATAGACCCAGAATGATTGGAGTATTTGTAGTTTGTTTGGGTTCTACGATGTTCGTCATTCAGTCCATGAAAATAGCTGTCATGCTTCTAACAAACAGTATAGATCCATATCAGACTGAAAGTGTGCAACCAGATCAGGAGGTAGACTGGCAAGAAAAGCCCTAAGCTTCAATTCCCCAGTAACAGACGCATATGTGGCTGTGACTGGAGAAATTGGGTTTATGGGATTTGTGACCAGTGTAGCTGATCTGACCGACTGCGCAGGCTGACTGGTCGCATAACCCATAAACGCCATTTCTCCAGGAACATATGCTGGGACACAGCCTGAAAATAGTGTAAGCATAGATGTGGTATGCCATGCCGCTGTCATTCATTGCTGGTCAAAACACGAATATTAATATTAGAATGTGGTAACATAAAAGCAGGTCATATACCTGTATACAGTGCCAATGTTGGCAGTGTACCGTATTAAAAGAAATCCAAATTAAATCAACATCAAATCAAACAGACAAGGAAAATGCTGAACAAAAAAACAGAACTTGCACTTTGCATGTTAAACCAGTATATATACAAAATATAATTTAGAAATATTCAAAACAAACTTGCGAAAACTTGAGTGAGTGAGTGAATAGTGAGTGAATAGGGTTTAACGTCCGCTTTTCTGACATAGAGGTACAAGCCTCAGGGAGTCTACACGCAGACGGGTCAACGGGGTCGTGTCCCGTATCCACCTGTCTGAGGGGGGTAAATCCCAACTTCAGAACTCAATATTTACAATCAAAATATATATTCAGTCCTGAAATTAGAACAACCTGATCTGGTGCCAGGCCCTCGCCACACCAGCATCATTTATCCCATCCCCTAAAAGTAATAGGATTAGCGTTAATCTTACTTTTATATATGGGGCATAGCCCGACTCAACTCTCACATACAAGAAAGTCAAAAATGTACATGAGGGCCAAATCCGGTATAGTGGTTTCCGGAAAGTATGAACCCAATCGTTAAGCCAGTTTAGTCGCCTTTTACGACAAGCAATGGCTACTGCAGCACTATTCTCAGGATCAGTTGATCCCGCCCCGGTGCCTGCACAGGGCGCGAAAACTTGAATTTTACGAGATGAACTGGTCAGAAATGTAGTAATAAAGTACAACTGGGGCCCGTTTCACTAAACTTTGTACGACTAAAATGTTCGTAAGTGCAAATTTAAGATCGTCTGGAAATTTTAATTGATGGATTTACATTTATTGAGCATAGGCTGCATATGCAGCCTATGCTCAATAAATGTAAATCCAATAATTGCTTACAAGAAAATATTGCTAATGTGAAATTTACAGACTATCATAAGTTTGCACTTACAAACATTTTAGTCATACAAAGTTTAGTGAAACGGGTGCCTGGTCACAAATACAAACTTGGAAGGTGCTTGGCAACCGAAATATGAACTCAACTTTGCATATATAGCAAATGTGTAAGAAACAAAACAGGAACTAGGAATTAGCATGGCAAACTGGTCATAAACGAAACAAGAACGTGGAAATATTACGGCAAACAGGTAAGAAATGGAACAAGAACTTGCAAGCAAAACTAGTTAACCAAGTGTGAAATTTGAATGATCTATATTTCTTCCTGTGACATATAGATCAAAGTCACTCACTCAGACTCTGTGCCTGAACTGAAACACATGTCTTGCAATTAGCGAAGCATAAAGTTAGTATGCAGAGCTCCAGATAAGCTAAATGCCAAAAATGTAAGAAATACAGAGAATGTGTGCGAAAATTGCCCGAATTAGGTGACAAATGAAACAAGCAATGTGATGCACCAATATAAGAAGATGTACGAACGATATTTCAGGACAATTAGTTACAAAATTTATGATATTTCCTATAAATGATGTGAAAAGTTGACTAAATGATCAAATGTTCAGAGCATATATATGGAGCATTTGCTATGCAATCTTCGTCTACTTTCGACATCATTTACAGAAAATATCGGTTTCTGTACATCTTAGGCACAAAATCACAGGTCTCATTTATATGCTGGAACAGGCTATATTTATCAACTCATGGTTCCATAATTGTGTCACAGAAAACTCGATATTATAATGCATTTTCATTTACAAAAAGAAATACACAATGGAAAAATAAAGTATGGGGTAAGTTTAATACTCAACTACCCAACTGAAAGTTGGAAATACCCAATTGATTTCCAAAGTATGGAGTAACAGTATCAAATGCCTTATCTGGAGCTCTGGTATGTATGGAGACTAGATGAAATGATGGTAACACATGAATGATGAATACAGTTATATACAATGATATTCCCAAGAAACACATAATGGAAACCCACATTTGTGAACAGACAGAAAACTTTGAAAAGCATGCCATAATCTTTTCAACACCACAGACCTGTATAGGGGTAATGGCAAAACGTGTAGATCCAGATGAGCCGTCCCATCAGGATCTGCACCGTTAATGGCGTTATGCAATATTTTCTATGGACAAGTTTTAATGTCGTCAAAATGACACCGATTTTTAACTGGCCGTTGTGGACAGGTGGCCGCTATTCCCAGCTGGCCGTTAGCACAGGTTCGACTGTACAGTGTACTTGCAAAAAGTGCAGATCCTGGATCTATAATGCTATACATATCTGGGGCCCGTTTCACTAAACTTCTTACGACTAAAATGTTCGTAAGGGCAAATTTATGATAGTCTGTAAATTTCACATTAACATTGTATTCTTGTAAATAAATATTGGATTTACATTTATTGAGTATAGGCTGCATCTGCAGCCTATGCTCAATAAATGTAAATCCAATAATTGAAATTTACAGACGATCTTAAATTTTCACTTACGAACATTTTAGTCGTAGGAAGTTTAGTGAAACGGGCCCCAGTAGTGTTGAAAGGGTAAAGGTTATTTGCAAAAATATCCTTTGACCTCAAGACACCAGTGAAATCTCTGTGATCACGGCATATTATATACAAGGTGCATGATCACGTGGTTACAACAACAACGTCGCCCACTCCAAAGTAAGTATTATTTGATATTTTCGGCACAGACTTATGTCGGTAGACACGGAAATCGATTCTTTGCAAAAAACGACAGAAGTTAGGGCGAAAATACAGAGACCGCCAAATGCAGCTTAACAAGACACGTTTGATGTGCCATACTTCCATCAAAATCCGTTACGTAATAAGGACAATATAAAAGAATACGTACTTTGAATCAGATGGATTCTGGAAGTTTCAGTACTTGTTGGTTGTTAGTACCACATGATCATGCACCTTGATATAGTTGTTACTAGTTTATACACAATGTGAAATAATAATGGTGAATAGTTAACCATTTTATAACACGATAATAATGACTGTGTTCATGACGTTTGTACATCACATAAGGCCATAGCATATCTTTTCTATGTCAAGCGTCCCAGTTGACCAAAACCTACCTACGTATCTGGTAAAAACAAGGCCTTGAAAAAAACCGAAGGTTAATTTACGTTAAAATCTTCAACCGTAAAATAGCACACATTTTTTTCACACTTTCAAAACATACCCGCACGCGGACGCTTAACAGAGAAAGAACTTGCTATGGCCTAATCTGGAAATGAACACGCAAGTCACACAAACGTACAGAATTTATCCAACACTGTCATTTGTATAAGATCAAACATATGAATTTATTTTTGATCTGCATATGATTGAAAATTGCATTTCATAATGCAGATGATATTGTCAAGCCCAGATGACATGCGTTTCAGTTTATATTCGGTCACATACGTGGATTCTCCATTGAAGTAACAAGGTATATGAATATGAAGTCTCTAGCAGAATACACGTGTCAGCATGTTAGAAAATGTATAAATGCACAATTTGCAATAAGTGTATATGTTGTACTGTACAGGATTTAACCCATTCACACCTAAATATCTGTTCTCTGCTCTAATTTGGAACGCATTTTTAAATATCTCAAAATAACAAAAAACATTGTTTATAAATGTTGGTTTTATGATCAAAAGGGTGGAAAGGGTTTGGCAGATTCCAAATGTCGGATGTACCAAACAACATAGAACATGATAACCCGTTTGTAACGATGCCACATGTTCCTAGGTGTTAATCCTTTCAACACAAGAGACCTCTTTCACTCACAATATTTGCAAACAGTGTAGATCATGAGCCGGCTCATCAAGATCTGCACCATTTGTGGATATTATTTTATTCTTACAAAATAACCCTGTGTCCGAGCAATGGAACAGCCTCATACTTAACATGAAATAGTCCATGTCAGTTACTTAGGGGTGAAAGGGTTAAAGTAGCGTGATGGTATTCAGATGGACCTTCACATTTTCTTCCCTGCGCAAACAAATCAACCAGAGGTTACAGGAATTTGAATCAATAAATCAAAACTCAAGACGCCATGAAAAGGGCTAATGTTCAAGAAGCAACTAAGACCGTATACAGTTGGTTACAAGTATCTTCCGAAAGACCTGGAGCCCGTTTCACTTTGTACGATGAAAATATTTGTATGAAGATTTTTATAAATTTACTTCACATATAAATGTGCTCAATAATGGAGAAATTGCGACCAGTGTAGATCCAAATCAGCCTGTGCATCGGCAGTTTGATCATGATCTGCACCGTTAGCCATTCCATCAATGAAGAACCTGTCATACTTCTACCCAAGTAATACAGATCGTTAACAGGCTACACTGGTCACAAATCACATTTCTCCAGTCACATCTACATCTAATGATTTGTACACGTAGGAGGAAAATGGAAGCATTAGGGAACGTTCTTGTGAAAAATAAATTGATAAAAATCTTTGAATCAACTTTTTTTTATCGTACAAAGCTTAGAAAAACAAGCCCCAGTTGGATATAAAGTATATAAGGGGAGTGAGTGAACCCACAGCCGTTTCCCTAAGCTTCGTACGACTAAAATGTTCGTAAGTGCAAAATTAGGATCGTCTGGAAATTTCAATTGATGGATTTACATTTCTTGAGCATAGGCTCAATAAATGTAAATCCAATAATCGTTTACAAGAAAACATTGTTAAAGTGAAATTTTCAGACTACAATGTATCATAAGTTAACACTTACGAACATTTTAGTCGAACAAAGTTTAGTGAAACGGCCACCTGGAAAGAAATGTCCTAAGTCCATCAAACACCTTCACATAAAGACACACCTTTGCCCATGAGCAGTAGACTGATATTATATATACTGTGTAGGTATATGTAGCCCTTACTTGAGGAAACAAATATTGTCATCTGCGGTTTTACATTTTTAACTTATTATTTCTTAACAAAGAAACTGCTTTTCCATCGCCAATGGAGAAAATTCCATTAGCATTCGCTCGAAAAAAAAAACAAACAGGTTTTTATTGAGAACAAGAAAAGTATGCCCGTCAGCACACAAATGCCCCCAGTAGCCGACTGCAGAAACTCCAGCAAACCTCTTAACCGGACCCAGGGACACGGTCCAAACAATAATTGCTCCACCGAGACGAGGGGCATAAAAACGGAAAATAACAAGCAGATGACACAATTTAATTTAACCCTTATACCGCTATCTTATTTATTTTGTTGTCTGCTGTTTATTTTCTTTTTTCCATTTTTATCATCAAAAACATGCTTCGACAGCACTTTAGAATAATTAACAACAAGCTTTGAGAGCACTTCAGAATCATTTCCATTGGAAATGATTCTGAAGTGCTGTCAAACCATGTTTTTATTGAGAAATAAGGCAAGATATAAAACCAACAGCAGACGACAATTGTTGTGAGTAGCAGTCTAAGGGTGAAGTAAGGTTTTCATCGACAAAAATGTAAAATACCACAGATGACAGTTATTCAATTCCGAGCTGTAAGTGGTAGAGTAGTACAACTTACTTCCGTGATCTGTACATGCTGACAGTGTATGCGAGACCATCAGCCCCCACCCTCTTCTGTGTCCCGGGCATGTTGAGCTCGCCCGCAGTTGTCGCATACACGTGGCTCTGTCTCTTACGCTGGAGGAATATTCGAAATGCATGATATAATAAAAGTGAACATGTCATGTGTTCAGGGCAACATTGGGAGGTCCTCGACATGTTCAGTTTAGAGAGATTCCGTAATCCTTTATAACAACACTCCCACAAGACGTGTGTCTGTACATTACAATGACCAAAACACATTATTACCAGATAAATAACAGTGAAACACATCAAAATTAATCACCCAGACGTTTCCTGAGTCTCCAGTATCGATGTTCGATTTTCTTACATTTCCACCAGCAGCTTACACACATATTTTAACACTAGACCTCTATCATAATGTTTGCAAACATTGTAGATCCAGACGAGCCGGCTCAAACAATTTTATTTCTACAAAACAATAACCCTATCTGATACATGGAAGCACCATTTTTGTATATTCTCTTATTCTAATAAAAACAATAACCCTATCTGATAAATGGAAGCAACAGTTTTGTATATTCTCTTATTCTAACAAGAGCTGTAGGAGAACAGCATAGCTCGACTACGAGGGTTGTCGATGCACACATAGCTTGACAAACAAGGTGGCCGCGGCCTGCATAAAAACCTTAACCAAGGTTGACTAAAAACCTTAACCAAGGGAAATTAAGTAAGTAATTCAAGGTTAAATGTAGGTCAATGTCAGATATAGGTCAGGGGTTATTGATGTACATCACTAGGAGATGAAGTTTTCCAAGTATGTTTGCCAAATGCCCAGGAGTATTCCATATATGAGCTTGACTAAAAACCTTAACCAAGGGGAAATAAGTAAGTAATCCAAGGATAAAGGTAGGTCAAGGTCAAATATAGGTCAGGGATTATTGATGCACATCACTAGGAGATGAAGTTGTCAAGTATAGTTGTTGTAGGCCCAGGAGTATTTCATATACAAGCTTGACTATAAACATTAACCAAGTTTGAGTACAAACCTTAACCAAGTGGAAATAAGTAAGTAATTCAAGGTTAAATGTAGGTGAAGGTAAAATATAGGTCAGGGGTTATTGATGTACATCCCTATGAGAAACTAGATGGCCGCGGCCTGCATGTCGCGCCTTGTGGCGAGGCATGGACACTAAAAAAAAAGATATAGTATAAAGAAAAACTTTAACCAAAAACTTTAACCGGACACACGTACGTACGTACGTACGTACGTACGTACGTACGTACGTGATGCCAAAGTGCCGACTATATCGCGCTTTCCGCAAGCGGGCGCGAAAAAAACTTTAACCAAAAACCTTAACCAAAAACTTCAATCAAAAAACTGAACCAAAAACTTCAAAGTAATTTGACCTTGACATTGGGCACAGGGGCCACACAGGAGAGGGGTAGAATGAAAATATAGATGATGATAAATACCCATGTGAAGTTTCAAAGTAATGGGCAAAGCAGTTGCAGAGATATAGTATAACGAAAAACTTTTAACCAAAAAACTTTAACCAAAAAACTTAACCAAAAACTTTAACCAAAAAAACTTAACCAAAAACTTCAAGTAATTTGACCTGACATTGGGCACAGGGGGCCGCACAGGAAGGGGGGTAGAATGAAAAATATAGATGATGATTAAACACCCATGTGAAGTTTCAAGGTAATGGGCAAAGCAGTTGCAGAGATATAGTATAACGAAAAACTTTAACCAAAAAACTTAACCAAAAACTTAAACCAAAAAACTTTAACCAAAAACTTTAACCAAAAAATTAACCAAAAACCTTAACCAAAAACTTCAAGTAATTTGACCTTGACATGGGCACAGGGGCCTTCAGAGGGAGGGGTAGTGAGTTATAGTTGATATAAACACCCATGTGGAAGTTTCAAGGTAATGGGGCAAAGCAGTTGCAGAGATAGTAAATACGGAAAAACTTTTACCAAAAAAACTTGAACCAAAAACTTACCAAAAAACTAACAAAAATTTAACCAAAAAAACCTTACCAAAAACTTCAAAGTTAATTTGATCCTTGACATTGGGCACAGGGGTGCACGGAAGGGGGGTAGAATGAAAAATATAGGATATGATAAACACCCATGTTGAAGTTTCAAGGTAATGGGCAAAGCAGTTGCAGAGATATAGTATAACGAAAAACTTTAACAAAAAAAAACTTAACCAAAAACTTTAACCAAAAACTTTAACCAAAAAACTTAACAAAAAACTTAACCAAAAAACCTTAACCAAAAATCTTCAAAGTAATTTGACCTTGACATTGGGCACAGGGGCCGCACAGGAGTAGGGGTAGAATGAAAATATAGATAGATAAACACCCATGTGAAGTTTCAAGGTAATGGGCAAATGCAGTTGCAGAGATATAGTATTAACGAAAACTTTTTAACCAAAAAAAAAAATTAACTTTTAACCAAAAAAATTAACCAAAAACTTTAACAAAAAACTTCCAAAAAACCTTAAGTGACCTTGGACTTGGGCACAGGGACAAATTTGGACAAAGTATTTGACTTGGACATTGGGCACAGACATTTGACCCCACGGGCCACGCACATTGTTGACCCCGGGGTCACCATTTTAATAACTTTGAAAGAGCATTGTACATTGATCATTCCTACCAAGTTTCGTCGAAATCCGGCTAGCGGTTCATGAGAAGATTGTTTTAAGAATTTATGCTATTTTTAGACGTCGGCCATCTTGGATTAGCGATGACCTCCATTTTAACAAATCTGAAAAGGCTTCACCCATGGACCATAACATTTAAGTTTGGCTACCATGGGCCAAGCGATTCATGTGAAGAAGAATTTTGAAATCTCTAATAAAAGAACCGACCTTTTGACCTTTCGGCGGCCATCTTGGATGACATAACCATCAGATTTCGACAAAAAATGCACCAGAGTGATCGCCTCTTTGATACCTTCAATTCTATATATGACATGACCATATTCGGTCAAAAATAAAATTTGACCCCACGGGCCACGCCCAGTTTTGACCCCAGGGTCACCATTTTAACAACTTTGAAAGAGCATTGTACATCGATCATTCCTACCAAGTTTTGTCGAAATCCGGTTGGCGGTTCTTGAGAAGAAGATTTTTTGAAGAATTTGTGCTATTTTCAGACGGCGGCCATCTTGGATTACGCAATGACGTCATTTTAACAATTTTGTAATCTCCCTACCTAAGAACCATGATCATGAAGTTTGGTGACTATAGGCCCAATGGTTACTGAGAAGACGTTTGAAAATGTTCACGGACGACGACGGACGACGGACACATTGCGGTAACAATAGCTCACATGAGCTTCGCTCAGGTGAGCTAAAAACTTAACCAAAAAACTTAACCAAAAACTTAACCAAAAACTTCAAAGTAATTTGACCTTGACATTGGGCACAGGGGCCGCACGGGAGGGGGGTAGAATGAAAATATAGATGATGATAAACACCCATGTGAAGTTTCAAGGTAATGGGCAAAGCAGTTGCAGAGATATAGTATAACGAAAAACTTTAACGAAAAACTTAACCAAAAACTTTAACCAAAGAACTTAACCAAAAACATTAACCAAAAAACTTAACCGAACAACTTAACCAAAAACTTTAACCGGACACATGTACGTACGCCAAAGTGCCGACTATATCGCGCTTTCCGCAAGCGGGCGCGACAAAAATTATCCAAGTATGGTGTCTGTATGCACACTAGTATTCTATCTACAAGCTTGACAAAAACCTTAACCAAGGGGAATTAACTAAGTAATTCAAGGTTAAATGTAGGTCACGGGTTGTTGATGTACATCACTAGGAGATGAAGTTGTCCAAGTATGGTTGGTGTAGGGCCAGGAGTATTCCATCTACAAGCTTGACTAAAAACCTTAACCAAGGAGAATTAAGTAATTCAAAAGGAAATGTAGGTCAAGGTCAAATATAGATCAGGGGTTATTGATGTACATCACTATGAGAAAAGGTTGTCCAAGTATGGTGTCTGTATGGACAATAGTATTCCATGTACAAGCTTGACTAAAAACCTTAACCAAGGTTGACTAAAAACCTTAACCAAGGGGAATTAAGTAAGTAATTCAAGGTTAAATGTAGGTCAAGGTCAAATATAGGTCAGGGGTTGTTGATGTACATCACTAGATGAAGTTGTCCAAGTATAATTGGTGTAGGGCCAGTAGTATTTCATCTACAAGCTTGACTAAAACCCTTAACCAAGGGGAATTAAGTAATTCAAGGGGAAATGTAGGTCAAGGTCAAATATAGATCAGGGGTTATTGATGTACATCCCTATGAGAAAAGTTTGTTCAAGTATGGTGTCTGTATGCACACTAGTATTCCATGTACAAGCTTTACTAAAAACCTTAACCAAGGGGAATTAACTAAGTAATTCAAGGTTAAATGTAGGTCAAGGTCAAATATAGGTCAGGGGTTGTTGATGTACATCACTAGGAGATGAAGTTGTCCAAGTATGGTAGGTGTAGGGCCAGGAGTATTCCATATACAAGCTTGACTAAAAACCTTAACCAAGGGGAATTAACTAAGTAATTCAAGAGGAAATGTAGGTGAAGGTCAAATATAGATCAGGGGTTATTGATGTACATCCCTATGAGAAAAGGTTGTCCAAGTATGGTGTCTGTATACACAATAGTATTCCATGTACAAGCTTGACTAAAAACCTTAACCAAGGTTGACTAAAAACCTTAACCAAGGGGAATTAACTAAGTAATTCAAGAGGAAATGTAGGTCAAAGTCAAATATAGATCAGGGGTTATTAATGTACATCACTAGGAGATGAAGTTGTCCAAGTATGGTGGGTGTAGGGCGAGTAGTATTCCATATACAAGCTTGACTAAAAATCTTAATCAAGGGGAATTAACTAAGTAATTCAAGAGGAAATGTAGGTGAAGGTCAAATATAGATCAGGGGTTATTGATGTACATCGCTATGAGAAAAGGTTGTCCAAGTATGGTGTCTGTATGCACAATAGTATTCCATGTACAAGCTTGACTAAAAAAAAACCTTAACCAAGGTTGACTAAAAACCTTAACCAAGGGGAATTAACTAAGTAATTCAAGAGGAAATGTAGGTGAAGGTCAAATATAGATCAGGGGTTATTGATGTACATCACTAGGAGATGAAGTTGTCCAAGTATGGTGGGTGTAGGGCCAGTAGTATTCCATATACAAGCTTGACTAAAAACCTTAACCAAGGCGTGACAGTGACGCTGACGTGACAACATAAGCTCTTACTATTCTTCGAATAGTCGAGCTACTAAAAACAATAACACTATCTGATAAATGAAATAAAATTACAGTCGAACCTGTGTTAACGACCACCTGGGAATAGCGACCACCTGTCCAGAACGGCCAGTTAAAACCCCTCCGTCCAATTTTGTTCTTTATAAGACCTTGGAATAACGACCACCCCCGAACTGCGACCAGCTATTTTCATTCCCACACGGCATTTTTGTATGTGAACAGCGACCATGTCATGTTTTTGTCGGCAAAATAAAATAGCACCACAATCGCTATTTTCCTTTCATAAAAATCTGGTCGCTATCATCTGAATTGCAACTGGTCGTAACCAATTAGTCATCAATTACATTCGCATTCTTTTGAAAACATTTACCTTGCCCGATATGGTCGGTGTCATTTTGGCGACATTAAACATTTTCCATGAAAAATATTGCATAACTCCAATAACCCGATATGCATTCCGTGTCGTGTATTCCAATAGGCATAATGCAATTCCGCGCAAGTCATAAAACTCTGGCAAACTGTGTCTACACGATGCTGATTCGTCTAGTGACAAGACTAAGACTTCAAACACACCGCGCGTGTCAAGTGTAAATTTCACACCGCGGGGCACAAGGCCATATCAAAGATCAATACACGCGGTTGCTGACATCAGTCACGTAGTCCACATTAGACTGGTACCCTGTCGGATGCGCAGCCTAGCGACAGGGAACCAGTCTAAAGTGACACGACAAACGTGTTTATATGAATTGGGTCTCGATCTCCGACAAATCCCGGCTTATTGCATTAGCGGCCAGACCAGGCAGTGGATTCGCGTAGTCTGCCCATGGTTTACAATGCTCGCGAATCTCTAATTAAAAACATCAGTAATTACGTCAGCAGACATTGCCAATTCGTCATAGGCTGCTTAAATATTCGGGCTTAACCAGGATAGTATACATTGGACAGAAAGCAAATAAGCCTGGTGTTCTCTCCTGATTTGGACACCTAGCTCGTGTGGGTTACTCGACTCGACACATTCAATGAAATATTTTTGTTACAAAAAGACTCGCAGTTTTCACAGGCCGCGCCACATAGGCTATCGTTTTAATAAAGACTATATGACCGTTATTAATTTCAACTGATGGTGTGAAATTGAAAAAGAAAACAAAATACTAATGGTCATGCTAAATTAAACCACTTAGGGCTATTCCAGTAAAATCTATACAGGGGGGGGGGGGGGGGTAGACGGCAGGTCCATTGATTATTTATCGTAGGTTATTGCCAACGAAAAATAATTTAACCTGTAGGAGGGTAAATTTGTTAATTACAATTCATTGCATGTCATAGTATTGAAATAAAAAATATTTTATGCTTGTTTTCTTAAAAAAATATTTTATGCTTGTTGTTTTCATAATCTGTATAATAAATTGTGGGTTATTGTCAGCCAGAAAAGAATTATACAGACGCTGACGGCCCAGCAATTGTTGTTGTTGTTAGTTTAAAAGTTTCCCACAATGTACAAAACAACTCCAAGAACGCACATAGTAGGATATTTTGTTTCTAATTCTACATCGACGCGGTGGCCTGGTGGTATCGACCAGAACTTCAGAAGTTGGGGTTGCGAGTTCTATACTGACTCCCATCAATCAATTTTTTTTTTTCATTTCAAATTGCAAACAAAAAAGGATAAATAAATAGCAGTACAATTGGGTTGTACTGTTATTTATTTATACTTTTTGCAATTTAAAATGAAAATTACTTAATAACTATTTAATAAATAATATTTGTAAATGTTATGCCAAACAAATAATAGCCATACAGCCCCAATCCAAAACACGTCCCCCAAGTCGTTGTTTCTACGTATGGATCCTCCGTCGACTCGTCGGAGCACCACCTTGCAACGTACATTTGTACTGTGGACACATTAATTGTCGTCGGTTAAATTTTGGGTATTAATCTCCAAAATACATATTCGTCAGTGTGTAAATCCTTCAAGCAGGAGGGGTTGGGTGCAAAATTTGTCATGGTGTTTGAAATAGTTTTCCTTGTGAGCATGTAATGTGAAACTATCAGACAGGTAAGATTATGGAAAAACATGTGTATTTTCAAAACTAAATATATGAAATTTATTTAATCATGCCTGGGAAGTGTTCCGTCCGAGAACCGTGACTCTAATTTCAAGAAATGTGACGGTAAGAATTTTTATTATTTATGTAGCTTCATTTTATCTTCACAAATGAGGGGGTGTTTCATTGTAGAGATGACTACCACAGGTATTGAAAATTCCAATTGACGGCTAAAATTTGTTAATAATTATTTTCAGACCAGACCAGCCTATGCTGGAACATAAATTTCAAACATTTTTTCCAACTGATTTCTGCCAGTTTTACGCAAACAAAACAAGCCCGGAAACTGAAATATCAATTTTGACAGGTGTCCGCTATGACGTTGAAATACGCATAGTGTGAAACAAGAGAAAAGGAAACAATCGATATGAATGGGTGCGGTAAGTATAGATTGATGGTAAATTGGTATATTTTGGGATTTAATATAGCCAGGCTCGTAACATAAGAGGCTACGTGTATTAGAGAAAATTTACGTGTTTTCTGTATTTACGCTGGTGTACCGATCTCATATCGGTCAAATATTGCCTGTCGGGTATTGTTTGGTTGTACATTTTCAAAGTGATGTCACACGTCTGCCATTCTGTGAATAATTAATGAGGACAGATCATCTCAATCCCATAAGCGCTTGATGTAAGATTTTAGATGCTAAATCAAGCGTCGCGCACATTCAGGTCGCATTCGGTAACACTCGGTAATGGTCGTTTTTCGTTGCTAGGTGCCGACTGACTGTGTTACTATTTATGCCCCCGCCACCGAATGGTGAGGGGGGCATATAGTGTTACTGGCGTCCGTACGTACGTACGTTCCGAAACCTTAACGCTCGGGTAAATGCCTTATAATTTCTGTTTCCTTGCTCGGATCTGCTTGACATTTAACACACGCATTGCTCCAATGGTCCTATACCGCCCTGTGACAAATCCACATTCGTCCCCGCCCCCGCTAAGCCCAGGGTCAAGGTCACAGACTTGGTGCGTTCGAAACCTTAACGCTGGGTAAATGCCTTATAATTTCTGTTTTCTTGCTCGGATCTGCTTCACATTTCACACGTGCATTGCTCCAATGGTCCTCTACCGCCCTGTGACAAATCCACATTCGTCCCGCCCCCGCTAAGCCCAGGGTCAAGGTCACAGATTTGGTGCGATCAAAACCTTAACGCTGGGTAAATGCCTTATAATTTCTGTTTCCTTGCTCGGATCTGCTTCACATTTCACACACACATTGCTCCAATGGTCCTCTACCGCCCTGTGACAAATCCACATTCGTCCCGCCCCCGCTAAGCCCAGGGTCAAGGTCACAGACTTGGTGCATTCGAAACCTTAACGCTGGGTAAATGGCTTATTATGCCCCCGCCACCGAATGGTGAGGGGAGCATATAGTGTTACCGGCGTCCGTACGTACGTAACGTAACGTATGTCCCGAAGCCTTAACGCTCGGGTAAATGGCTTATAATTTCTGTTTCCTTGCTCGGATCTGCTTCACATTTCACACACGCATTGCTCCAATGGTCCTCTGCCACCCTGTGACAAATCCACATTCAAATATGCCTTGTTTTCTTTGGCTGCCAGCGGGGGCATTCGTGTGCCGACAGGCCACATTTCTAGTTTTATAAAGTATTGACAAGTATTCACGCATCAATACCTTATGACATATGCGACCAGCATAGCCCCTGATTCATCTGCGCATACACTGATATGGGGCTATGCTGGAATGTCGTGTATTCAGGTAGTACCTATGTATATTGTTAAACCTAAATCAATAAACAGTGAATACACACTATCTGTACCTACGTATATCCACGGTGGTCCACAGTGTCAATATTTGGCTGGGGGGAATTGTTTATGGCCCATTTCTCGTGTGCAGGTCACTAGTAGGGAGTTATTATCGCCTTGGGGAAGAAGTTTACACATGGCTAGCCTGCTGTGTGTTTGCGATTACGGGTAATTATGTTATACACGAATGGCAAATATGGTGGAATTATATACAACAAATTTCTTCGTAAGTAGGTTCAATAAGTTTATTACATGCATCATGAATTTTATTAAGCATATTAATGAGTAAATAACAATAAATATAACATACTTTTAGACAATATAAAGTCTAATTTATGCCATAAAGCTGACCTTTGGCGATATTTTTCTCTTTGAGAGAGCCTAACAGCACACGTTCAGCATTGTGGATGTGAACTCGGAATGCAATTTTCTTATACGTGACGGAATTTCCGCCAATTTTTTTGTTGCGCGCTATAGACGCGAACTATTTTTTATATTTCCCCCCCCAAAATATAGATGCGCGTTGTATACCAGTGCGCGCAATACACAGCTAAATACGGTACACAGCCTTTATATCAGGTTCTACACTGGTCACGAAAATTTTCACAGTTTAATAGACCTGAAACATGAAATCCATATTTAAAGGCAATTGTAATGATTTTGGTCCAAAAATTGGAAGTTTGTTGACAAGTCAATATTTTATAACCTTGGGCCATAGTGTAAATAACAAGATGCAATGGTGCCAATGTTAGAGCACCACCTTAATGACATTTCTTAGTCAAATACAACAATAAACATCACATTTTAATAATAAAAGCAACATGTGTAATTTTAATGTATTAAATGCACAATTTCATTGTTTAATATCATTTAGGCACTGTATATACTATATACTATAATATATGTAACAAAATGACTTGGTATAAAAGCCATTCAATAAACAGAATTTTTATTTAATATTTTTTGTTAATTGTACGTTCAGATTTTTATTTTTATTTATTGTAGGTTGCATTTTTTTTAGATTTTTATTTTTATTTACTGTAGGTTGTGATTATTTTTTTTGTTTTTTCATTGGTGGTTGGGTTTAAACTTTTTTTTTTTAAAACACCGTAGGTAGGTTGAGAATTTTTTTTTTATATGTCGTAGGTTACCCCCGGCAAAAAAGCCTTCTTCCCCCCCCCCCCCCCCTCACAGGTGGAAGACTCGGACCTATGACACCAAAAAAATGCCTATTAAAAAAAAATCCCATTACCCCACCCACTTGGTCTCGTACAGTACTATACGTTAATCGTTAATTCAAGGTGACTATAAATAGCGCTATTATAGAAAGAGCCCTCTTTTTTCCGGCTCGCACAAACACAATAAACATCGATTAAATGTATGAAATATGTCTCTGGCAATCGATAAAGGTATTAGGTGTGTGAATATACTCACTTCAAATCGCTGTTCACAATGAATGATCACAATTGGACGAACTTTGTATGGTTGGAGTTGCTAATGTATATGGTCATGGTGCACCACTTTAGTTTGAGCTGTCGATCAGTTATTGGTCAAATATGACCGATAATCCACGCCGGACGGCCTTCGATTCTGTGTGAGATTCTTTCGTACACGCAACTTTCGCTTTGGATGGGGTAATCAAAACGCGAATAACTCAATAAATACTTGAAACAGCGATTTGAAGTGAGTATTATTCACACACCTAATACCTTTATCGATTGCCAGAGACATATTTCATACATTTAATCGATGTTTATTGTGTTTGTGTGAGCCGGAAAAAAGAGGGCTCTTTCTATAATAGCGCTATTTATAGTCACCTTGAATTAACGTATAGTACTGTACGAGACCAAGTGGGTGGGGTAATGGGATTTTTTTTAATAGGCATTTTTTTGGTGTCATAGGTCCGAGTCTTCCACCTGTGCCCCCCCCCCCCCACCCACCCCCATATAGATTTTACTGGAATAGCCCTTACATGTAATTACGACAAGCTATTAAATGGTGCACCAAAGCAAGCCGCGGGATATACTTATCGTGAAGATAATTACTCCCCTTTGTATATAATTTCCAAAACGAGGCTGGGTTCAGAACACTAACAACAAGATGATAAAACAAAATAAATTTACTATTTTAGCCATTTTCAAGATTTTTTTTTACAGCCAAGACGTTTTCTATGCATGCATATAGATTACAATAAAATGCTAAATACATGGCCGACTTTGTTGTGAAACCGGGAAAATGCTCGACCCTTGGAACAACGACCACCTGTCAACAACGACCACTTTGGCCACTTCCCTTTGCCGGTCGTTGTTCACAGGTTCGACTGTAATATGGAAGAGTCCATTCCAGTTACATTATTATCGGAGACAAACAGCAGTGAAACCAATCAGAACTAATCACACAGACGATTCCACTACCAACTTACCGGCGCAGCGACTGGTTCCCGTTTACGCCTCATCTCCACCTCGCTGATGTCGTCCATGGCCTCGTCCAGAAGATCGTCTATGGCGCCGATTGCTTCCCCCGAACCATCGTCGTCCTCGCTGTCACTGCACGCGGCCCGCGGCTGCCTCCTGCAGGGTAGGGTGGAACTGTGCATTTATTTCTTTAATTAATGGGGTTTAACAGCCTGTCAACAGCCACGGTCATTTTAAGCCGGGTTAACAGGGTCAAATCATATTATATGTGGGTGGGTGTCGGGTTATTCCAACTTCAGGGGTGAATATATATTTTTTCTGCAAATATTCATTTCTGATTTCGAGTCCCATACGAACGACTAGTGGGATGGAAATACTATGAAAGTATTTGTTATGCCTCAGTCAGTGAAACATCTGTCAGGCTGCATAAAAGCGAGAACAGATCAGGCGCCGTAGCTCAATTTCTTCATTTCACACAAAGAAAACTGATTTCAAACCAATAAAATAATTATTGCTCACACGAAATGAAGGATTATTGTCATAATTTATGATTACCTGTACACGACATCGCTGTCCTCGCTGCGGCTCGAGACCTCCATATACCCGTGCAGGTTGGACCGGCTTCTGTGCTCGCCAATCCTCGCGCAGTCCATGCTGTCTTCGCTCGATATGCTGCCGTCGTGCTGGGGCATTATGCTCTCACGGCGCACAGACTGTGGCACAAAAGCACTGATACTCACGTCGTCTTCCTCGTCGGTGCGAGACAATGAAGGGTGCGGTGGTCGGTGTGTTTGCGCCGGACCGCGGTACGATTCCGGGATACTAGAGTCGGTTGCACTGTCAAACGAATCGTCAAAGGACTCCTGTGTTTCCGATAGACCGTTTTCCGATTGCGGATCAAAGTCTTCCGTGATGTCGGTTTCGTCTGCAGTCTCGGTTTCCGTCGTAGCAGTGTAGTCCGTGCTCTGCTCGCTCTCTGTGCTCGTATTGTGCTCCTCAAATGTGACTTTCTTCAGAGATGTTGTCGACTGTTGCTGACGCACGACAGGTCTGTCATTCTGAGATGATTGTTTGGACACCAGTCTGTAGATGCTTGATGCCTTTTTCACGCCGTTCGCTGGCTGTTGATGTACTTTGTGGTCCTCCGCGCCTCTCATCTTTGGAGGGACAGGGGCAGGTGGCGGCTTGCACAGACCGTCCTGATTGGTCAGCCGGTTATTGTCACCATTCCTGATTGGCCCACCCTGTTGACCCGGGAAGCTATAAGAAACGCTCTCGTCTGAAACGTCAAATCCCATTTGTCCGAGTTTGCCGTTGAACTCTGGAAAATGAATGAAAGCAAGAGTTGACCCAGTTCCATATAACAAATCCAACCCTGTTCAATAATCTTCAGAAATGAAATACGCATTGAATTTGAAATGAATGGAAAGTGAATGGGTTTTTCATCCCAGCAACAGCTAAGATCATGTAGGGACGGGACCTACGTTTCAAGTCTCATGTGAAGGACCAGTAGCCTATTTCACCAACATTGCAAAGTATACTTTGAGGGAGTAATCATTTATTTTCCCCATATATTTGATGATTAAAAGTATGCAGACTTATTATACTGAATTTATTACATTATCACAGATACTGAATTTATTACATTATCACAGCCAAAATGGCTGTGATAATGTAATCAATTCAGTATAATATCCTAAAAGTGAAAATTCCTCCCTCAAAGTATACTTTGCTAGATAAGTATACTTTGCAATGTTGGTGAAATAGGCTACTGAGATATATATATACTATGTAAGTATTTTTCACGCCTTTGGTAGGGATTGAACAGCGATAGTAAATGGGTTTAACGCCCCAACAACAGATAAGTTCATATAGAGATGGGACCACAGATTAAAGTCTCATCCGACAGACCAGTCGGACGGAAATACTATTTAAGTATTTTTCACGCCTAGGGTGATGATTGAACTCACAACCTCTGGTCAGTATTTGAAGTCTAATTTCATATCCCATAGGCCACAGCCCATCCCTATGGCGGGGATTGAATTCGCAACCTGTAGTATTGAAGCCCAGTGTCCTAGCGCCCTAGTCACAATGAACGAGTACAATACTTCTTTAAACACACAGCACTGCTCTATATGTATACAAACGTCCCTGACCGCCGTATCTAGACTCACCTGCTCGAGCGCGTGCCCGGATGGTCTCGCGTTTCTGCAGCGCTGTCTGTCCAGGTGGAGCTATTTGTTGGGGTAACGCCGACATCGCGGGTACAACCTGTAAGTAATACATACATGGGCGCTGGCTGATTAAATGGACTTTACTATGTTCATGACCAGCATAGCCCCATATGTGGCTGTGGCTGGATAAATGCGGCTTATGCATTTGTGGATATTCAAACCTTCTGATCTTCTAGTGCACTCATGAAGCCCCCCAATAAGGATCAAAACTATACAGTAAAAGCATTATGTGCGTTTCATTGACTGAATGACGAACAGTGCAGGCTGATCTGGGGCTACACTGGTCGCACAACCCAACCCAATTTCTCCAGTCACATATCGGCTATCATGCCATATGATGGTCGCCATTCCTTCAATCAAACATCATGCCACTGAATAACTAATAAATTGATTAATCTCAGATCCGAGAAGCTAAAATGGTCAAATACAATAAGCATCCTTTTGCTATGGCAGGTCACTACAGACAAGACATTGTATCGTTCGCAAACCAACATAGACACAGATCAGCCTGTCTATGCTGTTCTTCATTTAAAATAGTCTTGCTGCCATCACTGAAAAGAATTTATATAAATCTGTAATGAGTCCCCTATTCCTTTCAAATGTATCACATTTGAACAGTGCTGAATCTGTTATTTATTTAATTGATGGTGTTTAACGGTCTGTCAACAGCTAAGGTTATTTTAGAATGAGAGAATCTGAAACATTTTGAACGTTATTTCTGTAAAAAGTCGGAAATCAGCATAATCCATCCAACACAGAAGTCCCAAGCCTGAGCAGGTCATAATTACCTCAGTATCGGAGAGCTCGTCGTCAGTCTTCGGTATTCCGTTCGGGAACCTGTTCGTGAGCGCGTTCACCTCAGCCATCCTCTCGTTTCGCATTCTCTCCGCGAACTGGTCCGTCTTGCTGTGCTGTGTTTTCTCTATGAGTTTCTGTTGCAGCGATTTTGTCGCACTACCGACCCGCACGGGCGACCGCGGCGTATTCCTCACAGGAGTCTGCGTCTTCGCTGGCGACCTTCAGGATGAGAGCAACATTCAGCAACTAGAAATGTGGCCTGTCGACACACGAATGCCCCCGCTGGCAGCCAAAGAAAACGAGGCATATTTGATTATAAGCCATTTACCCGAGCATTAAGGTTTTGAACGCACCTTGACCCTGGGCTTAGTGGGGGCGGGACGAATGTGGATTTGTCACAGGGCGGTAGAGGACCATTGTAGCAATGCATGTGTGAAATGTGAAGCAGATCCGAGCAAGGAAACACAAATCATAAGCCATTTAACTGAATGTTAAGGTTTCAAACGCACCAAGTCTGTGACCTTGACCCTGTGCTTAGCGGGGGCAGGACGAATGCGGATTTGTCACATGGCGGTAGAGGACCATTGGAGCAATGCGTGTGTGAAAGTTAATGTAGGATTGAGAAACGCGCACGTAGATTTGTCCCAAAGTGGCAAGTAAACAATTAAAGTGGAAAAGGTGAAGGTCAAAGTAATGGGTGGTGGAGTGTGTAAGACATGTTCATATGTATCATGTGTATAAATATTTAAGCGATTGGCAAAAGTATTGAGAAGTTATTGTAGGATTGAGAAACGTGCACGTAGATTTGTCCCAAAGTGCTAAGTAAACATTTAAAGTAGAAAAGGTCAAGGTCAAAGTCGAAGTACTGGGTGGTGGAGTGTGTAGGGCATGTTCATATGTATCATGTGTATAAATATTTAAGCGATTGGCAAAAGTATTGAGAAGTTAGTGTAGGATTGAGAAACGTGCACGTAGATTTGTCCCAAAGTGCCAAGCAAACATTTAAAGTGGAAAAGGTCAAGGCCAAAGGTCAAGGTCGAAGTACTGGGGGGTGGAGTGTGTAAGGCATGTTCAAATGTATCATGTGTATAAATATTGACATAATATGTGAAGCCATGTAGAAGTTACTAAAGAATATATGGTAATATCGGGACGTACGTCCGGTCTCCCTGAAGTGACGTTGTGGGGTTTGTTGCATGTGGGGTTTTTGGCCAAGTCTTTTGGGGTTTTTTGGGTGCTATTTGTGGGGTGCAAACAATGCTAACGGTGTTATCTCCCCTATACTAACTTGCTCTCGTTTTCTTATGTCTCCTGCATGCACTTGTGGGGTATTTGGGTTTGATCAGTGAAGTACAATCAATATGTACTTGTGGGGAAATTTAGTCAGCCATTGTTTGTGGGGTTTGGATGGACGGACGGTTTTGACCATCACCCTCTGGGGTGTCAATTTTTTATTACTTTTTTGGGCTTTTCAGAAGTGATGGAGTTCATTAAGATATAGTTGCGTATGGGGTGCACCCCACATGCATGTCATGTACTCATGAATCACCCCACGTCACTTCAGGGAGAGCGGACGGACGGACGGGCGGACGTTCTTACAAATGGATACTTATGTGGCTTATCACATGTTAAATATTAGCCACATAAAACGATTTTTAGCCACATAAAAGGATTTTTTAGGTGGCTAATTGTAACCAACCCTATCCTTTACTAAGTCCATAACCCTGTGGGGCTAGCCACATAAGTACCCTAATGTGTGCCCGGACGGAGGACGCCGGTAACACTATATGCCCCCGTACCTTTCGGTAGCGGGGGCATAAAAAGTCTGATATTGTCTGAAAAACGGGCTGATGCTCCCAACCTCCATGCAAATGTATAATATGTGGCTGTGACTGGAGAAATGCGACTTATGGTATTTGTGACCAGCAGGGCTCCAGATAAGGAATTAGTAATTGAGTATTGTCACTCCATCATTTCTGAAGCAATTGGGTATTTCAACATTTTAATTGGGTAAAATAAAATCACACTGTTTACACATCAACTGACAGCAATTATTGAATAGTTTGCTTCGAAATGAAAACATGTCTTGGCATTTCATTAGAATTGTCTCCTTGGAGACAATTCTAATGAAATACCAAGATGTGTTTTCATGGAAAATAAGAAAAATATGATGTATTTGTGGTCTATTTTTTGTTTTCTGTAGCATAGTAAAGGTACCACAAATTTCTTACTGCTTTTTGATACTCGCTACTTCTGATTTCAATTGGGTTTTTGGCAATGTTAATTGGGTATTTAGAAGCATGTCAAGTGTTTCATTGACGGAACGGCAAACAGTGCAGATCCTGATCAGACTGTGCGATGCACAGGCTGATCTGGATCTACACTCGTTGCAAAACCCCATTTCTCCAGTCACAGCCACATGATATTTGAACTGATCAGACAAACTGTGAAACATTTTGAAATTTCACATCATGAAGTCAGCCGAAAAGAGGAAAATTCTTATGCCTGGATCTTTACATAGAGAATAGACCAGTCTTAGAAAAATAGGTTTAATACCGAACTTGGAAAATCACGAGGAACATCCTGTAGAACAACTTTCTGGGCATACTTGATGTAGAGCATCTTTTATTTAATACAAAATTAGTAAACTCATTTAATAAATAACGTATTAAATCATCACTCACAATTCTCTATGTATATTATACCAGGACTGATTTGAAAAAGCTTGGATAACCTGCTTCTTCAGAATTTGTTTAACCTGTAGACCGCTACACACAACAATTGTCGTCTGCTGTTGCTTTTATATCTTGCCTTATTTCTCAATAAATAACATGTTTTGACAGCACTTCAAAATCATTTCCAATGGAAATAATTCTGAAGTATTGTAAATTATTTTATAGTGCTGTCAAAGCATGTTTTTGATGTCAGATAAAAATGGAAAATAAACAGCAGATGACAAAAAATTAAGATAGCGGTGTAAGGGTTAATAAATATCATATGGAAACGCACTTGGTCTCAGAATTGCGCAAAAGTGACAAAGTTGTTGACCGATTTCGTAAGAAACGAGAACAAGTCAGCAGAGGCTCACCTCCGCCGCATCGACCAACAAATAAAAAGTTTTAACGCAAATCTTACGGACGGACAGACAAAAAATATATACCTCTTGATATACTTCGTATGCCGGGGGTATAATCAGTAAACTTGTGCAATACATAGACTAAATGATCACTCCTGTAAGTTTCTCTATATACCTGGACTGATTCGTCGTCGGGGGTTTAGGCAAACCGGGCTCCACCTTGGCGTGACGTCGCCCCATCTGTGTTGCCCGTTCCTCTATGCTCTCCTTGAAACTCTTCTGTGGTGTGAGGCCTTTCGTGGGCGCTAGGTTCTGGGACTTGAATGGCGTCACCTTGCTCGGTGTGCCGGCGGGTTTGAGGGTGGGTGGGCGGACGGGCGAGTGGTTCGGTGACTGCTTCGGGGATCCCGGGTTCACCTTCTTGATGTAGCTAACCTGTACAATAAATGTGGCTGTGAATGTAGAAATGGGACATGTGGGTTTTACGACCAGTGTAAATCCAGATCAGCCTGTGTTAGTTCCTGATCAAATAGCACACTCATATAGCCTGATAAGCTATATAGATCATTATCCGGCTACAGGAGTGTGCATTTAATTAAAAGCTACAAAACCAATTAGCCCCATTTCTCCAGTCACAGCCACAGATGGTGGGGGCCAGGATGTGAGGTTCCTGAAAATTGCATATGATAGAATTACAGGATATATCCTGAAAATTGCATATATCCTTATCTGGAGCTCGGGGGAGCTCTGTGGAGTTCTGCGTACCTTGTTTGCGGAGGACATCACCTCCCAGGCAGACATACGGTCGGTGACAGAGTGGGCGGTGGGCTCGTCTTCACTGGAGGTCGGTGCAGCCTGGGCGTTCTGCTCCTGCCACCGGGCCCGGCGGTCAGGCACCGACGTGCTGGCCGGGTCACTGTCCCCGGGGTCACTGTCCGCCGTGTGGTACGGCGTGTCCGACGATCCCATCGCTATGTGGGGAGAATACATAGCTATAGTCTTTTGATATCATGTTTTCATGTACAGCTAGGAAATGGTAGGAATTCCGAGGATATCACACTTGGCTAGGAAACTGTAGGAATTCATTGGCGAGCCTCGGAATTCCTACCATTTCCTAGCTGTGCATGAAAACATGATACTACCAGGCCAGTATCTTTTGATATGAAGCGTTATCACATGAAAACCTTGTTATGACGTGTTGTAACCTATTTAATAAACGTGATATGACCAGAGCTCCAGATAAGCTGCGTATTTGCGTAAATACCCAATTAAAATTGTCAAAAACCCAATTGAAATCAGAAGTAGCGAGTATCAAAAAAGCAATAAAGATTTTATGGTACCTTTATCATGCTGCAGAAAACAATAAACAGACCACAAATATAGCATATTTTTCTTATTTTCCATGAAAACACATCTTGGTAATACATTAGAATTGTCTCCAAGGAGACAATTCTAATGAAATGCAAAGATATGTTTTCATTTCTAAGCAAACTATTCCGGAAAAGCTAAAACCTTATTCTCTCTTTCCGCTTTCGCGGGCGAGAACAAAATTGTTTGGTAATTTTCATTTGAGCATATGCATTGGGAATGTCTCGGAATACTGGCCCCAAAAACTGGCAAAAAGGAATCAATGAATGGGGTTTAACATTCCAGCAACAGCTAAGGTCATATAATGACGGGACCACAGCTTAAAAGTCTCATCCGACAGACCAGTGGGATGGAAATACTATGAAAGATTTTCATGCCCTTGGGTAGGTTTTGAACTCACAACCTTCAGTATTGAAGTCCAGGGAGCCGTTTTACTAAACTTCGTACAACTAAAATGTTTGTAAGTGCAAAATTATGACTGTAAATTTCAAATTAACAATGTGTTCTTGTAAAACAATTATTGGATGTAAATCCATCAATTGAAATTTCCACACTATTCTAAATCTCAGACATGAGAATGACTACATGCATGAAAACATCTGAAAATCCAGTGAAACCCCCTCCCCTCACCCCACTTGTAAAAGCATCAAATTTGAGCATATCGGATGGATTCCGAATAATTTTGAAAACACAAATTATGACAAAATCATATGAAATCAGCTGAATATTCTCATGCCTGAAATCTGAACTTACGAACATTTTAGTTGTACGAAGTTTAGTGAAACGGCCCCCTGTATTCTACCCGAGCCACAGCCCATCCCTGGGCAAAAAGGAACAACAGAAACTCACATAACAGTAAAATGTTACTTACAACATACAGACACTGTTTTCCCACCTGCGGCTGGGGTACCGAAGGGTTTGGGTGTCTGGGCGGGCCGACCCGGCTGGTCTGACGTGGGTGTCTGTGACACGCGGTGCTGCCACCCCGCCATTCTCGCCGACACTGGTAGGTGGGCAGGGTCAGGCTGAAGCAGGAAACCAGAGCTCCAGATAAGGAGTATCAACAGCTACGATACGGTTATTTATGGCCGGGCCAACAGGTTCGATCCCATATTTAACATGCTGCACTGCGGAATATCCAAAAATCAGAATGGAATATTAATATCGAACAAAATATATATATTCAGTTCTGAAATTAGAATAACCCGACCTGTTGCCAGCCAGGGCCATAACACACCAAAGTCACTTGGCGACTACCCCTCAAAGTAATAGGATTATGAATAATTATATTACTCATATAATGAGTATAACCAGATTCAACTCTCTATGACTAGAAATGGGGCTTATGGGTTTTGTGACCAGTGTAGATCTAGATCAGCCGGTGTATCCGCAGTCTGATCAGGATCGGCACTGTGCGCCATTCATAAACGCCCGCGATGCTTCTAACAAGCAATATAGATGATCAGGTTACAGAAGTTCGTTATTTGATCACGAGCTACACTGGTCACAAACCACATAAGCCGCATTTTATCTGAATATGCATTGACAGAGCTTCATAAGGGGAGTATAGTAGATATAAATGTAATTTTCCTGTTTTGCTCTACAACTCCAGCTCAACAGCGGGCAGTATAGACCCAAATACAACAGTTTTAGACAATTGTTTTGTACCGTAATAACCCTAAATCAGGGATTCCGCTGGGGAAAATAAAAAAATCGCCACTTCAAAAAAAAGAGAAAAGGAATAACCAATAGGATAAAACTAAACAATTGGCGATAAAAAATTACAATTTTCGAGAAAAAAAATTTGTAATTTTTTATCGCCAATTGTTTATTTTTATCGCCAATTGCGAAAGTGGCGATCGCCAGCGGAATCCCTGCTAGATATTCTTACAAATACATTCTAACCCTAAATAGTTGGAAGTTCGTTGTTGTGGGAAACCAAATATTTATATGTGACCGTTACTGAAAAATGGAACTTATGAGTAGTGTAGCTCCTGTAGCCTGATAACGGTCAATATTGCTTGTTAGAAGCACGACGGGTGTTCATTGATAGAATGGCGAACAGTGCAGATCATGATCAAACCGTACACTCCTGTAGCCCATTAACTATATTGCTTGTTAGAAGCATGGCGGCGGGTGTTTCATTGCATGGAACGGCGAACAGTGCATATCCTGATCAGACTGCGGATGCGCATGCTGATCTGTAGCTTATTTCATCAAAATTGCAAAGTATACTTTAATATCTAGCAAAGTATACTTTGAGGGAGTAATCATTTATTTTTCCCGAAATGCATTGTCATATAGAAATAACGATTGCATATATTTGATGACTAAAAATATGCAGAATTAATTTATTACATTATCACAGCCAAAATGGCTGTGATAATGTAATAAATTCAGTAAAATAAAAATTAATAAATTTCTCCTTAATTATTGAAAATTTCTCCCTCAAAGTATACTTTGCTAGATAAGCATACTTTGCAATGTTGGTGAAATAGGCTACTGGATCTGCACTGGTCGCAAAACCGATAAGCCCCATTTAACCGGTCACACGACATATATGTTTGCCGGATTAAATGGTGTCCGAATATTAGGATTATTACGGTACCTTGTTTGCATCAGTGACTGGTGCACCCCTCCATGGAGCCGCGTGTTCCGAGGGGTCAATGACATCCATTTGATCGTCGTCGGTCTCAGCTTCTCTCTGGTTCACCGGTACTTGGTTAACTACCCGCCTAACCTGTAATGCACGGTTCCAGATAAGGAATCAGTAATTGAGTATCGTCACTCCATCATTTCTCAAGCAATTGGGTATTTCAAAATATTAATTGGGTAAAATCACACTACAATTGACACATCAACAGACAGCAATTATTGGATAGTTTGCTTCGAAATGAAAACATGTCTTGGCATTTTGTTAGAATTATCTCCTTGGAGACAATTCTAATGAAATACCAAGATGTGTTTTCATGTAAAATAAGAAAAAGATGCTATATTTGTACTGTTTATTGTTTTCTGCAGTATGATAAAGGTACCATAATTGTTTTTATTGCTTTTTGATACTCGCTACTTCTGATTTAAATGGGGTTTTGGCAATATGAATTGGGTATTTAAGCAAATACGCAGTTTATCTGGAGCACTGCATTTGGCATGGCGACTATTTCTTTGTGGTACATCAAAATTGGGCTAAAGCTAACAGATACACACAGTGAGAGCGACGAACCTGGTGTTGAAACTTCGGCGTCCCAGCCGGCTCCTGCAGCTGTATGGTGTGGCTGCTAACCTTTGGCGATCCCGTCGGGGGCCCGGGCGCGTGGCACTTCTTTGGCGAGACACACAGCTCCGGGGACCCGCTACGTGGAGGTTTACGTGGCCCCTCGGGTGCCTCAGGGGCGGGTGGTGGGGCCGGCGCTCGGTTGGCTTTAGGGGATGACGGGGGACCCTGATTGTTGAAGCGTTTCGGGCCCTGGTATAATTCGTATTCCTTCTTCGGAGACGAGACGTGTTTGGTTGTCACGTCAACCGCGGTTTGCTGTAGCCGGTTGTTTTCCATCTGTGGTTTCGGTGGCTGCCATCGTGGCTTCTTCTCCTCGACTTTCCTATAAAGGGTGAACATGTATGGGTACAGGTTAATTTTAGAGATAAATGTCTAAAATACCCTGGACTGTAGTACAATTGCTGTGATCAGCTGTAATTTATATAACATATCGGATTCAAATCCATGTATGGATTCTGATCAGGGGCCCGTTTCACTAAGCTTCGACTAAAATGTTCGTAAGTGCAAATTTAGAATCGTCTGGAAATTTCAATTGATGAATTTACATTTATTGAGCATAGGCTGCATATGCAGCCTATGCTCAATAAATGTAAATCCAATAATTGTTTACAAGAAAACAGTGTTAATGTGAAATTTACAGACTATCATAATTCTGCACTTACGTACGATGTTTAGTGAAACGGTCCCAGATATGTTCCTAAATTGCAACCGACCACACAAACATAAATTAGTCAACGGCATTTGAGACACACAGTGCATTTTTTCTACAGAAATTATGGGAACTGAGCCTTCTACTTACATTTGTGAAAAGGAAACAATATTTTTGATCATATAATGAAAAACAAATCAGCTCATTTTATACAATGTATACATAAATACCAGGAAAATGTGAAGATTTTGACTGAAATTGTGAAAAGAATGGCCATTTTAACACAATTTGGGAAAAATAATTCCCCTGGAAGAATAGTTTTACATCTGTCAGAGGACCTACAATAGACCTCACTTTTCTAGTCAATAGTACTGTACTGTATTCTTTTATGTCAGTCTATAGACATGCCTTATTTTTATGAAAGCTAATTTGTGCTACGTGTAGTGTTTTGTGCCACAATTATCATAACCATGATAAAGATGAATAATTCATCTTTATCATGTTTATGATAATTGTGGCACAAAACACTACACATACAGAAAAACACATTTATGCACAATTTCAAATAATTCCATCATAACAAAATTCAGTTAGGCCATAAAAAGTACTCAAGACTGTGAAGGCGGAATGTGACGCGAGAGGGCGGATTTTTTAATATATTATTTTTGTACAAGACCTTTGTCTGATTTTTCAAGTCGCCAGACATATTTTGCATCTCAAATAAGCATGTGGTTCACAAATTTGGTTACTAAATCTACAATGACCTTATTAGACGTGCAAAAGCATTGCATTTTCGTCGGACATGATTAGACTCGCATATGTTTGCAGGGTAGTGTTTTTGATCGATCATGCGGAGAATGTATATGTTGTTATTTGTCGGACGTGGCGATTATCTGAGTACTTTTTTTTCTGGCCTTACATTACGTCTCCCATAAATCCTGTGGAAAGCCAAGGACATGTTAATACTTGTAACAAGGTGCTGAGAGTACCTCGTCTACAAAGGTCAGTCACCGAGATCAATGGCACACGATGGACGAAATTGTCGAAACATTGTGCCACAAGAAATGTGACCACTATTGGATGGTTATGGATTTGTCACAGCATGGTAGTAGAGCCTTAGAGAAATGCATACGTGAAAGATTAAGAAAATAGAAGTCAGTTTTAACAAATTTCTCTGATGTTAAGTTTAACGACGGACGGGCGGACAACCCGACTCATGTATGCCCTCCCCAGCAACTCGTTGTATGGGTATCAGGGCTCCAGATAAGGAATTAGTAATTGAGTATTGTCACTCCATCATTTCTGCAGCAATTGGGTATTTCAAAATTTTTATTGTGTAAAATAGAATCACGCTACTGTTTACACATCAGCAGACCGCACTTATTGAATAGTTTGCTTCTAAATGAAAACACATCTTGGTATTTCATTAGAATTGTCTCCTTGGAGACAATTCTAATGAAATACCAAGATGTGTTTTCATGAAAAAATAAGAGAATATGCTATATGTGTGGTCTGTTTATTGTTTTCTGTAGCATGATAAAGATACCACAAATTTTTCATTGCTTTTTGATACTCAATAATTCTGATTTCAATTGGGTATTGGTATTTACGCAAATACGCACCTTATCTGGAGCTCTGGGGTATAAACATCCCTGTGACTTACTGTATGGTTGGGTGTGAGAGGTCATCCTCCCAATCATTGATGTGTTTGGCCAGGTTGGCTAGACGGCCACGGCGGTTCACGGGGGCGGCTGGAGACGTCTGGGCATCACCGTTCGTCTCCATTCTCACGGTGGGCGGGCATTCATTGTCAGCATTTGCCGTATCTAGAAAATTAACCTATTCAATGTAGAGTAATAACGTATATAGGCATTTGATTTTTTCCCCTCTTATTTCTCAGTGAAAGTATATGTGACGGTTCAAAGAGACGGTTCAAATGAGTGGTCACAACATATAGTTTTGCTTATAAGTAAGAAATTAATTCTGTGACGATATGCCATACACTTAACAAATAGTTCTTACTGAAAAATCTTAAGTAAGATATATATACTTAAGATTTTTCAGTAAGAACTATTTGTTATTAAGTGTATGGCATATCGTCACAGAATAAATTTTGATGTTTTGAACAGTTCCTTACCAGCTAGCACACATATTCAGCATAAATACCTTATCAAGCTTATCAGGCTTACCAAGTCCTCGATAATTGCCCAAGTTTATGAGATCATTGAGAAACTGCCAAGTTTATGAGATCATTGAGAAACTGCCAAGTTTATGAGATCATTGAGAAACGGCCAAACTTATGAGATCATTGAGAAACTGCCAAGTTTATGAGATCATTGAGAAACTGCCAAGTTTATGAGATCATTGAGAAACGGCCAAGTTTATGAGATCATTGAGAAACGGCGAAGTTGATCAAGTCATTGAAAAACACGGAAGTTAATAAAGTTTCGTACCTGACCAATTTAATCGTTCATCCGAGAGCGCATGTAGTCGCGACTGAACACCCTTAATGGCAGGCGTGTCCGGCTTTATTATAGACCCTCCGCCCGACTCCCATACACGCTGCCGTTTGGGAGAATCTGCAAATACAAAGTACGTGTATACTTCTGCTACCATAATATTGGTGTGGCTCCACATAAATTGTGTGTCTTAAGAATATTGTACCTATTACTTTCAAACTCACGGCATATTTTATTTTTACAAATGGAATACCAAATTTATCATGTTTTTCCAACATAAAATAGGCACTAAACGATTTTCTGTTACACAAAATAATTTTGTTTTGATTAGCTATGATAATTCGATGGTCTAGTAACATAAGGTCGTAACTGCTATGCTTTAGCATAGCAGTTAAGACCTTATATTACTAGACCATCAAATTTTACTGATTGGGACAAGTTGCATACATTGTATTTTATTTACACTGAATTTTTGCAGCTCCAATAAGAAATGTTTAACTTTCTTTAGAGCATTATTGTTTTCAATGAAGGGCCCAGCCCAGTGTACTAGTACCCAGCCCAGTGTACTAGTACCCAGCACTATACCTTAGGATTTCATATTCAATGCATATTTTATATTTGCAAATGGATATGAAATGAGGAATAATTAACACTTTCAACAATACAGACCTGTTTGCGAGCCGGCTCGTTATGAGCCGTCTCATCTGGATCTGCACTTTTTCGCAAGTAATTTTCATATTGTTAGAAAACAAAACACCCCCTTCTTTATATGTGGCCCGCATGTCGCGCTCGCCGACGCTTTGATAGTACATGTATACCGAAAACCTTAACCCGGATGCATGTACGAACATACGCCAATGTGTTGACTATATTATGCCGTCCACAAGCGGACGAAACAATAAATGGACTAGTCTGAAAATCATTTTGCGACTATTGGATTGGTCAGAAAATCAACATATCACAGTCCATTCCTGTTACTTAAGCAAAAGAAAGCGAAGGATAATGAAACTTCATTTACATTTAATTGAGCTGAAAAAAAAAAAGCATCTTACCATCATCAACAGGAGTTTGTTGGATATTTGTCCTCTCCTCAAGGACACGTTTTCGGGGCGCAGCGTCAGGGGTCTTTCCCAGTTTCTGGTTCAGCATCTCTCGTCGTTGCCGTGTTCTCTCCATTAATTTCTGAAGTTAACAACCAAATACAAGAGCATTCAATAGATGAATTATACAAATGCAACTGGGACTTACAGTGCTGTTGCCATTTGAGATCAGCCATGTGTATTTTTCATGAAAAGTATTTACAGAAACAGTGATATTTTCTGTAAATGATGTTGAAAGTTGATGAAATGTTCAGTCAATGGAATTGTATTCCACATTTCCTCTGGACATTTCGTCAACTTTCGATATCATTTACGGACAATTCTGGAAGTCGGAATTCAGTGCCTGAAAATAGGGCGAGCCCGAGACCATCCATTTTCAACTTCGGACATTTACAGTTCAATATGTCTTCGGTATTTTCGGTAGTTCTAAATGTAAAATATTCTAGCATTAAAATGATGTATTTTAGAGCATAATGTATCGAGTGACCCCCAAATAGTTCCGGTCACGGGACTACAGATATGTCACGCCGACTTCCAGAATATCGTAAATTTTGCCAATAGTTATCCGTCCCTAATATATTTGCGTGTCCAGGTGCTCATTTCAAAAGCGCACCTGTTCCATCAATTGTTCATTTATTTGATCGTGTCACGTGACCTCCAGCGCTTCGATTATCATGTCCATATAATGAGTTGTCTACCTTCTTGCTGGTCAAATGTCCGTAAACCCATGCCAATGACTGCAGTGTAGCTATCTATAATCTCAGCTATGTGGATGGAGGTATTTTACTATTTCATCTCAGAGCTCCAGATAAGGAATTAGTAATTGAGTATTGACACTCCATCATTTCTGAAGCAATTGGGTATTTCAAAATTTTAATTGTGTAAAATAAAATCACACTACTGTTTACACATCAGCAGACCGCACTTATTGAATTGTTTGCTTCTAAATTAAAACACATCTTGGTATTTCATTAGAATTGTCTCCTTGGAGACAATTCTAATGAAATACCAAGATGTGTTTTCATGGAAAAAAAATAAAATGCTATATTTGTGGTCTGCTTATTGTTTTATGTAGCATGATAAAGATACCACAAATGTTTCATTGCTTTTTGATACGCACTACTTCTGATTTCAATTTGGTTTTTGACAATTTTAATTGGGTATTTACGCAAATACGCACCTTATCTGGAGCTCTGTCATCTGTCTTATATTTTCTGCAATCGTCGACGGATGCAGAAAATATAAAGGAGAGAAATCAATGCTCCACATAAGCTGCGTATTTGCGTAAATACCCAATTAAAATTGCCAAAAACCCAATTGAAATCAGAAGTAGCGAGTATCAAAAAGCAATAAAAATTTTGTGGTACCTTTATCTATCATGCTGAAGAAAAAATAAACAGACCACAATTATAGCATGTTTCTTATTTTCCACGAAAACACATCTTGGTATTTCATTAGAATTGTCTCCAATGAAATGCCAAGACATGTTTTTATTTCGAAGCAAACTATTCAATTTTATCCCGTCAACACAGTGTGTATGTGCCGTGAAACACGGTGCCGTGAAACATTTTTGATATCCAGTCAATACTATTTTTGCATTTTACAGCCATTTGTAGGTGTTGACGGGATAAATAGAATAGTAGGTTAGTGCCGTGAATGGGAAAAAATATCTGGTGCGGCACGGAAACGGGATGTGCTCTATTCTACTACTATTCTCTATGTATGTTGCTGTCTGTTGATGTGTAAACAGTAGTGTGATTTTATTTTACACAATTAATATTTTGAAATACCAATTGCTTAAGAAATGATTGAGTGACTACTCAATTACTAATTTCTTATCTGGAGCACTGGAGAAATAGTAAAACCTCCAAGGCTCTATCGATGATAGAGCTAAGATTATCTAAGGTAACTCTTTGCATGCTGGTAAATTTGTGGGCTATAAATAGTTCAAAAATAGCAGATGACAATTCATCATATTTTCTTGTATTTCTCACCGTAAATATCATGACTAATTTCAAGACATATTTTACAGAGAGAAATAAAACATATACTCCTAATTCGTTTGGCGGATATTTTCGCCGCTAGCATGCAAAGAGTTAACTGCGCTCTAGAACATCTACAATGTGGAGAAAATGTAGCTAAATTACTCTTCAGATTTTGGTTCTGGCTCTACAATTTCCAAACTCCATGTTCGTAGCTATACAATGGTGTCGGCTAAGTCTGTGCACTTAAAGGCCCAACTGGGATATAAAAGCCACCAGATGGCGCTGGGCAGGCTTTTTGATAATTTTATGCATGCTTCACTTCAGGGACACATTTTCAGATATTTTAGAAATACCACTGAACAAATAAGTACACTATTTCACAGACATAGATAATACAACTTTGAAAGGCTTAGAAAAAATTGGATTTAAGAAAACAAATGTAAATGTGCTTTTGAAGTAATACAATGTACTCAACTGACAACTGATTCAAACTTGCCGGGCGGAGCGTAGCTGTTACATATGTAATTCATGCATAGAGCTGAGTTCATGACCCGACATTGTAAACAACCCCACGTGTTTAGTGATAACGCTAACAGCTATAACTGCCTGTATGGTCAACATCAGACAGTGTGCCAGCCGCACAACTTTGATTTTGGACAGTAATATCAAATTAAATGTGTGGTTGGTATGCACATAACAATGTGAATGAAACAAAACCATGGTTTAATTTAATAGACCAGCAAGAGAAATATTTCGCCTAGAACTTGATACAGTGGCTGTGAAAATGCAGTATATACTAATTATAAACAGCATATACTCGGGTTAGTATGCACAGTGACAAAACAGCATGTATGTGCAGTCTGATATGGAATTTACATGAATACATGAATTCAAGTTTTTAGCTAGCAGCCTTATTTCCTGTATCCTAACACATACCAGTATGGTATTTCAACACTGGTCTCTAATTAGCTGTCAGCATATATTATATCTGCTGCAATGCAGTCTAACTGGGACGGGGTTATCTGTGGAATGACATGACACAGTTACACATTTTTATCAAATACCGACTTATTACAAACACATATTCTTATATATTGGTTACTACATGTACTTACAAAATACATCGGAGATAGGAACCTTGTTCAGGTCCAGAAGTAACAATATAGGTTTCACTATATGTACATGACACACTCTAAGTAACGGACACGTGGACACGTTACGACATGCATATCCCCGGATCAGCTGGTGCATCCTCGCAGCCTCATCAGGATCTACACTGTTAAGTTTGGTGGTCATTCATGGTGGCTCTAATTAATGATGTAAACTGCATCATGATGTAGTCATGTGCTATCTGAATGTGAGTTAAATCTGATTCAAACACTCAATAAACCCCAGTTTGTCATTGTGTAACACATGGAAAGGTGTTTCATTAAATTTTACCTGTTTCTATTTTTAATAATTTATATAATAGCATCAGAATACTCTTTGCTTTGAAATAGTTAGCAGCAAAATACTATATAAGTTTTAACACTTTTAGTAAATTCTCAATCATTTTCATGCACAACTAAAACATACAGACACTATTATAGGGACTGGTATATATTGTATCATTTGTGTGTTTTATGGGACTACACGTTTGATAACAAACCAACATACCATATATCTAGATACTGGTCAGTATGAAACACCTACACTGGCTATCCAGCAGCCCCCTCACTGTTCTACATTGGGAGCAGACGACAAACATGTGCTGCTGTTTATGTATTCTATTTATAAAGCCAGTGTATAACTGAGAGGCTAGGGACGCTATCAGTAATTGGATATGCCCCTCCTACAAAATTCGGTACCAGGGCACCGATTGTTGGGCCTTTAAGGCTTTCCAAACAAATTAAATTTATTTAAATGCCACAGGGCTCCAGATAAGGAATTAGTAATTGAGTACTGTCACTCCTCATTTCAAGATTAATTGTGTAAAATAAAATCACACTACTGTTTACACATCAGCAGACCGCACTTATTGAATAGTTTGCTTCCAAATGAAAACACATCTTGGTATTGCATTAGAATCGTCTCCTTGGAGACAATTCTAATGAAATACCAAGATGTGTTTTCATGGAAAAATAAGAAAATATGCTATATTTGTGGTCTGTTTATTGTTTTCTGTAGCATGACAAAGACACCACAAATTTTTCAGGGGTTTGTGATTAATGGAGGATAGATATACGAGTAGCTTAGAAAATATCCGCTCTACGGATGTGTTTTATTATTTCACCGGTCTTTTATATTTTGCTACACAGTCTTGATGAGTTTGACATTGGTTATCCTTTTATTCCCATTTGTGTAGCAAAATGCCAGGAATAATTGGGCTGTTATTGTGACTAGATATTACACTACATGGGCCCAGCTATCACGGATACAGAAAGTATAAGACAGATGAAATAATAACACATCCGTAGAGCTGAGATTTCTAAGCTAATATATCCTGGACTGCCCATAATTCGAGATTTTAACGATCATTGTTGATACGAGTAGTCTAGATATGCGGATGAAAGCCGAAAAACGCCGAATGCCTGTGGTATAGTGCTATTAGTGTATACATAATCTATGGCTTTACTACCGATACCTATAGCAAAGTAAATAATAAATGTCAGATAATGAAAAGTAAAAGTTAAAAATGATATGTTGTGGGTGTGTTGAATGTGTTCAGGTGGGGATAGCGCACCTGCCCAGTAGCCTGTTTCACCAACATTGCAAAGTATACTTTTCTAGTAAAGTATACTTTCATACTTTGAGGGAGAAATTTTAAATTTTAGGATAAATTTATTAATTTTTATTATACTGAATTTATTACATTATCACAGCCATTTTGGCTGTTTTGGCTGTGATAATGTAATAAATTCAGTATAATAATTCTTCATACTTTTAATCATCAAATATATGCAGTCGTTAGTTATATTATTATGAAATAATGAATTTCAGGAAAAATAAATGATTACTCCCTCAAAGTATACTTTGTTAGACTTGTTAGATAGCTACTGGTCAAATCTATTAATCATAGTAGCCCCAATTCCCGTGGATTTGTGCCCCTAGAAAACAAGTGAATAAGCATATTCTAAGAATAGTGTTAATTGAAAATGATCTTAAAAAGGTAGTTCAAGTTGTTTCCCACGGTTGTATAAGTTACATACAATATCGAGTTTCCACCTATTTTGTGATTTTTATACATAGCCCCAATTCTCGTGGATTCGTGCCCCTTGAAAACAAGTGAATAAGCATATTCTAAGAATAGTGTTAATTGAAAATGATCTTAAAAAGGTATTTCAAGTTGTTTCCCACGGTTTTATAAGTTACAGTTACCGGTACATACAGTTGTGATTTACGGGTAACTGGAATTACCGGAAACCTATTATTTACCGAAAACCACCGAAATACCGGAAACCCCTGTAAATCACTATATAATAACAAAAAAATGCTGATCATGATCTACATAGAGTATATTAAAATTGGTTTTCGGTATATCCCCCTGACGAGTCTGACTGGACGATTACGACGACTTGCATACATACACTGTACACGTGTTTTTCCTGTAAATCACTGACATCTCGTTACAAACAGAATGTAAAAAAATAATGTTTTTTGGTATATTCCCCCGACATCTTGCATACATACACACACACGTGTTTTCCGGTAAATCACGGACATCGAGTCAACGAATGTAAAAAAAAAATGTTTTTTGGTATATTCCCCCGACATCTTGCATACATACACACGTGTTTTCCGGTAAATCACGGACATCGAGTCAACGAAAGTGTTTTTCGGTAATATATAATAATCACGCTAATCTGGAATAATAACACTATCTACATATTAGCTGTATATCATCTAGAATCCGACAGCATCATAATTGAAACACAATATTTAATCATTATAATAAATAATTATTATACCATGCCTAAGATACTATTATTATCTATTATTTGTGAGGAACAGACTTTTAGTACTGTTCATTCTTAACTGCAAGTGTTTTCCGGTAAATTTCAAGATGATCCCAAATCATATTATTTCACACAAATAGTTTGTAAATATTACATTAATCTTATATTAATATAGTATACAAACCTTTTATCACACGACAAACACATATTTATGTTATTATATAGTGATGCACAGGGGTTTCCGGTATTTCGGTGGTTTTCGGTAAATAATAGGTTTCCGGTAAGTCCAGTTACCGGTGATTTACCACCTATTTTGTGAATTTTCTACATACCCTCCCTTAATCTGAAGAGGGTCTGTTCGCAAATGATGCATAAAATGTGATAGCTATATGTTGATTTCTAGATGAATCTGGACTTCATCATATTTACATTTGATGCATCTAGGCTAGACATAGATAGCACTCTGGCTTTCACTACCGTTATAGCAAAGAAAATCATAAACGAAAAGTCAGATACTGAAAAATAGAAGTTAAACATGATATAGAGACATGGCATGTTAGTCTACATCTAGGCAGCAACACTTCTTTATTGCACGAGTGATCAAGGAATGTCACTCAAATGTGCAGAAGGTTGTAGGGCACAAACCTGAGGCCCAGTGCGCGCCCCCTCCCTAAAATTCGCAGAGTAAAGATTTGTTACAAGTTACAAGGCACGTTTCTACGTTCGCGTTGTGAATTTATTGGGTGGTGCAGCCAAAAAATAAATGCGGGGCTTTGCTCCAAAATGCAGATTTCAAAAAATTCCGCTGTGCTCAGTCCATAGCTCGTTCGATAAATTATATAGTCAAGTATTGCAAAATAGTTACACCAACGCAAAATCCTGGATCCGCGCCCGTGATGAGAAGTTTCAAGATTAATTAAGATTGCATAAACAACAATGTTGGTGAATTCCTTATGTGCACTCATAGTAAAGTGTTTGAACTTTATATTTCTACTGTATGAATTTATGTGGTTACAGCTTAGGGGCACGGATCCATGAGAATAGGGACACGTTCAGTTTGAAAATTATAATATTTGCGCACTCAATGACATATGTGCTACCTGGTGTCAGAGCTTGTCAAAGTGTGGATTTAATCAATTAAATTATTCTCACTGGTAGTCGTATTTTTATTCAGAATAAATTACAAGTTATTCGCCACATCTCGACTAACTTTGACGTCTTCATTCATGTTCTCATGCAAATAGATCGCACGTATTTGAGTAATGTATATTCACACATTTGCGTGAAAACAACTCACCTCTGTGTAGGGATCCATTGTTTACAAAAGCTGAAAACATAAAAGACAATTAGCTCTATTCTCCACCCAGCTTTCAGTTTAAAATTGGCGGTTGAAATTCACGCGATTTCTCGAACAGGTGCGCGGGGCAAGTTCAATTACAACCGGTTCCCCCTTTGCTGGACCACGCTATTGAAACGTGCGAAACACTCAGCCGGGAACCACGCTCAAGAATAAGAGGCTATATTTTTTAATCGGGAATACCTACTTTCACTGGTTCGATAACCAACAATTCGGTCCTAAATCAGATCGGCCTGGTCACATTCACAGTTCGTAATCTCGATCATATGACAATTTGATGCTAAATGAGTTTTGCACATGAGCCTAAACTTATCACAATATGAGAAAATGAGAATATATATATATATATAACATGTATACTGGGTCATACTTAAGAATACAAATTATTATGAGCCAGATGCCGATATGAAAAATGTGGTCCGACTAGGCATCATACGACATGTCCGTACACCATGTATATGACATATAATTCACATATGAACACATCATAGCAGTATTTATGCCCGTGACTTTACTTTTGCCGATATACTGGTATACCCTCACTCTAAGTCTTATCACCAGTTAAGTGCTAGAATAAAATTAAAGGTAGGTCCCATCTAGTAGGCATCATAAACGTTATTTACCGGAATTAAATAAGTAAATTTGTATTGGTTTTATGAACATAAATGACCTGAAAGAAAAGAGAAAGGAAAACAAGTTGTATTAGTGAAACAATAACTAGATTTGTGTCACAGGTATAATGTCACTTGTGCAAACGCTAGTTTTGCTAGCATTTATGTTCCCCGCAGATGCAGTCGTACTATAGTAGTCACGTGGTACACTTGTTTAACTAGACATATGGAAGTGTGCGTGCACTGTCATGATGTGATTCCATGTACCAAGGAACGACTTGTGCGCAATATATATGATGCAAAAGATAGAACTATTGAGTATGCGTTCAGGTATATCAGCAGACAGGTACTGTGGTCATATGTTTCTTTTCACAGATGGATACATGTGTTGTGTTGTCAAATATATAATTTCAGTGTCTATGACAGTCCGTATTTAGAAACTTTAGGTATATTAGTTGATTAGATTACTCAGTGTGTTGTCATATACATTTATCTCATATATAAATTGACGGGCTGCATGTGCTGCGTTGTCATGTGCCGATGTTTCAGAATGACATGATGGGTTAGACGTCCATATGTATGTGTATCATGTACGTGGCAAATGTTTGTATGACAAAATATATGTTTCGGGATAGAGTAGTTTGTGGTACTGCCACATACTGGTGTTTTAAGAATAAAATTACATGTACCTGTACATGTATGACTACAGAGCATTATCCAGACAACTGATATGCATGCCTTGTGTTGCTACATGTATATGTGTACATTTGTTTGCGAAAGTTGTGTGTGACCATGTTGCTGCGATCAAGGAACGTGTTCCATGAGGCAATATATGTGTGATTCATGAACGCAATACGAACACATATTAATAGTCACATGACCATGCTTTAGTAACACATGGAAATGCTGTACAGGTCTTACCATTATCACGTTATGGTATTGCATTTTGTACTTAACATCCTGCTATTGATGACAATGCTGAACGAAAACACTGGTACAATTAACTTCTTAAATGAGCTGTTCCTGATTTTGTGATGTGACCTAATTATTAATAAGCTAATTACTAGGTCAATTTCGAAAAATGCTACACATAGGCAAATGGGCATCCGGCTGTTTCTTAATCTTTTGTACCTATATATTATATTGACAGCTTAAGGACTGGCTGTATAGAATATGACCGTCTGTTTCAAATGTAGTGGAATCATACATATGACTGAATATATATATCTATGTAAAGTATTTCTGATGTTCTACTTAGAGTATATATTATACCGAGCATTATGTTGGATACCTGGGTAGTCTGGAAAAAATCCAATCTGATTTCGTCAACCTCTTATGAAATAGACGAAAGCTAAATATTTGCTTCACTAAAAGTTCATTTTGGGCATTTACATAATCTGAATAAGAAGTTCGCGTATATCGAATTCGGTTGAGGCAGGGTGTCATCCGATCATTGAAAGTGACATGGCGGTACTTGTTCTTGTGTTGAAATTTTGGAACATTTTGCAGCAAACCTTACCACTTCTGAAAATGCTACAAGCTTCGACCACCACATGATGCACGCATTGAGTCGATTAAATGCGGTAACTCAACATTAGCAACGACATCGCAGTTATGTGCCCAAATATACACTGTTTGCAACAATCATTGGATAATTGGAACACTTACTCATTAACATGGAGATATACGATGAACTCAAGCAAGGATGTTGTATAGTATGTATGTCTCTGACTCAAGTAAGTGCAAAATAATTGCATTCACTGACAAAAATCGGACTGATCTACTATCAGTTAAGCTTGAACATAGTGCAATAGAGTACCATGTTCATGCAAAACACGTTGGAATACAACATCAATATGACATTGAAACGCTTGAATAGTAGTTTACCGAGGAGTTACCGGTTTTCCTGCCTGTGGAGTAAAGTAAAAGTAAAAACAAATAGCATAAACGACTTGCATGAACAGATATAGATCATGCACAGAGACTACAACCATCCCTCAATCATTTTACACGATACCCGAGTTCATCCATGAAACATTGGCACAAACGATATCTATTTTGTGACGTCATGTAATATGGCGTAATTGTAGACAGGGTAAACAGTATTCGTGCCCTTCCAGGAAATGGGTGTGTGAAGTTTTGCATGGAGGCTTCCTCAATTATTTTTACAGAAAAAGATAACAAGAATGTTTCTTATTTTGTTTCTAATTAAATTAATAAAATATAATGTGAGAAATACTGCACATTACTCACGAGAGTATTATGACATATTAAATCGGCAAAACTAATCGCAAAATTCCCGATATGCTCGTTGACATTAGTGTGTTGTGTGTGTGGCGATGCAAAATCTAAGAAAACACATTACATATTTACATTGTTAACTACTAAAAAAAGAAGAATCACGAATCTTTACGTACATTGTACAATCGTAGGTATGAATTAAATTAGCTACATCCAAAGTTATTGTGCATTAGATGTCTGAACAATTCAAGGATTCAAAATATAAAACCTTTATTAATATCAGTACTAAATTTGCAACTAGCTGTTTCCAAATGCGTTCTTTGGAAATTATTGAACCCTTCTATGCACTAATAATCGGCGTTTACTTGTCAAAATATGTCAACAACACCGTTGCTGTGCTGGAATTGGTGTTTGCATATTACTTTAAAATGAAAATTTTAGACAAAATAATGAAGATGAAAACATACATTAGTAGATTTACTCAAAATGAACGCTGTTTTTCTAGGGTGGTTTAAAAGTAATATTTAGAGATACAATCTGTACTTGTTCGCTATTAGGACGTTGATTCATGTTTGCTGTTTCAAAGCCAGCGTCCAAACGTGACGTAATTATATAACTCGTTACACGTCAATTGCGCAACATGACTTGGGCACGAAAACTGACGTATCACGATTATAGGTGGCACAATCTCGCTGTAGGAGTAGACCCTCTTTATTTTCTATTCTGAATTTACAGAAATATAACGAACAAAGAATTAATAACATTTTAGTGATATTCTTTTTAAATTTTATAATAATTTCGTTGTTCATAGTTATAATGTCAAAATCAAATGTTTGTGACCGTGTTTATTATATTATTAACTCGACAACCATTCTAAACATAGACACGGATATTCAAATTAAAAATGAAGTCATGTGATGTCCTTTTCTGAAATCACGTGATTCCTCGAAGGCAGTCCGTAAAACCACATGACTTAATCATGGCGGATATTAAGAGAGGGAAGTTTGATATTTGGCTTGGAATATGCCTACTTTTCTTGGCTGTTTCTACATGTCATGCAGATGTCAATGGTGGAACTAATTGCGCTGGTAACTGTTTTCATGTATCAGCGTTTATTTTCTGTTTGTTCTGCATATTTCCTTGATACACCAGTCAGTGCCAGTGGCGTAGCCAGGGTGTGTGTGTGTGTGTGTGGGACTAGGGGAGGGGGTGGGCATGGGGTTGCAGGTTGCAAGAGGTGCAAGCCATAGCGGGAGGTGCAAGGGTTGCGAACGTACCTCTAGCATTGGGTAAGGTGCGAGGAGGCCTGGCCCCTCATGACGTATCTCTATAGTCACGTGACCTGATATGTTTGGGGTAAGTCGATACATTTTGCTCTAAAATACATGAATATTTCACATTTAGAACTACGAAAATACTAGATGATGATAAGAATATTTTTTAATGACCATTTAACATTATAAATCTGCATTTAAATTTGATTTAGCAATTGGAATTTAGTTGTTTGAAGTGTTCTAAAATGATTAAATTATATATAGGAAATGAGTCGGATTTCCCCCTGCGCTCCTTGATAGAGGAGATAAATATAGCTTTCAGGTGCTCGAAATGGATGAAGTCCGGCTTCCAGAATCCTCAAAGTTGTGAAACCAGTCAACATGTTTAATACAAATCATATTAAATCAATACAAATGTTAGATTATATTTATTGCATAAGCACGTTATCATCGTGCTTTGAATCTGTTCTGATTACCTAACATGTTTTTTATTTTAGCGGGATCATTTGCATATTTATTACACCAGGGGCGGATCCATCATTTGGGGAACAGGGGGGGGAGGGGGGGTTGTCTAGTTGCGAAGGTAACTTGCAATCTACTCCTGTACTGTCTGTCGCTAGCTACAGACGGTACGGGAGTAATTGCAAGAGTTACCGTTCGCAACTAGGGGGTTGTCCTATTTTCGAGCTCTTCAAAAGGCACTTTCCTGTGTTTTACGACATTTAAATTCAGACTCCAACTGGTGGTAAACTGTGATCTATGTAAACTCTGTGGCTGAACTTGGTGGGGGGGGGGGGGTTATCAACCCCGGAACCCCCCTCCAGATCTGCCCCTGTACACTAATGTAATATGATTTTTATTACACTGTATTATTAGACTGTGAAAACCCATTTTATGCAATAAATAGTCTATATTTTGCCAAAACTGGAGTAAAATTAATGGTGCAGATAATGTAATCTGATAATGTAAACACATTTTATATTGCTGATCGTTTTAGACGCTATCATTTTTAATTCAGTTCAAGTTGACAAGAAAGTCATATGATGTCCCTGTTTATTGTAATCACTTGACCACATCATTTCACCATGGCCAACCGTATAAATAGAGGGAACTTTATTACTTATTTTTGGATTGGAATATTTTTGTTTCTTATACCCATTTCAACTTGTGATGCAGATATTGGAGCAAATGGTGGACGGCATTGTGTTGGTAACTGATAATACTTTCTTTTGTCAGACCTCCAGATAAGTGGTATACATCTATTTGCATACTCAATTAACCCTTACAATACTGAATTAAATTTTGTCGTCTGCTGATTATTTGATACTTTCCACATTTCTCAAAAAACATGGTTTATCAGCACTTTAGATTCATTTCCAGTGCTCTCAAACCATGTTTTTATGAGGAAATAAGACAATTCAAATATGAAACAACAGCAGACAACTGTTTTCGGTTCCCGCCTTAGGGTTAAAGCTGTCAAAAACACTAGACATTTCAGAAGTGGTGAGCACCAAACAGCAACTAACACCACCGGTACCCCATATGTCAAACATCTTGCGTGGCTATGACGGGCGAAATGGGGCTTATGGGTTTTGCGACCAATGTAGATATTGATCAGCCTGTGCATCCGCACAATCTGATCAGGATGATCAGTAGCCGATTTCATCAAAATTACAAAGTACACTTATCTAACAAAGTGTACTTTGAGGGAGTACTCATTTATTTTTCCCGAATTGCATTATTTCATATTATAGAACTAACAACTGCATATCAGAGCTCCAGATAAGGTGTGTATTTGCATAAATACCCAATTAAAATTGCCAAAAACCCTATTGAAATCAGAAGTAGTGAGTATCAAAAAGCAATGAAAAATTTGTTGTCTTTATCATGCTACAGAAAACAATAAATATACCACAATATAGCATTTTTTTTATTTTCCCATGAAAACACATCTTTGTATTTCATTAGAATTGTCTCCAAGGAGACAATTCTAATGAAATACCAAGATGTGTTTTCATTTAGAAACAATCTATTCAATGAGTGCAGTCTGCTGATGTGTAAACAATTGTGTGATTCTATTTTACACCATTACAATTTTGAAATACCCAATTGCTTCAGAAATGATGGGAGTGACAATACTCAATTACTAATTCCATATCTGGAGCCCTGGCATATGGTTGATGATTAATAGTCTGCAGAATTATTATACTGAATGTATTACATTATCACAGCCAAATGGCTGTGATAATGTAATAAATTCAGTATAATAAAAATTACTAAATTTATCCTTAAATTGAAAATTTATAATCCCTCAAAGTGTACTTAGCAAGATAAGTATGCTTATCAATTATAGTGGAATTGGCTACAGGAGCTACATTGGTCACAAATCACATACACCCCATTTCTCCAATCACAGTCACATATGAGTACTGTCAAATATTGTGTGCTAGTTTTTCAAGGTATTCTTGAAATTTTGGGAGCAACTGTTTAACTGTTTTGCTGAACTCTTTGAACACTACAGACCTCAATATCTTTTGTGATGTTTGCAAACAGTGCATGTAGATCCAAATAAGCCAGCTCGCAACACGCTGTCTCATCAGCAGGATCTTCACTATTTGAAAGTAATTTTCCCATGTCAGGAATAGTCTGAATAAATGGAATAGTCTGAAAATCATTTTGTGACAATTGGATTGGTCGGAAAGTTAACTTATCACAGTCAGTGGGTGGGAGCATGCGATGGGTAATTTAACGATTGGGGTTCATCCCGACCGGAGACCTGGTTTGGCCCTCACGTACGTCGTTGGCATTCTTAAATGTGACAGTTGAATCTGGTTATACCTCTTATGTGAGTATTACGATTATTCTTAATCCTATTACATTTAGGGGAAGGGGCCAAGTGACTTTGGTGTGATATGGACCTGGCACCAGGTCAGGTTATTCTAAATTCAAGGCAGAATATGTATTAAAATGTGTATCTGGTAACCTATTCCGTAACCAAAACACTATTTGGACCCTGAGAGTGCTACACACAATTGTCGTCTGCTGTTGCTTTTATATCTTGCCTTATTTCTCAATAAATAACATGTTTTGACAGCACTTCAGAATCATGGAAATGATTGGAAATGATTCTGAAGTGCTGTCAAAGCATGTTGTAAATTATTCTAAAGTGCTGTCAAAGCATGTTTTTGATGATAAAAATGGAAAATAGAAAATAAACAGCAGACGACAAAAAATTAAAATAGCTGTCTAAGGGTTAAATATTCTATATATTTGTTGCCTAATCTTTTCAGCATGTGATGTGATCGTAGCGCTGGTGACACAGACGGCGGGGATATACAATGAAACAGTCATACAGTCTATGGAGAGGATCTGCAACTTTATGCCCGATGAGTTCCGCAAACCATGCAAAGATTTTGCTGTTTTCTTTGGCCCAATCCTTATAACAATGTAAGTAATCTTGAAGGTCATATGACTTTTACAAACTGTCGCAACATATTGCTGTTTTCTTTGGCCCAATCATTATCCCCTCGTCGAGGGGATATAGCGTTCATCCATGTACATGCATACGTGATTATGCTTTGTTTTGCATATGACCCACATACCAACCACCCAAGGTCAAGGTCACTGAGGAGTTATGTTCATCTTGTTTGTAAGGCAAAAGTGTTAAAAAGTTTTTGCAAACATTGGCACGATTTTACCATTTACCTTGGTCCGGTTCTTTTACATGGCAATTGTTTTTAAGCTTATATTTAAGGGTAGCAATTGGCTCGAGGACCTTCCAAACCCAGGCATTCGAGTCCAAAAAGTGTCAGCCCAATGGCCGTTGGCCCGTTTGTTTCCGAATTTACTAATTCTGCGATACAGTCGAAATATATGCATTGAATGGAGGAGGTGATGAGGCGGTTAATTTAACCTAGCTAGTTCATTCTCCTATTGCACGATACCGGTATGTCTGACCGGGAAAAGGGCTGAGTGTGAGTGCATGTGATCTATGGAAACTCAGCCGTAACAGTGTTATCCTATATAATGATGATATTTGAGGGTCGGTCAGGGCAAAACTGATCAGACAGGGAATGATTGATATTTGGTAACTTATGCAAGGTACCGGTATGATATAGTATGTTTTTTGGGCCCAGCTACGGTCGTTTCGCGGCTTATCGTTATATACGCGATGCTATTATTCAGGTTCAGGTGCGGCATTTTATCTGTTGATATTTGGTAAGATGAAAATTTGTTACACTCGTTCTGAAGACGAAAGAAAAAGAGAAGATAATACACGGCAAGGAATCATACCTCTCTATGTAGTACAAAGCAAAGTCTCTGTTCAATTTGCAAGTAAACTAGTACATAGCATGTACTAGTTTACTTGCAAATTGAACAGAGACTTTGCTTTGTTTATCACAAATCGGCCCTCATGGGAGAACAGGTATTTATGACAGATGCGACCAGCATACTCACAGATCAGACAGCACATACGCGCTGTCTGATCTGAGACAATGCTGTTCGCCATTCACGCAATCAGCCAAAATTATTTGACGTTGATGCAATTGTGGAAGTGGGTACAATGCCACACATGAGTTAAGGTCATTTTCTTAGCCGGCGGCCCAAATACCTTGTCCTTTATTCATCAGCTGATTGTCATGCAAATGGACCATATGCTGACAAAACCAGGCTTTATGCGTATTTTACTTTTACAATGTATTATTGATTTTATTCCTTATTAAATAGGGAACAAATGATAAAAAAATATGACAATTTTAGAAATTCACTTATTTGAGCCGCAAAAAAGATTCCTTATTAAATAGGGAACAAATGATAAAAAAATAAAACAATTTTAGAAATTCACTTATTTGAGCTGCAAAAAAGTTTGCTTTTTGCAGCTCAACTAAGTCAATTTTGAACTTATTACAGTATTTTTACTACTCGATTCGAAATCAATGCATATTTACAATTTGCTGTGAGTATTTTGTACTACCACTTTTGATAATAAATGAATATTCTGATAAAATAAGTGCGTAAGATACGCCAATACGCACCTTATCTGGAGCTCTGGTCTTAGTATTCTTTGTAGACCCCGACCATCATCTGATCAGACTGATCCGGATCTACACTGTTGGTAATTCTGTCTTTATATACCTATATCTATACATATTTATTAGCTCACCTGAGCCAATTGTTACCGCTTTTCATCTGTCGTCCGTCAACACGTTCAAACGTCTTCTTCTCAGGAATCGCTGGGCCAATGTTGGTCAAAGTTCACATGGATGATCTATGGGTGGGGGCCCGCCATGGAAAAGTAGGTCAAATTCTTAAAAAATCTTCTTCTCAAGAACCGCAAGGCCAATTTCAACGAAACCTGGCAGGAATGATTGATAGTAAATACTGTTTCATATTTGTTAAAATGGTGACTCCGGGGTCAAATCGAAGTTAAAGTTATCTGGGGCTACACTGTTTGCGAACATCGTAAGCGACCTTTTCTTTAGCCACCGACCATATAATCTACCATCTCAAAATTGTTGTATCTACATTTACCGACCTAGATATATCACATGTGTCTCAAGTGTACAATTGTTTGATTGTCTGCTTGATAAAAACTGAAATTAAGTACTGATTAAGTTAATCATACATATAAACTAAAGTCCATTTGTCGGCTCCTGAATTTCAGCTGTCTGTAGTACTCTGTACCACAGCTTGAACTAACACGTACACCAAGGCCTACAAATACATTAAATATATCTAAGATTATCAATAAGTGAAAAAAAGTATTTTAAGCTTTTTATTTTTACTCCCTGTTCTAACGGGGAGTGAACTTTTTTTTCAACTTATTTTTTCTCTCACTTTTTGATAGCCGTCTCATCAGGATCTGCACTTTTTGCAATTAATTTTCATATTTTTGAGAACAAGAACACCCCCTTTTCATAAACGGACTAGTCTGAAAATCGTTTTGTGACGTTTGGATTGGTTGCAAAATGAACATATCGAAATCTATTCCAGTAACTTGCATTTTCTTTAGTTTGTGATCAGTGTAGGCCCATAATTCATTATTCAGTCCCTAAAGTGTCCGTACTGCCGTCAGCAGAAATATTAGACGTCAATCAATCTTAACAGGGATTCCGCTGGCGATCGCCACTTTCGCAATTGGCGATAAAAATAAACCATTTTTAGCCAGGTTTAAAAAAAATCCAGGCTATTGGATTGGCGAAAGCCGGGCGGGTGGGCGGCGGGCAGGCGGGCGCGGGCGGGCGGGCGGCGTCCACAATCAATGTTAAGTTTTCGTGTTTGAGTCCATTTCTTTGTTACTGTACCACCTAGGACCACCAAACTTTCACAGCTTCATAATCAAGGGGTGCCCACCACATATCACTATCCAACATGTTACTTTTTTTTTAACTTGACCCATTTTTTCCGCGCAATCGACTTAGCCATTTTCAATGTTAAGTTTTCGCAGCTTTCCAACTTTCACAGCTTCATAATCAAGGGGTGCCCACCACATATCACTATATATCCAACATGTTACTTTTTTTTTTAACTTGACCCATTTTTTGCGCGCAATCGACTTAGCCATTTTCAATGTTAAGTTTTCGCGTTTACAATGTTAAGTTTTCGTGTTTAAGTCCATTTCTTTGGTACTGTACCGGCCATTTTCCTAGATGACCATACTTTCCACAGCTTCATAAATCGAGGGTGTCCCACCACATATCACGTATGGCCAACATGTTTATTTTTTTTTTTAAACTTGACCTATTTTTTATCCGCGCAAATCCGACTTAGCCATTTTCAATGTTAAGTGTTTCGCGTTTTTCAATGTTAAGTTTTCGTGTTTAGTCCCATTTCTTTGGTGATGCTTTTTACCAACCTAGACCACCAAACTTTCACAGCTTCATAATCAAGTGGGTGCCCACCACATATCACTATCCAACTGTTACTTTTTTTTTAACTTGACCATTTTTTACCGCGCAATCGACTTAGCCATTTTCAATGTTAAGTTTTCGCGTTTTCAATGTTAAGTTTTCGTGTTTAAGTCCATTTCTTTGGTACTGTACCACCTAGGACCACCAAAACCTTTCACAGCTTCATAATCAAAGGGGTGCCCACCACATATCACTATCCAACATGTTACTTTTTTTTTAACTTGACCCCATTTTTACGGCAATCGATTGCCATTTTAATGTTAAGTTTTCGCGTTTTCATGTTAAAGTTTTCGTGTTTAAGTCCATTTCTTTGTACTGTACACCTAGGACCACCAAACTTTCACGCTTTATTAATCAAGGGGTGCCCACCCAATCACTATCCAAATGTTACTTTTTTTTTTAACTTGACCCATTTTTTCGTGCAGTGACTTACCATTTTTCAATGTTAACTTTTCGCGTTTACAATGTTAAGTTTTCGTGTTTAAGTCCATTTCTTTGGTACTGTACCACCTAGGACCACCAAACTTTCACAGCTTCATAACCAAGGGGTGCCTACCACATACAACTATCCAACATGTGACCATTTATTTTACCTTCACCTATTATTTCTACGTAATTGACTTAGCCATTTTCAACGTTAACTTTTTAACGTACGTCTGGTTAAATTTTTTGGTTAAAACTTTTTTGTTATACTATATCTCTGCAACTGCTTCGCCCATTACCTTGAAACTTCACATGGGTGTTTATCATCGTCCATATTTTCACTAACCCCCAACCGTGCGGCCCCTGTGCACAATGTCAAGGTCAAATTACTTTGAATTTATTTGTTAAAGTTTTTTCGTGTACTATATCTCTGCAACTGCTTCACCCATTACCTTGATACTTCACATGGGTGTTTATCATCATTGTCGCACCCGCTTGCGGAAAGCGCGATATCGTCGGCATTTTGGCATACGTCCGTCCGTCCGTACGTCCGTGTGTCCGTTAAAGTTTTTTTCGTTAAAGTTTTTCCATCTACTATATCTATTTTTTTAGTGTCCATGCCTCGCCCCAAGGCGCGACATGCAGGCCACGGCCATCTAGTCTACAAAAAGTGGGTATAATTATGTTATCCAAGTGTCCATGCTTGGAAAAAACCTGGCCTTCGTGGCTTTGCCTCGTTTCTTGTTTTTTTTTTAAGTGGCGATTTTTTGTCAAGCCCGTTTGCGGAAAGCGCGATATAGTCGGCACTTTGGCGTACGTACGTGTGTCCGGTTAAAGTTTTTGGTTAAGTTGTTTGGTTAAGTTTTTTTTTGGTTAAAGTTTTTGGTTAAGTTTTTTAGTTAAAGTTTTTGGTTAAGTTTTTTGGTTAAAGTTTTTCGTTATACTATATCTCTGCAACTGCTTTGCCCATTACCTTGAAACTTCACATGAGTGTTTGTCATCATCTATATTTTCATTCTACACCCCTCCCGTGCGGCCCCTGTGCCCAATGTCAAGGTCAAATTACTTTGAAGTTTTTTGGTTAAGTTTTTTGGTTAAAGTTTTTGGTTAAGTTTTTTGGTTAAAGTTTTTTGGTTATACTATATCTCTGCAACTGCTTTGCCCATTACCTTGAAACTTCACATGGGTGTTTATCATCATCTATATTTTCATTCTACCCCCTCCCGTGCGGCCCCTGTGCCCAAGGTCAAATTACTTTGAAGTTTTTGGTTAAAGTTTTTTTCGCGCCTGCTTGCGGAAAGCGCGATATAGTCGGCACTTTGGCGTACGTACGTGTGTCCGTTTAAAGTTTTTGGTTAAGTTATTTGGTTAAAGTTTTTCGTAATACTATTTCTTTTTTTTTAGTGTCCATGCCTCGCCACAAGGCGCGACATGCAGGCCGCGGCCATCTAGTTTATTTTCCCCAGCGGAATCCCTGCCTTAACCCTAACAATGCTGAATTAATTTGTGTCGTCTTCTGAATATTTTTTATTTTTCTATTTGTCTCATCAAAAACTTGGTTTGGCAGCACTTTAGAATCATTTCCAATGGAAATGATTCTAAAATGCTGCCAAACCATGTTTTTACTGAGAGAAAAGACAGAACATGAATTATCAGCAGACGACTATTTTCGGTTCCCACATTCTAAGGGTTAACCCATTTCATGCTAAGGATATGCAATTTTGTTTGTGGAAAATTCTACATATTTTCTTCATAATATTATGTGCTTAGAAGTTCATTTCGCAAGCACCAGTTGACCCTGGCTCATCGAGATGGTTCAAAAGAGTGGTCACAACATATACTATCATTGTGAATTAACCCTTTCGCCCCTAAGTAACTGGAATGGATTTTGATATGTTAATTTTGAAACCAATTAAATCATCGCAAAAAGATTTTCAGACTAGTCTTATGAAAAGGGGGTATTTTTGTGTTCTCAAAAATTACTTTTAAAAAGTGCAGATCCATGATGAGACAGCTTGTTATGAGCCGGCTCATCTGGGTCTGTACTGTTTGCATAAAATGCTATATAGGGCTTTCGGGTTCAAAGGGTTAACACAATTAAGAAAAAAATCCATACCCTTGTAAATGTGTATTCCTAGTGTAATGTGTTAGCCACTGAATAAATTTTCCATTTTCACGATGAAAACATATTTGGATGGAGCATGAGAATCATCTCCTATGGAGATCCAATGGAGATGATTCTCATGTGCTGCCTAAAAATGTTTTCTGTACAGAAATAAGAAAATAATAAGAACAGCAGTGATTTCATTTCCCTCCTTTTATTTAGGGTCAACCCTTAGACCGCTACTCACAACAATTGTCGTCTGCTGTTGCTTTTATATCTTGTGTTATTTCTCAATAAAAACATGGTTTGACAGCACTTCAGAATCATTTCCAATGGAAAATAGAACAGCAGCAATGGAAATGATTCTGAAGTGCTGTCAAAGCATGTTGTAAATTATTCTAAAGTGCTGTCAAAGCATGTTTTTGGTGATAAAAATGGAAAATAGAAAATAAACAGCAGACGACAAAAAAAATAAGATAGCGGTCTAAGGGTTAATATCACAGGAAGCCTCTAATGCAGTATATGCACCTTCTACATCCGCTAGAATAGCAAAATGTGACATACAATACTTATTCTAATAGTAGCCCCCTCTCTAATAGTAACACCATTTGGTATATTTTTAGTCAAATTCTTTTATTTTCACATATTAAAGTCACCTCAAAATTAAAATTTCTGTGATTTTTGTGAAATTATAATGCCAGAACTAGTTCCAAAAATTGCATAGCCCCAGGCGTGTTTTAATATTAGAATAATTATGGTATGCTTGCTGTGGTAACATCCAGTCTAACAACACGTGGGTGGGGTAAATATGTAAATGAGACCACCACAGAAAGCATGCCATGATAGAAACAATTTTCTATAGCGATCTCATTTACATACCGGTACATATTACACTAATGTTTTGTGAGTTTTGATACACTGTTATTACACTGTGAACTACTATATTACCGTATGTAATATTTGCCCCTTCCTTAACCCTTACACCGCTATCTTATTTTTTGTCGTCTGCTGTTTATTTTCTATTTTCCATTTTTATCACCAAAAAACATGCTTCGACAGCACTTTAGAATCATTTGGTACATGCTTTAACAGCACTTTAGAATCATTTCCATTGGAAATGATTCTAAAGTGCTGTTAAACCATGTTTTTATTGAGAAATAAGGCTAGATATAAAGTAACAGCAGACAATAATTGTTGGGTGTAGCGGACTAAGGGTTAGATTCATTATTGAAACGCCCATTTAACGTATTGCATTTACATGTATATCCCAGTGCATTACATTAGCCACACGTGATGTCGCATAATGTTGATTCGTTGGAGTTTGTTTGACCTCATTAAACATGACGTTCATCGTTGTTGTCAATAACGTCACACTATTGACCGGCAACGTCACTCTTCTATGAATTGCGACAGCATGACGTAAAGCAATAAGATTCTTAATTTTAACGCCGTATTTGTTTATTTACATTTTTGAAACATCAGAACATACAATCTGTTGCGTTACTGTAGTAAGAAAAACATTCAGATTGTTTCAGACTCCACACACTTTAAACAGATTAATTGTTTTTCATACTACAGTAAACGCAGCAGCCCATGGTTTTATTCCTTAAATGAAATATATTTTAGATTGGAAGAAGGTGATACTCCAGACAAATTTTGCCACAAAATAGGCCTGTGCTACACCGAGCCATCACATACACAATGCAATCTCTTCCCACAGAAGTCAAATGTAAGTACATGTATAAAACATGATATATGTGGCTGTGACTAGAGACATAGGGCTTATAGGTTTTGCGACCAGTGTAGATCCAGATCAGCCTGTGCATTCGCAGTCTGATCAGGATCTACACTGTTCGCCATTCCATCAATGAAACGCCCGCCATGCTTCTAATAAGCAATATAGATTGTTATCATGCCTACAGGAGTGTGCTATCTGATCAGGAGCTACACTGGTCACAAATGCCATAAGCCCCATTTCTCATATTATGATTTATTGTATCCCCTGGACGAAAGTCGGGGAACACTATGGATTGTTATATGACTGCGGTTGTTCGACACCTCTCACAGCCGTGTTCAAACGTACTGTTTGACTATGGCTGTCGACAATGCTCATTCCGGGGCCAAGCCAACACCTACGTAATGTATGTGTCTCATGACGTTACTAGAATGCGCTATTACCTCACCAACCTAGTTCACAACTGTCGCGCTGAGCAGTGTCGACAGCCGGAATATGTATTTGTAAATCAGATTATCAAAGTACCGCAAGTACTGTATGTATGCTCAAATTGCACGATATTTCCGATGGAAATGTAACAATAACGTTCGACCATGTCCAGCCGTGGGTAAACGTTTGCCGTGGCACTCGGGAAGTGTTTGAACCTGCAGCCTACAGCCTTGGGGTTCAAACAGTTACATCGTGTCACGGCAAACGTTTACCCACGGCTGGACATTGTCAAACCTTATATTTATATACCCTTTGTTGTGCAGACTGATTATATGTCTGGTCAATAGCTCTTTGAAATATTTTCATGAAACTTAGCACTGACATAGACCATTGCAGAGCGAAACTGTCTACTCTCACAATAATATTTATCTAGTTTTTTTGTGTCTAGTCAACACCCTTTGTAATAGCTGGTCTATATATGTGACTGGAGAAATGGGGCTTATGTATTTCATGGCAAGTCTTAGTCCATGATCTGTATATGTAAAAATGGCGCTTATGATAGATGTGAACCAACTGTTTGTTTGAAGTTTATTTCACTCACTAACTGAATAGCAAACAGTGCATACCCTGATCAGACTTTGCAATTGCGCAGTCTGATCAGGGTCTACACTGGTTGCAAAGGCCATGAGGAGCCAAATTTCTCCAATCACAGCCACATTTATTTTACTTTCAGGAAAGGTTTTACCACTATACAGCAAGGCCGGACTTGGTTGCAAAACTCCGAGACTTCGACATGGTATGTAGCTTCCAGTACATGTATAGCATAAACTCATTCATCCACCCATGATAGTACAATGTACCTGCACATGACGGGATTGGACGATATATAATGTTTTATTATATACCTACCCATGAAATTTCGGGACATGCACGGGTACTGGTATCATCCGCATTTCGGTTACCAACTATTGCGGGAATTCCATTAGCAACGGACCCATATAAAAATCATGTCATTTGAACAGTCGGGGGATACTATGGATTTGACAGCGGTCCGCGTCCGCCGCAGACACTTCTTGTCCGGAGCATAACTCGAACACCCTTTGGAATATTTTCATGAAACTTCACACATGCATAGAACACGACCCGAAGGTGTGTCGCGCACAAGAATGACAACTCTTGCATAGCTAATTGTTTAGTTATCTCCCTTTTTTGTTTCGCGCACTGATTGACCATAACTCGACCACCCTTTGGAATATTTTTATGAAACTTCACACATTCAATTAGACCACGACACGAAGGTGTGTCGTGCACAAGAATGACAACTCTTGCATAGCTAATTTTTTAGTTATCTCCCTTTTTTGTTTTCGCGCACTGATTTCCTGTCCGGAGCATAACTCGACCACCCTTTGGGGAATATTTTCATGAAACTTCACACATGCATAGACCACGACCCGGAGGTGTGTCGCGCACAAGAATGACAACTCTTGCGTAGCTAATTTTTGAGTTATCTCCCTTTTTAGCTCGACTATTCGAAGAATAAGTAGAGCTTATGTTGTCACCCCGGCGTCGGCGTCACCATCACGCCTTGGTTAAGGTTTTTAGTCAAGTTTGTATATGGAATACTACTGGCCCTACACCCACCATACTTGCACAACTTCATCTCCTAGTGATGTACATCAATAACCCCTGATCTATATTTGACCTTGACCTACATTTCCTCTTGAATTACTTGGTTTTAATTCCCCTTGGTTAAGGTTTTTAGTCAACCTTGGTTAAGGTTTTTAGTCAAGCTTGTATATGCAATACTACTGGCCCTACACCCACCATACTTGGACAACTTCATCTCCTAGTGATGCACATCAATAACCCCTCATCTATATTTGACCTTCACCTACATTTCCTCTTGAATTACTTACTTAATTCCCCTTGGTTAAGGTTTTTAGTCAACCGTGGTTAAGGTTTTTTTTCAAGCTTGTACATTGAATACTATTGTGCATCCAGACACCATACTTCGACAACCTTTCCTCATAGGTATGTACATCAATAACCCCTGATCTATATTTGACCTTGACCTACATTTCCTCTTCAATTACTTACTTAATTTCCTTTTGGTTAAGGTTTTTAGTCAACCTTCTATATGGAATACTACTGGCCCTACACCCACCATACTTGGACAACTTCATCTCCTAGTGATGTACATCAACAACCCCTGATCTATATTTGACCTTGACCTACATTTCCTCTTGAATTACTTACTTAATTCCCCTTGGTTAACGTTTTTAGTGTAGCTTGTAGATGGAATACTCCTGGCCCTACACCAACCATACTTGGACAACTTCATCTCCTAGTGATGTACATCAACAACCCCTGACCTATATTTGACCTTGACCTACATTTAACCTTGAATTACTTACTTAATTCCCCTTCCCCTTGGTTAAGGTTTTTACTCGACCTTGGTTAAGCTTTTTACTCAAGCTTGTACATGGAATACTATTGTGCATACAGACACCATACTTGGACAACTTTTTCTCATAGTGATGTACATCAATAACCCCTGATCTATATTTGACCTTGACCTACATTTCCTCTTGAATTACTTACTTAATTCTCTTTGGTTAAGGTTTTTAGTCAAGCTTGTAGATCGAATAATCATGGCCCTACACCAACCATACTTGGACAACTTCATCTCCTAGTGATGTACATCAACAACCTCTGACCTATATTTGACCTTGACCTACATTTAACCTTAAATTACTTACTTAATTCCCCTCGGTTAAGGTTTTTACTCAACCTTGGTTAAGGTTTTTAGTCAGGCTTGTAGATGGAATACTATTGTGCATACAGACACCATACTTGGATAACTTTTTCTCATAGGGATGTACATCAATAACCCCTGACCTTTATTTTACCTTCACCTACATTTAACCTTGAATTACTTGGTTAATGTTTATAGTCAAGCTTGTATATGGAATACTTCTGGACCTACATCAACCATACTTGGACAACTTCATCTCCTAGTGATGTACATCAATAATCCCTGACCTATATTTGACCTTGACCTACTTTTATCCTTGGATTACTTAGTTATCTCCCCTTGGTTACTTACTTAATTTCCCTTGGTTAATGTTTTTAGTCAACCTTGGTTAAGGTTTTTATGCAGGCCGCAGCCACCTTCTTTGTCAAGCTATGTGTACATCGACAACCCTCGTAGTCGAGCTATGCTGTTCTCCTACAGCTCTTGTTTATATATTTTTTTGGGATCCACTAGAGACCCACGTTATAATGGAGATCGCGCTATACGCGATCGCGTTATAATGGAGCTGCAGTGTACTTCCGCTATCTATATTCATAACGCGCATCTACAGTGCCGGACTGCAAATAGGCTGCAAATACACATTCATTACCGTATACAATCTAAAAAACTGCTAATTTCCATGGAGCGGTATATAATAAATAGAATATTCATATTTTTGCAACAAATATGACATATATGTTCATCTCGTGGTGTGAAATGTCCATATTTCACTCGTGCGAATATCCTCTATTTCTTACATTTCAGCCGGTAGTTTACAGAAATCATAAATATAACGGTGAATTGCACCACTGGGCAGCAGTAGTTTACACCACTCTCGTGTTTTCCATATATGGATAAATGATGTCAGTAACGTCACAATGACGTGTTTCCTTCGACCCATCAAATCACGTTCTCAGACACACCCGCTGAATCGCGAGACAGTCGTCGTAACTAAGGCCCGCCTCCAGAAATTAATTCGCATAACTCTAGGCCATATTTTAAGCTTGATTCACTTTGTTTTCATGACAAATCATATGTGAAATGTAAGAAAATGTTTATTTAACCAGGTGAACTGATTATCTTGAAATAATGCCCTCATGATTGGATCCTACCACTAAACAAACTCGTGTCGCGTAGGTCACTCGTTTGTTTAGCGGAAGTACCCAATCACTCGTGCATTATTTCACGATAATCAGTTCAAGTGGTTAAATAGACGGTATATAATGGTGAATCCATTCTAACTAAGATTCCAATCCTGCATGTCATTTGATCAGGATACTGGCTTTCAGTTTCAGTGTTTAACCCTTTCACCCCTAAGTAACTGAATGGGCTGCGATATTTAATTTTGCAACCAATCCATCGCAAAATGATTTTCAGACTATTCCATTTATAAAAAGGGGGTATTTGTTGTTCTCAAAAATATGAAAATTACTTTCAAACAGTGTAGATCCTGATGAGACAGCTCGGTACGAGCCGGCTCGTTACGAGCAGGCTCATCTGGATCTGCACTGTTTACATAAACCGCTATAGCGGGCTTTCGGGTTCAAAGGGTTAATGCTGTTATTGTAACACTTGTTAAACAGTTAGTGCTTAATAACTGATCATGGCATGTACCCCTTCACTGCTACAGACCATAATGCTAGGTTTCTGCTACTGGTAGCAGAGCTCCAGATAAGGTGCGTATTGGCGTAGTATTTTACGCAATTATTTTATACGTATTGATTGTCAAAAGTGGGAGTACACAATATGCACAGCAATGTGAAAATACGCATTGATTTTCAAATTGAGTAGTGAACATACTGTCATAACGTTGAAAATTCACTTAGTTGAGCTGCAAAAAGAAAACAGTGTTTGCTGTTTGCAGCTCAAATAAGTGAATGTTTAAATTTGTTATATTTTTTTATGCCCCACCACGATAGTGGAGGGGGCATTTAGTGTTACCCTTGTCCGTCCGTTCCGTCCGTCCGTCCGTCCGTCCGCTCTCCCTGAAGTGACGTTGTGGGGTGATTCACGAGTACATGACATGCATGTGGGTTTTTTGTTGCATGTGAGGTGCACCCCATACGCAACTATATCTTAATGAACTCCATCACTTCTGAAAAGCCCAAAAAATCAATAAAAAATTGACACCCCAGAGGGTGATGGTCAAAACCGTCCGTCCATCCAAACCCCACAAACAATGGCTGACTAAATTTCATTTCCCCACAAGTACATATTGTACTTCACTGATCAAACCCAAATACCCTACAAGTGCATGCAGGAAACATAAGAAAACGAGAGCAAGTTAGTATAGGCGAAATAACACCTTTAGCATTGTTTGCACCCCACAAATAGCACCCAAAAAAACCCAAAAGACTTGGTCAAAAACCCCACATGCAACAAACCCCACAACGTCACTTCAGGGAGTCCGTCCGTCACAAAACTTTAACGCTCAGGTAAATGTCTCATAATTTCTCCATCCTTCGACCGATCTGCTTCATATTTCATATACATATTGCTCTAATGGTCCTCTACCACCCTGTGCCAAATCCATGTTCGTCCTGCCCCCGCCAAGCCCAGGGTCAAGGTCACATACTTGGTGCTTCAAAAACTTTAACACTCGGGTAAATATCTTATAATTTCTGTTCCCTTTCACGGATCAGCTTCATACTTCATATACGTATTGCTCTAATAGTCCTCTACTTTCCTGTGCCAAATCCACGTACGTCCTGCCCCCGCCAAGCCCAGGGTCAAGGTCACATACTTAGTGCTTCAAAAACTTTAAGGCTCAGGTAAATATCTTATAATTTCTGTTTTCTTTAACGGATCAGCTTCATACTTCATAATACGCATTGCTCTAATGGTCCTCTACCGCCCTGTGCCAAATCCACGTTTATCCTGCCCCCGCCAAGCCCAGGGTAAAGGTCACATACTTGGTGCTTCAAAAACTTTCACGCTCGGGTAAATATAATTTCTGTTCCCTTTCATGGATCAGCTTCATACTTCATATACACATTGCTCTAATGGTCCTCTACTGCCCTGTGCCAAATCCACGTTCGTCCTGCCCCTGCCAAGCCCAGGGTCAAGGTCACATACTTGGTGCTTCAAAAACTTTAACACTCAGGTAAAAAAAAAATTTGACTTGGAATTTGGCCTCATTTATTATCAAAGCGATATGTGGGGCATCCGTGTTCTATGAACACATTTTTTTACATCAGAGCTCCAGTTAAGGTGCGTAATTTGGAGTTAATTTTTGTTGAGCCCGCTTGCGGAAAGCGAGACATAGTGATCACAATGACGTCCAGGTGTCCGTGCGTCCGATATCTGCGTTAAATTTTTTAAATACCTTATATCTCTGCAGTCCTAAGTCACATTGACTTGAAACTTCATATGCTTATTAGTCATGATCCATATATTCATGCTGTATCCCACTCATGTGGCCCCTGTGCCCAACGTCAAGGTGAAATGACTTAGAAATCTGCGTTAAATTTTTTAAATACCTTATATCTCTGCAGTCCTAAGTCACATTGACTTGAAACTTCATATACTTATTAGTCATCATACATATATTCATTCTGTGTCCCACTCATGCGGCCCCTGTTTGCGTTCCGAAATCTGCGTTATAGTTTTTAAATACGTTATATCTCTGCAGTCCTAAGTCAGATTGACTTGAAACTTCATATGCGTATTAGTCATCATCCATATATTCATTCTGTGTCCCACTCATGCGGCCCCTGTGCCCCTATGTCAAGGTCAAATGATTTAGAAGTTTGCGTTAAAGTTTCTGTCAAAATTTGCGTTAAAGTTTTCACATACCTACTATCTCTGTAACCGTAAGTCAGATTTGCTTGAAACTTTGTATGCTTAGTGGGCATCAAACTTCAAATAAATACTCTCTGTCACCATCAAATGCCTCGGAGGCTTGACATGCAGGACATGGCCATCTGGTGCAACTAATCCAACCGTCACAAAATGATTTTCAGACTAGTCCATTTATGAAAAGGGGGTGTTTTTATTCTCAAAAATATGAAAAATACTTGCAAAAAGTGCAGAACCTGATGAGACGGCTTGTCACATTTGTACATGAAATAGCCTGATATCATGGCGAGTCACTGCCAGTAAAATAAATACGTGTATTACTAAATGATTATATCTGTATAGCGGGCACTCGTAATTTTTAGAACTGGTGGAATAGTGACACAATTAGACATTTGTTTAAGTCCTATAAAGAAAATTTTGTGCCTACTGAGTGGGTATGTACCTTTAAGCTACTTGAATGATCTGAACCAAACTTTGTATACAGGTACATATTTACCATAGCAATAGGAAGAATGATATTGAGTTACATGTATCTCCCTGACGTAGCCATTTTTAATTTTCACATTATGTTTTCTTGTCCGCGCAATAGGGATGGCTCAGGGGTAGAATACATGACTTCAATACTGAAGGTTGTTTGAAACCTACCCTATTTAACCCTTTCCCTGTTTTGCAATATTTCGACTCCTCCAAATCCAAAACATCTGAATAAAAGAATCAAATGCTGGGTCAAATGATGGTTAAATTATCTGATAGAGTAGAAAACATTGTGGGAAAAGGAGAAATTGCTTGTTTAAAACAAGCAATTAACGGATGACAAAATTTAAGTCATTGTTGTACATGTACAGGAAGTCATTGTTGTACATGGGCACCAGGAAGTGAAATGCCAATAAAACTGTTGTTTTGTTCAAGTGGGATACTTATGGTGTATTTCAGTATCTACTTACCAGCGGCTGCATTATATTATATGTTGTATGTAGAGGTTAACATGACCTATATACGCTATACTGTACATACATGTCATATGCAACAACGTAGCTAGAGAACAAAACACTGGGGGATACTTAGCGAACAGCCAAAACTCATATAATAAAAGTGGGTGGTTGGTCGGGCGAAAGTGATGGCGTAAATTAACGGTAACATTTTGTTTGGTTTGGCCCTTGGGCACGTTTTTATCTTTGACTCTTTTGGTACCTGGAATTTGAATTGGGTTATTCCCCATTATAAAAGTAGTAAGATTATTACTGATCCTACTGCTTTTGGGAGGGGGCCAAGTGATTCTTGTGTGGTGAGGACCTGACTTCAGATGAGGATTATTCTGATTTCAGGGCTGAATATATATATTTTTATTGTATATTCAGTTCTGATTTTGTGATTTTCGCAAAATGCATCATTTCATATAGAACCAACCACTGCATACATTTGATGATTCAAAGTATGCAGAATTATTATACTGAATTTATTACATTATCACAGCCAAAATGGCTGTGATAATGTAATAAATTCAGTATAATAAAAATTAATAAACTTATCCTAAAATTGAAAATTTCTCCCTCAAAGTATACTTTGCTAGATAAGTATACTTTGCCATGTTGGTGAAATAGGCTACAGTAAGCTAGTTATACTTCATATATTAATATTTTAAATAAATTAATTTCGAGTGCTAGTGACCATAGAAATTAGTTTATTGAAAATTCAATATTGTTTGGCCCGCCCCTAAATGCGCATTCAAATTGCGATTCTATTATGTGATTGGCGGTTTGACACCAAAGTGTGCATGCACACATGATAATAGGGTGCGCAACTCATGAATTTCTGCCAACAATGACTTCTGGTTCTAATAATATTGTACTTATTGTGAACAATTAACCCTTTCAACACCAAGTAACTTAATAGGATGTTCCATGCCAATGTTTCACGCTATTTCATTAATTTTGTTCATTCAAATTATCCCATTCTTCTAAAAGGGTAATCTGTACGACGTTTAAAATTATTAACAAACAGTGGAGATCCTGATGAGACGGCTCATTACGAGCCGGCTCATCTGGATCTGCACTGTTTGCAAACATTGTCTCTATAGAGGTCTGTGGTGTTGAAAGGATTAATGATTAATTTAATGAATATTGGTGAAAGAGTCACGATATGCGATTTAATTATTTTAGATGAAAAAAAATCAAAATGTGGTGTTTTCATTGGTCGAGAAACTAGGGCAACCAATACTATTTTATAGGTGAGTGGCCAGTTGGGGTATGAATGGGTAATTTAACGATCGGGGTTCGTCTTTACTGGCCCCGTGCAGGCACCGGGGCGGGATCAACTGATCCTGAGAATAGTGCTGCAGTAGCCATTGCTTGTCGTAAAAGGCGACTAAACTGGCTTAACGATTGGGTTCATACTTTCCGGAACCCACTATACCTGATTTGGCCCTCATGTACATTTTTGGCTTTCTTGTATGTGAGAGTTGAGTCGGGCTATGCCCCATATATAAAAGTAAGATTAGCGCTAATCCTATTACTTTTAGGGGATGGGATAAATGATGCTGGTGTGGCGAGGGCCTGGCACCAGATCAGGTTGTTCTAATTTCAGGACTGAATATATATTTTGATTGTAAATATTGAGTTCTGAAGTTGGGATTTACCCCCCTCAGGACAGGTGGATACGGGACACGACCCCGTTGACCCGTCTGCGTGTTGACTCCCTGAGGCTTGTACCTCTATGTCAGAAAAGCGGACGTTAAACCCTATTCACTCACTCACTCGTCTTTACTGGAATCTGACCAGTAGCCTATTTCACCAACATTGCAAAGTATATTTATCTAGCAAAGTATACTTTGATGGAGAAATTTTCAATTTTAAGGATAAATTTTGGCTGTGATAATGTAATAAATTCAGTATAATAATTCTGCATACCGTACTTTTAATCATCAAATATATGTAGTGGTTAGTTCTATATGAAATAACACATTTTGTGGAAAATAAATGAATACTCCCTCAAAGTATACTTTGCTAGATAAGTATACTTTGCAATTTTGATGAAATCGGCTACTGGTTGGCCATCATGTACGTCTTTGGCATCCTTGTATCTAAGTTGGCTTCCCCCCAATGCAATGGGATCGAACCAATTGGCCCAGCCTTAAATGACCTTTAGATAGGCCGTTAAACACCAACAAACAAACAAACAAAAAAACTAGTTTATAGATGCCTTTTTCTATGCATCCAGGAAGAAACACCGAGGCAACTTGGTATACCTCAATATACCATGACCCTAAACCGTGTAACTATATACCGGCACACAATGGGAAAATGGCTGTAATATATAGAAGAAAATGATATGATGTTTACTGTTGTCAATACAAGTGTAATTTATACTGTAGTAATAAACTTTGTGATTTGCCTACATACATGTATGAAAAGAACATTGAGAAGGACAATAATTGAATGCGACTGCACGTCAAAACAGCCATGTTCCTAAACAAGCCCAGTCCTAAACAGTCCCATTTTTATATGCCCGTTTTGAAAAAAACAGGATGTATTATGTTTTACGTTCGTCTGGCGGCGGGCAGAAAATCATTGTTTGAAGCATAAGTCACATACCGCTTGGAATATCTTCATCACACTTCATAGATGTGTTGATATCAATTGGGTGAACACACCTGTTGACGATGGGCTTCGTCCGCCCATGGTCAAGGTCACCACTGCTAAAAATAGATTGATTAATTTCACATTTTACTGCATATTTGGTGTAATCAACTCCCCCGATACATTCCAGTCATTCGGTCTGAAACTTTGCACATGTCTTCTACACATATTGAACATATGCAACTAGTGATTTCTATCAATATAGCCATTTTTTCCACACTTTTGCGTACAATTTTGTATAGGGTATACAGTTTGTGTAATCAACATTGCCGACACCTTTCTGTCAATAATCTAAAACTTTGCACACGTCTTCTGCACATATTTAATATGTGCCTCATGGTGTCTTTTTGCTGTAAAATTATTTTTTTCACAAAAATACGGCCTTTTCAACTTAGCCATTTTCTCTAAACTGTTGTATACATGTATTTTTTCCCCACTTTTGCATATTTTTTCCACAGTTTTGCATACAATCCTGTATAGGGTATAAACTTGTGTAATCAACTCCTCTGACAGCTTTCTGTCAATCAATGTGAAGCTACACATGCCTTCTGCACATATTGAACATGTGTATCATTGTGTTTTTATGAATTTTTTTCTCACAAAAATACAGCCTTTTCAACTTTTCAACAGCCAGTTTGCCACACTTTTGCATACAATTCTGTACAGGGTATACAGTTTGTATTATCAACTCCACCAACAGCTTTCTGTCAATCAATCCCTCGACAGACATATTTTGTGACTGGCGGCACTCTTGTAGTGGAGGGGGCATTTAGTGTTACCCTTGTCCGTCCGTCACCAACATTGCGACTTGTAAAACTTTTAAACCGTAATAGCTACAGAGCTGAAACTTGGTATGTAGCTTCCTTATGCTCGAAGTTAAAATATTTCGATTTTTGATTCGACCCCTGGGTCATCGATTATCTCCACCTTTTGGAATGAGAATTTCACCATTTTGCCTTGTAACTTGTAAAACTTCTAAACCGTAATAGATCGAGGCTTGTTATGTAACTTCTTTATGTTCTATAGATGCACAAAGTGAATTTCTATTTTTGCTTTGACACTGAGCCATGGATTATCTCCCCCCTTTTGGACTGGAAATTTTGCCTTATTTACTATCAAAGCGATATGTGGGGCATCCGTGTTCTATGAACACATTTTCTAGTTCATTTTTGCTTTAATTCTTAACAAAAAACTGGTTTTGACAGCACATGAGAATCATCTCCACTGGAGACGATTCTCATGTGCTGTCAAAACAGGTTTTTGTCTAGAAATATTGAAAATAAAACATTTCCAGCAGACGGCAACATTTAATTCAGCATAGTAAGGGTTAATAAGCAGTGCAGATCCAGATGAGCCAGCTATATTGAGCCATCTCATGATCATCATCGACACTGTTTTGTGAACAATATCTAATTTTCACAAAATTACCCTTATATTTATACCCCCCGCAACGAGTTGTGGGGGGTATACTGGAGTCAGGTTGTCCGTCCGTCCGTCCATCTCCGTCCGTCCGTCCGTCCGGGCACACATTAGGGTACTTATGTGGCTAGCCCCACAGTGTTATGGACTTAGTAAAGGATACGGTTGGTTTCAATTAACCACCTAAAAAATCATTTTATGTGGCTAAAAATCGTTTCATGTGGCTAATATTTAACATGTGATAAGCCACATAAGTATCCATTTGTAAGAACGTCCGTCCGTCCGTCCGGGCACACATTAGGGTACTTATGTGGCTAGCCCCACAGGGTTATGGACTTAGTAAAGGATAGGGTTGGTTACAATTAGCCACCTAAAAAATCCTTTTATGTGGCTAAAAATCGTTTTATGTGGCTAATATTTAACATGTGATAAGCCACATAAGTATCCATTTGTAAGAACGTCCGTCCGTCCGTCCGTCCGTCCGTGCATCCGTAAACTTAACATCAGAGAAATATTGTTATAACTTCTATTTCCTTCATCTAAAATGCTTGATATTTCACACATGCATTCTTGTAAGGCTCTACTACCATGCTGTACCAAATCCACGACCGTCCAACCCCCGCAGATCCCAAGGTCAAGGTCAAATACTTAGTCCGTAAACTTAACATCAGAGAAATATTGTTATAACTACTATTTCCTTCATCTAAAGTGCTTAATATTTCACACATGCATTCTTGTAAGGCTCTACTATCATGCTGTGCCAAATCCACGACCGTCCAACCCCCGCTGATCCCAAGGTCAAGGTCACATACTTAGTCTCTTTACAAAACTTAACATCAGAGAAATATTGTTCTAACTTCTATTTCCTTCATCTAAAATGCTTAATATTTCACACATGCATTCCTTTAAGGCTCTACTATCATGCTGTGCCAAATCCACGACCGTCCAACCCCCGCTGATCCCAAGGTCAAGGTCACATACTTAGTCTCTTTACAAAACTTAACATCAGAGAAATAAGTTATAACTTCTATTTCCTTCATTGAAAATTCTTATTATTTCACTTGTGCATTCCTCTAAGGTTGTACTATCATGCTGTGACAAATCTACGACTTTCCAACCCCCGCTGATCCCAAGGTCAAGGTCACATACTTAGTCTCTTTACAAAACTTAACATCAGAGAAATATGTTATAACTTCTATTTCTTTCATTGAAAATACTTAATATTTCATATGCTGTGACAAATCCCCGCTGATCTCGAGGTCAACGTCACATACATACCGTATAACCTCGAATTAACGCCCCTCCTCCTAATAAACACCCCAATGACCGCCAATTTCAAACACAAATAATCCTTAAATCCTTATTTGTGTTTGAAATTGGCGGTCCTTGGTAAAAAAAATATTTTTTCTTGTTTTTTTTTTTACTGGCTAATAAACCCCTCCCTTTTGTAACATGTAACGCCTCCGGGGGCGTTAATTCGAGGTTATACGGTAGTCTCTTTACAAAACTTAACATCAGAGAAATCGGTTATGACTTCTATTTCCTTGCTCGGATCTGCTTCACATTTCACACACTCATTGCTCCAATGGACCTCTACCACCCTGTGACAAATTCACGTTCATGCCGCTCGTGCTAATCCCAGAGTCAAGGTCACAAGCCCACACACTTGGAAATTTGTACATATTCTAGGGGTACCTTTGCCCACGCAGGGGGGTATTCCGTAAGCCTCGCTTACTGACCAATCTAGTTCTGATTGGAATTGTCTGAAACTTAATGTGCAAAATATCATAGTGTTTGTTTTATGTACTTGTGTCCCATTTTCGTTGTAGCCTCAGATCGGTGATGGAATCTGTGACTTTCCAGGGATAAAGGAAATCTGCCGCTGGATAAATCTGTAAGTCACTCAGCTTCCTGTTCCTGGGAACATTTGAATTATCCCATCCCTTAGCACAAATGGGATATAGGGATGCAAAAATCGTCTGTCTGTCAGTCTACCCATTTTGTCCAGGTCCACGATCGGGATCTTTGGTGGTTGGAGGTGTGGCCTAAGACAAAAGAAAAGAATGCAATTTATTCCGCAACCACTTATGTCTATTGTTTCTTAGGTGCTCATTCTTTTGTTTGAAAACAATGGATGTACCACCTAAGATTAGCTTCAAACGTCATGTGCATGATTGTCATCATCCATATTTTCGTTTTCCACCTTAACCCATGCTCCTCCCTGCACAAGGTCAAAGACATATAAGAAATTTCCATCTGGTAGATGCGTGCGCGTTCTCAATTCTCTTCTAACTTCTTTACTGTATGAGTGATTGGCTTAAAATTCATGTCCATCCAACAGCCACAGCGATGGGATACATGTCCCATTTTTCTGAACTCATATATGGTCTGGCATCACATGAGAATCATTTCCAATGGAAATGATTCTCAAGTGTTGCAAAACCATGTTTTTATTGAGAAAAAGATATAATATGAAACAACAGCAAACAACAATTTTTGCTTCCCACTTTCTAAGGGTAGAGTAATACATGTTAAAATTTGATGGTCAGGTGCCTGGCTTAGACTGTTTTACTGTATTCTACTTCTGACCAATTACAGGATATTCAACAACCACGAGCCGGCTATAGACCTGGATGGGGACAAACACAGTCCATACGAGGTAAGGCGTGGCTTGATACATAGGCTAATGGTAGTATTGGACTTCAATACTGGAGGCTGTGCGTTCAATCTATTTTCCATTTTTCTCATAAAAAAACATGGTTTTTACAGCACTTTAGAATCATTTCCAATGGATATTAATCTGTATTATACCTCATCGTAATTTCTAGGAATATCATTAGTTAGACTGCTGTCACGTGGTATGAGCCAATCTGTGATGTTCGACTTTGTGTATATTGCCGTGGGATATTGCTGTGGGATATTGCAATATCCATCCCCCTCTGCGGCCGAAGACACCTGTAGCCGATTTCATCAAAATTGCAAAGTATACTTATCTAGCAAAGTATACTTTGAAGGAGTAATCATTGATTTTTCCGAAATGCATTATTTCATACAGAACTAACGATTGCATATATTTGATGATTAAAAGTCGCAGAATTATTATGCTGAATTTATTACATTATTTTTCACAAATTGGCTGTGATAATGTAATAAATTCAGTGTAATAAAAATTAATAAATTTATCCTAAAATTGAAAATTTCTCCCTCAAAGTATACTTTGCTAGGAAAGCATACTTTGCAACGTTGGTGAAATAGGCTACTGATACATTATTATGGAAACACTACACTTCAGTTCCCGCCTTTTAAAGGTTAAACAGATGTTTAACCCTATCACTCCAACCCAATATTTCCGCACTCAACTCAGAATTGCGCTCAACCTAGACTAATCTGTAATACATATGAGTCGCGCCGTGCTTAATGACAACATTTTCAGTTTTTACTTTTTCGCGTATTCTGAATTGTACATCTTTTAAAAGCCATATGCCGTCACAATTATCAATATATCCCAATTATGGTTCATTTTAGAAGTAGTTTTATGACGCGTGGTAAAAACTTATATGACGTTTTAGATCAATGACGTAGAAATTACGACGTTTTTATCAACGGATAATACAAGGGGTGTTGATCCGGACAAGTCCTATAGATTTGTCATCTTTTATCGCATGTCAAGTAAATTTGGATATCTCGTAGCCTGGCCAAGTGGCTCCCATTAGGCCAAGACAAAGTATGAAAATAATGTTTATGGCTCGTGTTGCAGTTGCTAATGTAACGTCATGTTTTGGATTGCGGCCCAAGTAACGTAATTTCGTATGAATAATTTTCAAATAAGGCAGAGTGAGGCGTTTCCCTGTTGTTTGCTGCTGTCTGAAATAATTTTGGGGAATAATAGCGACATTATTTAACATTTCGTATACGACGACATATTTTAAAGAAGACAGTAGGTCGCTTATACCATTAACTTTGTGACAAAACACGATACCGGGAAGATACCTTATAATTGTCGCATTACCATCGCCTGATATACATTATTATGCAGTCAAGTGATAAACTGATGATTTGATACTACAAAAGCACTTTCGACTACAAAAGCAAGTTTATGACCATCACATTTCCAATTAATATGTTGATGCATTTATTTTAAATTCAATACAAACCCCGGATAGTTATGTCATTATATAGATGCCTGTCTACCTCCATTTATGATCAAATGAGTGGCATTAAATGGCATATCATTCGCTAAGTACCAGATAGAATTGTTCAAAAGTCTCAATTTACCAAGATAATAGATGGTAATATCGTTGGCATACACTAGGTTGTTCATATTTGAGATTATTTAGGAATCAAAGTGCAGTGTAAGCGAAGACTTCTCTGATATGTAGCCAGTTCACCATTTTGAATTCATAAGGACAACCGACGAAAAATAGTAAAAATGTCAAAGAACGACAGTTAGGCGACAATGTACAGCGCCTGAAGCATTTCTAAGTCATTGATGCTGCGAGGAACTCGTGCAAGTATCCTTGCTATAATATTTTGTCACGACACCATGGCCATAACGTCAAACATGTATTCACGTTCAATGATGTCACAAGTACGTGACGTCGTCATGACGTCATAATATATGTACCGAGGTACAAGGTATCGCGTCTCATATTAGTTAAAGTTTCAGTAAGTTATCATTTTCCGTTTTCTGTTCACACTTAATGTTAACTGACACCAGTAAATGTAAATGGGAGGGCAAACTGTGAACTTTTACGGCGACGCTAGACAATTTGAAACTTTGTTTTTCCGACGTCGTTTACCGCTTTTCATGACGTTGTCATTAAGCCCGGTTTTCGTATGGCGCGGCCCATATTATGTCTGTTGCTATCTATGTTTATGTACATAAGGACTGAGAGACCTGTAGCACTATTCAGAGCACACATTGATGCTCAGCTCAGAGATGAGTCAGAATCAGCTGAGTTGAGCATGGTACTGAGATCGCCCATTCACTGTTTTCAGACGTTACGAGGATACGCCTGGCGTGGAAAGGATTGTAACGATGATGACGTAGCAGTCCACCCTGGAGCAAAGTATGTTCTTGGGGATTTAACACTAACAATATAGGAATGAATGACCTTTTTGTGGAATTTATCGGGGTATAAACTTGGAAAAGTTGCGGGAATACTGGACGAAGCGATAAAAAATTACAATTTTCGAAAAAAAATCAAAAAATATATATATTTTTTTTTTTTTACTTTTTTTTCGAAAATTGTAATTTTTTTAAGGCCTCGTCCAGTATTCCCGCGACTTTTCCAAGTTTATATCCCCGATAAATTTCACAAAAAGGTCATTCATTCCTTATAATTCCAGCATTTGAAATAAATTCATCAAGAAAATGTGTTTATTTTCCGTTTTCTTAAGAATTATTTTAACTGCACCTCACGGTTACGGAAAGTAGTTCGGCGTGGGAGTTTACTGGGATATAAATTTTGGACAGAGACTTGCTACGGGCCAATCAAATGTTAAGAAATTGTGTAAATATTTTTGTGCTGGAATTATTGCTGAATTAACTTTTATCGTTTGCTTTTTATGCCCCTGTCACTGAATGGTGAGGGGCATATAGTGTTACCGGCGTCCGTCCGTCCGTACGTATGTCTGTCTCGAAACCTTAACGCTCGGGTAAATGGCTTATAATTTCTGTTTCCTTGTTTGGATCTGCTTCACATTTCACACACACATTGCTCCAATGGTCCTCTACCGCCCTGTGACAAATCCACATTTGTCCCGCCCCCGCTAAGCCCAGGGTCAAAGTCACAGACGCTCGGGTAAATGGATTATAATTTAAATATGCCTTGTTTCCTTTGGCTGCCGGCGGGGCATTCGTGCGCCGACAGGCCACATTTATAGTATTTTATATTTTTCTCATCAAAAACATGGTTTTACAGCACTTTAGAATCATTTCCAATGGAAATGATTCTAAAGTGTTGTCAGAGCATGTTTTTATTGAGAAAGAATTAAAAACATAAAACACCGGCAGATAACAATTTTCGTGTTCAACGTTCTAACGGTTAAACATGGAGAACAAATATTTGGCACTTTTTGAAAATAATTAAATGTCTGACAATGGTGAGAATGATTTAATAGTATTATTCAATAAAGTCACCATCTAACCCGAGAACAATCTTTTCCCATGCAACAGAATAATTTTGACTTGGATGGTTTAGATGGATGGGGTAGGGTTGTCCTTACCTTGCGTGAACAGCGGGATGATGGGTTTTGTGCGACAGTGCATGAATTCAAGAGCAGGAGAGTTTTTGTCCAGGGGAGATTTTGTCCGACCCTGCATGAGTGTGACAACGGGAGGGGTTTTAACTCAGTGGGTGGGGGGGGGGGGGGGATTATGTCCAGGTGTCAATGCCACATGGAAAGAGGTTTTGTCCGCCTAGCTATTTGGAGCAGTGGCGGTTTTGTCCAGCAGTGACAAAAGTCACGGGAGGGATTTTGTCTGCAGGGATTATGTCTGGATACAAGGTGAGAAAACCTGGTAAAACTGTTAAGTCTAAGTTCTATGTTTGACATATTGAAATTGAATACTAAGCCTCTTAATTATAGATAATACCGTCCTAACCCCATATATTCAGACAAACAATTATTCTGGGAAACATGCAACATTAATATATGGTTTTTCACCGCAAGGAGTGTCCAAACATTTACAATTAGTTGCACTTGTACTTGTAACAATGTATTTCAATACACTATGTTTACAATTAGTATGGTTGCACTTGTACTTGTAACAATGTATTTCAATACACTATGTTTACAATTAGTATGGTTGCACTTGTACTTGTAACAATGTATTTCAATACACTATGTTTACAATTAGTATGGTTGCACTTGTACTTGTAACAATGTATTTCAATACACTATGTTTACAATTAGTATGGTTGCACTTGTACTTGTAACAATGTATTTGAATACACTATGTTTACAATTAGTATGGTTGCACTTGTACTTGTAACAATGTATTTGAATACACTATGTTTACAATTAGTATGGTTGCGACTTGTACTTGTAACAATGTATTTCAATACACTATGTTTACAATTAGTATGGTTGCACTTGTACTTGTAACAATGTATTTCAATACACTATGTTTACAATTAGTATGGTTGCACTTGTACTTGTAACAATGTATTTCAATACACTATGTTTACAATTAGTATGGTTGCACTTGTACTTGTAACAATGTATTTCAATACACTATGTATGGCATTAGTATGGTTGCACTTGTACTTGTAACAATGTATTTAATGAATACACATATGTTTACAATTAGTATGGTTGCACTTGTACTTGTAACAATGTATTTCAATACACTATGTTTACAATTAGTATGGTTGCACTTGTACTTGTAACAATGTATTTCAATACACTATGTTTACAATTAGTATGGTTGCACTTGTACTTGTAACAATGTATTTCAATACACTATGTTTACAATTAGTATGGTTGCACTTGTACTTGTAACAATGTATTTGAATACACTATGTTTGGGGAAACCCCTGTTTTATATTTTATATGGGTTTCCCAAAACAAATGGTGTCCGAATATTTTAAGTTAATTACGGTAGTTTGTATGTTCATTAAAAAAGCAATAACAAAATGTAGGACAAAATCCTCCCCCGTCCAAAATAACAGGTAGGACATAATCCCCCCCATCAAAATTAAAAAAAAAAACAATATGGTTTGGGACGGACATCAGTATACAAATGTACAAACGATACATACATATTCTTGTTTGACGTTTATTGTGCAACTGTTAATACTTCATTATATGTGCTTGTTTGATTGTGCAACTGAAAATACTTCATTAAATATGCTTGATGTTTGATGTTTATTGTGCAAATATGATTTACCTTGATTCTGGACAGGGGGGATTTTGTCCTACCTTGAATTTTGATGGGGGGGGGGTGGGGGATTATGTCCTACCTGCGATTTTAGACGGGGATTTTGTCCTCCAGTGTCAAAAATCATGGGGGGGGATTATGTCCGGGGTGGGATTTTGTCCTACACTAGTATGTATCCTGCTCTATCCAGGTTCAAAAACATTTAAGTGCTTCTCTGTTTTCAGATCCATTGACTCTGACAAGAAAGTGGACACCAACTGCAATGGAATAAAGGTTTGCAAACATATATTTTTGTCAATCACTGGCATTTTCTATCTTTGAAGAATATGAAGAATATTTACAATACTATTACTCTGTGTATATTTAGTCCCTGTTCCACTAATTGTGTTTCAGTAAATAGATACTATTTGATCAGAAAATGCAATGTAAATCATATATATGGGCCGCTCTCTGTGAAAACCAGCCTTAATGACAACATTTTTGATTTTCACTTTTTTACATTTTCTGATGCGGACACCTTTCAAAAACAATATTCTGAAAAGAAAATGCAATTATGTTTCATAGTTTTTGTTTTAGCTCACTTTTTGTAGCACCACGTTATTGAAACGGCGACGTTTGTACAATGCAACTCAACAGCCTACAGTACTTTGCTTATAAGTTACACTAAATGTATCTACAAGTGATAGTATGTATACTATCAAACATTGAACAGAATACAACTATGATATGCACATGTAGTGAACAAAACAAACGCACCACTATCAATTTTAAATCTATAATTAGCCGACCTGTGGCTTCGTAATTTGCCACCATTGCCATAATAGATTCATATAAATGTGTCGTCAGAAAGATACATTGCACTTATCTCAGAATTTAGGCCAGAATATAATTGACGTCATTTAAAGTTAATTGTGACGTCATTTATTGATGTAGACATTACGTCACCGAAGACCAAAAAACTAAACGACATTCCTGGTGTTTGAAATTGTAAAGTATATGCACATCGTATCGGTGATTGAAACAAATTCATTTTTTTTCTGTAGAAATGAATGACCAGAATTTGGATAGAATTTTGATAGGCATATGGCTGCACATATCAACAACTTTGAACAGCGCCCGATGGGGGAGGGAGGGGGGGGGGGGCTAGAGGGTAGTGGGACACCCCCAGAGATTTTTAAGCAAATTGAAAATCGACTGTCCATTCCTGACTCTCGGAATTGTATTTACATCTCAGAAAGCGGGAGGAACGTTTTCCTGTGTAGCGAATATGACTGACGGACGGGCTAATGTACATATACCCTTTACTAGCAGGTCTATGGTAAAATGCTGCGCTGACCCCCACTCCCTCGGCTGCCCACCAAATTATTTTTTTCATAAACCTGCAATATGTATACATCAATGTCGGGAAAATGTGGAGATGTAAGGGAGAAAAATTACTCGGAAAGGGGGCGCTAAACGCCACAGGAATGTGTTGCGTGATAACATCCAGCAGGAATGTGTTGCGTGATAACATCCAGGGTATTACAAAGCCAGCTATCCGCCGTTTGGCTCGCCGAGGTGGTGTGAAGCGAATCTCCTGATCTACGAAGAGACCCGTGGTGTTCTCAATGTAATCCGTGATGCAATCACTTGCACCGAGCACGCCAAGAGGAAGACTGTAACCGCCCTAATACACTAAATTTGACCAGATCACAAAATAGATTTCGTTGGAATGAGGCTCCACAGCCTGCAAATCTGGAATGTGTGTGTTTTTGCTTTATATTATTTACACGCCTCCGACTAAAATGGTCCTTTGATAAAAAACAAAGCACACAGACGTACATTGTTTAGTACAATGCACATGTAGTAAGTAAATCAACAACGATCTGACAAAGTCAAACTTCTTATATGTGTAAATGTTGGAGACCTGTGCATCTATGCAGTCTGATCAGTGTCTGCAATGATTGCAAATATACTAGTAAAATTACTATATATTCATATAACCATATTTACAAGTGATAATCTTAAAGAATATTTACATTGTTATCAAACGGCAATCGTATGGCTGATTCAATGTGATTTTTTTAAGGTACATGTAAGTGGTAGCAGATACATATACAAATCAGTAGGCTACGTCCCTGGCGGCTACACTTATGTTCGCTGTAAGAATGCATGTGACACAATACCAACACACTAAATACTAAACATGTTTGGCCCAGTGTCACCATGATGCGATATGCCAGGAGCCGTGTATATTTGGCACTAACATAATTTTACATCTATGATACGCTTATTTTTCTGAAAATTTCCAATTTGTATTGTGTTGATTTTCGAAACATTCGACAGGCGAAACAATAAATTAAACGAATTAAGCTCTGTGCCCAGTTCTATTTGTGACCATTTTTATCCAGAATAGGTGTCCCAGTTAATGAGCCAACTGTTTACATTTTCGTTAATAAAAGTAACGTTTGCGGGCACACTTCCATGTAATCTGAACAGGATCGTTTAGCACAATTAGTAAAGAGCGCACACATGCACTCCGGGTTCGATCCTCAGTTTGTAAGTACATGTATATCTGATGGTGATCGCCAGACAGGATAAGTTTGTTTTCTTTGAGTATTCCGGTTTCAATCCAAAATAGAAACATACAGACGCCTCCGTCTACGCTGACTACACTTGTTCCCGCGTTTGTTTGTAAGTGTTGTATAAATAATTATAAATAAAGTTTAAAAGCAATATTCGCCATTTGATTACGGTACATACTACAATTATGTGATGTGTTATCTAAAAAATACCTGTCATATGGTTATTTAGTTTCAAATGTCAGGGCACAAGTCATCCATATATATTAAAAAAATCATTGTAATTATATGCCCATTTGTATAAAAAATAATCGACAAAATCACTACGTGTTTCCTTGAAGGAAACCGCAAAAGACAACTTTCTGAACCACTATGAAAACAACTACAATTCTGCCATGCGTATCCAACATTAATGTATTTGTGAGCCACAATTAGTAAAGCGTACGGCTATAAATAGGACAATTTATCGCAATGACGCAACGATTTCAAGTGTCAAAATCCGACGTGACGTTGGTAAATTTAAGCGTAACTGTGCGACGTCATTTTCAGGCTTTCATGATGTTGTCATTAAGGCTGGTTTTCACAGAGCGCGGCCCATATATATATATTAGTAATACAACCATCTGCTCTTTTATGCCCCACCACGATAGTGGAGGGAGCATTTAGTGTTTCCCTTGTCCGTCCGTTGGTCCCGTCCATCAGTCGCGTCTGTCCATCCCGTCTGTCGGTCCCATCAGTCCGTCACAAGATCAAAGTTTTTGTTTGAGCTTGTGTCTTCAATAGTATTAGGCCTACAGCCACCATACCTGCACACTATCATGAGCCAGAGATGTGCACCGCAACCGACAGTGAATCAAATGACCTTGTGGGAACTTGACCTACAAGTTATTTCCTTTGGTTAATTTTTTTTGTTTGAGCTGTGTCTTCAATACTATTAGGCATACAGTCATTATTCTTGCGCACTATCATAAGCCAGTGATGAGCACCACAACCCACTGTGAATCAAATGACCTTTGTCTAACCTTGGCCTACAATTGCAATATTTACATATTTCCCTTGGTAAAGTTTTCATTCATGGAATGGCGACCAGTGCAGATCCTGATCAGACTGTGCGAATGCACAGGCTGATTAGAATCTACACTGGTCACAAAACCCATAAGCCCCATTTCTCCAGTCATAACCAAATATGTATTTTGGCAGGGCGTGGATACCCAGACTGGGGACCCATACGAGGATACGTTCTGCACCGGGTCCCAACAACGTGGCTTTGCTGTGCTCGGTGATTCAATCAGCGCCCACTTCCATCTGCCTCGCGAGTGGTTCAACTCGTCGGAACTTTCAGTGGTAAGCAACTGATATTCTGTAAATTGCTACCCTCGTGAGATGCATAGAGCGGGGTAGCAATTTTGTTTCTATTTCAGGTGATGCTTCGTTAACTCTTTGCATGCTAGCGGCGAAAATATCCGCCAAACGAATTAGGAGTGTATGTTTTATTTCTCTCTGTAAATATGTCTTGAAATTTCATTAGAATTGAGTCCTCAGGACTCAATTCTAATGAAATTCCAAGACATATTCATGATATTCAGGGTCTACACTGTTCACAATTCAGTCCGTGAAGCACTCTTCGTGCTTCTTATGAACAGCATTATGTCCTTATCAGATTGCAGGAGTGTGCTATCGGTTCAGGAGCTATTGTTTCCATATATGTGTCTGTGACTGGAGAAATGGGGCTTATGAGATTTGTGGCCAGTGTAGCTCCTGATCAAATTTGACACTCCTGTAGCCTGATAACGATCTTTATTATATACGCACTTGAAACGCAAAACGTCAATATTTTTCCATATTGACGTCTCGTGAGTTCATATTGGTCAGTGCCGGTGTAACAGGAAATCTCCCCCCCCCCTAGAAATCTTCCCCCCCGGGGGGGAAGATTTCCAGGCCTAGGAAATATTCCCCCCCGCTTGGAAATTCTCCCCCCCCCCCCCCATCACCACCTTCACAGACACTGTCCACAAAACTTTTAATGTATTTTCATATACATTGTTGATATTGTGCTCAGGAGCATACAAAATGCACATGCTAGAACCAGTCTGTTGGTAACAGAGGACGTAATATCCCTACATGTATACCCAACTAACATAGTCATAATGTATGTCTGCTTGTGGAGAAGTATGTGAATAGGCGAGGCAGCATTTTCTATAAAAGAGCTATCCAATTTAGTATAATATCTATACATAGACAATATAGTGGTGGTGGGGCGGTAGAGATTCTCTTTACCGGTATATGCACTAATTCCCCATTACCATACCATAACTATTATGTATGTTGGCTGGTAGAGAGTTCTCTAGGTTAAATCTCTATCATAGCTGCATATGATTGGTATAAATGTATAGCACATGGTGGGGGTGGGTCTAGAAAATAAAAACAGTATATCTGTGTAGAACAGCATGCATGTGGCATGTATTGGGGGGGGGGGAGAGGAGTTTTCCTAGGAAATATTCCCCCCGCCACCATCTACCATATGCATAGTGGATATGGACGTCTCTTTGTAGACAAGGACAGCCCACGACTGGGGGAGTATTTCTGAAGAAACAAAATAATGTATGTTGGTGTAGAACAGACAGCATGTGCCATGTATTGGTGGGGGGGGGAGGGGGGGGGAGATTTTCCTAGGGAATATTCCCCCCCCCCCCCCACCATCCCATCTACCATATGCAAAGTGGATGTAAATGTCTCTTTGTACATTATTTCATCAGAAATACTCCCCCAATCGTGGGTTATTCTTGTCTACAAAGAGACATTCACATCCGCTATGCATATGGTAGTTGGTTGGGGGGGGGGGTGGGGGGGGGGGGGGTGGGGTGGGGGGGGGTATATTCTGCTTTGTAGCATTCAAACACAAACTTTTGGGTGGAGGGAGAATTTCCAGGGTGTGAAGATATCCTAGGGTCGAGCCTGGAAATCTTCCCCCGTAGGGGAGGAGGAGAGATTTCCAGCCCGGGGGGGGGGGGGGGGGAGATTTCCAGGGGGGGGGAGAATTTCCTGTGACACCGGAACTACGCTTCACATCAAAAAATAGTTCCTGCTAAATCGCCACAACTTTGTTTATTTTATTTACATTTTTTGAAGCGAATGATGTATGTATATAATAATTTGATTTGTATGTGGATATATGCGGATGCACAGGCTGATCTGGATCTACACTGGTTGCAAAACCCATAAGCCCATTTCTCCAGTCATACAGCCATGTATGTCTAAGCCCTATCCATATCTCAAGTCACAGCTACATTTGAACATCAAACCAATTTGTGAATGCCTGCATGTGCATGATATATCCCAATTATAGCGTCTGTATCTACATGGTCGTACATAGAAACAAAATTGCTACCTCACTGCGATGTTCTCCCCTGGATAACATATCGTAGACAAATTATTGTAGCTAGGTCGTATATGGACATAAAACCCATTCAATTATCTTTATTTACATAATCATTATATGCTTGTCATTTCAAGGAATGAACCCTCACTACGCGGGAGACGATTCTCATGCGCTGCCAAAACAGGTTTTTAACGGGAAATATTAACAATAAAACATTTCCAGCAAACGACAAAATTTAATTCAGCGTAGTAAGGGTTTCTGTGGTCACGTCCCTATATGGCCTTAGTTTTTGCTACCTGACGTTAAACCCCATTTATTCCATTTCATTGTCATTCCAATTCCTCGCTATCTGCAGGCAAACTTTGAAGCTGCAGCCTATATTCTGGAAAATGAAATGGATTGGCCGTCGTTTTCATACGGAACTGGTAAGTTGTGACAGTTACTCCATGTGGCCGGTTCGTTTGGCTCATTCAATGTACCACATTTGTATAGACCGCCAGCCAGTTAGTGATTTTCCAATGTTTGAAAAATTGTTACATCTTTCACATTAATAGTATCTTAACATTTTCCTTGTACCGTAATAGTACATTTTCTTTGTGTTAACCCTTAGACCGCTATCATAATTTAATCATCAAAAACATACTTTGACAGCACTTTAGAATAATTTACAACATGCTTTGACAGCACTCAGAATCATTTCCAATGGAAATGATTCTGAAGTGCTGTCAAACCATGTTTTTATGGAGAAATAAGGCAAGATATAAAAGCAACAGCAGACGACAATTGTTGTGGGTAGCGGTCTAAGGGTTAACCCTTTCAACTTTTAACACTATTCATGACTGTATCACACATAAACATGTAGCACGCATGTACATGAATTATGGTAAGACCCAGGATGTCAGGTTTAGAGAGGTTCCACTAAAATACCAGAGCCTCTAGCTGGATTACAGTGGGACCATTCTAAACCGGACACTATAGGGCTCCCCAGGGTGTCCAGTTTACTGAGATTCCACTGTACAAGAGTGGATGAGTGATGGGTGTTTCTTTCAGGGTTTATGTGGGGGTGGCTTGATGGTCTAGGGGTAGAGCATTGTACTTCTTCAAGACTTGAGGTAGTGGGTTCAGTCCCTGCCCTAGACATGAGAAACTACTCTCATTTTTTTTCCATTCCATAATCTTTCAAATGAGACCCAGAGACTCCATCTTTATAGATAACCTTGGCTTTTGCTGACAATGTTAACCAATTTCATGCTGAAGATACCCAATTTTTCTCACAGAAAAAAGAGCATTATTATAATTTCTCGCCAAATGTATATGTTTTTACTACTCGGCTGAACCGTCTCGTTGAGACGATTCAAATGAGTTGTAACAATGTATGCTTTAATTGAGAAATAAAGAAAATAAATATTTTTTTGTTTTCATACATGTGAATCAGTATGAGTGGGTTAAGCTATTTGACCATTTTTCACCAATCTTTATTGCAGGATTTATGAATGCCACCGATGCACTGAAGCACGTTATCCATGGAAACACGGACTCCATCTACTATCGACTCTGGCAGAGGAACCGATGTAACTTCCGCGACTATCAGAATATCGCTGTCAATGGTACGTCTATAAAACTCAACATTATTATGTGCCCTGAGTTGCCACCCTGTCTGTCTGTCCGTCTGTCTGTCCGAGATTGGCGTTAAAGTTTTCAGCTACCTATTATCTCTGCTACTATAAGACAGCTTGGTTTGAAATTTCTTCTATATATTTATCATCATCCATATTTTTATTCTATAGCCCACCCATGTGACCCCCTCTGTTCAAGGTCAAGGTCAAAAGACTTAGAAATTTGTTTTAATTTTTTTGCGTTTAAACTTTTGAGGGGTTGGTCGGTCGGAAATTTTGTTATCTTCTAAACCGATAAATATTTGAACATACAGTCAAGCACCAGTATCTCGAAGTCGAAGGGAGATCTCGTCCATATAGTCGTGATAGGACTTGGTTCGAAATAGCTATGAAGTGACATTGTCGTATATTTTCGCGAAAAATATGAAATCATGTTAGCCATTACACTTCGAGTAAACAATCACCAATTAACTAATGACCAAATAATTTTGTTTTGTTTGATAATTTGTTTTGAAAATTAGTGTCAACCAGCCAGGAGATTTATCCAAGCGTTTATGTGATCGAGATAGCAAAGAGATTTTTAACATATTTTTATACGGAGGGGACAGAATGAACAGTCGAGATAGAGAACATATACGAGATAGGGCATGGTCGAGATAGCCGAGGAAATTTACATTAAACAAATAAGGATATAATTCAGGGGGCTGTTTCACTAAACTTCGTACGACTAAAATGTTCGTAAGTGCAAAATTATGATAGTCTGTAAATGTCACATTAGCAACGTTTTCTTGTAAACAATTAATGGATTTACATTTATTGAGCATAGGCTGCATATGCAGCCTATGCTCAATAAATGTAAATTCATCAATTGAAATTTCCAGATGATCCTAAATTTGCACTTATGAACTTCTTACAGATTTTTCGCATAGTTTTATATGGAGGGGACATAACGAACAGTCGAGATAGAGAACATATACGAGATAGGGCATGGTCAAGATAGCCGCGGAAATTTACATTAAGCAAATAAGGATATAATTCGTGACTTTAGTGAATCATCGAGATACTGATATTCGAGATACTGGTGCTCGACTGTAATTTGCTACAAATGTTTGCCATGATGAGACAATGTGTTTTATTCAATACCCATGTGCCCACTCCAAGGTCAATGTCACAATTAGAGGTCAAAGTTCAAAAATGGGCATGAAATTTCGCTTCCGACCTTTGAAACTCTTTCTGATATAAATCTGTTCATATATCAAACTGTGCTTGTGGTGGTATTATGATCACTTCTGTGATAGCTCTAGTTATTGTTTGTCAGTCGAGGTGACATTAAGGGTATCTGTGAGGCCTTGCTCAGTTTCTCTCTTATTCTTTTATTTCACAGGTGCTAGAGCAAGTGCTATCGTGGACCCAATTGAGAAGAGGTACATTTCTTACATTTCAGCCAATAGTTTACACAAATATGGCAATGAATTACATCACTTGGGGCCCGTTTCACTAAACTTCGTACAACTAAAATGTTCGTAAGTGCAATTTAGGATCGTCTGGAAATTTCAATTGATGTATTTACATTTATTGAGCAAAGGCTGCATATGCAGCCTATGCTCAATAAATGTAAATCCATCAATTGTTTGCAAGAAAACATTGTTAATGTGAACTTTACAGACTATCATAATTTTGCAATTACAAACATTTTAGTCGTACAAAGTTTAGTGAAACAGCCCCATGGTTCTGTAGGGCAGCGATAGTTTACACCAGTCTCGAGTTTCCCATATATGGAGAAATGACGTCAGTAACGTCATAATGACCTGTTTCCATCGACCAATCAAATCATGCTGTCGGACACATCCTCTGATTTTGTCCTGCCGCTAAACAAACTTGGTTCGCTAATCTGACTCATTTATTTAGCAGAAAGACCCATTCACTTGTGCATTATTTCACGATAATCATGTCACATGGTTAATCCTTACAGTGCGGAATTAAATATTGTTGTCTGCTGTTTATTTTCCATTTTTCTTATGAAAATTGGAACAGGTTTTGACAGCACTCCAATGGAAATGATTCTCAAGTGCTGTCAAACCATGTTTTTATTGAGAAAAAATACAAAATGTGAAACAACAGCAGACAACATTTTGCGGTTCCTACACTCAAAGGATTAAGTAAAAATTATGTTACACATAGAGAATTCTCAGACAGTGACTTTTAATACCAAGTTTATCAGATAAGACTAGGAACCACATTGGATGGCTGAGCCGAGCCTGATATCAAAAGACACTAGCATGGTATGTTATTTATCCCGTCAACACAGTGCATATGTGCCGTGAAATACGGTGCCGTGAAACATTTTTGATAATCAGTCAATACTATTTTTGCATTTTGCAGCAATTTGTAGGTGTTGACGGGATAAATAGAATAGTAGGTTAGTGCCGTGAATGGGAAAAAATATCTGGCGCGGCACGGAAACGGGATGTGCTCGGCAGAGCCTCGCCCATCCCGTTTCCTGAGCCTTGCCAGATATTTTTTCCCATTCACGGCACTAACCTACTATTCTCTATTTATCAGGTAATGTTTTAGGCATGTGCCATTTTTTCATCGAATGCTGGCTTGTTCATGTTGGGTCATTACACTGACATTATCCAGAGTATTTTATTTTCGATCTCACAGTGAAATATTTACCTGTATATGTAACTTTCTTTCAATGCCAAGTAATGATTTTAATACTTTCAATCCTAAATAACTGGAATGGACTGTTTTATGTTAATTTTCCGACCAATCCAAATGTCGCAAAATGATTTTCAAACTAGTCCATTTATAAAACGGGGGTGTTTTTATGCCTCAACTGGATCTACACTGTTTGCAAGCACTGTTATAGAGGACTGTATTGTTGTAATATCTGTCTTGATTTCTTTTCTTTGTAATTCTGATGCCAAGTTATGCTGGTAAATACTAGTTATTCCCAAGTGTATTTTGTTGCAGCTTGTACAGAAACCAAACCACTGATTTTCCATTGGTCGTTGTCTATGCAGTCGTGGGCAACGATGTTTGTAATGGGTAAGTTGTTCTTTGTTAAATTGTTTTCTGATACTAATATGTCCAAACATTTGATTGTTGTGGGTATATAGTTAAACCAGTGTAGTCCCTGATCAGCCGACACACCTGAAACTTGATCAGACCCAATTGCCACTCGAAGAATTTGATGTTATATGTCCCTTAATACCATATTTTGATAAGATTGAATGTATGGTCACAAACAAAATTGTTACTTATGTGAGTAACAGGACTTACAATCTCTGTGACCAGTGTAGACCCAGATCAGCCTGCACATGCAATGAAAATCTTGTGACATGCTTCTAACAGTATTGATCTGTAACAGGCTCCAGGAATATGCTATTAGAGCTAGACTGCTGTCTGTTTCACGAAACCTGCCCAAATATTATGGTTATATTCACAATGTAAAAACAATGTTTTTCAATATATTAAATTATAGCAAAATTTAAGAATGAGCCTTCTTTTTATTTCGTAAAATTTGGTCAAATTTTGATTTTATTAAGAAAAAATACTCTATGGGAATTTAACAATAGGGTGAAAAGAGGTGGAGAACAAACACATAGAGGAGTCGAAAAACGAATTTGCATATTGATTCTGAAACCTGGCTAGATAGCTTGGAAATGATCTAACTTTAGAAAACAAAAGTTAAATTTTGAAAATCGGTCCACTATTTCTGAAATTGGAAAAATAATCCCACGTTAAATCCCCATAGACATCTTCACTCTGTAAAGGGTTACCTACCTTGTCATATTTTGCTATCATTGATTTTGGATAGTCATATTTTCTGTTTAATAAAGTAAAAAATTTACAGGAAAAATCAGAGCTCCACATGAGGTCGTCTGGATTTTGTGTCAAATTTCAACACCATTTATGGAAAATATTGCATTTTTACCATATCAATCCCAGCGAAAAATGGTGATGCGATAAGTGAGGTACACATAATACCAGAGCAAGACTCATATGTCATATTCATTTGAAAAATATACTGTCTGCTCAACGTTTTGCTGTCAACAAACTTTTGGCTATTAAACGCATTAAATGTAAAAAATATTTAAAAGTACTTTTCATCAATAACAAAAAGTCACCCTCCCCAAAAAAAATTATTTGATGAAATTCTACTGCGAACAAACGATTTTCCTATGGGAATTTAATATGGGGAGTCAATTTCCAAAACTTTTAAAAAAAAATTTGGAAATTGACTCCGAAATCTGGCGAGATACATGTAGCTTGAAAATGATGTAACTAAGAAAACAAAAGTTAGAGTTTGAAAATCAGTCCACAAATAAAAATAAATATTTAAAAAAAATCTATTTTTAGCCCCCATGTTAAATTCCCATAGGAAAATCGTTTTTCGCAATAAAATAAATATTTGATGGAATTTCATCAAATAAATATTTTTGGGGAGGGCGACTTTTTTGTTATTGATAAAAAAGTACTTACTTTTAAATATTTTTTAGATTTAATGTGTTTAATAGCCAAAAGTTTGTCGGCAGCAAAACGTGGAACGGACAGTAAACTTCTTAATACGATAAATTGTTTTTACGAAGATATGTTACCATTTTGCACCTACATGCACATATTACATGTGAACTACTAAGGCTTTTCCAACATAGGCTCTTAGTGTAAAGGGTATTGTAAAATTAATTTTACACTCACAAACTTATCAGTCTACCTACATTATTTAATTGCAGACATCCAGATACCCTGGCCCATATGACAACACCTGAGGAATTCCGGAAAAGTGCCCTGGAGACATTGGATTACCTGGTATGCCTAAACCCTTCCACCCGTAAATAACTGGAATGGATTTTGATATGTTAATTTTCTGACCAATCCAGTCGTCACAAAAATGATTTTCCAGTCCATTTATGAATAGGGGGTGTTTTGTTTTTCTAAACAATATGAAAATTACTTGCAAAAAGTGCAGATCCTAATCAGACGGTCATCTGGGGCCCGTTTCACTAAACTTCGTACGACTCAAATAAGTGCAAACTTATAATAATCTGTAAATTTCACTGTAACAATGTTTTCTTGTAAGCAATTATTGGATTTACATTTATTGAGCATAGGCTGCATATGCAGCCTATGCTCAATGAATGTAAATCCATCAATTGAATTTTCCAGACGATCCTAAATTCGCACTTACGAACATTTTAGTCGTACGAAGTTCAGTGAAACGTGCCCCAGGATCTTTACTGTTTGCATTATCCACTATAGAGAGCTGTAATGTTGAAAGGTTTAAATAGAGGCTTTTACAGTTTAGATTTACAATATGTCTTGGCCCTTACAATGCTGAATTAAATTAAATTTTATCGTCTGTTGTTTATTTTACATTTTTCTTAACAAAAATATGGTTTGACAGCACCATGATTCTATAGTGCTGTTAAACCATGTGTTTCATTTTTAAAAAGAAGAAAGGATATAAAACAACGACAATTATCGTTTCCCATATTCTAAGGGTGAAATAGAATAACTTTCATACAATAGTGATGAATTAATAGTTATTAAACAGGTCTGCTGTTTTCATAGGAAATGAGGCTGTGTCGTGTTTCTTATGAAATCAATTAACAAGTTCAATATATTATTTTTATATGTGATATGGACAGTGAAATCTCTCTAAACCGGACACCCTGGGAGGTCCCCAGGGTGTCCGGCTTAGAGAGGTTTCACTGTAAATCAGGCATTTGATCATTCTGAGACATAGTTGTGTGCTATGCGATCACGAACAATCGTTATCAGATGAGATAAATGACCAAGAAACTCATCAAAAATAAGATCTCGGGTGTTTTCTTGGTGTCTGGTTTAGAGAGGTTCTACTGTATTAAATTTACTTATTTTATAAGAAACGAGTTTAATACATATCATATTAAATCAACACAGATGTTAGATTATATTTTATTTCATAAGCTCAGCATCAATCATTGAAGCTGCACAGATCACTAAATGTGTTTTCTGTAGTGATCTCATTTGCATATTTATGGCATTGCATGCACTGTATTACAAATTTAATACACTCTTAACCCTTAGACCGCTACACACAACAATTGTCGTCTGCTGTTGCTTTTATATCTTGCCTTATTTCTCAATAAAAACATGGTTTGACCGCACTTCAGAATCATTTCCAATGGAAATGATTCTGAAGTGCTGTTAAACCATATTGTAAATTATTCGAAAGTGCTGTCAAAGCATGTTTTTTATGATAAAAATGGAAAATAGAAAATAAACAGCAGACGACAAAAAAATTAAGATAGCGGTCTAAGGGTTAACCATGGGTTGACAAATGTAGTTTTCTAGTTTGTATGATGCTTTAAAAGTTTTAAATGTTCTTAGTTTTTCAAGATATCTCCCCTTTACACTTATTTCACCGTTTTTTACTAAATTAAAGTAAGAATTGTATCTGTCGAGAAGCTTATGTTTAATTAGTTGTTTTATTGAGAAGGTAGATTTGTTTTGCCATATATGATCAAACCAAATCATGTGCAGAAGTGACTTTACGTGGGCATAATACAAGGTGTATGATCACGTGGTACTAACAACAACAAGTACCGAAACTTCCAGAATCCATCTAATTAAGTAAGTATTCTTTTATATTGTCCTTATTACGTAACAGATTTTGATGAAATGTGGCGCAACAAATGCGTTGTTAAGCTGCATTTGGTGGTTTCTGTATTTTGGCCCAAACTTCTGTCGTTTTTGCGAAAACGACATATGTCTGTGTCAATCTCCCTCATGAAGACTCGTTTGCTTCCAGACGTCGGTAGACACGGAAATCGATTCTTTGCAAAAACGACATATGTCTGTGTCAATCTCCCTCATGAAGACTTGGTTGCTGCTCCATATTTCATCAAAATCCGTTGCATATTAAGGAAAATATCAAATAATACTTACTTTGGAGTGGGCAAGCTTTCAACACTTTCAGCTGTTGTTGTTGTTGTAACCACGTGATCATGCACCTTGTAATAGCTACCAGCCATTACAAGGTGTCTGTTACAGTTCTATAGGACAAGTTAATAGTGTTTACAATAGCACTAATTGCCAAGGGATATCTACCAAGTGCACTTTTCACAGCAATATTATAAGCATATGTTTCCAAAACCTAGTAAATATTTACAACATCTAATTTGTATCGTTTCAGATACTTGATCATCATACTTGGTCTCCATATAAAACATTCTGCCATTTTTTTCTATATCACTAAATTTTAGAGTTTTAGACACCAAGCCTCAGAGCAGTACAACAGTATTGGTTTAATACAAGCGTCGAATAATCGAAGCTGGAGGTGTGGTAATATGTGGCATAAATATTACTTTTTGTGCTTTATTACATCATACACATCTCTTGTTCGAACCTGTTTGCCCGGCCTTACATGACCTTAGTTGTTGATAGGCCATTAAACACCATTAAACACCAATAAACAAACAAACTCTTGACAATGTACCTGATGCTTTGATGGTTTGTATTCCTGGACAATCTGCAAAGGAGCGTTTTTTTTGTATGAAAATTAGTTCTGACATATGTTTTAACTTTCTTCCTCTTTTATTGAAAATCACGATTTGTGTTTTTTCTGTGCTAAGTTAAGCCCCACTTTTCGCAATATTTGTCCAGACAGTTGAACCCTTAGACCGCTACACACAACAATTGTCGTCTGCTGTTGCTTTTATATCTTGCTTTATTTCTCAATAAAAACATGGTTTGACAGCACTTCAGAATCATTTCCATTGGAAATGATTCTGAAGTGCTCTCAAATCATGTTGTAAATTACTCTAAAGTGTTGTCAAAGCATGTTTTTGATGATAAAAATGGAAAATAGAAAATAAACAGCAGACGACAAACAATTAAGATAGTTGTGTAAGGGTTAAACAAGTGTGTAACCCTTCTTTTGACTGCAACAATAGTACAGGGTCATTAGCATACATAACAACGTTGGTGAAAAATGACCCTACATATATCAACTGGGTCACATGAATCATCAAAAGCATCAGGTAAATCGTTCATATACAAGTTAAACAGTAATGGGCTCGGGACACAACCTTGCATTACTCCATTATGTGAGTTAGTTGGTGCTGTTAAACCATATGGTAGTTTAATTGAGTAGTTAAACCTCAGCATACATACTTTTGAGAAATTGCAGAAGATTTCCAGTAATATTGAAGCATTCTATTATTTTCAGCAACACTTCTCGCCAAATTTAAGTGTTTAAAAGCTGTCAACAATGGATTTGAGTGTCAGTATATGGTCAACTGTTCTGTAGCCCTTACAAAAGCCTATTTGGTTATCACCGAGTAAATTATGTTTTGACTCATGTTTGTCGATTCTATTATAAATAATTCTAGAAAACAGTTTACTCCGGCAACTAGAAACAACAATACCTCTGTAGTTGTTTTGATTTATCTCATCACCATGTTTAACCCTTAGAATGCGAGAACCGAAAATAGTCGTCTGCTGCTGTGTCATATTTTATCAATCTCTCAGTAAAAACATGGTTTGTCAGCATTTTAGAATAATTTCCATTGGAAATGATTCTAAATTGCTGTTAAACCATGTTTTTGATGTGAAAAATGGAACATAAAAAATAAACAGCAGACGTCAAATTTTTATTCAGCATTGTAAGGGCTAAATATAGGTTTTAGTATATTGTTTCACCACTGTCGGTTGTGGATACTGCATCTAGAATGATATTGAAACGTTTGCTGCTGAGGAGTTCTGGTCAACATCTCATTATTTATTCTGTCAAATCCCACACTTGTATTATTTTTAAGTTTGCTCAGTGCCTTCTGCAACTCAGATTGTGTAATATCTGTGTTTAGATAACTACTATCCAGACGATAATAGCAACTATTATTTACACCAACGGGAACTTCTTTTTCTTTTTTACTGCTGAAAATGTTTTTAAAATGACTAACCCATTCATCTGGGCCAATGTTATCAGCCAGAGAACTGTCCGAGTTCTTAAAGTGGTCAATTTGTTTCAAAAACATTTTTGGATCCATTTTTTCTGTTTCCATTAGTTTATTTAAGGCTTTAGCTTTAAATTGACGTTCTTTTTTTTCTTCTGATCAAAGTTTTATATCTTTTTTTCTGGGAATAATAACTATTTAATAAAACCTTGTCTGTAGGATTTCTTGACAAACGCCTGGCCATTTTTTTGTTTGATTGTTTAAGCATACTACACTCATTATCAAACCATTTTCTTTGTTTTGCTTTAGATTTCTTACGATGCGGGCTTATATTAAATTTGGTATTTATACCAATTGCAGTGATGATTTTGTTATATATGCTATTAATACAGTCAGTAGCCTCATTAACACTGCATTGTTTATTTGATAAAAATTATTTTGTATCATTTGTAATATTTGTCGTGAAAATGACTTGGTTACATTTGTCGACCACCAACTTATTCCATTTGATATTGTCTGGAGCCAGTGTGTCTCTCTTATAAATGGTTTGATAATGGTTTAGTTTAAGACATACTGTAATTTGGCTGTGATCTGAATGTAGAGTGAAATGATTGTGTCACTATTCCACCAGTTCTAAAAACTACGAGTGCCCGCGATACAGATATAATCATTTAGTAATATTTATTTTACTGATAGTGACTCGCGGTGGTATTGGGCTATTTTCATATGCAAGCGAGACATGATATTCTTTAATTATTTATCATGTTTATAGTAATTAAATGCGTCACCTGAAAAAATAATATTTTCGACAGATTATAAAGTATGATCATTGCACATCAAAAAATAAATACAGAGAATAAATAGTAATGTCCGTTAACATTTTAGTGAAACACGGTTATCGCCCCTGATATCAGTTTGGAAATTTACGTCTGCTATAAAATCTATAATAATGCTAATCAATACGTGGGGTAATGGTGAATGAATGTTTATTTTGCCAGAAACGGTCTCAGATGATGTCTCTTGTATAAAGAACAGTTTGTGCCTTCTGAGTGGGCGTGTACCTTTAAAATTAAGAATCATTTTGTTTTACTATATCTTTGTTACAATTCAGCGACATTACCAGTCAAGAGCATGTCTTTATGACAACGTCATGGGGACTAATGTAAACATTGGGATATAAACACAATACGTTGCATGGGCGATTCCATTATGAAAGTATGGAAGGTGTAGACGTTGTGATATGCATCTTAACCCGTTCAACACCACAGGCCTGTATAGTGGTATTGACATACAGTGTTGATCCAGGGGCCCGTTTCACTAAACATCGTACAACTAAAATGTTCGTAAGCGCACATTTAGAATTGTCTGGAAATTTCAATTGATGGATTTACATTTATTCAGCCTATGCTCAAATAATGTAAATCCAATGATTTATTACAATAAATTTTGTTAATGTGATATTTACTAACTACCATATTTTGCACTTACGAACATTTTAGTCGTACAAAGTTTAGTGAAACGGCCCCCAGATGAGCCGGCTCATAACGAGCCGCCTACGAGCCGCCTCATCAGGATCTGCACTTTTTGCACTTTTTGCAAGTAATTTTTGACAGCAAAAATACCCCCTTTTCATAAATGGACTAGTCTGAAAATCATTTTGTGACGATTGGATTGGTTGCGAAATGAACATATCAAAATCCATTCCAGTTATTAAGGGGTTAAAGGGTTAAATACCTCCCAAAAGAACTGTGACATGGCACAACGTTTTTGATTGGTTAGTTTATTTGATCTCCACAACATTAATAATAGTACGCATGCACGCTTCTGACCGGCAATGTCGCTGTTCCATGGGGTGGATTGTGACCTAGAGGTTAGAACACCTGACTTCCAATCCGAAGGTTGTGGTTTCAAACCTCGCCTTAGGCATCAAAAATACTTTCATAGTATTTCCATCCACCTGGTCTGTCGGATGAGACTTTAAACTGTGGCCCGTGTCTATATGACCTTAGCTGTTGGTGGGACGTTAAACCCATTCACTTTTTCACTTTCGCTGTTCCATGCATTGCAACAAAATGACGTAAAACCACATGTTTTCTAGCCTTTTCTGATAAGCTTTATCAAAAGTCGCTAGCCTGGTATTCTCTGTATATCTAACAGGAACAGCATATACCAAATGACAGCCACGTATTCCTGACAGGATTAGCTGATGGACGGGTGCTTTACGACAATCTCAAGGATCGCATACACCCGATTGGCTCGTACAAAAATGATGTCACATACAGCGCACTGTATACATATTTCAACTGTTTGGAGGTATGGAAGTTTTTGTCTCACCCACGTTAGTGGAAAGTTGAGACATAGTGATCACTATTCCGGCGTAAGAGTCAATAATTTTCGACATGTGTCCAAATGTTGAGTATCTCCTGATACATTAGACACATCATTGCCAAACTTCATCAATATTTTCCGCTCACTGATATCCTACCAGGGTCATTCAGGTGACCTTGACCTTGGTGACCTGAACTCTTATATGAATAATGGAATAGTCTAAAATGAGTGTGGAAAAGTCAATGTCGCACATTTGGGGATGAAAGGGTTAATGAAAAAGATGTTTTATTTTGTAAAATATTGAAATTGTTAATAATTCAGATCCTCACATCATCTGTTTGCGAACATTGTTAACTCTTAGACCGCTACTCGCAACAATTGTCGTCTGCTGTTGCTTTTTTAGCTCGACTATTCGAAGAATAGTTACAGCTTATGTTGTCACCCCGGCGTCATCGTCGGCGTCACCGTCACGCCATGGTTAAGGTTTTTAGTCAAGCTTGTATATGGAATACTACTGGCCCTACACCCACCATACTTGGACAACTTCATCTCCTAGTGATGTACATCAACAACCCCTGATCTATATTTGACCTTGACCTACATTTCCTCTTGAATTACTTAGTTAATTCTCCTTGGTTAAGGTTTTTAGTCAACCTTGGTTAAGGTTTTTAGTCAAGCTTGTATTATGAATACTACTGGCCCTACACCCACCATACTTGGATAACTTCATCTCCTAGTGATGTACATCAATAACCCCTGATCTATATTTGACCTTCACCTACATTTCCTCTTGAATTACTTAGTTAATTCCCCTTGGTTAAGGTTTCTAGTCAAGCTTGTACATGGAATACTACTTGCCCTACATCCACCATACTTGGACAACTTCATTTCCTAGCTAATGATGTACATCAATAACCCCTGACCTATATCTGACATTGACCTACATTTAACCTTGAATTACTTACTTAATTTCCCTTGGTTAAGGTTTTTAGTCAACCTTGGTTAAGGTTTTATGCAGGCTGCAGCCACCTGGTTTGACGAGCTATGTGTACATCGACAACCCTCGTAGTCGAGCTATGCTGTTCTCCTACAGCTCTTGTTATAATGCCTTATTTCTCAATGAAAACATGGTTTGACAGCACTTCAGAATCATTTCCAATGGAATTGATTCTGAAGTGCTGTCAAAGCATGTTTTAGATGATAAAAATGGAAAATAGAAAACAAACAGGAGACAAAAAAAAAAAAAATAGCGGTGTAAGGGTTAATATCTCCTGCTACAGGAGGGGATATAGTGTTAGTCCATGTATGTGCGTACGTATGTACATGCGTGCGTGCATTAAAAAACACCTTTCATTTCTAATAACTTATGGATCACTTCATCAATTTTAATAATATTTGACCACAGTGTGTGTTTAATGATGGTGGGTTCTTTGTTTTGCATACACCCCACTTCTGAGCACCCAAGGTCAAGGTCACTGATGTCTTATGCTCACATTGTTTGTAAGGCAAATGCGTTATTAAAGTTTGTTTCTCAATAACTGCTTAACCCCTTCACCGATTTTAATAATATTTGGCTACAATGTGTGTCATGGGGTGGTGCTTTGTTTTGCATATACCCCGCATCTGAACACCAATGTCAAGGTCGCTGCGGGCTTATGCTCATTGTATGATCAAGGCTGCCAGCAATGGGATTAGCTTAGTGATAACGATGACATTATTGTGGTATATTGCCTTCTGCCGGTCTATCACCTGTTCATGATGGCCATTGTGGATATTTCAGGTTTCCCCATGCACAGGTTGGTTGAACACAAATGAAACGCTGAGAAACCTCGTAACTAAGGTATGTAAACACTATTTGCTCCAAGTTCTCTGTGAATGTTCTCAATGTGAACTCAAAATCAAATACAGTCGAGCACCAGTATCTCGAAGTCGAAGGGAGATCGTTCATATAGTCGAGAGTGGACTAGGTTTGAGATATCAATGAAGTGACATGGTCTAATATTTTCGCGAAAAATATAAACTCATGTTACCCATTACACCACTAGTAAACAAGCACCAATTAACTAATTACCAAAGATAGTTAGTTAAATTGTTTATTTACATCTCATCAACTGTACATCATAAAACAAAGAACAATAGTAAAACACAGGCACACGTACAATTGCCATTCTAAAAGAATTACAAGAGACAGCTCGCTAAAACGTTGAGCAAACAGTAATACATTTCACCAAATACACATACAACATTACATGTACTTGTTGCATAGTATGGAGCTGCATGCATATACACTCCGGACTATATATACACTTATGCATGTTTATGCATGCACATGCATATATACTCGTGTTATATGATAAACGCAGTCATCCCATGGTGTCACAAAACTGCTACGCCCCAATCGACACATTTCACAGGATCAGTATTAACTGCGATGCCATGCTACAACATGTTTTGTGATAGTAAGCTAATCAACATTACAAAGTGGTGTCTCGACTCTCAATGAATTGCTTAAATGACCAGCGTGATATTCTTAATGAATCGTGTGAAACACTCAAATATATCCAGGTGGACCAATTAAGCAAACAACCTGAGGTAGGTGTGATTTATTTTTATTTTTTTGGATAATATGTTTTGAAAACTAGTGTCAACCAAATCGATATTGGCAGCCAGGCGCTTAAGCGATTTATCCATGTGTTAATGTGATCGAGATAGCGAAGAGATCTTTAACGTATTTTAGGCAGGGGACAGAATGAACAGTCAAGATCGAGAACATATATGAGATAGGGCATGGTCGAGATAGTCGAGGTAATTTATATTAAACAATTAAAAATATAATTCGGGACTTTATATAGTTAATCATCAAGATAGGGGATATCATCGAGATACTTATATTCGAGATAATGGTGCTCCACTGTAGTTTGAGTCTGAGCAAAGACCCAATCAGACAATTGATTTTGAGCTTAAGACTTGCTTGCTATGGACTCGTTTCTTTATCTTTATCAAACACATATCAGGGAAATAAATCCTGTATTTCAAATTGATAGTTGAATAAATAATACATTGCGCAGCTTGAGTGCAACTGAAATTTTTGGAGAAATATGACTTTCCTACTGGTGCTACACTTCACTCATTTAGGATCGTCTGGAAATTTCAATTGATAGATTTACATTTATTGAGATAAATGTAAATCCAATAATTGTTTACAAGAAAACATTGTTAATGTGTATACTTGGAGGGAGGAATCATTTATTTTTCCCGAAATGCATTATTTCATATAGAACTACATTGCAGCTCCATTATAACGCGATGGTCGGGGGCCAAGATTTCAAATCGTGATCGAATGCGATCGCGTTATAAAATTTCGGGACATGCACAGGTACTGGTATCATCCGCATTTCGGTTACCAACTATTGCGGGAATTCCATTAGCAACTGACCCATATAAAATCATGTCATTTGAACAGAAGTTAAAGTAATTATTAATAATGACTATGACATACAAACTTGTATTAATGTATTAAACATATGAGTTATTTATAAAATCATGCTTATTACGTTGTATAGTGCTCGCGATAGATAGACGCTTATTACAATGTATACTGCTCGCGATCAACAGGTGCTTAAAAGGATTAATTGATAATAAATAATGGTCACGTGTCCTGCCTATTCATGCGGACGATTAGCTGTTGATACGTGCATAATCTCAGGATGTGGGGTCATGTGATCTATTGTTTACACTGCAACAGTCATATTGATGAATGAAATTTACGGTTTACGCGAGACATCATGATTGCCGTGGGCTGCAGTGTAAACAATAGACCACGTGATCCCATCCCCAGATAATGCTGAATGTATTGTTTCAGATTGCACGCTAAATATTACACCTGTCACAATTATGAAAAATCAATACACAATGTACTGGGAGTAAAATAGAGAAAGGCGACCGAACACGCAACCATTTATAGCGACAATTATGTGTTAACACGGATATATGTCTCATAACATTGACATTAATATTTTTTTTGGATCCACAAGAGACCCGCGTTATAATGGAGATCGCGCTATACGCGATCGCGTTATAATGGAGCTGCAGTGTACTGACTGCATATATTTGATGATTAAAAGTATGCAGAATTATTATACTGAATTTATTACATTATCACAGCCAAAATGGCTGTGATAATGTAATAAATTCAGTATAATAAATATTAATAAATTTATCCTTAAATTGAAAATTTCTCCCTCAAAGTATACTTTACTAGATAAGTATACTTTGCAATAGGCTACAGATCAAGTCATAAATGAGGTGGCATGATCTCTGAAGAACAATTATTTTTTTCCAGTGAACTATGTCTTCCGAATCATGTTACTGTAATAATTAACACTAAATATTCAGAAACGCGTTGGTTTGGGAAACCAATATTAAATAGAGGTTTCCCAAAACAAATTGTATCCGATAAATCAGTACAACTACATGTATGCTAACTATAACAGAGCTCCAGATAAGCTGCGTATTGGCGTATTTTACGCATTTATTTTAGCTGAATACGCTTTGATTATCAAAAGTTGGAGTACAAAATACGCACAGAAATGTGAAAATACTCATTGATTTTCAAATTGAGTACTGAAAATAAAGTTGAAAATTCACTTAGTTGAGCTGTAAAAAGCAAACGTGTTTGCTTTTTGTAGCTCAACTAAGTGAATGTTTCATTTGTTTATATTTTTTATATCCTTTGTTCCATATTTAGTAATGAAGAAAATCATTAATCCATTTGTAAAAGTAAAATACGCAATGATTTTGAAATCAGGGGGTATAGTACGCTTTAGACACAAAGCTTATCTGAAGCTCTGTCTAATTGTCATACAACAGATAACTTTCTTGCATTTTGATTGGTCAGCTTGAGATGTAATATGAGCCCATATTATTACCTGTCAAGCCCATCAATATGGCTGATCTCAAAATGCGGCAGGTCGAGGTGGAGTCGAAAACAAAAATGTTTGGAAATAATCTCTGAAACATATAGTCATAGGGACTGGAAATGATCTAACCAAGAAAACAATAGTTAGATTTTGAAAATCGGTCCAGAAATTGCGAAGTTATTAACAAATTTCTACTTGCATAATTATGTTGGGATGATATCAGGAAATATTTGTAATGTCATGACGTCATGCCGTTTGGCGCCATATTTCTATGACGTTTAACATGTACCAATACACTTGTAAAACTAAATTCTGGAGAAATATAAAGAATCTGCGGTATGACAAATACATATTGTCGGCTGCGCCTCAGGTGAATATAGTCCATTAAGCTAACAGTATTTTTGATCAACAGGGCCCTGCTTGTTTCTAGTTTTAAAGATTTAGCATTGAAGTCTGTTAAGCTTACAGAATTTTTGAGCAACCAGGCCATTGTTGTTTCTAGTTTTAAGGACTTAGAAGTCCGGTTAAGCTTACAGAATTGTTTCTAGTGTTCACCCTTCCAACCTATGTGTTGTGTGTCTGATTGCAGAGAGCCATGGAACTGAGTGCAGTATTACAAGATATAGCCAAAAACCACGGTGGGGACTACACAAACTTCAAGCTGTACTACAACGCAAATCCCTTAAACATTTGTATGTATCAGGCAATTAACCCTTTCAACCCTAAATAACTGGAATGGACTATGATATGTTAAGTTTCCGACCAATCCAATTGTCACAAAATGATTTTCAGACTAGTCCATTAAAATATTGTGTTGTTTTTGTTTCTAAACATTATGAAAAGTACTTGCAAAAAGTGCAGATCCTGATGTTTTCAAACTCTGAAGAAATGAAAGAAATATAATGAATTTTCGTCTCCTATTTTAGAACCATTTACAACCCATAAGTTTCCCCAATATTCTTTCAACACTATAGGCCATAGTGTTGAAAGAATGTTGGGGAAACTTGTGGGTTGTAAATGGTTCTAAAATAGGAGACGAAAATTCATTATACATGTATTTATTTCATTTCTTCCTGTACATATCATGCATATGTCTTGGAATATCATTACAATTGAGTCCTATTGGTCATTTGTAAATTTCAGTAATTAACAAGTGAGACGTTTATAAAGTTCAGTAATTAACAAGTGAGTCGTTTATAAATTTCAGTAATTAACAAGTGAGTCGAGTCGTTTATAAAGTTCAGTAATTAACAAGTGAGTCGTTTATAAAGTTCAGTAATTAACAAGTGAGTCGTTTATAAATTTCAGTAATTAACAAGTGAGTCGTTTATAAATTTCAGTAATTAACAAGTGAGTCGTTTATAAAGTTCAGTAATTAACAAGTGAGTCGTTTATAAATTTCAGTAATTAACAAGTGAGCCGTTTATAAAGTTCAGTAATTAACAAGTGAGTCGTTTATAAAGTTCAGTAATTAACATGTGTCGTTTATAAATTTCAGTAATTAACAAGTGAGTCTTTTATAAATTTCAGTAATTAACAAGTGAGTCGTTTATAAATTTCAGTAATTAACAAGTGAATCATTTATAAATTTCAGTAATTAACAAGTTAGTCGTTTATAAATTTCAGTAATTAACAAGTGAGTCGTTTGTAATTAACAAGTGAGTCGGTTATAAATTTCAGCAATTAACAAGTGAGTCGTTTATAAGTTTATACATTTCAGTAATTAACAAGCAAGTCGTTTGTAAATTTCAGTAATTAACAAGTGAGTCGTTTGTGAATTTCAGTAATTTAAGGTACCCTACTCAGTAGGCACAAAATGTTCTTTATATGAATTAAACATGTGTATCATTGTGTTACTATTCCACGAGTTCTAAAAATTATGAGTGCCCGCTATACAGATATTATAATTTAGTAATATTTATGCAGTAATTAACAAGTTAGTTGTTTATAAATTTCAGTAATTAACAAATGAGTCGTTTGTGAATTTCAGTAATTTAAGGTACCCTACTCAGTAGGCACAAAATGTTCTTTATATGAATTAAACATGTGTATCATTGTGTTACTATTCCACGAGTTCTAAAAATTATGAGTGCCCGCTATACAGATATTATAATTTAGTAATATTTATGCAGTAATTAACAAGTTAGTTGTTTATAAATTTCAGTAATTAACAAGTGAGTCGTTTATAAATTTCAGTAATTAACAAGTTTATAAATTTCAGTAACTACTCGCGGTGGTATCAGGCTATTTTCATATGAAAATTAGGCCTGATATTTAATTATTTATACTAATTAAATGTGTCCCCTGAAAAAATAATATTTTCAACAGATTAAAAAGTAAGATCATTGCACATCAAAAAATAAATACAGAGAATAAATAGTAATGTCCATTAACATTTTAAGGAAACGTGGTTATTGCCCTTGATATCAGTGTGGAAATTTACATCTGATATAAAGTGTATAATAATGCCAATCAATACGTGGGGTAATGGTGAATGAATGTTTATTTTGCCAGCAAATGTTGGGCATGTACCTTTAACACATGAGTCATTTGTAAATTTCAGTAATTCGTGAGTGGGAACAAATGGGAAGACAGGCGTGGGAGCTGCTTGAACCAGTAGATGGTTTCCATGCCAACCAGGTAAGTAAACAAAACATCTCTGAGGATCTAGACAATGAAATGAGTGATACAAATAGCTCAAGAGTTATACTGAGTTTTCATAATTATGTCTGGTTGTAGGTCCATCATTTGCATGTAACGTTTGCTTTTGTCTCGCCCACACATGTGGTGGAGACATACACAAGGTGCATGATCACGTGGTTACAACAACAACAAAGTCGCCCACTCCAAAGTAAGTATTATTTGATATTTACCTTAATATGCAACGGATTTTGATGAAATATGGCACAGCAAACGCGTCTTCATGAGCTGCATTTGGTGGTCTATGGAGTTTGGCACAGACTTATGTCGTTTTTGCGAAAAATCGATTTCCGTGTCAGAGACACGGAAATCAATTCTTCGCAAAAACGACAGAAGTTTGGGCGAAAATACAGAGACCACCAAATGCAGCTTAACAAGATGCGTTTGATGCGCCATATTTCATCAAAATCTGTTACGTAATAAGGACACTATAAAAGAATACATACTTTGAATCGGTACTTGTTGTTGTTAGTACCACGTTATCATACACCTTGATACAGGTATTCACTGCTTTTTCCGGCGGTGGAGTCATCGTCAACATTTTACAAATTCTTTTATGAGGTGCAGTCATAAAGTTCTAGGACTTGGCTTATATCTAAATAACGATTTGGTCAAATCGGTCTTGAAATATATCATCAGAAACCAAGTTCATTTGTGCAAACAATACCAATCGGTTTCATGAAATAAATCACATGATTTTGTTACGTAATCATTTGTTCGCAGGTATCTATGTAAGCATGGAGCAGTTTGATGTCGTCTAACGTTACGTAATGATTTAATTAAGCATTGTTTCATTGGTTTTCGAAGCGCTGTTCGCAAGTCAAATAAACTTTTTCATCGCACATGCGCCATTTATTAAGTCAAATTTTATTGTACTGTAATTTGTTTTATTCTATGTAAGTATTTTAACAAAATGCTCTAATTAATTTCGATAGAGTTTCACTTACATAGTTACTGTACTTAGCGTATGTTTGTTACCTGTTGTTTTTGTATATTATAATGTTGTTCAACACTTGATGCTGTCCGTCATGGATTAAAACTCTGTACAATTTTCAGCATACATGTATACTAGACCTGTGACAATATTTTGCCACGGTATCAGAATGCACAAATCTGAGTTGAAGTCACTGTGCCAAGCACGGAAATAATTGCGGAACGTTGCTCCGTCCATTGACGCGACGTCACAATGTTTTGCTTTAAATTTCCTGCACTACCTGCATCCGTGTTACATAATACGTTTGTTTCCCAACAAATGAAGTTGAAACTGGGCCAGGGCATAGTTCTGACATAATTTGGTGGAAAGAGCAATACACTTAGAGTACTGCACCATATAATCTGCACAACTATGAAATTCGAAACACAGGAGTTTCATGAAATGTTGGATTTTTCAACTGCTCCGTAGTGATGTTATTTTGTTGCTATAGTTACGCATTACGTGTGAACAGATTGTCGCAAAGTACAGTATGTTCTTATTTTCAAATCAATTCAATTTGACCAGATGTAAATGTCATAGAAATATGAACAATGTGGCAGGTTCAGTGCAACCTCTCTACAACAGCCACCCGTGGGAAGACGCAAAACTGGCTGTTGTAGAGAGGTGGCTGTTGTAGGGAGGTTAATGCTGACTTATATTTTGTCGCCTGATGTTTATTTATTTTCTTCGATAATTCTCATCAAAAACATGCTTTGGCAACATTTTAGAGTCATTTCCAATGGAAATGATTCTAAAATGCTGTCAAAACATGTTTTTATTAAGAAAGAAGGCAAAGCAACTGCAGACGACACTTTTCGTGCTCAGCAGTCTAAGCGTTAGATATATTAGGAAATCATCCATTTGGGATATAAAATAGCGGCTGTTACAGAGATGGTGTTGTTGTAGAGAGGTGGCCGTTCGGGGAGGTTCGACTGTATATTAAACTTGTTATCAAGAAAGTCTGAGAACTTTATGACTGCACCTTGTATATCTCTGTTTGTACTGGAGCCAGGTCCACCAAACATCACCCATGCCTTGCTGGCATTCATATCCGAATGCCCAAGTTCAAGGTCACTAATGACTTATATTGAAGGTCTGTTGTTTTGACAATAAAATTTTAACCCGATTCTGATAATATATATATATATATATATATATATTTAAAGAGATGAGATGTTGTATTTAACAACACGGGTAAAATTTATCCATTTTTGAGAAAATGAAATTTTGCCAAAATTGGGTGCAATTCCAGGGCCTTACTGTGCCTACCTCTTTTAAATAAGAGAAGCTAGATCGCTCGATCAGTCGCTGAGGCCTAGTGGATAAGGCACCCGCCTCGTAACTGGAAGGTCTAAGGTTCAAACCTCAACTCGGACTGATGTGGCCGGTTGGTGAGCCACCAACTAGTTAAATTTAATGGTGTCAATTGCCTTCATTTCTAGTGCCCATAACAAATAGGGATTGAGAAGTACTGCTTGTTCGATAGAGCGTCTCATAAGTCGTATACGACTGGCCCTTTCAATACGGGTGACACTATAATAAACAAACTTTTACTTTTACAATACACCTAAAGCACAGAATTCCCGTAATACAAACTTCATAGCAAAAATGTACAACGGTGCAATAATAGTTTACGTGACACTGACACTGGCATATATCCACATACACATCAAATAACCTTTTTATTATATACGTACATCACTCATAATTTATATGTGCCTCACAAAATATACAAAACAAAAACAAATTAGTCGTGATTTAGAAGGAAATGTTTTGCTAGGTGAAAGGTAGGTCCGGCGCTGACCAATCTGAACTCACGAGACGTCAATATGGAAAAATATTGACGGCTTGCGTTCCATTGTGTTTCAATGAGAAACGAAAGTCCGTATATAATAAAATGACTGTATTCATTTCTTACCTTGGACTAATTATGGTTTGACAAATGTTGTAAATTTCAGGTCGGCAATGCCCAGGTGGCAAGGGTCACATGGGAAATGTTCGAGAAGAATTACCCAGAAGTCATTGGGAAGGTAAACCCTCACAATGATGAAATCCACACGATATTCGGCAACCAAGGCGGTTATAGATAAACAGCTGGTGATTTAGGTTTCTTCTTTAACATATCGTAATTTTTTTACAGCAGGAAACAAATACATGTAGTGTCGTTTGCCGACTTTTTCACAATTTTCTTATTTCTTAAAAAAACATGTTTGGCAGCACAATAGAATCATCTCCATTGGAGATGATTCTCATGTGCTGTCAAGACATGTTTTGGTGGAAAAATGTTAAAAATAAAGAAAAAATGCAGAGGATAAATTTTTAATTACGTATTGAAAGAGATAATACATATTACGTTACAAAATAATGTATTGTTAAAGGTACATGCCCACTCAGTAGGCACAAAATGTTCTTTATAGGAATTAAATAAGTGTATAATTATGTCACTATTCCACCAGTTCTAAAAATTACGAGTGCCCGCTATACAAATATAATCATTTATTAATTATCAATTTACTGTTAGCGACGCGCGGCGGTAACAGTCTATTTTGATAATGTGCGGGGACGACAATTTTCACATCACGGCTTGCGGTGCGCATGCGCAGTATACTACATGCACCAGTAGGCTTCCCAATATGTAAACAAGAATATCAACATGTCGAAACGTCCAGGACGGAAATTGTATGAAACGGCGTCGGCCAAAAAAAGGCAAAATGTCTGAGGGACAGGCAGTACAGAGAGAGAGAGTGGTTAATATTGGCGACCAGATCACCAACTGGAAAGAGTTACGTGGAGATTTATATTTGGACTCGAACAGAGATTTTTTTTCTCAACTTCCGATACTTCACTGCGCATGTCAAATATGTGATATGATTAACCGTGTCACGTGACGCGTATTGGTAAAAATAGCACGAGGTCGGAAAATACCCTTTCTGGTCGCGGCATATAAAATGCGATTTAACACCAGTTAACACGCGCCGTAATTAAAAATAACTCGTTAGTGGGTAGACAAATGGCTCATATAAGGCACGACAGAAAATTAAAAGTAGTAGTACAGTGTAACCTGCTGCGTGGGCATGTACCTTTAAGTTATAGCTATTTTAGTGATTTTTATACGACCGTTTTTAAATAATATAAAACGTGTGTAATGTTATCTGATTGTCCATTTTGCAAGTCAATCCATTTGATAAATGCCATCGCGTGCAATATATCTACTCGCCAACGTCCATTGTTGCCATATTTCATTTTAATAATTATCCAATATGTGATATTGTTATATTGTTATCCTTCTCCATTGATTTATATATTTTAGTGGATTATTTTTGTGGATGTCACTTGTGGAGAGATTGTCATAGTAATCACAATGATACACGTTGTCTGTGTTTGTGAAAAACCTGCGATAATAGGCTTGGCATGCTGGGCCCGGTTGCTCAAAGCTTCTGTTAGCTTAACAGACTGTTAAATCCTTAGCATTGCTAAGGATTTAACAGTCTGTTAAGCTAACAGAGGTTTTGAGCAACCGGACCATGCCTGATAAACTTGATATCAAAAGACACTAGCCTGGTATTCTCTATGTATGTTCAGGATTTATATGTATTGCATTATTTTTCCTTAAAAGGCGGGAGACAAATATTGTCGTCTGCCTTTTTCCTTTTTTTTTCTTAATAAGAAGCATGTTTTGGCAGCACATGAGAATCGTCTCCATTGGAGAGACGATTCTCTGGTGCTGCCAAAAACATGTTTTGAGTGTGAATATTGAAAATTAAAAAAATTCCGGTGAATTATTTATTTTATTGTGTATGCAATATGTTTTATTGTGTGTTGTCAACTGACCGACCGCTTCCACCTCTTAATAATTGTGTTTCTAGTGTCAGGCTGCATACGGTCTGCTTAACTCTTTCCAACCTACAGACCATAAAGTCAACATCTGCAAACACTGTATACCCATTATAAAAGTAGTAAGATTGGTACTATTACTTTTAGGGAGTGTGGCTAAGTGACTGGTGTGGTGAGGACCTGGCACCTGTAGCCTATTTCATCAACATTGCAAAGTATACTTTTCTAGCAAAGTATACTTTAAGGGAGAAATGTTCAATTTTATAATAAATTTATTACCGGTATACTGAATTTATTACATTATCACAGCCATTTTGGCTGTGATAATGTAATAAATTCAGTATAATAATTCTGAATACTTTTAATCATCAAATATATGCAGTAGTTAGTTCTGTATGAAATAATGCATTTCGGGGAAAAATAAATGATTACTCCCTCAAAGTATACTTTGCTTGAAAAGTATACTTCGCAATTTTGATGAAATCGGCTACTGGTCAGGATGTTCTAATTTCAGGGCTGAATATATATATTTTCCCTGTAAATATTCAGTTCTGATATAGATTTTCCATGATCACAGCAGGTGAAATATGGGATTCTACCCTGTTAACCTGGCCTAATATGACCTTAGCTGTTAACAGACTATTAAACACCATTAAATAAATCTATTATCAGGTCACTTTTGGTGTAGGATGTGAATACAGATGGTAATAAACTTCCATTCAGTTTGAATTAACTCTTTGCATGCTGGGAAATGTATGGGCTATAAATAGTTCAAAAATAGCAGACGACAAGTCATTGTATTTTATTTTATTTCTCCCTGTAAATATCATGAATGTCTTGGAATTTCATTAGAATTGAGTCCTCTGGACTCAATTCTAATGAAATTCCAAGACATATTTACGGAGGAAATAAGAAACATACTCTTAATTCGTTGGATGCTATATTTACCACTAGCATGCAAAGAGTTAAATACCCAAACATTTACATCACTGATGAAATAATTGATGTAGGCTAACCGCATGAAAATATATTCAAAATGTATTTGATCTGTATCCGCAAACATGCATATCTTCCTGTCCACACCAGGCACGGATCCAGGATTTGGGGTTAGGGGGCGTAACTATTTTGCAATACTTGACTATATTATCGAATGCGCTAGGGGTGTCCAGGGGCATTCTCCCCCGGAAATTTTTTTAAATGTACATCGCATTTCCTGCGTTCTGGCGCATTTTGGAGCAAAAAAAACCCCAATAAACAATAAATTCACAACGCGAACGTAGAAACCTGCCTTTTAACTTGTAAAAAATCTTTACTCGGCGAATTTTAGGAGGGGCGCACGCTGGGTCCGCCCCCCCTGAATCTGCCCTTGCACACAGTTATGCCATCTACAGTGTTTGTTGTACATAATTTAACAGGGTTTTCTGGTTAACACCTTCAACCATAATTATCTGGAATGGACTGTTATATGTTAGTTTACTACCAATCCAATGGTTACAAAATGATCTTCAGACAAGTCCATTTATAAGAAGGGGGTGTTCTTGTCTCGAATAAATATGAAAATTATTTGCAAAAAGTGCAGATCCTGATGAGATGGCTGGTTACGAGCCGGCTCATCGTGATCTACATTGTTTGCAAATACTGCTAAAGAGGTCTGTAGTGTTGAAAGGGTTAATGGCATCATAAAACAATAAGAATAGAACAGGGAAATTTAAATACTCAGGAGTTATGGGGTAATGACGAGATTAGTTATATATATATAGCGTTAGTCCATGTGCATACGTGCGTACGTACATGCGTACCTCAGTAACACCTTTCATTTTTACGAACCATTTCACCGATTTTTTATAATATTTGGTGTCTAAGGAGTATGGATGGTGCTTTGTGTTGCATATGACCCACGTCCGACTGCCCAAGGTCAAGGTCACTGAGGACTTATGTTTTCATTTTTACGATAAACTTGTTTTATTATCAAGGCTGCTAGCGCAGGGGATTAGCTTAGTGAATATGATTCCCTTGTTCAGGTTAAAATGATAGCCACAGGGTCACAAAAACTTGCATGTTCTGGTGGTCAAATAGGCATTCAATTTTATTTTCTCGTCTTTTCTGGCAATGTTGTATATCAAATCATAAGTATTGATGATGTTATACTAAACGTTATAATGTTTAACCCTTTCAACACCAAGTAACTTAATAGGATGTTCCATGCCAATGTTTCGGACTATTCCATTTATAAAAAGGGGATATTTTTTGTTCTCAAAAATATGAAAATTATTTTCAAACAGTGCAGATCCTGATGAGACGGCTCGTTACGAGCCGGCTCATCTGGATCTGCACTGTTTGCATATAGCGGGCTTTCGGGTTCAAAGGGTTAACATTATTAACCCTTTCAACACCAAGTAACTTAATAGGATGTTCCATGCCAATGTTTCACGCTATTTCATTAATTTTGTTCATTCAAATTATCCCATTCTTCTAAAAGGGTAATCTGTACGACGTTTAAAATTATTAACAAACAGTGGAGATCCTGATGAGACGGCTCGTTACGAGCCGGCTCATCTGGATCTGCACTGTTTGCAAACATTGTCTCTATAGAGGTCTGTGGTGTTGAAAGGGTTAACAGAAGTAGTGGTTCAGTTTGATCCGTAAATGCATTAAAGAATTTTCATTTTTATGATAAACTTGTTTTATTACCAAGGCTGCTAGTGAGGGCATTAACTTAGTGATAATGATTCCCTTGTTTGTTGTGTGCTCGACTTGCCATGACAGTCATCAGCTGAAACTGTGATATACATGTATGCACCAGTGGCAGACATAACCCGCCATTTGGGACCAGTGTATCTGACTATGAAGATATGCATCGGTTTCTGAATGGTACGTTAAGTCAGCCAAGTGCCCACATCCATTCATAAACTACAAATAGATAAAATCAGTGGCGTAGCCAGAAGGGGTGTGACTACACTCTCTAAAATTTTCGTTTTCCGTTTTCTGAGGGAAGTAACTACAATATATGTGAAAATTATAGCCTTAAACCGTTATCTTATTTTTTTTGTCGTCTGCTGTTTATTTTCTATTTTCCATTTGTATCATCAAAAACATGCTTTGACAGCAGATTAGAATCATCTACAACATGCTTCTGAAGTGCTGTCAAAGCATGTTTTTATTGAGAAATAAGGCAAGATATAAAAGCAGCAGCAGACGAAAATTGTTGTGAGTAGCGGTCTAAGGGTTAAAACCACGATAATCAAGGAATTGGAATGTAGAAGGATGCTCCCATCCCTTTCCTAACTTGATCCAAACATCGCACCCTCTGCAAGAACACGGCTATGCCACTGTATATGAATCGTAGGTCTAGCGTACTTGATTAGATCGATTGTAGTAAGCTCATATGTATCACTAGTATTTTTCATGTTAACCTTTAGACCGCTACTCACAACAATTGTCGTCTGCTGTTGCTTTTATATATTACCTTATTTCTCAATAAAAACATGGTTTGACAGCACTTCAGAATCATTTCCAATGGAAATGATTCTGAAGTGCTGTCAAAGCATGTTGTAAATTATTCTAAAGTGCTGTTAAAGCATGTTTTTGATGATAAAAATGGAAAATAGAAAACAAACAGCAGACAACAACAATAAATAAGATAGCGGTCTAAAGGTTAACAGTTCATATACATATCTTGTTTCCTAAAACACCTTGTATACCCACAGGATGAAAGAGTCATCAATTTGATATACTAATCCAATATACATGTATCGATGATTACAACAAATGTTTATATTATTCATCCCATTTAGGCTGATAAAGAAAGGGCCTTATGGTCCTTGCAAACTGCCTAGCCCCATATCACTATGCTGTCTGATCAGTGATCAGGGTCTATGCTGTTCGCCATTCAGTCACTGTAGTAGGCTCATTATCATTAGCAAATCTAGTAGATCCTAATCAGACTGTGTAAAATGATATGGAGCTAAAAACTTTGCATATGTCGTAAATCGCCTTTTACCCACCTCCGGCCTGTGAATTCTAGAATGAATGAATGAAACCTGTATCGATTCAGTTCTATGAAGGTGGGTGGAGAAATTGTATTTTTTGTATAGTATATTTTTTAGTATATTCTAATTCTCATGTACTGCTATATTGTATTTTAACTCTTTGCATGCTAGCGGTGAAAATATCCGCCAAACAAATTAGGAGTATATGTTTTATTTCTCTCTGTAAATATGTCTTGGAATTTCATTAGAATTGAGTCCTGAGACATATTTACAGAGAGAAATATCAGGAAATTCCAAGATATATTCGTGATGTTTACAAGGAGATATAGTGGGTGGAAGGTGGGTGCAAGCGATGGGTAATTTAACGATCGGGGTTCATCCTTACCGGAATTCGGACTGGAGACCTGGTTTGGCCCTCACATACGTATTTGGCATTTTGTATGTGACAGTTGAATCTGGTTATACCCCTTATGTGAGTATTACGATTGTTCATAATCCTATTTTAGGGGAAGGGGCCAAGTGACTTTGGTGTGGTATGGACCTGCCACTAGGTCAGGTTATTCTAATTTCAGGGCTGAATATATTGTTTCTCGATGTAAATATTCAGTTCTGATTTTGGAATTTTCCCCCAATGCAGCAGGTTAAAATGGGATCGAACCCGTTTTCCCAGCCTTACATGACCTTAGCTGTTGATAGGCCGTTAAACACCAATAAACAAACAAACAAACAAGGAGAAATAAAAGAATATATGATGAAATCTTGTCCGCTAGTTTTGAACTATTAATAGCCCACAAGTTTCCCAGCATGCAGAGTTAAGGCACTGTGTCTCAGATATCTCATATATCTTCATATACAGTAAAACTTTATTTTTCAGTATTATAGACATTTTTTTGGCCAAATTCTCCATGCAACTTGTATCTGAGACCCAGCGGCTTTGGAAATAAAGAAAATATCAAAAACTATTAAATGTGAACTTGAACCTGAAGTTGATTTATCATATGTGGCTGTGACTGGAGAAATTGGGCTTTTGCGACCCGTGTAGATCCAGATCAGCCTGTGCATCCGCACAGTCTGATCAGGATCTGCACTGTTAGCCATTCCATCGATGGAAGACCCGTCATGCTTCTAACAAGCAATTTAGATTGCTATCAGGCGACAGGAGTGTGCTATTAGATCAGGAGCTACACTGGTCAGAACTCCCATAAGGTATTTCTCCAGGCACAGCCACATATTTAACCCTTAAACAGCTATCTTAATTTTTTGTCATCTGCTGTTTATTTTCTATTTTCCATTTTTATCATCAAAAACATGCTTTGACGGCACTTTAGAATAACTTACAACATGGTTTGACAGCACTACAGAATCATTTTCATTGGAAATGATTCTCAAGTGCTGTTAAACCATGTTTTTATTGAGAAATAAGGCAAGATATAAAAGCAACAGCAGACGACAATTGTTGTGTGTAGCGTTCTAAGGGTTAACACATTGCAGCAGGTTGAACTAATGACTTTATTTCCTAGCAGCTACATTATGAGGGTATCTGGAGAAGTAGAGATTATAGGATTTGTGACCAGTCTAGCTCTGAGGCCTGTTTCGAAACACATTCTCCAAATTCATGCTCAAACGCTGTGTGTAGATGTTACCTTTGTGCACCTACACTACACATACTAACTGTGGAAATTCGGAAACATTGCTGGCCAGTTTAGGATTTCATTGTAGAAATTGTCTTTATTCTTTCATCTAGCTTAAGTGTGGTTGGAGAAATGGGGCTTATGACATTCGTGGCCAGTCTTCTTCCTGATGAGCGTTTGATAGGCCTATGGATCTAGTGTTTGTCAGAAGCATGATGTGTGTTTCACTGACAGAATTGACTGATGCAGCACTATATTAATATTCAAATTTACATATTATGCCTTTATTCAATTAATACATGTGCAATACTTGCTTATTACATTATTTGATTTATATTAATTGTGCCATATATTTTTAAACATAGTTGATTTACCCATTGAAGTCTATGGATACAATACTTATTATTGAAAAAAAATCTGATTATTTTGTTTATTTCTCCATAAAAGTATATGTTGTTACCACTCATCTGAACCGACTCATCGGTACGGTTCAGATCAGTGGTAACAATATATACCTTAATATAGAAATTGAGAAAATAGCGTTTTTTTCACAAATTTTTTGTCATACTGTAATTGTATCCAGTCTATAATGAGTGTTAATGTAAATGTGCCGTAATGTAGTAATTATTTTATCATATTCTATGTATAACTGGATTGTTACATGCCTAATAACCAAATACCATGGCTGCTCTCTCTTTACTATCGTTAATATTTCTCATGTCAGCTCATGAGAATCATCTCCTAAGGAAATGACTTCAATGTGCTTCGAAAACATATTTTCATTAAGATATGGCAAATTTGTAATGAAACAGTAGACAACAAGATTTAATGTGGCCTTAGACTGGTTCATATTTACATGTATGTATCCAGTTGTTATTATGTTAATCAATATTGTATGCAGAATAAATTATTATAAACACTTTCGTTTTTCATTGTTTGTTTTTCATGAATTTCTGGCACCATGGAGTAGCCGATTTCATCAAAATTGTAAAGTATACTTATCTAGCGAAGTATACTTTGAGGGAGTAATCATTTATTTTTTCCAAAATGCATTATTTCATATAGAACTAACCACTGCTTATATTTGATGATTAAAAGTATGCAAAATTATTATAATGATTTTATTACATTATCACAGCCAAAATGGCTGTGATAATGTAATATATTCAGCATAATAAAAATTAATAAATTTATCCTTAATTTGAAAATTTCTTCCGCAAAGTATACTTTGCTAGATAAGTATACTTTGCAATTTTGGTGAAATAGGCTACTGATCAGTAGCCTATTTCATCAACATTGCAAAGTATACTTTAGTAGCAAAGTATACTTTGAGGGAGAAATTTTCAATTTTATGATAAATTTATTAATTGTTTATTATAACTGAATTTATTACATTATCACAGCCAATTTGGCTGTGATAATGTAATAAATTCAGTATAATAATTCTGCATACTTTTAATCATGAAATATATGCATTTGTTAGTTTTATATGAAATAATGCAGTTCAGGAAAAATATTGATTACTCCCTCAAAGTATACTTTGCTAGTAAAGTATACTTTGCAATGTTGATGAAATGGGCTACAGGTTATTCTAATATCAGGGCTGAATATATGTGTTTTTGTAACTAATAAGTTTGGATTTTGGGATTTCCCCCCTATCCATACATGTGAGATATGGGATTTTACCCCATTAACACGGCTTAAAATGACCATAGCTGTTGGCAGGCCGTTAAACACCATTAAAGTTGGGGGCCCATTGATTAGGTACAAAATGTTCTTTCCGATATGCAGATATAATCATTTAGTAATCTTTAATTTACTGATAGAGATGCGTGCTTGTATCAGGCTATTTTACCGTAATATGCAAATGAGGCTCGACATATATTATTTTTATCTATGAAATGCGTCCTCTGAATAATTTTATTTACTGATGTTTAACAGCCTATCAACAGATAATGTCATTTAAAGAGCCGGGCCAACATGTTTGATCCCACATTTATCCTGCTGCATTGGGGGGGGGATTTCAAAATCAGAAAGGAATTATTTACATCGAAATAAATCTATATTCAGCCCTGAAATTAGAATAACCTGACCAGTAGCCGATTTCATCAACATTGCAAAGTATATACTTTTCTAGCAAAGTATACTTTGAGGGAGTAATCATTTATTTTTCCCAAAATGCATTATTTCATATAGAACTAACCACTGCATATATTTAATGCTTAAAAGTATGCAGAATTATTATACTGAATTTATTACATTATCACAGCCATTTTGGCTGTGATAATGTAATAAATTCCAGTATAATAAAAATTGATAAATTTATACTAAAATTGAAAATTTCTCCCTCAAAGTATATTTTGCTAGGAAAGTATACTTTGCAATGTTGATGAAATAGGCTACTGGTGCCAGGTATAAAGGGTATTACCCGATTCAACTCTCACATACTAGAACGTCAAAGATGTACCTGATGGTCAAACCAGGTCACCTGAATAAATATTTTTATTGACGTAATATAAAGTATGATCATTGCACATCAACAAATAAATACTAAATAGAGAGAATAAATAGTTCGGTTTCCATTCTACTTTTAAGGAAACACGTTTATCACTCCTGATATCAATAATGGCAACTCGCGTTTGATATCAAAAGTATAATAATGCCAATTAAGACGTTAAATTAACCGCTCATTGCCTCCTTCATTTAATGCACATATTTCGACTGTATGGCAGATATTAGTAAATTCGGAAACAAACGGGCCAACGGTCATTGGCCTGCCATTTTTGGGCTCAAATGCCCGTGTTTGGAAGGTCCTCGAGCCAATTCCTACACTTGAATATAAGATAATAATAATTAAGACGTCCAGTAATGGTAAATGAATGTTTATTCCCCCCCCCAAAAAAAAAAACAACAAAATGTCATATCTAAAGAATGGATGAAAAATCTGTCTCCCTATATTACAACCTGGGATATGGGATTCCAGCCTTACATAAATAAGTACAAAAAAACAAGACATAACTATTTCCGCTGATGTTTCATTGTACGAATATATGCCATAATACAGTGACCGTTAACCGTAGATAAACTGACTTCATACACCCCTTTGAATGGGATTTAGTACTAAACCCATTGACCCGGCCTTAAATGACCGTAGCTGTTATAGGCCGTTAAATCCCGACAAACAAACAAACAAACATGAAAAGTCATGCAGAGCATGATGTTATTAGCCGATCAAATCAGGGTTAAATATATGTCCACATTTCAGTAGTTACGGAATCTCAGGGAAAAGTGAGAGAAGTGTTGATTTCCTCCTCAACCAAATTCTCCCAGTTATATTTAGCTATCATTAATATCTGATCATAGCAATACTTATGGTAGTCAAATGTAAACAATATTATTCCAGTTGAAATAATTAACATTTGAATATAGGTAAAGGCGCTTAGCATTACACAAATATGTAGCAAGTCAACCGAAATCTCATAAATACCCGATTTTTGGCGGCCATCTTGAAAATATGATAATTATATACTGAATAAATAGTGTAGTTTACGTGAATGCATTAATATATCCATCAGAAATGTTTTTTAACAACTTGCACCAATTTCCAAGTTAAGGACCATGACCTATTGGCTCATATATTTGCAATTTTCGACTTCCGTCAAGCATAAAGTTCAATGACCTTGAAATGACCTTGAACTTGGTTTAAAAATATGGCACCCAGATTTTTTGGAAACCGTATACATTCAAGTTTATAAAAACACCGGGTGCCATACATTAACACGAGGTGCCGGAATCTTATATATATACCTACAATTGCCCCTGGACTAGAAGGCAAACCGCCTAACTTTAAGTGTTTATTTATAGCCAAATTGCAAACCGCCTAACTTTAGTTTACCGAACTATTGAATTGAAAACGTTTATTTATAGCCAAATTCTGTTATTTCGCTATATTTAAAGTTTTCAACAGAGATAATGGCCAAAAGTGAAAAATTATTCGGTTGATGTAATTTGGAAGTGATACAACAAATTTCACGTTTGTAGATTACCGAATATAGGAGAAAAAGGTGGTTACAAACTTTTTCACAAACCAATGGATAACCAATATATAGCCGATCTATAAATAGATCGGCTAATAAAAACCTTTCTAAAAAGCGGGACGTTATATGTGTTGTGTATTCAATTTGTGCCGGCGGGTGGGCACAACTTGTTATTATAGCTAGCATTAAATATTTAGAGCTAGCTCCCAAATGATTTAGAGAGCTCTTCAAATGATTTGGAGCTAGCTCTAAATATTTAATGCTAGCTCTAATTATTGATAGCTAACATTAATAATTTGAGTTTCTGTAGAGTTGGCGTTATATATACGAGAGTGTGGATGCATTATTCTCGTTGCTGCAGTATTAAAGTATTAAATAATACAATATACAGATTATACATTTTATTGTCACAACCTCGATAACAGTTACTATTACTTGCCTCCCAGACTTTGTGAGCTTATGTGTCGCCATATGAAAGAGGGGCTTCCTGCATTTGAGACCAATGTAGCACCAGTAGCCTATTTCACCAAAATTGCAAAGTATACTTATCTTGTTAAGTACACTTTGAGGGAGAAATTTTCAATTTAAGGATAAATTATTTTTTATTATACCGAATTTATTACATTATCACAGCCATTTTGGCTGTGATAATGTAATACATTCAGTATAATACTTCTGCATACTTTTAATCATCAAATATATGCAGTCGTTAGTTCTATATGAAATAATATATTTCGGAAAAAATAAATGATCACTCCCTCAGAGTATACTTTGATAGATAAGTATACCTTGCAATTGTGTTGAAATAGGCTGCTGATCAGCCTGTAGCCTATTTCATCAACATTGCAAAGTATACTTTTCTAGCAAAGTATACTTTGAGGGAGTAATCATTTCTTTTTCATGAAATGCATTATTTCATATAGAACTAACTAATGCATATATTTGATGATTAAAAGTATGCAGAATTATTATACTGAATTTTTTACATTATCACAGCCATTTTGGCTGTGATGATGTAAACAATTCAGTATAATAAAAATTAATAAATTTATCCTAAAATTGAAAATTTCTCCCTCAAAGTATACTTTGCTAGGAAAGTATACTTTGAAATGTTGGTGAAATCGGCTACTGATTAGGGTCTACGTTGCTGTTGCATTGATAAAACATTCGAAATGAAATTGTATTTCCATGTAGGACGACAAGAGAGTGCTAGCTGATCAGGAGCTACACTTGGCAAAAACTAAGTAAGCCCGCTTTGGTGTGGCGGATCACATATGCCTTACCAGAGACGATCCAATAATAATAATAATAATGAACTATACATGTGGCGTGTCGGCACACGAATGCCCCCGCCGGCAGCCAAAGAAAACGAGGCACATTTGAAAACACAGAGGGCCGAAGAAGCGTGGATTTGTCACAGCATATAAGCAACCATCAGAGCAATGAGTGTGTGAAATATCGAGCAGATCCATGCAAGGAACGCGACATTATAAGACACTTACCGGTGTTTCAAACGCACCGAGTATGTGACCTTGACCCTGTGCTTAGCGACGGCAGGACGATGGTGGATTTTTCACAGGACGGTAGAGAACCATTAGAGCAATGTGTGTGTGAAATATCATCCAGATCCGTGCAAGGAAACACAGATAATAAGACATTTACCCGAGAGTTAATGTTTCGAACGCACCAAGTCTGTGTCCTTGACCCTGGGCTTAGCAGTGGTGGGACGATCATGGATTTGTCGCAGGGCGGTAGAGGACTATTAAAGAAATGTGTATGTGAAATATGAAGCAGATGAGTACAAGGAAAAAAAAGTATAAGACACTTACCTGAGCGTTAAGGTTTCGAATGCGCCAAGTATGTGACCTTGACCCTGGGCTTAGCATGGGTGGGACGATCGTCTATTTGCCACAGGGCGGTTGAGGATCATTAGAGCAATGTGTGTGTGAAATATCCAGCAGATCCGTGTAAAGAAACAGAAATTATAAGACATTTATCCGAGCGTTAAGGTTTCGGGATGTACGGACGCCGGTAACACTATGCTCCCTCCTCACCGTTCGGTGGCGGGGAATAAACACACACTCCCATTCAGTCAGTTAGGGTTTGCATGCTTATAAAACATTTTGATTACAACCTTTGTATTTAAAAGCTAGCAGCTTGATTGGCTAAGCATGAGTAGAGCTGAACTATGCTGATTACTTTTGAGCATCAGATACAAGTACATGCTCAGAAGGTTTTTATTGTGTACACTGGGATGTCACAGTGTTATAACACCGTGTATTAACGTCATAATACACTAGTGCAATACGTTTTTAAATTAGATCGCTATAGGAAATATGGTAGTTTACCAGTTGAGTACATAATCGATGTCTGATGTTGTGGTTATGCAATAACTATAATTTACATTTGTGTTCACTTAATATGATATTTATTAAACTCGTTGACTGATTTCACAAGAAACTCGGCGCCGCACTATTTCCCTCCTGATCACCCTACACACGCGTCCACACTGGTAATAATCAAGAATGTGCGTCGTGGGATTTCGACAAACATATGACCACGGTGTATACTCTGACCAGACTGTATCTGCGATATGCTGGAGTTAGATACATGTCCATGCGTTTGTAAACCCGTCCGTCCCAAAACTGAACGTAACGTGTACATGTCTATAACAAATATTGCCATTGCACACTTGCATTCTTCTGATGGCCCTCTACGACCAATCCATAATCCCCACTAGAAGTAAGAGCAAGGTCACAGACTGAACTTCGTTTAAGTTTCACACATGAACTCCCTGACTAGCCGTCTATTGTGCTGTAAGAAATCCATGACCATCCGTCCAGCTACTCCAAAGGACAAACTCACAAGCTTAGTGCAATCTAAAAACGTAACACTGCGCTTCTGTTTGCTTCTTAATATTTAACTCATGCCATCTTCGGATGGTCATCGATCATACCGTGACACACCCAAGACCATCGTCCCCTCTACCTACAAGTACAACGCAACATTAACTCTTTGCATGCTAGCGGTGAAAATAACATCCAATTAATTAAGAGTATTTTTCTTATGTCTCTCTGTAAATATGTCTTAGAATTTCATGAGAATCGTGTCCTCCGGACTCGATTCTAATGAAATTCCAAGACATATTCATGATATTTAAAGGGAGAAATAAAAGGAAATAATATGAATTGCCGTCTGCTATGTTTGAACTATTTATAGCCCACACATTTCACAGCATGCACAGAGTTAACAAAACTAATTTTCTAATTAAATTCATGGAACTTGACATCTCACGCACGAATTTTACTCATGATCCTCTACCATGCTATGAGAAAGCTGCGACACTCGCGTATGCTTCTCTCAAGGCTATAGCTTTAAAAAATGCTGTGGTCAGGACCCACTTGCTGGGGTATGTCATAAGCCCTCACTGACACATCTAGTTCTTTCTGATAACATGTTACACGCCACCCAATGTCCCCATATAAAAAAACGTATATGATACAGGTCACGTGATCTTGTACCTAAGAAGAAGATGTGCACTAAAAACTATTAAAAGTTGACGAACTATTCAGAGCAAATGCGGAATAGAATTTTCTGTGTATATTTCTCATGACAAATCGCTAATCTGTAAGATGTGTGCATACTGAAGCATTCTATGTCTTAAAATTCAGAATATATTTCTGAAACAGCGTCGGTTCGTTGGGTTTGTATTGTCGCTCCTCCTTCAGTTCGTCTGTTGGGAAAAACGCGGGGACTTCCGGTTTCCACGTGACGATGTTGAAGTATTTGCATATTGCCACTCCCGGTATCCATAGCACCGATACGAGGATTAGAAACGCCGCGAATAATTGGCACCACCACGGCCATGGCGTCGCTATCTTGTCGCCCTGAAACGCAGTTACATTGATTGATTCATTGATTTGTTCGTTCGTTCGTTTGTTTCTTCTCGTTCGTTCGTTCGTTTGTTTGTATTTTCGCTCTTTTCGTTCTTTTCGTTCGTTCTTTTCGTTCTTTTCGTTCTTTTCGTTCGTTCGTTCGTTCGTTCGTTCGTTCGTTCGTTCGTTCGTTCGGAAATCCTCAATAAAATGCACACAGAAGTTTGGCATATGCCAATTACAATGTATACGCGCGTGTGTTTTGCAATCATGAACAGACAGTATCATCAGAGATAAATGATAGATAATGACCACTTTGCAGTTTTCTGGTGCCTGTTTGTCGCTGAACTTGTAGTACATACTTGACGTACCTTTGCTGCATCCCATGCTTCGTAGATGGTGCCCCGTTCCGCAATCTCTAGGAAGCTGCATATAAAGATGACCAACATAACGAGTGGTCCCAGGTAGCGCCAGCAAACCATCCAATACCAGCCCGGTCGTCGGCCGATCATCAGGTATATATCGTCACTGAACCTGCAAATATGCGTCAAAGTTACATGTTTAGTGGCCAATAGAGAGGCGGGCACCTACAAACATACGTGTAAGTGACATGTTTAGTGGCCAATAGAGAGGCGGGCACCTACAAACATACGTAAAAGTTACATGTTTAGTGGCCAATAGAGAGGCGGGAACCTACAAACATACGTGTAAGTGACATGTTTAGTGGCATATAGAGAGGCGGGCACCTACAAACATACGTAGACATGTTTGTGGCTAGAGAGGCGGGACCTACAAACATACGTGAAAAGTTGGATGTTTAGTGGCTAGAGTGGCGGGCACCTACAAACATACGTAAAAGTTACATGTTTAGTGGCCAATAGAGAGGCGGGCACCTACAAACATACGTAAAAGTTACATGTTTAGTGGCCAATAGAGAAGCGGGAATTACAAACATGCATCAACGTGACATGTTTAGTGGCCGATAGAGAGGCGGGTACATATAAACATACGTCAAAGTGATATGCTTAGTGGCCAATAGAGAGGCGGGTACCTACAAACATACGTCACAGTTACATGTTTAGTGGCATATAGAGAGGCGGGTACCTACACACATACGTCAAAGTTACATGTTTAGTGGCCAATAGAGAGGCGGGTACCTACAAACATACACCAACGTGACATGTTTAATGGCCATAAGAGAGGCGGGTACCTACAAACATACGTCAAATGACATATTTAGTGTCCGATAGAGAGGCAGGTACATACAAACATACGTCAACGTGACATGTTTAATGGCCAATAGAGAGGCGGGTACCTACAAACATACGTCACAGTTACATGTTTATTGGCATATAGAGAGGCGGGTACCTACAAACATACGTCAAAGTTACATGTTTAGTGGCCAATAGAGAGGCGGGTACCTACAAACATACACCAACGTGACATGTTTAGTGGCCACAAGAGAGGCGGGTACCTACAAACATACGTCAAGTGACATATTTAGTGTCCGATAGAGAGGCAGGTACATACAAACATACGTCAACATGACATGTGTAATGGCCAATAGAGAGGCGGGTACCTACAAACGTACGACTAAGTGTCATGATTAGTGGTCAAGTACAGAGGCTGGTTGAGTGGCCGATTTAGCGGTAAGTTTCGTGGTGGAATTCAATGCGCATTTAAAGTGAGGTCAGTGGAAGATGGGGGAGGGAGTTAGCCTCCGCCTTGCACTGACCGCTTCTGTTAGTTGCCCATATTTAGGGTCATGCTTAGTGGCGATTATGAACGACGGTTTAGTTGCGAATTTAGAGGTATGAGTATTTGCGAATTTAGAGGACCGTAGTGACGATTTCGACGCTTGTTGACAGATTTGGAGACATTTTTATTGGCGAATTCAGAGCATCGTTTACTAGCGGATATAGAACCGCGGTTCGAGTCGAAATTCGAAGCAAGTGTAATGGTGTAAAGTGAGGCGGGTACATGCAAACATACGTCAAAGTGAGATGAAAGTGACCAATAGAAATGAAAGTTGAGTGGCGTTTAGTTGCGAAAGAGAACCGTATAGTAACGACCATAGAGGCAGGTTTAGTGCCACATTTAGAGGTTAGTTCAGTTACAAATTTAGAGACATGTTTAATTATGAACTTAGAGACACGTTTTATGGCGAATTTGGAGATGCGTTTAATGGCGAATTTAGAAGCATAGTTAGTTGCGATTTAGAGACAATTGGTTGCTGACAGATACAGAGTTAGTGGCGAATTTAGAAGCATATGTAGTGGGGATGTACAGACAAACGGTTGATAACAAATTTAGATAGATATTTATTAGCGAATTTAGAGTAGCGTTTACTGGAGAATAGGGAAACGCTTTGAGACGCATTTAGAAGCACGTTTAATGGAGAATTAGGCGACCGCCTTGTCCATACTCACTGTTGCAGGCCGTACGTGTAGGATACGGCGACACACTCCATGAACGAGATGACGAGCAGCGGTATATTGGCGCAGAACGAGTCGAACAGGTCGAATATATAGGGACCCGTCGTCGCGGCAAACGACAGCGAAACCAGAAACGATAACAGGCAGACGATACCTGAAAATATAATTAAGTTGCCCTGACTTGAGAAATGGGGCTTATGGGATTTGTGAGTAGTGTAGCTACTGATAAAATATAACACTCATATATCTTGGTAATGGTCCATATTGCTTGTACTGGTGTTTCATTGATGTAGTTGCGAACAGTGCAGGCCCTGATCAGACTGCCAGGATGCGCAGGCTGATCTGGGACTACGCTGGTCGCATAGCTCATAAGCCCCATTTCTCCAGCCACATATCATGGAACATATTTGAGAGATGCCATCAATATTTGAAAAGATGCCATACATGGAACTTTGCGGATAGCCTACAGGCGATACCTGGGCGCTAATCCAACATGGCACATTTTGAGAGTGGCTTGCGGATACAAGTAAAAACATCGCAGTTATGCCCCATTGTTTCATAGACAATACCTTCAGTTAAAATTTAATGTCAACGCCAACTGACATTGACCTTGAAAATGATAGCATAACAACAGTAACCCAGGTGACGACGTAGCAAGGCATCTACATCAGGCGTCTGCAAACCCACTCAAATATCACACACTGTGGAGGCATAATCTTAAATGTGGCTGTGACTGGATAAATGGGGCTTATGGGTTTTGCGACCAGTGAATATCCAGATCAGCCTGTGCATCCGCACTGTCTGATCAGGATATGCACTGTTCACCATTTCATCAATGAAACACTTGTCTTGCTTCTAACAAGCACTATATATTGCTAGCAGGCTATCGGAGTGTGCAATTTGATAAGGAGATACACGGATAACAAATCCCGTAAGCCCCATTTCTCCAGTCACAGCCACAAATTATATCAGGGCATTAAGCAAAGGTAAAAACCAGACGAGGCGAACCAAGTTCCGATATGGGGGTTAGGGAGCATTCACCCCGCAACCACCCCTGGGATTTGTTTAATTCTTAGCATACAACAAATAGGCAAAATGACAGACGAGGCCTCATCGTGGTTACGGTACAGTATATGTATTATGCGCATAGCCATATAGCGGGATATCACATAAGTTTCTGTCTCCGCGGTATATGACATTCGAGGGTTTCAAAGTTTATGTAGATGTTTTGCTATGTCGTCGACATACGTTGACATGTACGGAGCCCCGCAGGCGATATGGAATTTTTTTTTTATTAATTCGTTCCCACGAAATAACAATTCGTTCCCTCAATATAACAATTCGTTCCCACGATATAACAATTCGTTCCCACGAATTAACAATTCGTTCCCATTCGTTCCCACGATATAACAATTCGTTCCCACGAATTAACAATTCGTTCCCGTGGGAACGAATTGTTATTTCATGGGAACGAATTGTTATTTCGTGGGAACGAATTGTTATTTCGTGGGAACCAATTGTTAAATTGAGGCAATGGATTGTTATTTCGTGGGAACGAATTAATAAAAAAATGAATTAAAAGTCATGCAGAGCATGATGTTATTAGCCGATCAAATCAGGGTTCAATATATGTCCACATTTTAGTAGTTACGGAATCTCAGGGAAAAGTGAGAGAATTGTTGATTTCCTCCCCAACCAATTTCTCCCAGTTATATTTAGCTATCATTAATATCTGATCATAGCAATACTTATGGTAGTCAAATGTAAACAATATTATTCCATTTGAAAGAATTAACCTTTGAATATAGGTGAAGGCGCTTAGCATTACACAAATATGTAGTAAGTCAACCGAAATCTCATAAATACCCGATTTTTGGCGGCCATCTTGAAAACATGATAATTATATACTGAATATTAGTGTAGTTTACGTAAATTCTTTAATATATCCATCAGAAATGTTTTTTAACAACTTACACCAATTTCCAAGTTAAGGACCATGACCTATTGGCTCATATATTGGCAATTTTCGACTTCCGTCAAGCAAAAAGTTCAATGACCTTGAAATGACCTTGAACTTGGTTTAAAAAATGGCAACCGGATTTTTTGGAAACCTTATACATTCAAGTTTATAAAAACACCGGGTGCCATAAATTAACCGGAGGTGCCGGAATCTTATATATATACCTACAATTGCCCCTGGACTAGAAGGCAAACCGACTAACTTTAGTTTACCGTGTTCATTTATAGCCAATTTGCAAACCGCCTAACTTTAGTTTACCGAACTCCCGTAGTAAAAACGTTTATTTATAGCCAAATTGTGTTATTTCGCTATATTTAAAGTTTTCAACAGGATAATGGCCAAAAATGAAAAATTATCCGGTTGATGTAATTTGGAAGTGATACAACAAATTTCGCGTTTGTAGATTACAGAATATAGGAGAAAAGGGTGGTTACAAACTTTTTCACAAACCAATGGATAACCAATATATAGCCGATCTATAAATAGATCGGCTAATAATTATACGTCCCCTGCGGGGTTCCGTAGACATGGACTACTATTGATCATCAGTTCGTAATTGGTTGGATAAGAAGCCAGTGTTTGTCAGACAGTGGCCCGTATATGCTATCTGGTATGGGACACAGACACTGTTTTATATGCCAGTCACGTGGAGTAGGAGGTCAATTTAATTTCCGTGATACATTACGCCATAAACCCACTGCTAACAGCATTATGTCGGGCGCCTGTGACTGTTTTATCCAATTGCCCAAATGCCACTCATTCCATATTCCACTTACCTAACATACGACGATCGATGGCAGTTACAAAAATGCGAGACACCATGTGTGACATCTCACAATGTTTTTTTTTTTACAAAATTGACAATATTTTCAGTAAATGACATCGTAAGTTGACGAAGTTTTAATAGCAAATGCGGAATTCTATTCCGCATTTGCTATGAACATTTCGTCAACTTTCGATGTCATTTACAGAAAATATCACAGTTTCTGTAAATCTACATCATAAAAAATCGCACATGTTCTTAGGTATAAAATTACATGGCGTTTCTCATTATTATGTGGCTGTGACTTGGAGAAATTGGGTTTATGGTATTTGTGACCAGTGTAGCTTCTGATTAAATATCACACTCCTGTATAGCCCGATAATACGGATCCCCGCAGGGGACGTAGACTTTTTGTTTTATTAATTCGTTCCCACGAAATAATAATTCGTTGCCTCAATTTAACAATTCGTTCCCACGAATTAACAATTCGTTCCCGTGGGAACGAATTGTTATATCGTGGGAACGAATTGTTAAATTGAGGGAACGAGTGAGGGAACGAAATGTCATTTCGTGGGAACGAATTGTTAATTCGAGGGAACTAATTCATAAAAAAAATCCATGTCCCCTGCGGGGCTCCGTACAATAGCGATGCATGCTGCTTCTTAGAAGTATGGCAGGTTTTTCATTGATTGAATGGCGAACAGTGCATATCCTGATCAGACTGTGTCCAATTTTCTCCGTCACAGCCATATAATTATGATATGTAAATGTGGCCTTTGCGATCAGTGTATATCCAGGTCAAACTGCCAGTTATTACAACTACGGATCCATTGGCTTCAGCTGTGAATCCCCGTAAGAATGGATTCCCCGTTCATGTTTGACTCCTGGTAAGACTGAAGTAGCCATTTAAGGGCACGTGTCATAGACAGATATATTTGGTTTCAATGATAATAAGAGTGATGCGATATATTAATATAAGATATGCGGATGTTCACTGGTTACCGTATACATGTACTATATGGTAGTTGCCTTCTCCGCCATCTTTGTATGTAAAAGCCATCGTACAGTTTCACCACCTCGAGCGTTTGACACATACAACAAATAATATGACAGAAAAACTAATGGGATTTGGTGCTATACATTATATACAGATATGACAACAGCGTGCTATAATATTATGCAAGCAAACTATACAACAGGCGATATATCTGAGTATTTCTCCCATCGATCTCAACATAAAGGTCAATGTGTAAACTTTTCAATCTGATGCACATCCTTTTGTTAGTGTACATGTTACCACTGGTGAAGCCATATGTACTCGCTTAGTAGACACCAGTTACAATACACTCAGATAACTGCTTACATGTCACTGGATGTGATACAGTATGTACGGTAATGCAGGTATACCTCTGCAGCACTGTGTATTTATTTTACTGTTGCACAGCTATTACTGGATTCTCACGAAAAAGGAACAAAGGGTAAACAAACTCTTCAGAAATCATACTTTGTCTATAAATGTAATGAAAACAACCCACAGGACGTTGTACTTTAATGTTGTTTGAATATATTGCACCAAATTATATGTATGCCTATGACATATTTATGTTATGTGTCAAACGCCATAAGAGGTAAAACTGACTGCTAAACTGTACACATTAAGCTGGCCGACATAGCAACTCCACGCGCCGTATAGTATACAGTAACAGGTTAATGTTCACATATATGTTATACATATATGATCAGGGGTCACACGGGACCTTAACATACAATTTAATCAGACCTCTCGTCCGGCGGCCAGGAGCTTAACCTTGTTTTGAATAGCATAGCCTTTTTATTGGCCAATTCGCTAGCCCAGACCATCCACATCAACAATCCGACTGATGACACTCGTTGGGCGTTTATAGAAATTTGCATAACTCCAAAATGACCGCCAAACAATGGTTTCGATGGATATTAGATCATAATCAAACTTAGTGAGCTAATAATATCGTGATCTACAAACGTTTGAAGTACCGTATAGTCCCTTTTCCCAGTTGAGGGCGCACATGCACAGTAGTACTGTAGTGTGAAATTAAAAATAATAAAAAAACATTAAAAAAAACAAACAACAACAAAAAAAACAACAAACATTAAAAAAAAAAAAAAAAACAACAAAAAAAAACACAAATAACCCGTAACCAAATCGATTATTTCGGGCTTTACCACAAATAATCTCTTTTCTGACACCGGGAAACATCATCATGTCGTTGATTGATGTGAGGGCGCCCTCTAGTGTACCAAACATCGTGTCCAATCCGAGCGCCAGTAACATCAGGAAGAACAAAACTGACCAGAGTTGCGCAATCGGAAACTGGTTAATGGCTTCCGTGAAAACTATAAACGCGAGTCCAGTCCCTGACGCTGACTGAAAATAGAACATAGATACAAGAGGGCATATGGAATATATAATAGCAGACACATTTATGAATCATGATATTTGAGAGTTTAGAGTGTATGACTCTTAAGAATATAGATCATAGAAAGATATATGTGGCTTCAATAATACTTGCTTCATAAGAGTGATGGGATATAAGATATATGAATATTGTCTCGTTACTGTATACTATATGGTACATTGATTTGCCATCTCCGCCATATTTGTATGTACAATCCATTGTACAGTTTCACCACTTTGAGCGTTTGACACATACAACAAATAATATGGCAGTACAATTAATCAAATTTGGTGCAATACATCAAAGGCAGATATGACAACAGCGTGCTATACATATTATATCAGCAACTATACAAAAGGCAATATATCTGAGCATCTCAGCCACCAATCTCAAAATAGATTTCAATGTGTAAACTTTTCAATCTGATGCACAGTTTTATTGTTAGTGTACATGTTATCCACTGGTAAAGCCATATCAAAATAATAACGGGCCAAAAAATTCTTCAAAATCAGACTTTGTTTATTAGTGGATGAACATAACCAATAGGACGTTGTTTTTGAATGTTTTGAAAGACATTGCACCGAATTGTATTTATGTGTAAATCATATTATTTGTGGTGTGTTTCAAACGCCACAAGATATAAAACTGACTGATGAATTGTACACACTAAGATGGCTGACATAGCAACTCCATGCGCCGTATAGTATACAATAACAACGCCATGTTCACATATATGTTATACATATATCTCATCACATTTAGGAACCAATTATGTTTGAGACGAATGATGATCAGGGGTCACACGGGTCCTTAATGTAGCCTGGTACAACTTTGGCGTCGCAGGCATCAGTAATTTGTCGTTGCATTTCTAAAGATGTGTTGGTCGGAATAAGGACAGAAAGAAGAGGAAAACAGTAAACGGCATTATTTGGTTCCCCTATTTTAAGGGATACGACAGTTCATGCCGGAAACCGAGTTCCAAGCGCTATCAAAACACGTTCTTTGTTAATGTTGAAACATATTTAAAATAAGTGACTTTATTTCCACGTTGTTAAAAGAGGGACTGAATGCGACATACATACGTGTAGATGGTATGTAAAATTAACCCTTTTAACCGTAATAAACTGGAATGGAGTTTGACATGTTAATTTAAGGACCAGTCCAATCGTCACAAAGCGATTTTCCGACTAGTCCATTTATAGCAAGGGGGTGGGTGTTTTTTCTTCTAAAACTATGAACATTACTTGCGAAAAGTGCAGATCCTGATGAGACGGCTCGTCACGAGCCGGCTCATCTGGATCAACACTGTTTGCAAACACCGCTCTAAAGGTCTGTGGTGTTGAAAGTGTTAATCTCGTGTTTTGTCTGGTTGATTATTCATCAGATATGACCATGCACTACATTGCTGCCCAAGGTCACCATGTTGTCAGTAAATAATTTGTGACCTTACCTTACTATGCCCGGAATACCTGTTTTTCTCTTTCCTCTTTTTATGGTATTTGACTAGCAGAACGCGCATACGTGTATGTGGCTGTGACTGGAGAAATATGGCTTATGGGATATGTGACCAGTTTAGCTGCTGATCAAATAACACACTCCTGTAGCCTGATACTGATCTACATATATATTGCTTGTTAGACGCATGCTAGTTAGACGTTTGTCATTGATGGAATGGCGAACAGTTTAGATCCTGATCAGACTGTCCGGATGCACAGGATGATCTGGATCTACACTGGACGCAAAACCAATAAGCCCCATTTATCCAGTGATAGCCACATATGACGATGGTCACACGACAACGGGACACGCCATTGCCGACACTGTTCGTCCTCGTCGCAGTGTATGTGCATCAGTGCAATTTAGTGTGTTGTTTATTATAGCGTCACCACTATTCAAAGGGCCAGCTGGTTTTTACTTATGAGACGACACTCAGGGGTCCGTTTCACTAAACGTGCAACATTATGATAGTCTGTAAATTTCTTTGATTTCTTGGATTTACATTCATTGAGCATAGGCTCCATACATGTAAATCCATCAATTTAAATTTACAGACGATCCTAAACTTGCACTTACGAACATTTTGTCGTAAGAAGTTTAGGGAAACGGGCCCCTGATCTCTGAACGTCAGTACTTCCCAATTCCTATCCTATATGCCAGGCACCAGGCAGGTAGGCAATCGGTACCACTTATTTAACTGGCGGCTCACCAACCGGGCGTATCAGCCCGACCGGAGGCTCGAACCTTTGGCCTCCCATTTGCGAAGCGGATGCCTTATCCACCAGGGGCCCGTTTCACTAAACTTCCTACGACTAAAATGTTCGTAAGTGCAAAATTATGATAGTCTGTAAATTTCACATTAACACTGTTTTCTTGTAAATAATTGTTGGATTTACATTTATTGAGCATAGGCTGCATATGCAGCCTATGCTCAATAAATGTAAATCCATCAATTCAAATTTGCAGACGATTCTAAATATGCGCTTACGAACATTTTAGTCGTAAGAAGTTTAATGAAACGGCCCCGGGCCTCGCCGACTGGTATCTCCTTTGATAATGCCTGTTCATAATCACAAGGCGCATCTTCGAGTGCTTTAGTTCTGAGTACACAACACTAATTGCATTGCATTAAGCGTATTGCCGGAGTAGTATTTCCAAATATGAGTTTGAAATGTTCTTTGTCCACTTTCTAATTGTGCTAATACACACTTTATTATGTGAGTTTATGATAATATGTTTATCTCGTATTGTAGGATTTTTTCTCAATAAGAATATAGCGAAATATTAACGTCAACGCCCTGCGGATTATTGATATATTTTAGTGCGCGAATTGGAAACGTTATTCCGCAAATATATACCGTTGACTGTGGTGTAGCGACATAGTGCAACCTAATGCCTATACAGCGGAACACGTTCAGCTATGAGTGTGTATACATTTGATTTACAGTGGATCCTCTCAAAACCGGGCACTCCGGGGAGGTCCCCGGGTGTCCGGTTTAGAGAAGTTCCATTGTACCAAATGTATGGATGGTGGGCAAAGACGATATGGCACAAATATGGGTGGTAGCGTGAACATGCTATAATTGTATGGATGGTTTGGTGCTTTTCGAATTATTTTATTAGGTCTCACGGGACAGTTGACGTCTGTATAGAATATGAGGATGGATTAGTCTCTATAAATTTCGGCACTGACCTTACAAGATACACGAGCGTGTGCATAGATATAGGTTTATGAGTATTTATTTAGTGTATATGTGCTGAATATATCACAAGTTCAGAAACATCTAAAAGCTCTGCATTCTCTTCCATCATTGTAAAAGGCGGTACCTGTAATATAAGGTTTGATCATGTCCAGCCTTTTACAAACGTTTGCTGTGGCCCGAGGGAACTGTTTGAACCCCAATGCCGCAGTCCGCGGGTTCAAACAGTTCCCGAGGGCCACAGCAAACGTTTGCACACGGCTGGACATGATCAAACGTTATTGTTACATTTCCAACAAAAAACTGATGTAATTTGAGCATTGAGCGGTATGCATATTCCGGGGCCGCGTCATGAACGTCATGGACGTCATGAAGTAGTGACGTCATGAAGGCACTTCCGCGTAGTGACGTCATGAAGGCACTTCCATTACGCGCGGCTCCGGAATGAGCATTGCCTAAAGCCATGTGCAAACAGCACGCGCTATTTGTTTGCACATATGTTCAAACAACGGAAACCATGTAACAATGTTCGATTGACTGACAACAACAATGCATATTTTGGTCATTTTATACCAGCTCCGGTAGCGGAACAAAGAGGTAGTTTCCACCCAGTTCCAAAACCGGTTTTAGAATCCAGTCCGACATTCGTATTCGCATAACAGTTCATATCAGAGATAGGGTGCCTGATATTTTCATGAAAACTAGTACCTCGCGGAAGGTATTTCGTGAGAAATTTCTTACCTAAAAATTGATGGATGGGGTAATTTGGAAAAATAGAAAACGTAAATAGTTACTGACTTTTTATGTGATTTGCATTTCTATTGTAAGTCATGTTAAAACGTTTATCTCAAGGGTCACCTGAAATCATTTAAGTCTGCAGTGGACAGGGAGCGGGAGCCGCCACCCGCCACAGTGACGCGCGTTAAGTTGTCCAATGATGCCGTGATTAAAAGATATATCAGATAAGACTACGATTTATTTTTGTCACAACTTTGTATATAATATATTTAATGTATGGATCGCTTTTGTTATTTGTCTAATAACAAATAAATACGATCCATCCACCCATTATATGTTCAACTGTGCTACAACACTCACCCCCTCGAAAAACTTGGTGAAATCGCAGACTGTCTCTGGTTCCAGCCTATCGCCGAAGGCGGAACTTGTGTTTGTAGACTCGTAGTGCTGCTCCAAACATTCCTCATACGCCGCGGTAGCTTTAAACCCTACATAGCAGTAAATAAACAGAGGGGCCGTTTCACTAAACTTCGTACGACTAAAATGTTCGTAAGTGCAAAAGTAGGATCGTCTGGAAATTTTAATTGATGGATTTACATTTATTGAGCATAGGCTGCATATGCAGCCTATGCTCAATAAATGTAAATCCATTAATTCTTTACAAGATAACATTGTTAGTGTACAATTTACAGACTATCATAAGTTTGCACTTACGAACATTTTAGTCATACGAAGTTTATTGAAACGGCCCCCAAATGATGAGAAAGATATATATTCACTTTCAAGCCAAAAGCTTGTGCACTAAAGCAATTGCAGAAGAATAGAGAAACGCACATGCGTCTACCGAATGTGAAAGTTCAAAGTTATTTGACCTTGACCTTGCTCACGGAGGAGCAAAGGTGGGGCGGGGGATGAAAATATGAATGATGAGAAACATATACATCAAGTTTCAAGCCAATAGATTGTACAATAAAACACGTTATAGGAGTTTGACCTTGACCTTGGGGATCAGGGGAGCATTGGTAGGTTGAAGAATGAAAATATGAATGATAAGAAACATACACATCAAGTTTCAATCCAATAGATTGTGCATTAAAGAAGTTATAGGAGAATCGAGAAACGTGCACACATCTATTGAATGTGAAATTTCAAAGTCATTTGACCTTGGGGTGAGGGGAGTATGGGTACATGTAGGTCGAAGAAAGAAAATATGAATGATGAGAAACATGCGCATGATGTTTGAAGCGAACGCTCATATGGTAAAGAGGTTATAGCAGAATGAATCTACTGAATCGAAATTTTACATCTACTGAACGGGAAATTACAGGAAAGTTATTTAACCTTGACATTTGGGCATGGTGGGAGCATGGCTGGAATGGGGAATGAAACATGGCTGATAATAAACATGCATATATGAAGTTTCAAGCCAATCAGACGTACGGTAAAGAACGGACGAACGGTCGCATGCATCACTATATCCCATTTTCGCTACGCGGTGGGATACAACATGAGGGTTCGGATGGTTGATAAACACCAATGTTTTGGGACATTTATATACCATGTTGGGCACCAAATGTCACAGGGCGAGAAAGACGCGCACCGGCCCGGAATCTAATAGCGACTGAGTTGACAGGGCACAGATAAAAGTTTGCTCCCCATAATGAGTTACGCACCGTAACACACTCCTCCGGCAAATTGGAATTCGTCCCCGAATACTAGTGTTAATTCGTCTCTGAATTCCATATTTTGGGGGAATTTTAGTGCATACATGCATTTATCAGTCACGTTGGGCGCCAAAATGGGACAGAAACGAGAAAGATGCGCACCGACCCGGAATCTAAGTGTACTATTGCATTACCAACTGACCTGTAGCCTATTTCATCAATATTGCAAAGTATACTTTACTAGCAAAGTATACTTTGAGGGAGTAATCATTTATTTTTCTTGAAATGCATTATTTCATTTAGAACTAACAACTGCATATATTTCATGATTAAAAGTATGCAGAATTATTATACTGAATGTATTACATTATCACAGCCAAATTGGCTGTGATAATGTAATAAATTCAGTATAATAAAAATTAATAAATTTATCATAAAATTTAAAATTTCTCCCTCAAAGTATACTTTGCTACTAAAGTATACTTTGCAATGTTGATGAAATAGGCTACTGACCGGCACAAATACATTCTCGTCATAATGCGTACATACATGTACCAACCATAACATCGGCAGGCTATTCTCTTTGGATTCGCACATGGATTAGTTCATTGTATTGTATTCTTTAATAATAGCTAAACAAATGGACTCCGCCACGAACTATTAATAATTACAACTCTGAAAAAACAAGGAACCCACTTTTCCGACGTTTTGGCACAAGGCCTATCAAGGCCTTGTGCCGAAACGTCGGAAAAGTGGTTTCCTGGTTTTTGCAGAGTTTTTGAACATATTGTACAATGGTCAGTGTAAGTCCAGAACAATGCAAACTGCATTTAATGCAGCCCAAAGTGTGTAACACTGAATGTTTGTCCTACTCTGCCAGATTAGGCGTTCTATTTATAGCAGATTCCTTGCTAGGTAGATTATTGACTATTGAATTCATCTAACCACTTTGTCAAGTGTTCTCATTGTTGGCAAGTACTTTTAAGACGTTTATAAGCTGTACTCAGTGATTGATGAATACTTATCAACAGTTTGTGAATTGTTTTTACGAATTAATCCCAGTTTTGAAGTATTTTGTTCGATTATCTAACTGAAGGAAATAGTGTTGCTTTTTTTTACTTCAAAATTTACAAACATCTATATCAGATATGATTACAGAAGTAAATTTTCATTGGCGAAAAGACGCCGGCGAAAACTGAACACATACACAAATGTTATTACAGTACATATTTGTCAATGTCATTTGTAACTAGTGGGTTATGTACGGAGCCCCGCAGTGGACATGTATTTCTTTTTAATAATTCGTTCCCAAACAATTCGTTCCCTCAACTTAACAATTCGTTCCCTAGAATTAACAATTCGTTCCCACGATATAACAATTCGTTCCCTCGAATTAACAATTCTTTCCCACGAAATGACAATTCGTTCCCTCGAATTAACAATTCGTTCCCACCATATAACAATTCGTTCCCACGAATTAACAATTCGTTCCCGTGGGAACGAATTGTTAGTTCGTGGGAACAAATTGTTATTTTGTGGGAACAAATTGTTAAATTGAGGGAACGAATTGTTAATTCGTGGGAACGAATTGTTAATTCCTTGGAACGAGTTGTTAATTTGAAGGAACGAAATTAATAAAACAAAAAAACTCTACGTCCCCTGTGGGGCTCCGTAGTATATTGCATTTGCATTGAGAGCAATATTTTTGAAAGGAATGACGTTAGTTCCTGCGCCGGTAGTCAGAGTGTGACGACACCTTTCAAAATGGCATATATTAGACATGCTTGACGATATATTAATGACACTTTATGGATGTATTCCCAACACAGTTGTAAACTGACAGTGTAACTTTCATGTACTTGGAAGCGTTAATTTTGGAAGTACATAACATGTCACGTCATATTGGGACAACCCTCGTATAATTATTTAAAGTGTCCGTACATCCGTACTTTCCGTCCCGTATACACGTCACTAACACGCTCGAGTAAATTCTTATACTTCCTGTTACACATTAATCAAAATATATGATCATTATTGAGAACAGTTCGTTACTATGTGGACAGTTTTCATGACAGGAAAATATAACAATGACTTCTGACTGATTATTATCACTAGTCACATCAGAAATATCAAAATCGGTGTTTTCTTTTTAAGAACATTTCATTTAGTCACCTTCGTGAATAGAAAGAACATGTGCAGCGAAACCTCTCTAAACCAAACACCCTGGGAGGTTCCCAGGGTTTCCGGTTTGGAAGGGGTTTAGCATAAATTTTTCAGTGATTTCTGACCACTTAGTGTTGACACGCTATAGTGATTTCAAGACAGGCTCCTCCATTGATTTTACCACCCAGGAGGGAAATATAACTGCGACCCAATCTGTAACGGATAAATGGAGCACGCTGTTATAGAAACATTTGGGTCTCCGACTGACGAAATCGACCTATTTGTAGCAGTGACCGAATAATTGGGGCTAATGGGAATTTGTAGTAAATGAATTTAAAATTAAAAACAAAATGTTTGGCTCTAAGACGGTGGGTCCGTGTGAACTCACCCTTCTATGCCACGTGGTAGCTGATTTGTGACTCTGACCGGAGAAATGGGGCATATGGGCTTTGCGACCAGTCTGATCCATCCGCATAGTCTGATCAGGATCTACACTGTTCGCCATTCCATCAATGAAACATCGGTCATGTTTCTAACAAGCAATATAGATCATTATCAGGCGACAGGAGTGCGGTATTTGACCAGGGGCTGCACTGGCCATACATGCCATAAGCCCCATTTCTTCAGTCACAGCCACATATCATTCCTGACCAGCGTAGATCCTGATCACCATGCACACTTTGACTGGACATGTATCCGCTTGGTATTGCTGTGGAAAACACAAACACATATTTCCTTTGAAAATTGATTAAAGCTATTTGCTTTATTATCTTCTCGCCGGTAGGAAAAATGGGTTATATCGTTCGCCGATGTACGTGCGTACATGCGTACGCACGTTAGTAACAACTTTTATTTTTCAATAAACGCTTCACTGATTTTGATAATATTTGGCCACAATGTGCGTCTATGGATGGTGCGTTGAAGTTAGTTTTGTTTATTAAATAACCCGTGAACCGCTTCACCGATTTTGACAAAATTTGCCCAAAATATATGTCTAGGGATGGTGCTTTGTTTTGCATACGACCCACGTCCGACCGACCATGTTCAAGGCCGCTATCTTTTTTGTTCTCCTTGGTTAATATTTTAATTGTATTACCATGGCTGCCAGCGAGGGGATTAGCTTAAAGATAACGATGTTATTTATAGTAGTTTAATTTCGGGAAGTCAAATCCCTGTGTATGAATGTAGTCTGAACGCAACCATTTGCGCTGAATTTATGAATGCTGCCTCTCTGTCCGGATGCAGACCAGTCAATACTCTTATCCGAAAATGTGACTTTCTGTTAGGAAATGGGACAATTGCAGGCGCGTAGCGGTGCCCACAATAATGGCACAGCGGAGAGTTGAATGGCCCCCTCTCTTACTCCCCCAACAAATCAACTTAGTCCATCAAAATACAGCAACCAGTACCAACAAAAAGATATATGGCTGTGACTGTAGAAGTTGGGCTTATATAGTTTGCGACCAGTGTAGATCCAGATCAGTCTGTGCATCCGCACAGTCTGATCAGGTTCTACACTGTTCGCCATTCCATCAACGAAACTCCCGCCATGCTTCTAACAGTAAATATAGATCGTTAGCAGGCTACAAGAGTGTGCTATTTGATCAGGAACTACACTGGTAACAAATACCATCAGCCTCATTTCTCCAGTCACGGTCACGTATGAAAACACAAAAAGGCCCAAAATTGTGCCATGGCTCGCCATATTTGACCTACTGGTGTCTATGGCCCAGGGGGCCGTTTCACTAAACTTCGTACGACTAAAATGTTCGTAAGTGTAAACTTATGGTAGTCTGCAAATTTCACATTAACAATGTTTCCTTGAAGACAATTATTGGATTTACATTTATTGAGCATAGGCTGCAAATGCAGCCTATGCTCAATACATGTAAATCTATCAATGGAGATTTCCAGACGATCCTAAATTTGCACTTACGAACATTTTAGTCGTACGAAGTTTAGTGAAACGGGCCCCTGGGGACTAGTGCCATTGTTGACAAATCTAGCTCTTGGGACATGTGCGATAAATAGAGAAACCTGGCCAGTATCCTTTGATATCTAGTTTATCAGGCAAGGCTAGGAAACGTGTAGGCATTCCGAGACTCGCCGAGGAATTCCTACCATTACCGAGCCGAGCCTGTTCACCCTCAATACGCTGGAGACGGAAATCGTCGTCTACTGTTTTTCATTTTTGCCTTCATTATTAACAAAAAACGGTTTTTGACAGCACATGAGAATCGTCTCCATTGGAGACGATTCTCATGCGCTGCCAAAACAGGTCTTTGTCGATAAATATTTAAAATAAAGCATTTCCGGCAGACGACACAATTTAATTCAGCGTAGTAAGGGTTAAACTTGATATCAAAAGAAACTAGCATGATATTCTACTTATCAAGTAACGTTTTACGTTACGAAATGAACAATTATGAAGAGTAGTTGTTTTCGTTGAAAATAACGCGGTCTTGTTTATATGGCGTCATTACACTGCCGTAATTCGGTAGCGTTACGTGACACCGTTCGACCCATGAAACGTCAGCTTTCAATTCGTTGTAGCCCGGATGCCTGGTACGACATTATGTTATCAGTCAGTACGTATTCGGCTAAACCGAAGTTCGTTACCTGATAAAAAACAGTACTCTGTCAGTACGTGTATCACATACATATCCACGTACGAAAACGCCGTTATTTCTTAGACATAGCGGTATAATTGCACAATTCCGAGCCAGTTCTAATCAATTAAAAGGCCAATCTGTCATCGCAGACTTTCATTCTCGTAAACAGATTACATCTCATTGTCTGTATACTTATACCACCATTAATCACCCACGACAAGAGAATCAGAGACCTGTGTGTTTTCACATTTGTACACAGTCAGCTATTGTACAGATCACAGGTGCCAGCAACAATTACTTGGGGCCCGTTTCATTAAACTTCGTACGACTAAAATGTTCGTAAGTGCAAATTTAGGATCGTCTGGAAATGTAAATTGATGGATTTACATTTATTGAGCACAGGCTGCATATGCAGCCTATGCTCAATAAATGTAAATCCAATAATTGTTTACAAGAACATATTGTTATTGTGAAATTTACACGGACTATCATAATTTTGCACTTACGAACATTTTAGTCGTACAAAGTTTAGTGAAACGGTCCCCAGATGATCTAGTTTCTAATATAAATATAGTCTGGACAATGCTTTCTGAGACTGGCACTACCTTGAAATACCCACCTATCTGTATACATTATTCATAGTTTCAGTTGCCGTCGATTTCGTCGACTTGATGAGCAGCTCGTTACCAATTGCTGCGCTCGTACCGAATATTGCAATTGCGCTCGTTACCAATTGATTCGCTCGTAACCAATGCGCTCGTAGCGAATTGCAATTGCGCGCGTTACCAGACAACAATAACGTAGTCTATTTCTATGAACGTACCTAGAATGGAAAAGACGACGACGGTGGTGAATATGGACGTGAAGAAGTCGGCAATGGACACGATTATCGCCTCCTTAACGAAGTCGCTGCGGACGGGGTTGTACGAGGCGAGGGCAATAAGACAGCCGAACGCCAGACCGAACGAGTAGAAGATCTGGGTTGCCGCGTCTAGCCATACAGTCGGGTCTAGAAGACGCTTCCACTGGAATTTAAAAGTGAAAGATAATGGGTTTAACCTTCAAGCAACAGCTAAAGTCTTATAGAGACGGGACCAAAGTTTAAAGTCTCATCCAACAGACCAGTGGGATGGAAATACTATTGTAAGAAGTATTTGACATGCCTAGGGCGAGCCTTACACTCAGAATCTCCAGTATTGAAGTCCAATGCCCTATCCCGTACGTAGATCACAGCCCATCCCTCCACCGGATTAGAATCGTTGACGAACAATGAAGGCCTAGATCAGAATGTGCGGTTACCGCGCAGGCTGATATGGGCCTGCATTGTTCGCAAACGTCGCATAGCAACCATACCATCGGGCCTAGGTATTGGTTATTACATTTGGCATAGGAATTGTATATTGACTTTCTCGAAACCACACGGCTATCGTTGACATGGTGATTTAGACGTGACTGGGTCGAAATCGAAAGGAACATTTGTACGTAACGCTATAAAACTGCTATAAAATGGTACTAAACCACTGTGCAGCTGCAAAATTAGTACATTAAATCAATAATAAAATACAAGAAAAGACATACATTCACCGCTTAAATTAGGCATTATAAACTGCAAGTTTGCTTCAATTTTGCTAAAAATACGAATTGCTGACATCCGTGTCGCTTTCAGCATTCTATTGCCCAGTCTTGCGCCTGTAGGATGTTTGGTGGTGGAATTTATCAACTTATCTGTGCACTATGTGCTGTTAATGGTATTGTACACTTAAGCAACATTTTTTTATGTATTTAATATACATTTCAGTATATCATTTATATCACTCTTACAATGAAAATAATGGCTATGGTGCGGATTTTTCATTGTTTTACAACGTTCTCAGCAATGGAAATTCCGGAGTATTACATATTGACGTCATAATAAATCATAATGACGTCAAAATGCGCACACGAGCAGTAAGCAATATATTTCATTGAAATACCACAGACAAAATGTATTAAGATTCGAACAGTATGTTAAAAGATATATAGGTTTCACAAAGTGTCCAAGTTTGTTTTGTCCACCCTGTATATGCGAGACCAGCGGTCAAACAATACGCACTATAGTCTGTTTCACGAAAGCTGCCCAAATTGTACGGCCATATGGGAATTTAACATGGGGGAAAAAGGTAGAGAAGTTGTGTTTGAATCAAAAAACGAAAATTTTTGGAAATTGACTCCGAAACCTAGCTAGATAGCTTGGAAATGATCTAACTAAGAAAACAAAAGTTAAATTTTAAAACTCGGTCCACTATTTCTAAAATTCAAAAAAAATTCCCCATGTTAAATCCCCATAGACATCTTTACTCCGTGAAGATGTCTATGGGGATTTAACATGGGGAAATTGTTTTTTCGAAATAAAATCAATATTTGACCAAATTTCACGAAATAAAAAGACGGCTCATTCTTAATTTTTCCTTTAATTTAATATTATCAAAATAAATCTTGTTTTTGAATTGTTTATATAGCCGTAAAATTTGGGCAGCTTTCGTGAAACAGACAGTAGTCTACCATTTTGGACCAATGTACGTATATCCTGACCACCAGACACAATACCAACGTAGAACCAGTGTTTACATTGGTCGGTAGCGTACGTTGCTTCAGGCTTTTTTGTATAAACTTGGAAAAGTCGCGGGAATACTGGACGAAGGCCGGAAGGCCTCGTCCAGTATTCCCGCGACTTTTGCAAGTTTATATCCCCGATAAATTCCACGAAAAGGCCATTCATTCCTTATAATTCCAGCATTTGAATTAAATCCATCAAGAAAATGTGTTTATTTTCAGTTTTCTTAAGAATTATTTTTACTGCGCCTGACAGTTACGGAAAGTAGTTCGGCATGGGAGTTTATTGGGATATAAATTTTGGACAGAGACTTGCTACGGACCAATCAAATGTTAGGGAATAGTGTAAATATTTTTTTGTGCTGGAATTATTAATCCTATAAAGCGAACACTGTATTTCTTTGATATAAATTTGATACATTTTGAATTTTACTAAATACTAATTTACATCAATCATTCAATGTTTGGTATACTTTATCAGGCTGCGCTGAAAGATAGGCAATATTTCAATGACTGAATGACGAACATTGTATACTCTAATCAGACTGCATAGGCTGATCTCGGGCTTCGCTGATTGCAAACGTCGTACTATACGTTCAATATGGTAAATTTTGCTAGGGGTAGTAATCTTTTCAGGAAAGCTAATACTTGCTTGTTGTTGTATATATTATTGAGCCGCTGAATTTTCGGCTCAACAGCTCATCAGTGGAGAATTGGTGCTTATGGGTTTTGCGACTAGTGTAGATCCAGATCAGCATATGCATCCACACAGTCTGATCAGGATATGCACTGTTCGCCATTCCAGCAATGAAACATGCGCCAACTTCTAACAAGTGATTTAGATCGTTATCAGGCTGCATGAGTGCGCTGTTAGATCAGGAGCTACACTGGTCACACATCACATGAGTCCAATTTTCCCAGTCACAGCCACATTTATCTTACCTCTGGTACAAAAAGGTATTCCAGTCCCCGGGCAAATCCATGCAGTGTGATGGCGCGGAAGAAAAATATCACCAACACCAAATATGGGAACGTTGCTGTCACGTAAACAACCTACAATACAATGATGTTATTTATTACATAACGTAGACTTTCACAGTGTATAAAACACGGTAGGTCTAATAAAACTCATACTACACTAAGGTAATAAATATGCAAATGAGGCCGGTACAGAAAACATGCTAGGTGGTCATTACATCTTCAATGTATTGTGTTTTGCTTATGGTTATGCAATATATAAAATCTAACATTTGTGTAGATTTAATACGAGATTTATTAAACTCGTTGACTGATTTCATAAGAAACTCGGCATGGCCGAGTTTCTTATGAAATCAGTAAACGAGTTTAATAAATATCATATTATATCATCACTCATGTAAGATCCTCTATTCGAATGTCATGCACTCGTTTTCATCAGATACTATCTCAAAAGGGAACAAATGAGGCGTTTACATGCTAGTAGATTTTAAAATGATTTACGAAATCATTTTAAAATCTACTAGCATATAAACTAGTAATCGATCGGTAGGGCATTTCCATTTTTAATTTAATGAGGGTTGAATGTACGTACTACATTCTCATTAGTTACATTTGTAGTGGGGTCTCTATGATTTCGTATAAAGATGGTTGGATGGATTGGTAAATAATTCAATCTTTATTATCTACTAATCGGTGATGGGGAGTTGCTCGTGGGAATATGGCATTGATCTTTTTTTTGGCAAATACATAATTGTGTGGGTCGTGGGTTAGAATGGCATATTATACATATGTGTGGTGCTGCGTAAAGATATACTTACTTGTATACGTGTTTAATGTGCTCTTTATTTCGAAAACTGGTATGCCTATATGTACGATGAATTGTCACAAAGTTCGCGGAAAAGTGTGTTATCTTCGGAAGAGATGACACTTTTCAGTGAACGGTTTGATCATCTCTCGTAGGGTGTACATTTGTGTAACATTACCGCCTGGTCTATCGAGTACTAGCGAGTGCATACTGATATTTAGACAGCATACATCAGCACAAGCCGGTTCTAACTGGATTGCGCCGATAGCTGCGATGAATTGAATACATAATGCCGTCTGTTGGGGCTGGCTAATGAGTGTACATATTGCTCGCTAGTGATAAACACTAAATGGTTTGTTGGAAGGTCGGACCCACGTTGGGTCACGTTTGGTAATCTCGGCACGGGTGCCGACCCGGGACACTGAGATGTAGGCTAATTTCGAAGAACTCCACTATACGATCGATCGATTACGTGCCAATAAAGTATGATTGCAAAACTACGATGTTCGTATTAGAGGCTCCAGGCCAGTAGCCGATTTAACCAACATTGCAAAGTATACTTATCTAGCAAAGTATACTTTGAGGGAGTAATCATTTATTTTTCCTGAAATGACAGCATATATTTGATGATTAAAAGTATGCAGAATTATTATACTGAATTCTCTGGCAATTCCCCTGGGAACAACCTTATACAAACACAACACTCACTTATATTTAGCATTTAATCAAGCAAACTACATCATTGTATAGTATTTTAGACAAGCGGGCGACGCGACATTTGAGAAACACGCATTTCTTATTATAAACACATCCAATCCAATAACCTGTCCTAAATAACTACATACTTAAATTAATTCCTACCATATTACCATTGCGACACAAATAAGTGTCGTGCAAGCTGGTTACCATCAATCAATATTCTTAACATTGTATAAGGTTGTCCCGCCAACCGCCAGAGAAAAATAATTTATTTCTAATTCACTACGTTCAAACGACATAAATTTTATTTTATTACATTATCACAGCCAAAATGGCTGTGATAATGTAATAAATTAATAAGCATTATAAAAATTAATAAATTTATCCTAAAATTAAAATTTCTCCCTCAAAGTATACTTTGCGAGAAAAGTATACTTTGCAATATTGGTGAAATAGGCTACAGGTGCAACTCATGTGGTGATCACAAGCACAGGTTGAAGTAACGGACCGAGGTCTATAAATACATTAACTATGCCTAAAAGCATCAATAAATGAAAACAAAGCTAAAAAGTTTTTTTTACTCCCTCCATATCGACTCCATATGGAGCCTATATGGAGGGAGTAAAACAATTTGTTTAGCTATTTTTTTTTCTCATTTATTGATGCTTTTAGGCATATTTAATGTATTTATAGACCTCGGTCCGTTACTTCAACCTATGCTCACAATAACGTTATATTTGCAGTCAACGGTTATATGTTTATCCATTGGAATATGGCGCTGATAAATATGTAGATTGCTGGATAATATGATACATTTGTGTGCACGTATTTGTGGCTGTGACTGGATAAATAGCGCTTATGGGTTTTGCGACCAGCGTAGATCCAGACCAGCCTGTGAATCCGCACAGTCTGATCAGAATCTGCACGGTTCGCAATTCCATCAACGAACTCCAGTTATGCTTCTAACGAGCACACATAGATCGTTATCAAGATACAGGAGTGTGCTATTTGATCAGGAGCTACATTGGTCACAAGTCCCGTAAGCCCCATTTCTCCAGTCACAGCCATATATCTGTCTCATCTCTGTGGAAGTAATCCACTAATACTGTCACAAACTGCAGTTCCGGATAGTGGGTTATTGAATATGCGATTAATGCTTACATGAATGTCTTGTGCCATGGCAAAGTGGGAGTTGTTGAGATTCTGGTAAAAGTGAATTAACGCTGAATACATAGTTTTTATTTTCTACATGTCTAAAACAATATATTATTCCTTCATATCACTAGGTTGTGGACCTATGTAACTGACTGCAACTTTGGAGAAACAAATTATGCTTTTGGGACGTATGATTAGTCTAGTTCTTGCGGTATGGTAAGGACCTATACTGTTTCTTACAAGCAGGCCAAGTGTTTCATTGATGGAATGGCGAACAGTGCAGATCCTGATCAGACTGTGCGGATGCACAGGCTGGTCTGGATCTACACTGGTCGCAAAACCCATAAGCCACATTTACACGGGTCGCAAATGCCATAAGCCCCATTTCTTCATAACAGCCACAATTACCGCCACACACCTTGCCGGAGCTCTTGATGCCCTTGATGATACAGACGTATACGACTGCCCAGGCGACGAGAAGGGCGGCGCCCAGTTTCAGGTTGAAGCCCGGTGCCGACTCAACGCTGGGCGCTATCTGCAGCGTCTCGCGGTACCAGAAATACGTCGTCGGTCCACTCCTCTGGTTTAAACATATTTTAGTTTAAACAATATTGTTTTTCTCAAATTATGGCAAGTGAGTAGCACAGGCTGCCAAAAAGCAGGACTTAACACACATACATAGTACATGTACTGTTATTAGCATAACACAGGATTTTGTTCCTAAGTTATGTTCCTCGTTTCTGCTTCCTGTGATATCCGGTGGATGTACTATATATATGGCAATATGTAAATATACATGTATTGACCATTTTAACAAAAGGCGGAAACGAAACAAAAAGGACAAAACAAAAGAAAACCCACTCCTCTGAATGCAAATACATGTATATGTTTAACCTATATACAGGTTTAACCACACTACATCGAACACTATTCATGCGCGGCGTAGAACAATTAGTACGATAAAGAAAATAATCCAGAGCCCAGTTGCTCAAATCCTTCTGCTAGCTTAACGGACTGTTAAATCCTTAACACTGTTAAGGATTTATCAGTCCCTTCAGGAACTACATATTTTATGTAAATGACGTCACAAGTTGATGAAATATTGATCTGCGGAAGAGAATTTTGCATCTGCTATGAACAGTTCATCAACGTTCGACGTCATTTACAGAAAATATATAAGTTTCTGTAAATGCCAGGGTTGGCCGGGAAATACCGGGGGCGGGAATTCCCGGCGGGAAACTACCGGTATTTCCCGTCCCGGGAAATACTCCCCAAAGTGGGAAATACCGGGAAATACCGGGAAATATGAGTTTTGATGTTATTTTTTTGATAATTAAAGTTATTTAAATTAAGTTTTAAGCTCACTAATAGTTAATTAAACAATCAACAACTTAATAATTAGATATAGGGGTTAATTACAATGTATAGATCTGTTTCATTCCCAACTAGGGGTACTCTCATCAGGTGGAATATTTGACAACCATGACATTTATATTTTGGTTGTATCATTTTTTTGTAAATTACTTCTTCATTTGTTAGGAAGCATCTGAGTGTCTGCTAGATACAATTCACAAGGATAACGTCATCATGATCAGACTATGTTTAGACAACAGGCTGTTAATTGTCAACCTTCTCCCACACTAATATTCGGTATCAAGAAATGAGAATAAATGATCTTGACATGCATGATGTGCATACACAGTCTCTTACAAGTCTTATATGACTGACAATGTACTTATAGTTTTATGCTTTGCATTTGTATTACTTATTTGTATTATTATTATGACATTTATTTAACGTGAAGACTATGGGCCACGATGGTACATGTACGTATGCGATACAGTACCTAAAATCGTTAAAATTAGCCAAAAGCCTACTAATGTCTACTTATTTTCATGTACATTGATGAGACTTTAATATACTTAAATAAACCATCAGACTATGACAACAGGCTGTTAATTGTCAGCCTTCTCTCACACCTTTTGTGTCATACTGTATAATAAGAACCCAGGTAATCTGTATATGGTCATGTCAACCTGTAAAACAATTACACTTGCACTGTACATGGATTATCCCCGTTATCAACAGGGATTTTCTCAAAATTCCAAAAGCAGCTTTTATTAGTGGCAGGTTACTATAGCAATGAGGGGTGTTCTCATATACAATAAAATATACAGTTGGCAAATATTACATATAGACTTGTATATAGGGAAGAAAATTGTCTAGAAAATAATGATTTTATTTTCTCTAAATAAACTTATTATTTCTTTTTTTATTGCAGAATGTTTAACCTGTAGGCTTATCAGTCTACACAGATATAAACCATAGTAAATATAAGGGAATATAGAGACTCATCTTGACATTTTGGAATGAAAAAGACCACCAAGATTCATATTTCCCGGTATTTCCCAGTATTTCCCGGTATTTCCCCGTATTTCCCGGTATTTCCCGCCGTCGAAATTGCCAACCCTGGTAAATGCATGTATTTACTAAATGACATGGCTTGTCTCAAATATGGAGCAAAATTTCTTCTTCGCAGACAGTTTACAAAACATTACCATGTGTTTGATTTCAGTCCAATTATGTTCAACATATTCAAATGAAATCTACTAGATTCTAAAATGGAGACATGAAGAAAATATATTACTAAACATGGCGTCGTTTACATAATATCATAACAGATGGGAAAAAAATAATCAACACATTTTGCTGAAGAGCGTAAAACGTTACTGAAATTTATCTGAGAATTTCCTGATCCACATATACGTCTTTGGCAGATTTACCTACCGGAAGTGAATAACTGCCATTTTTATTTCAACTGTTGAAGAGTCCATAACGTTAGATAATAAACCCAAGGGAAGTAATAGCTTATCAAACATAATTATACTATACGTGTAGCTCAATTGAATGTATGTATTGCATATTTCGCAGTGTGAATGTAAGAAATCACGGGACAGTTAAAACGTGTTGTTTGTAGCGGGTGGTGGTCTTCAAGGGCAAACCACCTTGAACAAAATTCGTTCGTTCATATAGAAAATTTTCCACCCTCTTTTTAATCGCAGCCGCCAACTGTCCCGTGAGACCTAGAAGCATATACAAACCTGGCATTCCTCATCGACGACGGTGACGTTGCCGTTGGTGACGGATGGACAGACGGACCAGGGGAGGGGGTCCTGGAAGCTCTGTACGAGGTAGAGGAGGCACCAGGCCATGATCGTGTTGTAGTACAGGGCCACGTTGATGGACACGGCGGCCGACGCCAGCCCGATCCCGCCCAGCAACGGCGACACCTGTAGCCGATTTCATCAAAATTGCAAAGTATACTTATCTAGCAAAGTATACTTTGAGGAAGTAATCATTTATTTTTCCCGAAATGCATTATTTCATATAGAACTAACGACTGCATATATTTGATGATTAAAAGTATACATAATTATTATTAGTATTAATAATTATTATATTGAATTTATTACATTATCACAGCCGAAATGGCTGTGATAATGTAATAAATTCAGTATAATAAAAACTAATAAATTTATCCTTAAATTAAATATTTCTCCCTCAAAGTATACTTTGCTAGATAAGTATACTTTGCAATGTTGGTGAAATAGGCTACTGGTACCAAGGAATACTCTCCGAATACAGCGTTTAGAATGCGAATATCGAGGCAGCCAAAATAACGTCAGGCGTTCTTTGAATATGGCGATTATTCGTAGATGATGTCGCAGTATTTGTATCTGAAGTTTGGTACACTTAAAATTAACGTACTATAACAGTACTAGTATGTATTATGATCAAATAGTACAGCTGGTTTAAAGGGTTAACAAACGGCATACACTCGTCTCACTTAGTAAAATAATGCGTGTCTTTTCATGACCTCATTTTCAGAGGAAAATATCCTTATTTTAGACACGGTTAGAAAACCCGATTTTCCTACTTACTATGTGAAGTAAATTCATATCTACTAGCGAAAGAGTGTTACACACTTTCATGGATTTAACTATATTTATGGGCGATGATTTCACAAGCCTCGAATTTTATCAATTGTCGCGCCTGACTATTGTTGTGGTCGCAACTGCAGGCGGGACAGCACGTTGTACGGTGTGGGATATCGAACAGCGTATTCCCTGGTCAGACTGCGCGGATGCACAGGTAGGAACAAAATTGCTACCCAGCTCCATACCTCTCGCGAGGATAACAAATCGGAGGCGAATTATTGTAGCTAATGCGCAGACTGATCTAGGTCTACGCTGGTCGCACTGCAACCGTCGTAAGGTCCATTTTCTCATGCGGTGGCCTATTTGTGGCTGTGACCGGACAAACGGGGATTATGGGATTTGTGACCAGTGTAGCTCCTGATCACATAGCACACTCATATAGCCCGATAGCGATATATAATGCTTGTCAGAAGCATGGCGGGTGTTTAATTGATGGACTGGCGAACAGTGCAGATCCTGATCAGACTGTGCGGATGCACAGTCTGATCTGGATCTACACTGGTCGCAAAACCCATAAGTCCCAATTCTCCAGTCACAGCCACATTTGTCCTACCTGATTCCACGCCCCTACGGCGCCTTTCCTGAGCCTTTGTCCCATAGCAAGCTCCAGGTAAAAGAGGGGAATACCCTCTATGAATATCATGATGACGTATGGTATCAGGAACGCGCCTGTAACAAATCAAAGTGCTGACAGAATTGAAACTGTATCATCAGAAACAAAAAGTAAGAAAGTGTGCCAGTCCCAACTCTCTGATACACGGACAGGACAAGGTGCAAAATAGGGAGCCGTAAAGGATGAATTCCATCGTAAATTTTACCCTTCACATTGCTCCCAACCAAAGATATTTGAAGTTGGTATTAAAACAAATACAGAAACGCTTTTGCCACTCATTACGGTTACCGTCACAGAGGTATCGGATGGTACCGGTCTCGGTTGGTCAAAAGGAATGGCCCAACAATGGCGACCGACAGCCATAGTTAATGCTTCTAAAAGTAGATAAATAATATGGCGATACCTAAAATAGTAACATACATCGAACGCTGACCTAACTGTGTCTGACGGTACATTAAAAATGCATCTAAAACTTACAAGACAAAGTAAAGTGATACATGATGATTACCGACCAAGATTGCCTGAAAAACATACACATTGCAACTGAGGGTTTGTTGAACCTGCTCATTTTCGTCACGGACTGTGGCAGTCGTGTAACAGTCCACGACGCAAACGTCTCCTAGCAATGCCTTAAGCGAAACCCATATGTAACTGTGACTGGAGAATAGGGCTTATGGATTTTACGACCAGATCCATCCGCACAGTCTGATCAGGATCTGTACCATTCGCCATTCCATCAATTAAACACCCGTCATGCTTCTAAAAAGAAAAATAGATTGTTATCAGGCTACAGGAGTGTGATATTTGATCAGGAGCTACACTGGTAACAAATCCCTTAATCCCCATTTCTCCAATCACAGCCACATATGAATGTGACACCGTTAATACCAAAATATGCATACTGCGCACATCCGTTGAAACAACAGCCGTTCTCAACGATCTCCAAAGATAGGGAAAATACCAGCATCACTGGTAGAACGCATGGGGAGACTTTCTACAGTACCGAATTAACATTTTCAACCCCAAGTAACTGGAATGGACTGTGATATGCTAATTTTCCGACCAATCCAATCGTCACACAATGATTTTCAGAGTAGTCCATTTATGAAAAGGGGGTGTTTTTGTTCTTAACAATATGAAAATTACTTGCAAAAAGTGCAGATCCTGATGAGGCTCATCTAGATCTGCACTGTTTGCAAACCCCGCTATTGGGTTCAAAGGGTTAAATTTGAATCACCGGCGCTTCTGATTCCAGTCATCATTAAAGGTACATGCCCACTCAGTAGGCACAAATTGTTATTTATAGGAATTAAATAAGTTTATAATTGTGTCACCATTCCATCAGTTCTAAAAATTACAAGTGCCCGCTATACAAATAAAATCATTTAGTAATAAATATTTTACTGATAGTGACGCGCGGTGGTATCAGGCTATTTTCATATGCAAATGAGGCATGCTATTTTTTAATTATTTATACTAATTAAATGCGTCACCTGACAAAATAACATTTTCGACAGATTATAAAGTATGATAATTGCACATCAACAAAATAAATACTGATAATAACTAGTAATGTCCGTTAACATTTTAAGGAAACACGGTTATCGCCCCTAATACCAGTGTGGAAAGTTACATCTGGTATAAAATGTATAATAATGCCAATCACTGCGTGGGGTAATGGTGAATTAATGTTTATTTTGCCAATAAATGTCTCAGATGATGTCCCTGATATAATGAACATTTTGTGCCTGCTGAGTGGGTATGATGTACCTTTAACCCTAACAATGCTGAATTAGATTTTGTCATCGGCTGCTTATGTTTTTCTTACCATTATAATCATGAACAATATGCTTTGACAGATTTGACAGGAAATGATTCTATAGTGCTGTCAGACCATGTTTTTACCATGTTTTACTGAGACATAATACAAAATAGGAAACAACAGCAGACGACATTTGCGGTTCCCGCCTTTTAAGGGTTAAAGTCTCACCCGACAGACCAGTGTGCTGGAAATGCTATGTAAGTATTTGTCGCGCCTTGGGTGAAGTCCAATGCCATATCCCCTAGGCCATGGTGGTCGCAACAAACGCGGGTGCGGGTAATTTGGCACGATATTTAAATCGGAGGCATCTAGACGAGTGTCCAGGGGCCCGTTTTACGCAACTTCGTACGACTAAAATGTTCGTAAGTGCAAACTTATGATAGTCTGTAAATTTCACATTAGCAATGTTTTATTGTAAACAATTACTGGATTTACATTTATTGAGCATAGGCTGCAGCCTATGCTCAATAAATGTAAATCCATCAATTGAAATGTCCAGATGATCTTATGCACTTACGAACATTTTAGTCGTACGAAGTTTAGTGAAAAGCGCCCCAGATCTTGTTTCTTTTCGCATTGTTTTCTTCCGCTAAGATCTTATAGAAACTGATTGAAAATCTTATCAGAAAAATAAAGAAAATGTATCTGTCATCAATATATCAAAGTGACCTCAGATGATAAGTGGGACCATTGTGTTGTTTTTGTCGTGTAATGGTAAGCCAGCCTCAGACATTAATTGCACCGTTTAAGGAGAACTATAAATAAGCTAATATAGCAGTCTTTCGTTACCCAAACTTAATTTAAATTATAATTTAATAAAATATAGTTTTACCAAAATGCGTAGGAGGTGAGTTGGCGCGATATTCCGATAGAATATCGCGCCAACTCGCCTCCTCCGCGTGTGTTGTAGTAATTGCGGTTTATCGTTCCTAGGTAACGGGTGTAGCGATCAGATAGCATCAATAATGCACGTTTAATTACATCATCGCCCGCAATATAACCTTTCCAGCTTCACTTCATTACGGTTTATTTTATTGACGACAACATATGTCGCCCGTGATGATAAAATAGGTTTATCGAGTTCGCTAGCAGAACATCTCAAGATAGTCACAGCATGCGCACAATCTGTAGCCTATTTCATCAACATTGCAAAGTATACTTTACTAGCAAAGTATACTTTGAGGGAGTAATCATTTATTTATCCTGAAATGCATTATTTCATATAGAACTAACAAATGCATATATTTCATGATTAAAAGTATGCAGAATTATTACACTGAATTTATTACATTATCACAGCCAAATTGGCTGTGATAATGTAATAAATTCAGTATAATAAAAATTAATAAATTTATAAAATTGAAAATGTCTCCCTCAAAGTATACTTTGCTACTAAAGTATACTTTGCAATGTTGATGAAATAGGCTACTGATCAGGGTCCACACGTATGGAACGCCAAATCTACATAGATTCAAATAATTAAAGCTAGCATTAAATATTTAGAGCTCGCTCCAAATCATTTGAAGAGCGCTCTAAATAATTTTGATCTAGCTATAAATATTTAATGCTAGCTCTTAGAGCTATCAATAATTATGTGAGTTACAGGAACGCCAAATCTATATAAACTCAAATAATTAATGCTAGTTATAAATATTTAATGCTAGCTCTAATTATTTGAGTTTATGTCGATTTGGCGTTCCATACACACTGATGACTTTCTACCGGTAATTTACAACTGATTCATCATTTTTAAAGCGTTTACAATTCGTGGCTTCGTGACATAATAGTAATAATAGTTCGCCTTATTATCACTATTGTACTATCACCATCTTACATGAGTGGTGATGTATTAAAAGAGTTACTGATTTCACAAGCGACGAGGCTATATCGTTTAAAAGCAACACAAATGATTACGTATATTAATTCCATAAGCATAACATTACCAATTGAACTGACGCTGAACTGATCACAAAACATGTTTTATATTGCGGTATAATTTGCATATTTATACATATATGTTTTCTCTAGCGTACAATGTTTTAATACATTATGTCATTACACTGCGAACGCGTCATTACACTGCGAACGCCCACGTTATGTAATAAATATATTAGATTCTTTAAGAGCCTTTTTAGCTACATTGAATATAGCAAATAGCAGATTAGTGATGTAAACGAAATGGCAATAAGTGGTGCGGTTGTTGCTTTTTCCCGAAAATCAAATTAATACTGTGACGCTGTCAACTCGATTACACTTAACAAATAACGATTGCGTCCCACGAAGGAACTGGAGACAAGAAGCTTAGCAACTAGAATAGACCAATAATCTGCAGTTTGCAGTCTACTCTTTACGGAGCCCGCAGGAGACGTATAGTTTGTTTTTATTAATTCGTTCCCACGAAATAACAATTCGTTCCCACGAATAAACAATTAGTTCCCTCAGTTTATCAATTCGTTTCCACGCAATTACAATTCGTTCCCACGATATAACACTTATTTCGTGGGAACAGAATTGTTATATCGTGGGAACGAATTGTTAATTCGAGGGAACGAATTGTTAAATTGAGGGAACTTATTGATATTTCGTGGGAACGAATTGTCAATTCGAGGGAACGAATTGTTATATCGTGGGAACGAATTGTTAATTCGAGGAAACGAATTGTTAATTCGAGGGAACGAATTGTTAAATTGAAGGAAAGAATTAATAAAAAGAAATCCATGTCCCGTGCGGGGCTCCGTAGCTTTTTGTATTATTTGCCAAACAAAATGCAAAACAATACAAAATGCATGCAGCTGGAACAAGATCTAGTTCGATTGATATGCACCCGACTTTAAGCTGCTTCACAATCGACTTCTCAAGCTATATGTGGCTGTTACTGGAGAAATGGGGCTTATGGTTTTTTTGCGACGAGTGTAGATCCAGATAAGACTGTGCTAAAGTCTGATCAGGATATGCACTGTTCGCCATTCCATTAATGAAACACCCGGTCTGTTTCTAAACAAGCAATATACATATACCATGCTGCAGCAATGTGATATTTCATCCGGAGCTAAAACGGTCGCAACTCCCATAAGCCCCGTTTCTTCAGTCACAGCCACATATAAGAGATTGAACTACTAGTTTTGTTGATGGCAAATCGATGGCACTAGACAATCTGGTTCGTGCCACAGACACCTAAGCTAATCCGGTTATGTGTTCGGAATAGGCTTTCCTTAGTAGGAAAACATTGCGGTCCTATGGGGATATATTTCATTCTAGCCTATTCTATTGCATTACGTACGAGTTACATTTAGAAAAGCAGAGAGATTTAAAGGCAATGCGTCTCATGTATGCCCCGTGATGAAACCGATTAGCAAATACATTTTAATTATAGAATTGAATTGAGTTTTACATTTCAGTCGCCTGAAAAGAAATTGGGATTATTAATATTTAAAATATGTGTAATGCTGAAAAGTAACTCGCGTTGCAAAGGATATATTTTTCTACAATCAATAGTTACTAAAAAAAATTTTTTATTATTTTTTTTTATTTTACTTAATTTCGTGTTTCAAATTGAAGTTTGTTTGCTAAATGTTTTATCGTATGATCGTTTCATAACAACACTAATTTCTTAACTGTTCTTTACTTGCAAGTGCATAGCCAACCCCCATACCAAATTATCTCCCCTGTGTATCACAGATTCTGATAATATATACAGTCGAACCTGTGCTAAAGACCATCACCTATTAGCAATAACCTGGCTGTAAAGGCCACACTTTTGTTGTCCCAATGGCACAATTACTATATACATATATTTGTTTATTAAAGTCTCATCAATGTACACACATAAGATAATACAATATAGATACAGTAAAATAGTACATCGCCATTCTATAAGAATTATAAGTGACTACACTCATTATAAAACATGTGTTTTGCCACAGAAAAGAAATGAATATGAATACATGGGTAATATGCACATACACTTATCTAACGTGTTCGTGATACCAGCATCTGATACATGCTATAACGCACATGCACAAACTACATGTAACCTACTGCGTGTATCATGACTATGACGTACCCGTACACTAAAACACATGATAAACATAGACACAATCATTCATGAATATAGTACAATATCTACACAATAAGACATGGTTAAATGAATAAGACCTAACGTACGGTGTATTGATCATCTATAAAGAAAACCACACCTTCTTTTTAAAATATTGAAACCAGTTTTGGCACATTCTTTCATGATATCACCATTAGAAAATAAGATGACAAACTTATCGATATCACGCAATTTCAAGAAATCCGGAACAATGTTGCAAGCTTTATCGAACAATACAGTTCTAAGATCACTGTACAAATCACATTCTAAAAGCACATGCTTTTCCGTTTCCACAGTATTAGCATTGCAAAATATACATAGCCTTTCATCCAGGGCAATAGTTTCGTATCGTCCGGTTTCCAGTCTAATGGGAGAAACCCCACAGCGAAACTTGGCAAAAGCTAATCTGTGATTAAATGGAATCAAGAGCTTGCAATATGCTTCTGTTTCGAAGTTATTTTTGAACTTACAATAAGACCTGAGTTTATTACCCCCTTGACTCCGTATGCTGCTATTACTGTTAATACGGTCATGCCATTCAACAACGTATTTGTGCATCATTGTCGTAACTAGATCTCCTAAAGGTGCCGTTTTAGCAATAAATGTATCAACATTTAAGTATTGATTAAGTTGAAAATTATTAAAATGTTTGATAACAGTATAACACCAATTTTGACACTGCCTGCTATTAACGCTATGACACTAATTACAAATTCTCTTATTAATTCTGTCTACTCTCATATTTAAACAACGACTCCAGAGGTTGGCAATACAGTTCCACTGTCGGATGATAGTTGGTAACCATGCCATATCACCGGAGACAGCAGCACTGGGTGTATGCTTTCACACGCCCATATAAAAACGCATAGCTTTATACTGTACAGCATCGATACATGAGAATGATCTATATCCCCATACTGCTGCCCCATAAGCTATAACAGGCCATACTATTGAATCATACAATTTAGTGAAAACATCATATGGCACACCACCAATGTACTTACACTTTGCAATGATAAGACCGAGGACTCTTGTAACATTATAGTCCAGTTATTCATCTAGTACAAGTCCAAGATATGTATATTTATCAACAGTGTTTAAACTTGTATCACCACATAAAAAAGTATGTGCACTTCTCGATGCTGATTTTGGTCTAAAATGTACAATGTTACTTTTATTACTATTAACACACATATAATTGGCTTTGCTCCAGTCATACAACAAATCAAGCATACATTGTAAGTCACGTTCATTATCTGCAATTAAGACAATATCATCAGCATATAATAAAATGGTTCATCTCCTACACGGACACCTTTTCCCAGAGCAGTCATTTTCAGTGCAAGATCATTAATATAAAGATTGAATAATAAAGGTGACAGACTACATCCTTGTCTCAATCCAGTAGTGACATTGAAACTATCAGTTTTAAAACCATTTACACGCACACATGACGATACAGAACTGTACAATGATGTGACAGCTCCAAATAGTTTGCCACTGACACCTATTTCAGCTAGTCTACTCCACAACATATTTCTATTTACAGTGTCATATGCCTTTTTAAAATCTATGAATGCGCAGAATGTTGACAGTTTACGCTTCTTACGCACATCAATAATGTTTGTTAATGAGGCCACGTGATCAATGGTGCTTCGACGTTTTCTGAAACCATTCTGCTCATCACATATTTTATCATTGGCCTCCGCCCATCGCGATAGTCTTTCATTTAAAATAAAACAATACAACTTATACATACAACAAGTTAACGATATGCCACGATAAGATAATAGGTCCCTAGGATCTGTGGTACTTGATTTGGGAATTGGGTTAATGATACTGTGACCCCAAACAGTGGGAATTTTACTTTGGCTAAAACAAACATTCAATAATATATGTAAGAACATTATACTGGTGTCATTACATAATACTTCAGAAGGGATCTGATCATCACTACACGCTTCACCTCGCTTTGCATGATCTACAGCTTGTCTTACTTCTAACAATGTAATATTATGATTGAACATAGGTTCAGATGTGTCGTTGATCAGATCATTCACATAAATTGATATATAAGCAAATTGTCACGCGTTTAGAAGATGACTAAAATCAAGTTTCCACTTGTCCAATACCACATTAACATCATTACTAATGCCTCCATTATCAAGTACCACCTCCATCGGTATACCTTTAGATTTACCATGATCAATGCCAATTTTACCAATGGTCTTCCAAAATTCAGTGTGGCTACCTGTTGCCTCGTTTGCTAACTGATTCTGAAAACTAAACCATTGTAACCTTTTGGCTCTTTGAACCATATATAAATGACCCTCAGAATAAAGACCACCTGTGAACAAAGGCCAGATTTTTCACTTCCCATGGCTGGCCTTTATTCGCAGGTTCGACTGTACTTGAATATAATCATAGACAATCTTTGGAAATGTTATCAAATTAAATGGTGTTATTGCTCGTCATGTATGTAAGGATATCTACTGTAAACACATCTAAACAAACGTAATGTTTGTTTAGATGTGCTTACAGTAGATTTACTTACAAACACGTCATTCGGTAACCACGTGATCCCACACCCATTAAATGGCCCATATCACCTATTGTATAAATGCCGCAAGTTCATCGGAATGCGTGCAAACCAGGCATAAATCGTACACACATGCGAGCGTCTGTGATGGTATGCCGCCGTTACGGAAGTGCAGGTGCATGGAAATTGCGCCATTTTATGGCATCTGTCGTCTGCACAGGAAACTCAAGAGGACAACGCCTCCAGTTGCACGAGTATTATTGTGGCAGTGACTGGAGAAATGGGGCTTATGTGATTTGTGACCAGTGTAGTTTCTGATCAAACAGCACACCAATGTAGCATTATAACGATATATATTGCTTGTGAGAAGCATGGCGTGTGTTTTATGGATGAAATAGCGAACCGTGCAAATCCTGATCAGACTGTGCGGACGCACAGGCTGATCTGGATCTCCACTGGTCGCAAAACCGATAATCCCAATGTCTCCAGTCACAGCCACAAATGGCGATATTGAATGTTGTAGATGATAGCAGCCATCTTGGATATCAAAGTAAGAAAACTAGACCAAGCACCAATCAAAGCGTAGACTTACACATACACCTATTTTCCATTGTTATCATCAAAAACATGCTTTGAGAGCACTTTAGAATAATTTACAACATGCTTTGACAGCACTTGAGAATCTTTCCATTGGAAACTGGAGACCTCACAGGGTGTCCGGTTTAGAGATGCTCCACTGTAAATCCGACATGTGGCTATGCCAAGGTATGAGATTATGCTTTGCGAACTTGAACAGACATTATCATCATACATACATGCATATTTAAACCCATGCAACCCAGACAATTATGGATACACGTACTGCCTGCGTGTCTGGTTTATGGGGATTCTACTGTATACTAAACCCGCCATTGCAATATATTTCCTTCAGGATCACTTGGTTTTGTCGTGTAATACTACTGCACCACTGTATAAGCTCTGTAGAGCCGACTATTGTTCATCGACGACTATCGTTCACGTGTATGATTAAGCCGGGGAAAATAACTTAGCCATTTCTGAAGCCAATGCTAAGTTATTTCCCCCGGCTTCAGTATATACACGTGAACGATAGTCGTCGATGAACAATAGTCGGCTCTACAAAGCTCAATAATAGGAATGTTTGCTGCGATATTTTAATTGAGAAATGGCTCGATAAAACTACTTCCGATTGTTCAATGGGATTTCAAAATGGCAAAACACAGGTAAGTACCTTGTTTCATCTCTTGTATATTTTTGTAGAGACGTCCTATGAACATGACATTCGGCTTATTCGGTCCGCCAATGATTCCGATTTCAGCAGAATATTCATACTTCATGCAATATTGCCTAGTTTCCCAGATCATTCGAGAAAACTACCGGACATTCCCGTTCACGAAGCGATTTTTATTTTCATTTTCACAGCCGTCAAAATCACGAATATACACGTTTCCCAAGACATTATGTCACTAAAATGTGCACTGTGTCATCAATATTGCTAAAAGACGACCAGCAGTCGACGGATTCTCGAAAACGTTCACAGTGGAGCTTTGAAGTCACCTTTTATGATGCGCTGACAATATAATCCGTTTTAGCATTCGATGCGGGGCATACTTTAGTAGACAATCTACTTTGCTTCGTAAGTCGGTTGCTAATAGGTTCTAAATGCTGTGTCTGCCTTAGTTTAAAGTCATATGTGCATGTATTAGTGTGGCCCATATGATATACATATTACCATGGGATCATGAGTGCCTGTGCCAGAAGGTGTGCCGCCTTTATAAGTATTCACATTTGGGTTGAATGCCGTTACCCGGTAGCTTGGCTTGTGCTTGCATGTTACAGCAACTTAACGCACATTTTATGTTAAATTGTATAGGGTGTGCGCAGTGTATCACTCAGGCAACTCCTTCACGAGGAAGACGAGACGCGAGAAATTACGTGTATGCAACTCTTTCACGAGGAAGACGAGACACGAGAAAGTCCGTGTATGATACACGGACTTTTTCGTCTTCCTCGTGAAGGAGTTGCCTGAGTTGCTGATTACACGGGAACTTGGTAAATCATTCCAGTTGTTGACGACGCGGTTAATATAGAATACGTTTTGTCTGATACGATGTCTACTGTGGCTTTTAATTATTTGTTGTGCTTACCTCCTTGTTATGTCACATGTTGGCTGATTGAAGAATATATCGGAGTTCAATTTGTTTATGTTGTTTAAAAGTGTGTACATTTGTACCATGCCGGTATTTCAACGTTGGTATACCTAGTTTTCATATATCTTCGTATGGTACATCTAAAGCTAATGATTTTCGCGAGTTTTGTTGCGCGGCACGGTACGGTTCAGTTCGGTTCAATCTTGGAGTTAATGCCCGTTATCGGTTCGAAGACCTTATATGGCGATGACGCTGTACAATTGGGATAGTTGTACACAATATGAACGCGAATCTCTTGAAAAACTTCAATACGAAGCAGCCAGAACAGTTACAGGTATAACCCGTTCATGCTCTATTAACAGACTTTTCCTAGAATTTGGATGGATACCACTTTCAGACCGAAGACATATTCAGAAGCTTATATTTATTTATAAAGAAAAGGCCGGTGTACTTCCCTCATATATACATGAACTATTTCCACTACTAATTGGTGAAAATAACACATACGGATTACGTAACATGAACAATTTTATCACATTAACAAGACGGACAGAACGGTATTCTAAATCGTTTATACCATCATCAGTAGCATCTTGGAATGAACTAAATGAGGATATAAAAAATTCTACATCGACCGCCGTTTTTAAAAATAAACTAAAACAACTATTCAGACCTCCAATTGTTCCAGAATATTTTCTTATCGGCGACAGAACATTATCCATTTGCAGCAATCCGTCAGTACCATCCACTATCTGTTAAAACCCTATTATTCGGAAACGAGTCACTAAATGTGGAAGACAATACTCGCATATTTACAGAAGTGCAAACTTTCATTAAACTGACTCGACGATTCATATAAACTGCATCCGTATATGTATTGCGTTTTTACAAAACTACATTAAACAAGTAACGTCTATATATAACAATTAACTATTTACATAAATACTGCGTTCCTGCATGAATACACTTATTATAAATGGTTACCTGGGCTCGTGCTCGTGGGTCTTCCGCGATGTGTTAGGTGCTCCGTGCTCGCATTTGGACTTTCTATCGGTCATGATTGAGCTTCGCTCGGTAATGGCTGGCAGAGCTGTTTGATTTCGAGTATGGGGTACGAGAGCATATTCGGGGGGTCTCATAATCGTGGTCCCAGATTCTGGAGCGTGTGCGGTGAATACATTTGGTGCAGCACATTGAACACTTATCCTGTTATATTGTTTATTTTTTATTTATCATGAACACATTAATATGACTGTTTATGAAAAACATATTGTTTCAACACCTAGACTGATGTGCTCATGTGCACATCGATATATTTGTGTATATATATATGTGTATATATATGTGTATATATATGTGTGTATATATATATAATGTGTATATATATGTGTATATATATGTGTAGATATATATGTGTCTATATGTATGTGTATGTATGTGTATATATATGTTTGTATATATACTTGCTCTACAGAATATGTAAAACATCATAATTATTTACCTACCACTATTATACCACTTTATATATATTATGCAATAAGCAATTGGGACGGGCTGTAACTAATGTTGCTAAAACTAGTAGCCCCAACCCGTTTGCTCTTCTAAATTAACCTGTATTTATTAACTGTAAAGTTACATTGTAAATTTAGAGCAATAAAATATGTTTAAACTAAACTGTACAATTTCAATCAAATACTTGTAAATGTATTTCTTAAAAAAATGGTGCCCACATGAGGGACGCGTGTTGCAGATGAGGTCTAATATATAAGTGTCTTGTAGAGTTGTAGGAGCAATTCCTTTTCCTTGAATGTGAAGTTTATTCTAATAATTCCTCGCACTTTGTTTGCTTTCTTGACTGAGTTTAAAATGTGTTTACTGAATTGCATGTGAGCGTCAATCCCAAGTGTTTTACTTCTGAAATAATCGGGATTATAGTATTGGCTTCGCTTTCACATATTTATGCTAAACCGTCAACACAGTGCGTATGTGCCGTGAAACACGGTGCCGTGAAACAGTATTGATATCCTGTCAATACGATCAAGTTGGAGATGCGGCTGGGGTTATTTTTTTGCATTTTAAAGCTATTTGTAATGTTGACGGGATAAATAGAATAATAGGTTAGTGCCATGAATGGGAAAAATATCTGGCGCGGCACGGAAACGGGATGTGCTCGGCAGAGCCTCGCCCATCCCGTTTCCTAAGCCTTGCCAGATATTTTCCCATTCACGGCACTAACCTACTATTCTCTATGTATCCGACAATCGTGACAAATCTACATGTACGCTTTCACGCTCACTCTGGCAATTCACTATAAGACCATAATATCGTCTGCATATAGTTTTACCAGATTCTGTACTAATTCTGGTAAATCGTATAGAAATGTTAACAAATAATGAAGGGCATAATACAGTTCCTTGAGGAAGTCCACTAATAACGTTCATCGAGTATTTGGAGGAAGTTGCGTTATCCAGTCCAGCAGGCATCCGTCGGTTCAGTGCCTAAAAGCGTATCCAGAATCGACACATGTCATGGAGAACACAGAAAAGCACGTCTGGCCATTTACTACGAAATTTGCAGTTGAGTACGGAGATCGGAGACCGAATATGTTTAAGGGGCTTTCACCTACGCATTGCTACTTAGTACACCTACTTAGTATTCGACGATGCCAACAGATCTTCGAGAAGTTGCCTACACACCCATCTGACCAAGTATACATGATACTCCTGCTAAAAAACAAGAAAAATACAATGTCCGAATCTGAAGACGGAGTTTGAGACTGTGGTGGACCGCATGTTGGTACCTTTGTCTTCGAGTCAGTTCTCAACAACTACTAGGACTAGATCTGCCAAACTTGGCCACCTCTTACTCTTTGGATGCATCACCACAAGCCATCCACCCATGAACGTCATTGACATACTTTCGAGTCAGTTTACGAAGAACTATGGGGCTAGGTCCACCAAACTTGAACACCACTTACTCATTGGGTGCTTCACCTCAAAACACAAATCACTCACTAATCAATAATGTAGCAAGACTGGCGAAAACCGCATGTAAATATTCCAATGCGTTAAAAAGGTGTAGCGGTTTATTTAATGACTACCAACGAATTATTTGGTTGTACTGAATTAGTGAATAAAACTCTTTATTATACATAATATCAAGTCCACTGTATAAGCGTCCTATACCGTTGCGTGATCTATTCTTACTGTTTTACCAGTCCCAAGGTGTATGATCACGTGGTACTAACAAGAACAACAAGTACTGAAACTTCCAGAATCCATCCGATTCAAAGTCCTTAATACGTAACGGATTTTGATGAAATATGGCGCATCAAACTAAGCTGCATTTGGTGGTCTCTGTATGTTCGCCCAAACTTCTGTCGTTTTTGCGAAGAATCGACTTCCGTGTCTACCGACACGGAAATCGATTCTTCGCAAAAACGACATAAGTCTGTGCCGAACTCCCTGGACCACCAAATGCAGCTCATGAAAACGCATTTGCTGCGTCATATGTCATCAAAATCCGTTGCATATTAAGGAAAATATCAAATAATACTTACTTTGGAATGGGCGACATTGTTGTTGTTGTAACCACGTGATCATGCACCTTGAGTCCATAACGAAATGTCTCATGCGCGTAAACGTTGCGCAGTTGACTCAGGTGAATGCCTCATGCGCGACGTGATATATGCGCGTCAACACGCAACCACAGTGCACAAGCGTCCATGCGCAAAGTCCGATCGTGTACAGTTTTCAAATAGAACGTAACACTCCGTACATAGAGTAACTTAATGGATGGATTCTCCATACATAGTTGAGTCTGTGCTGCTCCAGTCTACCAAGTCGCATATTACCACATGTGTGCTATATGTACATTGACCAACGCTATGTGATTTTGCACTAAAAGTATAAACATATGACCATCAGAGTGGACTTGTTTAATGAATGAAGATCTATTACCCATATTAAAGTTCATGCGTCTGTATGTATGAAGGGAATACGATCTGAGAAATGTGTTTAACATGGAAGCAAAGCTTGGTTTCCAATACTCTTTTTGCCACAAACTATTTAGAGTAGTAATTTCCAATAACCTCCATTTATTACACATTGTTTTAAAGTCACTCTTTTTATTAAAGTTTCGACCACATGGTCTTTATCAAAATAGTATGAAAATGTATCGGCAGTCCTATGTGACATAGGACTGCCGATATATTTTCATACTATTTTGATAAAGACCATGTGGTCGAAAATTTGATAAAAGAGTGACTTTAAAACAATGTGTATTTAGAGTAGTGTTCGGTATAATACAATGCATGTTGCATCCCAGTGAGAATGACAGTGAATATTGTCACCCTTGTAATAGTTAACAGCGAAAACCATAAAATATCTGTCAGTAATGCATTTGCAGCATTCTTTTTGTAGTAAATGTAATGCTTAATTTGTATTATTATATGACGAAGTATTTCAGTCATTCTCATTGGCCGAAACACGACCACGTGATTATATAAAAATTGAATGTAGACCTCTGAACGGTTTGTTTACACGAATAAGCACTCTCGGACCGCGAGACCGGTCCGAGATGTGTTTATTCATGTAAACAAACCTATTGTTCACCTCATTTTCGGCCGGATATTTTGAAAAAAATATTTTAAAATTTAAAAAATATTTTGTTTAAAATAATTATTGAAAATTGTTTGAAACCAAAAAAAAGTGAACAATTTTTTTTTCGGCCGGATATTTTGAAAAAAATATTAATTATTGAAAATTGTGTGAAACCAAAAAAATGGACACATTTTTTTTCAACTGGATATTTTGAAAAAAATATTGGCCAGAAATATTTTAATATGGGGACAAAAAGTGTCATATAATAAAACAATTACAATGTATAGTCTTTTGAGTCGGTGTACAGGAGATTTATGGACCTTCGAAAAATGATGTTCACCGCCTTCGGCGTCGGTGAACATCACTTTTCTCAGGTCCGTAAATCTCATGTACACCTCCTCAAAAGACAATAATTGTATATTATTTGCGTGTTGTAACGTTGTTTACGATGTATTGATATGTAGTGACGTCATGGACTTCGCGCTTAGTTTTGTGAGCCAACAGTGTGACAAAAACAAATTGTACAGACAAAATGCACTAAAATGCGTTATTTAGGCATTAAGTAAAAAGAAAATTTGCATTTTTCAGTGTAAGATCGAATTTTATTTAATCTCGTGAACACCAAACGTTGTATTTTCACTCGTGTCTTCGCCACTCGTGAAAATACACCACTTGGTGCTCACTCGATGAAATTAAATTCTATCTTACACTGAACAATGTAAATATCCTCTACTTGCAGTCAATGACGTCATACACTACCCATACATTTTTTATTTATTTACTTTATGTTTAATGATATGCCTTAATGACTTTAACAATTGATAATTTATATCAAAATGCAATTTTTAAACAATGACATACATTTTACTTTAATGGAGAAAACCCTAATTTGCATATTTCGTCTGGGATTGTATTTATTTGCCTAACATATGCAGAAATTAAAATGCTCGTAATTTCCGACGGATATATAATATTTACATGCGGTTTTCGCCAGACTTGTTAAAGTATTGATAACTACAATGTGTACCTAATATTAATAGTGTTCCGATATAAATTCATATGAATACTTCACGTGGCTTGGCTGACGCTAATTGTATCCTCCGGGCGAAAATTGATGGGAAACTATGCATTTGAAGCCTCAGCCACATCCGCCGCCCGCCGCCCGCCACCCGCCGCGTCCGCCGCATTGATTTTATCTTCTTGCATTGATGCGGTGAAATCGTTTGAAGTCAGCAGTTGGGTAATCGAGTGGCATCACTGTCTGGCGTGTGCTGCATGTTACCACTGTCTAAGTTTAGCTAACCACCGTCTGGAGTGCGTTAATTTACGAAGTCACTGCATCTATTTTAAGATCTGATGGTTTGTTGGACGCTGTCTGGACAATCTGTCATATGAAAACTGGAATATAAAACGACAATTTGACTGATCAAGGTGATCAAATCTGCGGATTTTTTCTTCTCTGAAAGACAAAACAACCCCGGATCTGTTGAAAAATCTGTGCTGTTTTACAAAATTTACAATAGAAAACAATATATCCTACAGAGACCGAAGCACCCAAACAAAGTATTGGATTTACATTTATTGAGCATAGGCTGCATATGCAGCCTATGCTCAATAAATGTAAATCCAACCTATATAGACAACCTTCAACCATATAAAATGTGGCACGCGTACAGCGTTGACGCCAACGTCTTCAACAGTGCACATTGCCCAATGCACAATCCACCGTCACCGGCGTATAGTCTCCAATCGAAAATAAAACATACTAGAATACGTAAATTAATGACAATGCAACAAAACAAACTAAACAAAGCCAAGCGATCCTTGGAAATCGACAAACCACTACCAGACAAATACGCCGTGAACATGATCGTATTCTGTTCGGTCATCTATGTCACAGACTGCAACAACATAGTCACAGTACATGACACAGACGCCACCTAGCACCGGCGTGGGCTGTCTGTTCGATGATTTCTAACGCATTACTTCTCCCCATGCGATGTTACCCATCCGCAAATCACTCAACTCCATTTATCTAACTTAAAATCCTTGCTATAGTTTAAGAAAAGTCATTGGAATTTAGTTGATGATGAGCTTGCAGCAACCGAAATGACATGATATACGCTCGAACACTCATGTAGCCAATTTCACCAACATTGCAAAGTATACTTTTCTAGCAAAGTATACTTTGAGGGGTAATAATTTATTTTTCCTGAAATGCATTATTTCATATACAAATGTAGAACTAACAACTGCATATATTTGATGATTAAAAGTATGCAGAATTATTATACTGAATTTATTACATTATCACAGCCAGAATGGCTGTGATAATGTAATAAATTCAGTATAATAAAAATTAATAAATTTATTCTAAAATTGAAATTTTTTCCCTCAAAGTATACTTTGCTAGAAAAGTATACTTTGCAATGTTGGTGAAATAGGCTACTGGTATAATCTTCTAAGCCATGTATGACACGAGTCATACAATTTAGAGACACGAAAACGATTTCACTGTAGGTTGTTTACCCATGCTGACATCTCATTTCCTGTCACGTTCCAGGTAAACCATAGACGCCGGAAGTAGGCGCAGGAATTCAGTTTTTGCCTGCTAACGGTGAAAATAACAGTCAATAATTAGGAATATTCTTAATTATTTCTTCCGGTAAATATTTCTTGGAATTGCATTAGAATTGCGTCATGCTGACGCAATTCTAATGAAATTCTAAGACATATAATTCATGATATTTACAGGGACAGATACAAGAAAATATTATGAAGTTTCTTCTGCCGTTTTATTGAGTTTCGCTTAAATCGTTGCTAGAAGGCGTTTGCTAATCAAGTTTCAGGTGAGTGCTAGCAGAGACAGGAATAGACTGGTCATATATGTCACAAGGATTATTTCTCTAGTCACAGTCTCATACAAGGTTTGTAGTATTTACTGTGCATATGCAAACTGTTCTAATCGGCTATGTACGGAGCGCCGCATTATTAATTCGTTCCCACGAAATCACAATTCGTTCCCACGTAATAACAATTCATTCCCACGAAATAACAATTCGTTCCTACGAATTAACAATTCGTTCCCACGAAATAACAATTGGAATTAATTGTTATTTCGTGGGAACGAATTGTTAATTCGAGGGAACGAATTGTTAACTTGAGGGAACGAATTGTCATTTCGTGGGAACGAATTGTTAATTCGAGGGAACGAATTGTTATATCGTGGGAACGAATTGTTGATTCGAGGGAACGAATTGTTAAACTGAGAGAATGAATTGTTATTTCGTGGGAACGAATTAATAAAAAAATCCATGTCCTCTGTAGCTATGAGTGTCGGTTGCTGGAACAAACTATATAATATATCTATATTGTTTATAAAACAACGTGTTGATTAATATATATGGGGTCATTTCGGATTGGGTCCGCTTTTTATCCCGTCAACGCAGTGCGTATGTGCCGTGAAACACGGTGCCTTGAAACATTTTTGATATCCAGTCAATACGATATTTGAACTTTACAGCCATTTGTAGGTGTTGACGGGATAAATCGAATAGTAGGTTAGTGCCGTGAATGGGAAAAAATATGTGGCGCGGCACGGAAACGGGATGTGCTCGGCAGAGCCTCGCCCATCCCGTTTCCTGAGCCTTGCCAGATATTTTTTCCCATTCACGGCACTAACCTACTATTCTCTATATTCTGTCGCATTTACTATTTGTTTCACGTTTTGCTGCCGGCGAAGGTTTGGCTATTAATCACATACACACTTGGTCAAAGAGCCATGGCGGTATTTAAGCAAAAATAGACCAGTCTATTTCTGTCTCTGCTAGCACTCGCCTGAAACTTTATTAGCAAACGCCTTCAAGCAACAATTTAATATATTATATTTATATTTGATTTTATTGCGAAAAAGAAAACAAACGTTAGACTTTGAAAAACGGTCTTAAAAAAAAGAAAGATTTTCTTTGTGAATAAAGTGCAATTTTAAAAAAAAAATCTCATTTTACGAGATTCTAATACAGTTTCTTGACGTTATCCTATGCAGGCTCTTACTTATTATATTCTTATTATATGTCTTTATTCCATAAGATACTTATTGGCTTTCAAGCAATTCAAAAGTCTATTGAGACGAATAAAAAACGTTTATAATGTATCATCCACAAGTTTTGTCAATACGATTGCCTAACATGTCGGGAGTGACTTGAGACATTGGGCTTATGGGATTTGCTACTTGTGTAGGTCCTGATAAAATGGCACACTGATGTAGCCTCATAAATACCACTATTACTTTTTGGAAGCGTGAAGACTGTTTCCTTGTTTGAATGGCGAACAGTGCAGATCCTGATCAGACTGTGCGGATGCACAGGCTGATCTGGATCTGCACTGGTCATAAAATCCATAAGCCCAATTTCTCCATTGACATCCATAATTGCTACATTCCCTATGGTAGATAATAGAGAGAACATTTCGATTCTTCATTTTCGACAGTATCCATCAGACAGAACGACAAACACTATGTTTTGATTGCAAGCAATTCGTTTTCTTACTTTCTCATTTAGTAGTTTTTGCGACATTTCCTTTGACTCTTCTCTCCAAAATGGTTAATCTGATTTTACTTTGGTTCGCAGACACGGAGCTTGCGGAATTCGATGCAGGAGGCAGATTTTATTTACTATCTTTTTTTCCTTCAGATGTTCGTCTCTGATTTACTTTCAAGTCGACAGATGCATATTTATCCCGTCAACACAGTGCGTATGTGCCGTGAAACACGGTGCCGTGAAACATTTTTGATATCCAGTCAATACACTTTTTGCATTCTACAGCCATTTGTAGGTGTTGACGGGATAAATAGAATAGTAGGTTAGTGCCGTGAATGGGAACAATATCTGGCGCGGCACGGAAACGGGATGTGCTCGACAGAGCCTCGCCCATCCCGTTTCCTGAGCCTTGCCAGATATTTTTTCCCATTCACGGCACTAACCTACTATTCTCTATATATTTTCCTTAGTTCTGAACCAAAGTATATGTTGTGACCACTCATTTGAACCGTCTCGGCGAGACGGTTCAAATGAGTGGTCACAACATATACTTCTGATGAGAAATAAAGAAATTCTTGAGCCTTGCCGGATATCCACGGCACTAACCTACTATTCTCTATATTCTGTAAAGTTCCTATACTCTCTTTAGACCACAGGTTCTTGAAGACCGTTAATATCTGTGTCTTATGGCTTATTTCGGTACATCTGAGTTGCATTGGTACCAACATACAATTTACGTCACCTCCTGTGAAATACACGTATAACTAGAAGTCTTCCTTCGTGGGTATTTTGACAATATAAAAGGTGTCCGAAAGTTCGGAAAGTTGAATGTGTGCATAATTGAAGATTTATGTCGTGTGTGTAATGATTGAGCATTAGTAGTTGCACAAAACTATGTAAATTACCCAAAACCAACGAAATCCATCCAAATCTACCCAAAATCCACCAAAATACCCATATGACACCAAACATACTGACCATCTTTCAAACACCTGTGCTTTAGACATGGAAACTAACTAGATTATCGTCCGACATGATTGGATTTTAACATCTTTTTGCATGGTAGTGTTTTTTATTGATCATGTGGCGAATGTACAGTATGATTTTATTTCTCCATGACGATAAAATGCTCGACGGATTTTTCTGACGCGGCGATATTAGTATCTGAGAAAAAAAGTACGTTGTATGGCATTATTGGTGACCATATACTAGAAATGAGTAGGCCATGGACTGTTTTGATGAAATCTGGCCTATTTTGTGACCGAGATCGGAGAAAGAAGCAGTATGACTTTGTGACCAGAGGGCCGTTTCACTAAGGTTCATACGATTAAAATATTCGTAAGTGCACACTTATGATAGTCTGTAAATTTCTCATTAACAATGTGACAATCGTACAGCCATATAATTGAGGCAAGCCATGGGACTTTGTACCTTTTGTACATTCGGGCATCTGCGTAATTTCATGAAATACGTTTACAAAATGTACAATATTTTCCGTAAATGGTGTCAAAAGTTGACAAAAGTTTTAGAGTTGTACTCTGCATTATAAATTTTGTAAACGTATTTTATGAAATTACGCAGATGCCCGAAGATACAAAATCGCATGGCGTGCCTCATATGTGGCTGTGGCTGGAGAAATGGGGCTTATGGGATTTGCGACCAGTGTATTAAATAATACGTGGACTTTTAGTATATATTGTGCATTGTATGTGATAAAGAAATTAACATTACACCATCTAGAAAACAATTCGATATCCAGTGATTATTAGAAATTCCATGAACCTTACGCCAATAATTCCAGCACAAAATTATTTACACAATTCCCTAACATTTGATTGGTCCGTTGCAAGTCTCCGTCCAAAATTTATATCCCAGTAAACTCCATGCCGAACTACTTTCCGTAACCGTCAGGCGCAGTTAAAATAATTCTTAAGAAAACGGAAAATAAACACATTTTCTTGATGAATTTATTTCAAATGCTGGAATTATAAGGATTGAATGGCCTTTTTGTGGAATTTATCGGAGATATAAACTTGGAAAAGTCGCGGGAATACTGGACGAGGCCTTCCGGCCTTCGTCCAGTATTCCCACGGCTTTTCCAAGTTTATACCCCGATAAATTCCACAAAAAGGCCATTCATTCCTATAGTAGTTATCTTACACTGACGCGTTGAAAACATACATCGCATGCATGTCCAAGGTGCATGATCACGTGGTTACAACAACAACAATATCGCCCACTCCAAAGTAAGTATCATTTGATGTTTTCCTCAATATTCAACGGATGTTGATGAAATATGGCGCAGCAAACGCGTCTTCATGAGCTGCATTTGGTGGTCCAGGGAATTCGGCACAGACTTATGTCGTTTTTGCGAATAATCGATTTCCGTGTCGGTAGACACGGAAATCGATTCGTCGCAAAAACGACAGAAGTCGACACGGAAATCGATTCTTTGCAAAAGCGACATATGTCTGTGCCGAACTCCCGGGACCACCAAATGCAGCTCATGAAGACGCGTTTGCTACGCCATATGTAATCAAAATCCGTTGCCTATTGATGACAATATCAAATAATGCTTACTTTGGAGTGGGCTCGCTTTCAACACTGTCAGTCCACTGTTGTTGTTGTTATTGTAACCACGTGATCATGCACCTTGATTAAAGGGGCCGCTTTCAAATCGATGTACACTTTATACATTTTACTACACACGTCATGCCGTATAATATAATAGAAAAGTTTAACACGACTACAGCCCTCCAGATAAGCTGCATATTTGCGTAAATACCCAATTAAAATTGCCAAAAACCCAATTGAAATCAGAAATAGCGAGTATCAAAAAGCAATAACAAATTTGTGGAAGCTTTATCATGCTACAGAAAACAAACTCAACTAAACTCAAATACTCTTTATTACATCCCATTACAGTATATCCTCGGTACATTACAGTACATGTACATTACGGTATGGCCTCGTTCCCATGCAACATTTGGGATGCTCTATGTGAAAATTGTCGTCTGCTGATAATTCATATGTTGTCTTTTCTCTCAGTAAAAACATGGTTTGGCAGCATTTTAGAATCATTTCCATTGGAATAGATTCTAAAGTGCTGCCAAACCAAGTTTTTGATGAGAAAAATGGAAAAATAAAAAATGATCAGCAGACGACAGAAATTAATTCAGCATGCAATATGGGAAATACACATAAATATCGTTGAATGGCGGAATCTAATGCAACTACATGAACTATAATATTTGATTACATGAGTTTTACAACAGTATGGGGAAAGCTATTTCACATAAATGGGCTTTCGTTGTGCAACAACAGACTGTGTTTAATAATCATAATAATCCAATGTAATAACTATATAAACACAACTATTGCAGAAAGTACGCTGTGTGATCGTAACAGACTCAATGTATGATAATGTACTTGTGCAATAAGAAACATTTAATATTTATGTTGATTTAATTTCACATCTGCAAAATTCATTCACCGATTTCATTGGACTATCGGTATGGCCTCGTTCCCATGCAATCAGTACTCAAGCTCAACATATATCGTATTAAATCAGCACTTCTGTGAGACCTCTATACAAATTGAGCATTATAATTTACTACTAGTTAGTCTAATAGTTGCTGATAAAAAAAAAAAACAAACTATATTGCCTCTTATAAACTACTTTCAGGGCATGGATAACTTCAATAACAGTGTACGTTTTTAATATTATACTTGGCTTGTCTCATAATACTAGTTCGGCTTTCGCCTTGTGCATGTGCGAAATCTGCAACTAGATGTTTAAAGCTAGTTAGATACATGTACATCAACAGGAGTATAGGACGAAATCGAAATGTCTAGGCGACTGTTGGTCGATGTTGTAAAAGTTACAGGGGAACGTCCAGGAAAGTCAGCCATTGCTTATGAATGGCCATTTCCCCCCAGACAATTCCCAAGTGGTTTCCTTCAATGTTAGTAACAGGAGAGTTCAAATGTATTTTGAAGTACAAGTTGCATTAGTGAATCATATATAGTCAATAGTACAATTTACATGTTTGTGCCATCTCCCGACAAAATCGGACTTCCACCAATTCAGGCACACGTATATCCTGTATTGATCATATAGTGTGGAACCAGACCAAACTGCGCTGATTCGCAAATTGATATGGGTCTTCCCTCTTTCTCACGGTTAACCCGATTTTGTCAGGTGATGGTTCACGCACACGTGCAGCATAGCGTGTATGGGCATTGTGTATCTCAGGGAGTGAACATGTAAACATCGTGACAAAACTATACTTATGTTTTCCTTTAGCGTTTTAGTTGATCTAGAATAGACATAACATAGAGTAAACAAAAATTATCTGACATGTATCAAACACGTTGACTAATATCAGTAAACAATAAACAGACCACAAATGTAGCATCTTTTTCTTATTTTCCATGAAAACACATCTTGGTATTTCATTAGAATTGTCTCCAAGGAGACAATTCTAATGAAATACCAATACATGTTTTCATTTCGAAGCAAACTATTCAATACTTGCTGTCTGTTGATGTGTAAACAGTAGTGTGATTTTATTTTACCCAATTAAATTATTGAAATACCCAATTGCTTCAGATATGATGGAGTGAAAATACTCAGTTACTAATTCCTTATCTGGAGCGCTGCCGACTAATCACTGAGAATATGTATACAGTGTATTGGTATTTAACATGTGGAAATTATGTTTTACGCAATAAAATTAATATTGGACCAAATTTCACGAAATAAAAAGTAGGCTCATTCTTAAATTTTGCTATAATTTAATATTATTGAAAACTATATTGTTCTTGCATATAGCCGTACAATTTGGGCAGGTTTCGTGAAACAGACAGTAAATGTACATTTGTGTATAACGCAGGATTCGGCACCTTGAAATAAAGAAACAATAGCAGAAGTCCACGTGTTGTTTATCACCCCTCGTAGATACAGATGAGCCGGTGCATCTGCACTGTCTGATCAATATATACACTGTTCACCACTCCATCAACGATACACCAGTAGCCTATTTCACCAACATCTACAATGGCCATGTTACTCTGTGTAAATCATCAGTAGCCTATTTCACCAACATCTACAATGGCCATGTTACACTCTGTGTATTTCATCATCCAGTACCGTGTATATCCACCAACACTACAATGGTCCATGTTAAGCAACTGTGTAAAAATCATCAGTAGCCGTATTTTCACCAACCAACATCTACAATGGCCATGTTACTCTGTGTAAATCATCAGTAGCCTATTTCACCAACATCTACAATGGCCATGTTACACTGTGTAAATCATCAGTAGCCTATTTCACCAACATCTACAATGGCCATGTTACACTGTGTAAATCATCAGTAGCCTATTTCACCAACATCTACAATGGCCATGTTACACTGTGTAAATCATCAGTAGCCTATTTCACCAACATTGCAAAGTATACTTTTCTAACAAAGTATACTTTGAGGGAGAAATTTTCAATCTAAGGATAAATTTATTGAGGGAGAAATTTTCAATCTAAGGATAAATTTATTAATTTTTATTATACTGAATTTATTACATTATCACAGCCATTCTGGCTGTGATAATGTAATAAATTCAGTATAATAATTCTGCATACTTTTAATCATCACATATATGCATTCGTTAGTTCTATATGAAATAATGCATTTCGGGAAAAATAAATGATTACTCCCTCAAAGTATACTTTGTTAGAAAAGTATACTTTGCAATGTTGGTGAAATCGGCTACTGGCATGCTTCTAACAAGCAATATCTCTCGTTATTAAGCTACATGGGTGTGCTATTTGATCTGGAGCTACATCGGTCACAAAACCCACAAGCCCAATTCCTCCAGTCACAGCCACATATATATACACATGAGGCTTACGGGTGTTGCGACCAGATTAACCTGTGCATCCGTACAATTTGATCAGGGGGTCGTTTCACTAAACTTCGTACGACTAAACTGGTCGTAAGTGCAAATTTAGGATCATCTGGAAATTTCAATTGATGGATTTACATGTATTGAGCATAGGCATATATGCAGCCTATGCTCAATAAATGTAAATCCAATAATTGTTTACAAGAAAACATTGTTATTGTGAAATGTACAGACCATTATAAGTTTGCACTTACGAACAGTTTAGTCGTACGAAGTTTAGTGAAACGGCTCCCAGGAATCTGCACTGTTCGTCATGCAAGTCTTGATCCGGAGTGACAGAGATCACAAAACCCAAACTCCCATATCTCCAGTCACAGCCACATACAAGCACAGATGTTTGAACAGATGGTACGTATGTTTGGTGTAATATAGGTATTTTGGTGAATTTTAGGTAGGCGTGGGTGGATTTCGTTGGTTTTGGGTAATTTATATAGTTTTGTGCAACTACTAATGCTCAATCATTACACACGACCGACAGAAATCATCAACTATCTACACATTCACTGCTCCAAACTTTCGGTCAAAATACCCACGTATACGTGTAACTCGCGGGAGGTGACGTAAATTGTATGTTGGTAAAAATGTACATAGAACACCAGATACACCGAAATAACCCATACAACACCGACATATTAACCGTTCTCCAAGGGCCTGTGGCCAGTACATCCCTATGCACTCACCTCCTCCGTTTTTCTGCGTCAAGTACGGAAACCTCCAGACATTACCGAGTCCCACGGCGTACCCAATCAGGGACAACAAGAACTGTGCCCTGTTGTCCCAGGTCTCCCGCTCCTCGCCAGTATGCCGGCTGATCTTCTTCTCAAGGTCAATCTTCAACAGGTTCGTCGTTGAAGCCTCGGGGTTGATGCTAAGCGTGCTTCCGAGTGTGCTTCCGTAAGAACTTCCGGGCGACGGCAGCGCCAGCGATTGGAGGACGGAAGGTTCGTCTCCGTCCGACATGTGGTTTTTGTCCGACGGGACGATCAGATTGGTCATTTCAATTTTCCCGGGGTTCTCCGAACTCGACTCCATTATTCCGAATCACGAGTCACGTGTAGCGTACCGAGCTGAATTAAAAACTGTTATTTGTGTTGTTATTTTTCAATATTTGGCAGAAACAACCTGTTTGACAGCGTCAGAAAATCGTATCCAGAGGAGAGGATTGTCGTTTGCTGCCAAAATCAATACTTGTTTCCCGCCATTTAAAGGCACTGGGTATCAGATATGCGTAGAAATAGGAATATGAAAACATAATTTAACCCTAAAACCGCTATCTTATTTTTTGTCGTCTGCTGTTTATTTTCTATTTTCCATTTTTATCATCAAAAACATGCTTTGTCAGCACTTTATAATAATTACAACATGGTTTGACAGCACTTCAGAATCATTTCCAATGTAAATGATTCTGAAGTGCTGTCAAACCATGTTTTTATTGAGAAATAAGGCAAGATATAAAAGCAACAGCAGACGAAAATTGTTGTGAGTAGCGGTCTAAGGGTTAATTGTAGATTTGTATCGTATTACTAAACCTAATTGCACCTATAAAGTCACCTGTAAAAAATGGGGATTTGTAACAACAAATGTTATAATACTGAAAAAATAACACAAACAGAAAATAATCCGATTATCAGTATCATCGGGATATAAACTTTTCGTGAACAAATTCCAGTATTTTCTTGTTTTGTTCCAGCATTCACATAGCACAAGGTCAATATATGGACATCATGATGCAATAACACAGTTGGCGTTCGTCCACATGTATGTTTAATAATTCACTGGCTAAGGCTCGCGGAATATCTCATCGTACATCCGGACGATCCCGTTATAGGAAATGTGGCATATTCTCCACCAACTATATATTGTGTATTATTCTCGTACACACCGTGTGAAATGTGGCATATTCTCCACCAACTATATATTGTGTATTATTCTCGTACACACCGTGTGAAATGTGGCATATTCTCCACCAACTATATATTGTGTATTATTCTCGTACACACCGTGTGAAATGTGGCATATTCTCCACCAACTATATATTGTGTATTATACTCGTACACACCGTGTGAAATGTGGCATATTCTCCACCTGCTATATATTGTGTATTATTCTCGTACAGACCGTGTGAAATGTGGCATATTCTCCACCAACTATATATTGTGTATTATTCTCGTACACACCGTGTGAAATGTGGCATATTCTCCACCAACTATATATTGTGTATTATTCTCGTACACACCGTGTGAAATGTGGCATATTCTCCACCAACTATATATTGTGTATTATTCTCGTACACACCGTGTGACATGTCACAATATTCTATCACTACTATATTGTGTATTATTCTCGTACACACCGTGTGAAATGTGGCATATTCTCCACCAACTATATATTGTGTATTATTCTCGTACACACCGTGTGAAATGTGGCATATTCTCCACCAACTATATATTGTGTATTATTCTCGTACACACCGTGTGAAATGTGGCATATTCTCCACCAACTATATATTGTGCATTATACTCGTACACACCGTGTGAATAGGCTATTTGGTTCCTAATTCCATGAAATATAAGGTTTGATCATGTCCAGCCGTGTGCAAACGTTTTCTGTGGCCCTCGGGAACTGTTTGAATCCCAAGGCCGCAGGCCGCGGGTTCAAACAGTTCCCGAGGGCCACAGCAAACGTTTGCCGTGTGAAAACGTTTGCTGTGGCCCTCGGGAACTGTTCAAACGTTATTGTTACATTTCCAACAAATAACTGATGTAATTTGAGCATTATATTCAGTATTTTCAGTACTTTTATAAATCGTCCAATTCACGTAGATAATTTTCGATATTCATGTTCCGGGGCCGCGTCATGAAGTAGTGACGTCATGAAGGCACTTCCGCGTTGTGACGTCATGAAGGCACTTGGTCTACGCGCGGCCCCGGAATGAGCATTGCATAAAGCCATATGCAAACAGCACGCGCTATTTGTTTGCACATATGTGCAAACAACGGAAACCATGTAACAATGTTAGATAATAGGCAATCAAATGTAATCCACGAGTCTTTCAGTAGTCCAGAACCCTTTTAATAATAATTAACTAATTTTGAAACACTGCATATAAAATTGACAAAATGAAACAATAATATGCCCATACTTTCTTCTCTCGTTTTTCCTGCTTAGTCAGAATTGACTTCACGCACGCTGTCATTATTTCTTGAACAAGCATACATACTTACATACGCATACGTACTTGTAATAATTATTTCTTGAACAGATTACATACATACTTGATAACATTAAGAAATATTATACATACGCATCGATACTAATAATTATCCACCAGTTGATACGAATATGCGTTTTATTTTATTAAACGCTTGCGTTTAATAAAATAAAACCCATATTTGGAGCAACACATTTTCAATCTCAATGTTCCGCCGATTATAATTATGCAACACACGCACACACACTGATCAATGCGTACAGCGCACACCTTTCCGAGAATCGAGAACTGGGAGAATCGAGTCCTTGTTCTATTCCATCGTCACGAGGACTGAAAGTTCCAGGAAATCAATCACTCCGCTTACGAGACAATGGATTACCGGCGTACTCCGTAAATCCAGCCAGCATTGTCATTTAATAGACTTAAAGCAGGCTGTAGGAGCCGTGTACGCAATGGAATTCATTTGAGACACGCCATGTGATTTTGTACCTAAGAACATGTGCGATTTTGCATGAAATATATTTACAGAAACTGCGATATTTTCTGCAAATGACGTCGAAAGATGAAGAAATTTTCATAGCAAATGCGGAATTTAATTCGTTGAATTTTCGTTAACCTTCGATGTCATTTAAGGAAAATATCGTAAATTATGTAAAATAAATTCATGAGATATCACACATGTCCTTACATGTAGGTACAAAATCACATGGCGTGTCTCATTTTAATTCAACAATTTCCAAGAATCGAGATTAGTCCGTTCACCGATATTATATGTATCTGACATGGACTAGTCCATGGTAATATTTCGAGTGTTCCATTACTCGGAAAAGGGTGATTAATGATTATGCACTGCACTGTTCTGTACAAATATTTACAAGTATTTATGGTCTGTGGGATTGAAAGGGTTGAATTTCGTGGGTGTGTTGTGAGAAATCGCCGTGAAGCGTGTTGTGTGATGTATGGACTCGAGTATGCGTACCAGCGCTGTGGCGAGAAAAGCTGCCACAGTACAACAAGTGGAGCCCGGATTTTGGAATAAATAACCTCAGCGCATTCATCTCGAAAATGTTTTCGTTCGGCAAATTCCGTACGTGGCTATCGGAGAACAGTTTTGAATTCAATGACGAACATTTTGGAGCTTTTCGGATTTATTTTGCAATGTAGACACAACAGGTGGTATAATTTAACGGAATGGCTGCTGACAGACGTCTGTCAATAGCCAAAAGGCCGGGGTTTTGGCTGCCGACAGACGTCTCACTCTGTCAATAGCCAAAAGGCCGGGGTTTTGGCTGCTGACAGACGTATGTCAATAGCCAAAAGGCCGCGGTTTTGGCTGCTGACAGACGTCATACGAATTCACCATAGGCGTATACATGTACATGGGCCCGGTTTGCCGTAATCTCCACTTTCTGCCGAGATTCTTCTATAATAAGAAATATCTATCAATATATCGCAAATGCGGTAACAAATAATGAACTCACTATTATAAAAGTATATACATTTGGCCTTCTATGGCGGGAATTGCAACTTATTGCCAAGATAATATTCTACAAAAAGATGTATATAGTTGTGCCGTAAATGTGGTCGAAGTAATGTGGACTGCGCGGATGTCAAACATTGTAGACCTTGATCAGATTGCGCGGATCTTCCGTTTAATTTAAGGAAATTATTCATTATATGGGTTTGTCGTCATAACATATTGTTAAAGGAATTTGATATTGTTTGCTTCGGTTTGATGAAAGAAAACACTTCATCTACAAACAAGAATGTCTTCTACAAAATAATTGTCCGGATTAACGATAACATACAATGAAACTGCAAACCATTTCAATTAGCATTGTTTGGTAGCAATTATATTTTTTCTGAGAAGTCATTGGCGTAATTATGTGAACCAAATGTTAGGGACCTGATTCAAAATGTCCAGGTGAGTATAGGTTTTATATGGATGCAACAATGTCTGTCATGAAAGAAGCTCAAGAACGGAGGATTTCTACCTGCAACAATATACCTCAAAGCGCCGAACTGTTTCTGTGCAGTTAGTGGTCGAGCCGGGCATAATGGTCTCATCATATTGTCCATATAGTCAATCAACAGAATCTGGCCCTATGGGGACCAGCTATTTCGCCCTTAGGGCAGTAGATGAGCCAAGTCAATATGATATTGGACATAACCCTGACAGACACACTTAGATAGGCACGCACCCACAACATATACATACACAATCCAGATAAGGGCATCTGTGATTTTCATGCACACAGCTCACTCAAACACAAACCAGATGCGGTCCTCGCGGTGTAGCCAGACGCCTACGACACCAACAAAGAGAAGATCAGAACGAAATAAAACAAACTTAGTCCCCCTTCCTCGGGGACAAGGCCTCGCTCGTGTCTACCACCCACTCAGTGGGAGGTGGCCTAGGCCTCTGTGGACCCGACATCGGGTCGCTTACTCTGTGTTGCATACTGGGCAGTGTCATGCTATATGCGCCTTGGGATCTGTGGCGGAATGAGCTGCCTGGGTGTTGCCAGTGGCGGCCTTGTGGGTGGCTTGGGCATGGCTTGCCTGTCTCCTCGTCGCTGCGGGTGGCGGTTGCGGTGCGGAGCCTCCGGTTGTCACTGACTGCGGTGTCCCGGTCTGCTGTGGGTGGGTCGGTGGCTCGGCTGCTCCGGCTCGGCCTGCGCTGTTGCTCCTCTGTGGGCGTTGGATTTGCCCATATCACGTGGATCCGTCTCTGCTTGGTCTGTCTTGCCTCGTCCAACCCTCTAATATCATTAGCAGGTAATATAACAATGTAACGGCTGAGTATCCATATATCATGTGCACGCACACTCGGCCCTCTTCACGGTCTGACATATCGGCATTGTGCAATAGGAGAATGAACTAATTAGGTTAAACTCACCGCCTCATCGTCTCCTTCATTTAATGCACATATTTCGACTGTATCGCATATATTAGTAAATTCGGAAACAAATGGGCCAACGGCCATTGACCTGATCATTTACGGGCACATGCCCGGGTATGGAAGGTCTTCGAGCCATTTCCCACCCTTAAATATAAGAATACAGTGTCTGTCATGATTATCTGTAACATTCCCTAGTGTATATTATCTTCTCTATTTCTCCAGGAGAATATTTTCTCTGGTAACGTTAATTGTGCATTCATTCCCGTAATATGTGCATTGATTCTTATTTGTCTACGAGATGTGCATTTTATGTCTTATCTCTCCACTAAAGTACTAATATTTTTCCACGAAAGTATATATTAGCTGTCTGTCATTCCCGTAATATGTGCATTGTGTCTCTTATTTGTCTACGAGATGTGCATTTTATATATTATCTCTCCACCAAAGTACTAATATTTTTCCACGAAAGTAATAGCTGTCTGTCATTCCCGTAATATGTGCATTGTGTCTTATTTGTCTACGAGATGTGCATTTTATGCCTTATCTCTCCATTATAATACTAATATATGATTGACACGCTGTGGATTTGACATTTCATGTGAAGTCTTTTAGATTATGCGGCACCATGCTGCCGGTAACATCACAAGATAGCAGCTTGACCACATCGTAAATGGACACGTAGCATAGAATGGACACACGCTGGGCATTATGAACTTATAAAGTAGACATATTCTGTTGTCTTCTTTATAGGGCTATGTATATCTTAAAACCAGAGAATGGGGGGGGGGGGGGGGTGTATCAGCCTAATGCTATAATACATATTATAAAGCACATAGTCTCATCCTCAAACTTGCTGAGAATGCAAGAAATGCTAGCTTTCGTAGGCTGGCTGAATTTGAAATTCATCAAATTAATTCGTGTAAAGTTCGCATCAACTTCGTATAAATCTCAGAGCAAATGCGGAATGATATTAGCTTTGAAAGTTACGCTAACTTTCAATATAATTTATAACGAACATATGAGACGCGCCATGACAAAATGGGTTTATGGCCAATGTGACTATTGTAGCCCCAGATCAGCCTGCGCATCCGCGCAGTCTGATCAGGGTCTACACTGTTTGACATTGAGTCAGACAAACAATCTTAATGAATTTAGCAAACAGTTTAGATACTTTTCGGAATGTGTAAGTCCGCAATTTGGTTACGGTCTACATTGAGTCAATAAGCCCGGTTTTCTCGTGCCGAGTCACAGATGTAGTAAAAAAAATATATTGGTGTCACATTAATATGTTTGCATGTCATGCTTGTCCATACCATGTACGTTTTGTTTCATATGTACTACAATTGAGCGCCAATTTGACAAAGTATAATCGCTGTTCAAACATTTCCGTAAATACTTTGGAAATTCTTATAGGAAACCATTTCCCGCAGCATATGTAAAAAAACGATTATTGTAGTTCTATCATCAGAACTTGGTACGCTTCATTACTGACTGGGTAAAATAACACATGTTTATAAACTGTATAATACACATATTCATGAAGAAAATGCATTTATATATTTTCATGTGCCCCTCTATGTCAATTTTAGCTAAACGTCTAGAACAAATTCCGTATTTATTTTCGGAATATTGAGTTTGACCTTTCCCCACTACCCAAGTTGTATATTTGTCTGTCAGCAGCCAAAACACGGCACTTTGGCTATTGACAGACGTCTGTCAGCATCCAAAACCCCGGCCTTTTGGCTGCTGACAGATGTCTGTCAATAGCCACGTCCATAATTTAATAACAAGAGGCTGCTATTCCTTGCGATGTTGTGTCCATTGTAAAACATGTATTGTGTTGCTGACAGATTTGCATTTCCAATTTGTTTGTAACTCGTATCACGTAACGGAAAATGTTTTTTTTATTAGCGACGCAATTATCATATCGTGTTGCTTCAAATCTGTTTTGCTTTTGCACTATTAGTATGCATATGTATGTCAATTTCGTCTTTAATATCCGTATGGAATAAATAAAATGGTTACATTATTGCATAACATGGGTTCTAACAGTGCCATAATCACTGGGACTGCCCTCCGCACCGGCGTAAAACGTTTCATGTCGAAAGATGCACCGGTTTTCCGACGAGATTCCACTCAGCTCTACATAGAGTTATTGCATAAACGCATTGTCGACTAATAACCGGCGCAAATTTCTTGCGCCGGTTATTAGGCGAAAATGTGTGTACGCAGTATCTTCTGCATGTAGTTGCATGGGAATTCGTCAGGAATCCGGCGCCTATTTCAAAGTGAGCAATTTTTCGCTGGCGTGTCTCGTATGAAACCTCGACCTCGACCTGGCATATGGGGGAGATAATCTCGTAATGAATTTCCGCTATTCCCGTACCAGCAAACACAATTTGTGAAACACAACGCTGTTTAGTTGTGTAAATTTCTTGCTATATTGTATATAGAAATAGGCCTCTATTGTAGTCACTCGTTGACATAAAATACAGTTAAGTTATTATTCATCGTTTGCACACAGCTATTATTTACAGTGCCAGATATTTTTGTTCATGTATTATTATGATGTTTATTCAAACCCCGATTTTTTTCAGGGGACACATAGCTTTCTTTTTGTGTTATAAACTACGATACAACTCTGTAATTAATTACGAATTTCATTCATCTGTTTGACCACCGTTTATTCATATCTGAGACAGAACGTTTTTAATAATAATATATGTTTTAAAATAATAAATGTAATCACTTGATCAAGGTGCATGATCACTTGGTTACAACAACAACAACAATGGCTGACAGTGTTGAAAGCTCGCCCACTCCAAAGTAAGTATTATTTGATATTTTCCTTAATATGCAACGGAGTTTTATGAAATATGGCGCAGCAAACGCGTCTTCATGAGTTGCAGTTGGTGGTCCCGGGAGTTTGGCACAGACTTATGTTGTTTTGCGAAGAATCGAAATCGAATCTTCGCAAAAACGACAGAATTTTGCGCCAAAGTACAGAGACCACCAAATGCAGCTTAACAAGACGCGTTTGATGCTACATATTTCATACAAATCCATTACATAATAAGGACAAAATAAAAGAATACGTACTTTGAATCTGAGGGCTTCTGGAAGTCTCAGTACGTGTTGCTGTTGTTTGTAACCACGTGATCATACTACGGCGTCTACATACTGCGTTCTCGCTCTCTCGACTTATACACGAGATCGCGAGAATGCGAGATCGCGAGATCGCGAGAACGCGAGGCGAGATCGCGAAAATGCGAGATCGCGAGGCGAGATTGCGAGATCGCGAGGCGAGATTGCGAGATTCAGATCGCGAGAATGCGAGAACGCGAGACGAGATCGCGAGATTGCGAGGCGAAAACGCGAGATTCAATCTCGCAATCTCGCCTCTCGATCTCGCATTCTCGCGATCTCGCATTCTCGCATTCTCGCATTCTCGCGATATCGCGATCTCGCGATCTCGCATTTTCGCGAACTCCCGGTCGGAAGTAAATATATGCACATGCTCGCTGGGAATGCGTTTTGTACGGTGGCACAGAGGGGACATGGACATAATTTTTACTTTCGCGTGCGCACGCAATGGAACCACGTACTCGTCAGTTTAGCAGGTTGTCTCCTTTGTCAGAATTTAATCGCCAGTTGTAGTGTCTATTCTCTTAAGAAAGTGTGCACTTCTACAATTGCTGATATTAAACAGTTATAAAACAAGTTGTTGACATAAACAATCAGCTATCAATATACATGGGCGTTATGTAGGTACATGTATGTTCCACTTGGATCATACCGGCTGATTATCACAAAATGTATTACATCTTCCTCCCTAGCTCAGTTGGTATGCAGTCGAACAATAATCGAACCATCTCTCTTCCGGCGCCGCTTTTGTTGTTTTTTAGGTTCATTGGCGTACTGCCGTCTATTTACCGTGCTACATGTATACTGTATATGAGCCAGTACATGGGAAATCATATACCACTTGGTAATGCCACCCAGGGTAGCTCCAGATCGGCCTAAAACCTATTGCGTGCGCACGCGAAAGTAAAACATATTTCCACGTCCCCTCTGTGCCACCGTACAAAACGCATTCCCAGCGAGCGTGCGCATATATTTACTTCCGATCGCGAGATCGCGAGATCACGAGATCGTGAGATCTCGCGAGATCGCGAGAATGCGAGATCGCGAGATTGCGAGATCGCGAGATCGCGAGGCGAGATTGCGAGATCGCGAGATCGTGAGATCGCGAGGTGAGATTGCGAGATCGCGAGGCGAGATTGCGAGATTGAATCTCGCGTTTTCGCCTCGCGATCTCGATCTCGCGATCTCGCCTCGCGTTCTCGCATTCTCGCGATCTCGCGTTCTCGCATTCTCGCGTTCTCGCGTTCTCGCGTTCTCGCGATCTCGCGATCTCGCAATCTCGCGATCTCGCGATCTCGTGTATAAGTCGAGAGAGCGAGAACGCGAGAATGTAACATGACCCTAACAGGACACCGTATCATACACCTTGTTGATGATACCGTATACACATTTAAAGAACATTCCTAAAGCGATTGTGTGTGTCTCAATGATTTCGTATCAGACGGTATGGATGCCAGAGCATTGGTATAAACATATTTTATTAAATAATAATTACATCATTTTCGGTATACAAGCCAGAGCATTGCATACAATACATATACATCTTCAATTCACTTAACTTGTTTATGTCAACTATATATCTTATTGTTTTACCGCCTTCGATATTGATTACGCTGAAGACAAACATAGCTCCAAAGTAAATGGACCTTATGATAGTGGATGAGCCAGAAGGGGTCAAAATTACCACTTGCTGGGGTGGGGGCAGTTTGATAGTAGTTTAGATCTGGTTGCTTGACCCTTACAATGCTGAATTAATTTGTGTCGTCCGCTGAATATATTTTATTTTTCCATTTTTCTCATCTAAAACTTGGTTTGGCAGCACTTTATTGGAAATGATTCTAAAATGCTGCCAAACCATGTTTTTACTGAGAGAAAAGACAAAATATGAATTATCAGTAGACGACTATTTTCGGTTCCCGCATTCTAAGGGTTAACGAGTGTATGGCATTTTCTGAGTGCATGCTCCGGGTGCATGCTCTGGGTTGGCGATTTCGAGCGGACGAAGCTGAGCATAGCTCAGCTTTGGAAGGTCGAACGTGCTGATGTCGATCGTGGGAACGGACCGTGTGCTCGGAGAGCTGGATATCACGGTAACTACATGGTATTCACATCGTGGGCCAAAGCATAATGCAAATGCATTATAGTTTGGCACGCATGATGAATATGCATGTATTTACTAGTGAACCAATACATACTTCACCACTGTTTGTCGTCTTGTGATAAATATTTTGTTGTATTATATTGTATGCTCAAGGGCCAGTAGGCCTATTGCTCGTAAAATTGTATTTTTAACAAGTTTAAGGACGAACAGCAGAGAAGCACATTCATATATACAAATAATGACTGAAAATATGTCATTTGTTGTTTATGGTTTACATGTTTTAATTTTGAATCCAACATGGCCGCCAAAGTCCAAGATGGCCGCCAAAAAGTAAAATTTCAACTAACCACATTAATAATTTTACCAGAAATGAAACTATTTTATGGTTTTATTTTGTTCAACTAAGATGTAAAAGACGAATACAATAAGATATTATGTTATATTGGTGCTGATTATGACCATTAATTCATAATGGCCACCAAAAATAAGCTTAGCTCACCAAATCGCCGTTTACAATCAATTTTTAGCTGCATAAAGTTCCTAAAAGCAGCATATCTGTCAAGAAAAGCATATTTGCGAATTAAGAAACATCCTTGGATAAACTTGTCATTTATATGAATCCAATATGGCCGCCAAACATCCAGTTTGATCTAGATTGGTATTGCATGATTTTAGAACATGATAGCAATGTTGTAAATGTGTTTGGCACACATTCAATCATTTGTAAATAAAATGCAATATAGTCCTGGCGCTGGCCCATACCCCCACTTACAATCAGAGAGGCAATATGTTTGACAAATGAAATCAGCTACATAATACATTACCATAATATTTCCCATAGGTGATAGTCTGGATTTTGTGGTGACAATTTTTCAAAATGGCCGCCATCAAAAATGCCCTTCCTCATAGATTGGTTAACAATCAAAATGGCCGCCACGAAAATATGTTTTTGTCCATATTGCAGTATTCTATTCACACAATGGAATAATTTTAGTGTTTGTTTTACTCAGGTTATTAGACCTAACTATCAAATAAGAATACTGGTTGTAAAAGTGCGAAATTGTAATTTATATTTCAAAATGGCCACCGTTGCATGTTGTTTTCTGCCCATATCTCAGCATTTGGTACCATTTTGGTAGCCAATATCAAATTTCAAAATGACCAGCGACAAACAAATCTTTTTATCCATATTTATATCTCTACAAACTGAATTCAGATAGACTTTCCGTTCATATTTAATATAAAATTACATGCATATCTCAGTAGGTATCCAACTATAATATAGATGTAGATGCTTATCACTTTATTGGTGCATGTCAAACCGCCTAGCTCTAAGATCATACCCACGTTGGTCTCCAGTGGTGCCATGAAAAATGCCATGACGCTACTACATGTCATCATCATCAGCAGCAGAAACAATAACAACAAATACCTGAGTGAGTGTTTGCTATTGTGCAAGACTTTCAAGACAATTACTTACTGTTTACCTACTTATCTGTGTTAATGACACTCTAGAATAGTACTAGCAGAATGTCTTCCAACATAGTTAGTTACGTTGTGGGTTTGATGCGTGCTTGGGGTGGAATGCATGCTCTGATCACACATGCACAAGCTCCACTAATGTGAGTAGGTTTCCGTCCAGTCATTCCACACCCTGTAACTGACTATGCTACTGAGAGGAAATCCCTTACTAACTTCCAGTGTTGCCGTAAGCAACTAAATTAGGAGAACATGCATGTAGTGTCAGATGAAGGCGTGTTCTACATCGTAGTCGATATTGTCATCGCAGAACCTGAGCAATTTAGTGACCTCTATACAATGCTTGGTTCCTTTCACATGGCAAATGTTCTCCTTCGCTGTGCTGGACGCTACCTCTCCGGTAGTGACTTTAATGATGCCTTCATTGAGACTCAGCTTTTCTGAAATAAAACTCTGGTTTTACTCTCTCATGAGGACATTATGTTAGAGCGTTCTAAGGCATGCTGATTGTATCTGAGATATTGACAGCACTAGCATGGCAGGCATTCTGAAACGCTAGTGAATACGAGATGCCAAAGTCTGTAGTTGAGCTGAAACACTCTCCAATTAGAAAGAAGCGTGATGTCTGTCCAGATAAGTTTTATATGCTGCAGGTGATTGCGATGCTGGTCGAACTCAGTTTGAGGTATTTCAGGTATGAGTGTCAGGAAAAGTCTGAGCTTTGTCAATATAGTGGTGTGTATCAGCAGAGTCCCAGTGTAATCACACAGCTCATCACTGCTGATCTGGATGGGAACTGGCCCCTCAATATAGGAGCTGTCCGTTCAGCTATGCCCACTTTGAGGGAGCTTGACGCAATCAACTATCTCAGGTATGGTTCCATGTATCTTGAACATATGCAGGTTGTAGAAAATGAACACCCTGCTCGGTATCATAGGTTTCTGAATGTATTCTTCGTGGTACGAGATCGGATTGATGCCGCCGTGTCATTGTGGGTAGCTCTCGTGATGCAGCAATTGTCGCTGAATTTGATCTGTTGTACCAATAAATCGTCGCTATTCACAACCTCCCATGGAAGCTGACCGATGTTATGGACCGCTTAGAGACGACAGTGCAGCACGAGCTCAATGGTCGCAAGGGTTTAATCTTCGACAGGAATGTTGTATGGTTGTTAGATTTTGTGCAGACTCGGGGCAATCAATTTTCCAGTATGGTCCCGCATGTGTCGCTACACAACATTCTGACAACGATTGATGTTGCTGACCAAATCAAGGTGATGATCCTTGAGTCAGATAAGTCACAATTAGTAGATAGGTTGGAAAATAAACCAAGATCAGACTGACTATCACTTCAACCAGACTTCTTCTCTTGACACACATGTTTTGGTAGATTTTGTGTAAAAAACCCGTCGGTTAACCAATATGCAGGCGTTTGAAACTTTTGGTGGGGCCATCACTCAGGTTGTTCAAGAGTTGTTCCTAGACATGTTCTTCGACAATGAACCATTTGATTTTTGATAGCTATGTGAAATGTCCATAAAGGTTGGCGAACGGATGCGCAGGGCATGTGAGGGTAGTAGCATGACAAACACATATGAGTCGGTCCCTATTCCTCAGCAAAAGCTTTGGTCATCCAGTCATAACAAGCAGAGGCTTCAATTATTGGCTAGGGATATAGTCATCCGGGATACGAGTATGAGTGTGCTCAGTGGTATGTTTGTGGGTGAGACGATTATGTCTGATGGGATGAAGCATGATGCCGGTTGTCCTATGATTGAAGTACATGTACCAGAATTGAGCAGTTGGCTTGGAGAGGTAGTCTGTCGTATAATATCGCATGCGGCATGGTCTGTGGCGAGAGGTTGCCAATGGGTCGTTGTAGCTTCCAATGATACAGATACCATAGTTCTTCTTCTTCTTCTTCGCTATGTATCTCACTTGCTCCAGATTGGCGTATTGGAAGTATGGATACAGTTTGGCACTGGACATGCAAAGTGAATGATTCCCCCACATATACTTCAGGACAAACTAGGACAAGTGTTATGACATGTCGTCATCAAAGCCCATATCATCACTTGAACATGCAGCTCTGGTCTCCAGTTCAGTTGGCTACCTCTTCGAGCTTGGAGAGTCAGATGCAGAGATAAAACTTGCAGTGAAGTATCAGGTATGTGTATGGGCAGGCGCTCACAGTAAGACTACCATTTGTAACTTTGATCGACTGCGACTTGAGATCCATATAAGTTCAGTTGCAGGGTTTTGCTTACTTAGTTGCCATCAACATCAAGCGTGTTATCAGGGGTCGTATTAGAAGAGCCTTCCTCGTTATCCGGAATGCAGTTACTCTTCTCACTACCAGTCGCATTGTTGATCCACTCGACTATGGCCGGATGAACGACGATGGCAGCCTGTTGCCCCAAAAATGCGTAAGACCCATCACACCAGAAACCTTGAACCAGTGTGGCTGCCATGGTAAATTCCAAACCAATAGGTGCTCATGCAAGAAACGCCATGTTCCGTGTGTTATCTGCTGTCACAAGAAGGTAAATGGTCCTACATGTGAGAATACAAAATGAAAGCTGACTGATTAATATGTAGTGTTTTACCAGTGTTGGTAGGGATTGCCCTGTAACCCATGTGTAAAACATATCTAACCTACCGTTCAATGTTAAACCCATGTAAAATGCAAACAAACCAACCAAACATGAGTTAATAAAAGTACAATACGGTCGGTAGATATTGCCCTGTCACCTGCATGTAAGCTGTACTTAGCTTACTGATCAATGTAAAACTTATGCAAATTGTATCCTACTGACCAATTATGCCTTTATCTAATTAATGTAGGTTAAGTTGGATGGCCACGTTGGGCTATGAATGTCACCCACATGTAAAACAGTAGTTTCATATGCTGTCCAGATGAAAGGTATATGAATTATTAACTGTAAATTTGAAAAGAGATGCATCGACACTGGCTACAGGTAATATAGGTAATTAAAGTCAATTTAACAACCAGGTATGCATATGATATTAATCTCATGGTCCGATTTCAAGTTAGTCACACGTTCTAACAATTTCATATCGTAAGTGGTAAGTGGTATTCTGGTTGTAGTGTAAACATTGTATTTCATTGTAAAGATTTTATGATCCCTCCCCTCCCAAAAATGATTGTGATACTACACTGTCTTAGAATGTGTGTACTTTTAGCATCACTAGTCCACATTCGCATATACATGTATGCTGAAAATAAAAGTTGTCAAAATCAACACACTGTTCACCTCAGTGTTATTACTTTACCTTGCTTATTCATCGTGTATTCTAAAAGGTTTAGTACTGTAGTGTGTATTAGTGAGGTGAAACTATAGCACAATATTATTCATAAATGAAAGTTTGACTTGATTCCAACAACATGTATGAACACTGTAAAACAAATTAAGTGGCTAAGTCACTTGAATGAGTTATTAACCAACACAATTTTGCATTGTCGGCCATTTTCAATATAGCTGTGCTATCCAAATCATTATATTTTATTACTGATGTTCTAACCGTTAACATGAAGACATAGGCACCAACATGAAAATGAAGCCTCCATGTGTATAAAATAACGTAATTAGGACAACAACAGCATTTTCTTAGCGACTTGCAAGTTGGTTTTCTCTACCAAAGCATGTACTGGTATCACTAAGGTGCTCCTATTGTACCGTGAACCTATAAATATAGGTATATGCATTATATATATACTTTTAGGTGACCCACGGACCAAGATAGGAGTAAAAACACCATGCATTGTCACCGCAAAATCCAGACTATCACCTGTGAAAAACTTTGTGGGAATGGAACATGTAACTAATTTCAGCTGTCAGAAATTTTGCCTCTCTGATTGTAAGCGGGGGTATAGGCCAGAGCATGGACTAATACACTTGGGACATTGAATTGTTTACCTAAGTCCCAATTGTGTACGAAACCAAATGTATATACAGTCGAACCTCCCCGAACGGTCACCTCTCTACAACAACACCCTCTCTATAACAGCTGCTATTTTATATCACAAATGGATGATTTCCTCTATATCTAACCCTTAGACTGCTGGAGCCGATTTCATGAAAATTGCAAAGTATACTTATCTAGCAAAGTATACTTTGAGGGAGTAATCATTTATTTTTCCTGAAATGCATTATTTCATATAGAACTAACGACTGCATATATTTGATGATTAAATGTATGCAGAATTATTATACTAAATTTATTACATTATCACAGCCAAAATGGCTGTGATAATGTAATCAATTCAGTATAATAAAAAATAATAAATTTATCCTAAAATTGAGATTTTCTCCCTCAAAGTATACTTTGCAATGTTGGTGAAATAGGCTACTGAGCACGAAAATTTTCGTCTGCTGTTGCCTTTGCCTTCTTTCTAAATAAAAACATGTTTGGAAAGATTCTAAAATGTTGCCAAATCATGTTTTTGATGATAATTATCGAAGAAAATTAACACAAACAGATGACGACTACATTTAATTCAGCATTAACCTCCCTTCAACAGCCACCTCTCTATAACAGCCAGTTTTGCGTCTTCCCAAGGGTGGCTGTTGCAGAGAGGTTGTACTGTACTCACTTTATGTATGACCTTGATTTCTTTAATTAAAACACATTTAAATGACACCAAACTAAGTTTGATACCTCTGACCTTCATCCTATAATTTGTGAAATATAACGCTGTTTAGTTGTGAATTGCAAAAACTATATTGCAGAAATATGCATCCATTGTAGTCACTCGCTGACATAAGATACAATTAACTTAGTAAGCATCGTTCGCAGTGCTAGTTATTTTGTTTATGCATTATCATCATATTTATACAAACCCCAATTTATTTTCAGGGGACACGTAGGCGCAATTGTGTTATAAACTGCATGTACGATACAATTCTGTAATTAATTTATAGTTTAACTACTATTTTTTACCACCATCTGTTCATAACTGAGCCATACTGTATTTAATACTACAAGATGCATGATCACGTGGTTACAACAACAATGGGTGAAAGTGTTGAAAGCGCGCTCACTCCAAAGTAAGTATTAGTTGGTATTTTCTTTAATAGGCAACGGATTTTTATGAAATATGGCGCAGCAAACGCGTCTTCATGAGCTGCATTTTGTGGTCCCGGGAGTTCGGCACATACTTGTGTCGTTTTTCCGAAGAAGATCTTCGCAAAAATGACAGAAGTTTGGGCCAAAGTACCGAGATCATCAAATGCAGCTTAACAAGACGCGTTTGATGCGTCATATTTCATCAAAATCCGTTGCATAATAAGGACAAAATAAAAGAATACGTACTTTGAATCTGACGGCTTCTGAAAGTTTCAGTACTTGTTGTTGTTGTTGTTGTTGTTGTTGTTGTTGTTGTTGTTGTTGTTGTAACCACGTGATCATATACCTTGTAATATGTAATACTATTTATCCCGTCAACACAGTGCGTATGTGCCGTGAAACACGGTGCCGTGAAACATCTTTGATATCCAGTCAATAATAGTTTTTCATTTTAATGCCATTTGTAGGTGTTGACGGGATAAATAGAATAGTAGGTTAGTGCCGTGAATGGGATAAAATATCTGGCGCGGCACGGAAACGGGATGTGCTCGGCAGAGCCTCGCCCATCCCGTTTCCTGAGCCTTGCCAGATATGTTTTCCCATTCACGGCACTAACCTACTATTCTCTATCTATTTTCCTTATTTCTGAACCAAAGTATATGTTGTGGCCACTCATTTGAACCGTCTCGGCGAGACGGTTCAAATGGGGGTCACTACATATACTTCTGATGAGAAATAAAGAAATTATTGAGCCTTGCCGGATATGTTTTCAATTGATGATGCTGTATACACGCCTAAGGCGATTGTCTCATTGATTTCGAGGCAGGCGGTATGGATGCCAGAACATTGAATATAATACCTATAAATCGTCAATTCCTTTGTTTATTGTCAATTATCGTGTTGTTTTACTGCCTGTGTTATGGATTTAAGACACACACAGTCCAATAAGTTGTGTTTCCATCAGTGTAGCCACAGACGGAACTACGCATGCGCAGTCTGAAGATACGTTTACTTTGATAGCGTATGGACCGCATGCTGAGAAAATGGACCATACGATAGTTGTATGTTCTTCTTACTGGAGGAAATACTACTAGCTCGGTACAACCAGTTTTCGTCCACCTTACAATGTTATTTGCAATTGTTATATTTTCATGGTTGGGTAAGACACATATGTTGTAAATTTCAATGCAGTAACATTTCTGTGTAATAATATTGAAAATAAAAATGTGTTTTCTTTAAAATGTTCTTGTAAATCTGTGTGACTCACTTCCTGCTGCTCGTCATAATACACGACCACTTTTCGTCCACTGCTTACGACATCTACACAACTGGCCAAAAAGTAACCAAAATCAAAACTAACTCTGATGTAAACTCCAACTCTAAATAACTGTTTAAAGTAATGTACAATACTGTATATCCCGTTTAATACAATAATTACTGTGCTGTAATGATCTCACCAGTGCAGTTAGTACACGGAAACGTGTCACCACGCTTGGTGATTTGTCATATCCCAGGGCTCGTAAGGATAGTATGGCTGCCTTGTAGATGTAGGCGCATTTTGCTGAAAGAGAATAACTATCATTTGGACAAAATAAAAAAACAAAACACAAACGTTTTAAATCTATTTTTATTACTCTTTTCTAACTGTATACAAAGATACTCGTACAAACAATCAGTATTGAAAGTACAAACAATCAAAGTACTGAAAGTACTGAACATAGGGTACTACAAGATTAAACTAGATTGATTGATTGATTGATTGTTGGTGTTGCAGTTTCATTAACCCTTAAAGGTACATGCCCACTCAGTAGGTACAAAATGTTCTTTACATCAGAGACATCATCTGAGACATTTACTGGCAAAATAAACATTCATGCGCCATTAAACCACGTACTGATTGGCATTATTATACATTTTATATCAGACGTAAATTTACACTGATATCAGGGGCGATAACCGTGTTTGCTTAAAATGTTAACGGACATTACTATTTAATCTCTGTATTTATTTTATGATGTGCAATGATCATACTTTAAAATCTGTCGAAAATATTATTTTTTCAGGTGACGCATTTCTTTAGTATAAATAATTAAAAAATATCATGCCTCATTTGCATATGAAAATAGCATGATACCACCGCGCGTCACTATCAGTAAAATAAATATTACTAAATGATTATATCTGTATAGCGGGCACTTGTAAACGTTTAGAACTGGTGGAATAGTGACACAGTTATACACTTATTTAATTCCTACAAATTACATTTTACTGCTACAGTATGTACCAATACATTCAACAACATTACAGATTATGCATAGCAATATCAGAAAGATACGGTAACACATATACAAGTCATCATCAATTCAAGTATAAATACAGATTCCAGATATCTATGATCATTATAGATATATTGAAAACTGATTGAAGGCGCGACGCCTGAAAATGCCTTATCGGTACCACAGGTGGAAGACTCGGACCTATGACACCAACAAAATGCCTATTAAAAAAATCCCATTACCCCACCCACTTGGTCTCGTACATTACCATCTTATATAAAGAAAGGTTGATAACATTGTGGCCATTATAGAAAGAGCCCTCTCGTTTCCGACTCGCACAAACACAATACACATCGATTAAATGTATGATTTCTGTCGCTGGCAATCGATAAAGGTATTAGGTGTGTGAATATATTCACTTCAAATCGCTCTTTCCAGCATTTATTCAGTTATTCGCATTTTGTATACCCCATCCAAAGCGTAATTTGCGTGTACGAAAGAATCTCACACAGAATCGGAGGCCGTCCGGCGTGGATTATCGGTCATATTTGACCAATAACTGATCGCCAGCTCAAATTAAAGTGGTGCACCATGACCATATACATTAGCAACTCCAACCATACAAAGTTCGTCCAATTGTGATCGTTCACCGATCTAAAAAAAACACCTTTTTTCTACTTTCATTCATGATTCGCGTACTATCAGATTATGTCTTCCGGAATCCCGAAATAGGTTGAATGACGTCATTACAGTTTAGATTTAGCCAATCAGAGATGTTCTTTACATATACGCTTCCGGTTGTATTATGGAAGATGGTGCATTGACCCGGTTCCAGATAATGAACGAAATTAGACAAAAAATGTTTTTTAGATCGGTGAACGATCACAATTGGACGAACTTTGTATGGTTGGAGTTTCTAATGTATATGGTCATGGTGCACGACTTTAGTTTGAGCTGGCGATCAGCTATCGGCCAAATATGACCGATAATCCACGCCGGACGGCCTCTGATTCTGTGTGAGATTCTTTCGTACACGCAACTTTCGCTTTGGATGGGGTAATCAAAACGCGAATAACTCAATAAATACTTGAAACAGCGATTTGAAGTGAGTATATTCACACACCTAATACCTTTATCGATTGCCAGAGACATATTTCATATATTTAATCGATGTTTATTGTGTGTGTGCGAATCGGAAAAGAGAGGGCTCTTTCTATAATAGCCATATTTATACCCATCTTCCATAAATAGAAGATGGTAATGTACGAGACCAAGTGGGTGGGGTAATGGGATTTTTTTAGTAGGCATTTTTTTGGTGTCATAGGTCCGAGTCTTCCACCTGTGATCGGTACATCGCCATGTTTACTTCTGTTTTGTGAATGAAATAGTTGGCCCCGGATCGAGTATATTAAAACATACAAATGACGTCATTCAGGAAATCGTTGACAACATTTTCAATGTATGGAAGCCCAAACTTGTTAGAATATTTTTTCTTCGTATTTTCAGTACTTGCATTAATATGGGTATTAATATACGCTGGATGTGTTATGCTGTCATTAATTTGTTCCCTGACTGTAATTTATCACTTTAAATACTGACTTATTGACCCCCTTCCCTGAACGTAGAATTGACACTCATGTTGGCGTGTATTGGCCATCATAGACAAATATCAATCAGGCCGAATTCGGGAATGTCACTAAAATCCGCTGTAAATCCATCGATAGAATGAGTATTAAACATCAGTTAGACCAACACGTGCGAGATTTGTTTCGCACAGGTGTCGGTGAGTTTAAAAATAGACTGTCGGAAGGTCAAACTTGATGTCGTTTGTGTGTTAAACGCGTCGCATATTTCGGAGAGTATTCGGAGGGGAGTTAACTAAATTTAGCGATGACCGCACGATTTGTGCCACAAATGGGGGCAAATCACGAGCAACAAAATAATCCGATATATTTTTGTACGTAGAACTTCCGTTGTTGATATTGTTCAGTGCAAGCAGTTTTTCATATGACAGTTAAACGTTGAGTAACACAATGCATTTTGTTGTTATGGTTACTCCAATATATCACTACGGTTAAAAATGTATTTTATGAATAACATAATTTGGGAATAGTGAAATGACATAATTTTATTGATTCATTATATTTTAACCATTTCGTACATTTCTAATCTATTTTCACCAAGCGAACGGCTTTGACATTTCTGTCACTACGGTAAACAATGTGATGCGCACGCATCTCTGCTGTGTCGTAAAATAACCCTAAACAATTTGTTTACTGGGCCGGACGAAAACAGGAAGTGGACGATTTCTGGCAGTGTTGGGTATAATAATAATACTAGCAATACATTGTGATTGTGACTTGAGAAATGAGGCTTATGGGACTTGTGACAAGTGTAGCTCCTGATCAAATAGCATAATGATGTAGCCTGAAAATGATCTACATGTATTTTCCTTATTATAAGCATGATACGACATAGTGTTTCAATTATGGAATGGCGAACGTGCAGATCCTGATCAGACTGTGCGGATGCACAGGCTGATCTGGATCTACACAGGTCGCAAAACCCACAAGCCCCATTTCTCCAGTCATAGCCACATATTGTCTGGAGAATCAGCCGGAGTAATCCATATGTGAACCCGGGGCCCGATTAACTAAACTTCGTACGAATAAAATGTTCGTAAGTGCAATGATCGTCTGGAAACATAAATTGATGGATTTACATTTATTGAGCATATGCAGCCTATGCTCAATAAATGTAAATCCAATAATTGTATACAAAAAAACATTCTAATGTGAGATTTCAGACTATCATAATTTTGCACTTACGAACAGCTTAGTCGTACGAAGTTTAGTGAAACGGCCCCCAGTTTCAAGCCGAGCGCATATAAATGAAACTACATCTTGCTTAAGCTGCATGAATTTTGCATTGTTTTGCTTGGCGATCAGAATAGACCAAGATCAGACTGGTATATTCCGATTCTGGAAGTCAAATTTCTCCAGTCGCAGCCAGAAATGTAGAACCCGGTCATCCCGCATAGTCACAAAATATGCGTATAGCATTGGTTTGCTGGTTACACCAAACACAAGCTAGGTGCATGTCAATTAAAGATGGGGCCCCACACATCAGGATGTTTTGTAGGGGTTATCTTTTATTGTTTCAACCACTAGATATGTCATTAAATAGCAAATAATTCCAGCACAAACATATTTACACAATTCCCTAACATTTGATTGGCCCGTTGCAAGTCTCTGTCCAAAATTTATATCCCAGTAAACTCCCACATTTTCTTGATGAATTTATTTAAAATGCTGGAATTATAAGGAATGAATGGCCTTTTTGTGGAATTTATCGGGGATATAAACTTGGAAAAGTCACGGGAATACTGGACGAGGCCTTCCGGCCTTCGTCCAGTATTCCCGCGACTTTCCCAAGTTTATACCCCGATAAATTCCACAAAAAGGCCATTCATTCCTATATTAATGTGTATTACCTGGTACAATTATTGGCTTTATTTTGCCTTATTTGAGTGACGGCTTTTAATTTTGAGGTCAGGGGAGATAACCACGTTTTCTCAAAATATTAACAAAAATCAATATTTATTCAATGGAAATCAATATTTATTTGTACAATGTATTTTCTGGTGTACAATAATTATGCTTTATAAGATATCTACAGCAGTCGTAATTAAGTTTATATACATTATTTATTTAAATAATTAAAAATAATCACCATTTCTTCATATGTACATACACTGGTGATCACCACAACCGACACGAAATTGAAATATTATTTAATACTGTGATACCTTCGATGTTAGAAACATGTGGACTAGATACATAATTAGGTACACGCTTAATTTCCGAAAATATGTATTTTTATATAATTTGAGGGCGAACCGCGTAGGACCTGATAAGACTGAGTGGATACGCAATCTAATATGGTCATACGCTGGTCGCAGACGTGGAAATGAGCTTTTACTCAAGTGGAGGCCTATTTATTGTATTCACTTGCTCGCCGTTGCTAAGTGGTTTCGCTAAAACGTTCCCACCCACGGGAATTAGACAGCGAAATATCAAAAGTGGTGGTAATATGATAGTCAAATAATTCCTCGGGTTGAGATATTTATAAGGTGTCAACAAATCTGCGCGCACTCTCATCTCTGCTGTAAAACGCAGCAACCAGTTGGTATAAACATATTGTATTAAGTAATAATTCCAGCACAACCATATTTACACAATTCCCTAACATTTGATTGGCTCGTAGCAAGTCTCTGTCCAAAATTTAAATCCCAGTAAACTCCCACGCCGAACTACTTTCCGTAACCGTGAGGAGCAGTTAAAATAATTCTTCAGAAAACGGAAAATAAACACATTTTCTTGATGAATTTATTTCAAATGCTTGAATTATAAGGAATGAATGGCCTTTTTGAGGAATTTATCGGGGATATAAACTTGGAAAAGTCGCGGGAATACTGGACGAGGCCTTCCAGCCTTCGTCCAGTATTCCCGCGACTTTTCCAAGTTTATACCCCAATAAATTCCACAAAAAAGGCCATTCATTCCTATAGTAATTACATCATTTTCTGTATACAAGCAGTGTAAAGAGGATTGGAACGAAATATTGCTATCTTATAGGGTTCCTCTCCCATGGGTAGCAATGATGGCAGCCAGTTAACCATCCATGGGAGGTAGACATAAGCTAGTATCTCACTGGGCTGCGACTTTTGGCGACAAATTGCGAATGGCATTCGCGAGGGAGTTTCCAAAATGTCTCGAAACGTTCGCAGCGGTTCTCAATTTCCTCGCGTGAATCGCAGGGCCTCGCTCTCGTTTCGCTGGAATGTTAAACATGTTCAAAAGATTCGCGCGACAAATTATCTCTCAAAATAGTCACAGAGTCATCGCGGGTGTCTCGAACCCGTCTCGAACCCGTCTCGAACCCTTCTCAATTAAGTTTCCGTGAGTCAGAAAGTGCCAGAAATGTGAGACAACTTTGTGAGGGGTTGGTGACCTATGAAATTAAATTGTGATTGGACACAAAAATGAGAATTTGACATTCCGGGCGCGAGACAGGCGCGAACTGCCCTGGGACCCCTGTGACCCCTGGGAGCGCGACAAAATTGCGACAAAATTTCGAACAAATTGCGCACAAATTGCGACATAACTAAGACACTTTGTGACTAAATTGCGACACAAAAATGTCGCCCGAAAGTCACGAATTTCTCAATTGTCAAGCGCATAACTGTCGCGCGATTGTCGCGCGACTGTCGTGCGACATTCGTGCGAATGTCACGCGACAGTCGCAAGTGCAAAAAAGTGTCGCACGACATTCGCGGGACATGTATGCGAGTTCGTGCGAAATTCGTAAGTACCAATTCAGTGTGATTCCAAATGAAAATTGTCGCTAATTCGCGTATTTTCTCGCAATTTTGTGTCTCCAACTAGTCGCGAGCTGTCGCATTCCAGTTAGAATACTAGCTTAATGAATGTGTCGCATGACGTTACTAGAACGCGCCATTACGTCACCAGACCAGTACACGACGGTCGTATTGAAATTTTGAAATTGATGCGGTTACATCAAGAGCCGTGTACTGCGGCCCCGGAATATATATGTGTAAATCAGCTGTTCGAATGGAGCAGATTTATCAAATTATTAAAGTACAAAAAGTATAATACTTTTGTGTGGATATCCTACGGAGACCCACAGGGGACGTAGACTTCTTTTTTTTTAGTAATTCGTTCCCACGAAATAACAATTCGTTCCCACGGAATAACAATTCGTTCCAACAATTTAACAATTCGTTCCCACGAAATAACAATTCGTTCCCGCAATTTAACAATTCGTTCCCATGAATTAACAATTCGTTCCAATTTAGCGTTCCCAATGCGTTCCCACGGGAACGAATTGTTAATTCGAGAGAACGAATTGTTAAATTGAGGGAACGAATTGTCATTTCGTGGGAACGAATTGTTAATTCGAAGTAATAAATTGTTATATCGTGGCAACAAATTGTTAATTCGAGGGAACGAATTGTTAAATTGTGAGGCTCCGTAATATCCTGTGTGAAAACTGCTGTATACTTCGGTACAATTCAAAATTCATTATTGATGCATGTATATTGTTTCTTGTATGTATGTTGCACAAGGTGCATGATCACGTGGTTACAACAACAACAATGTCGCCCACTCCAAAGTAACGGTATTATTTGATATTTTCCTTAATATGCAACAGATTTTGATGAAATATGGCGCAGCAAACGCGTCTTCATGAGCTGCATTTGATGGTCTATGGAGTTTGGCACAGACTTATGTCGTTTTTGCGAAGAATCGATTTCCGTGTCGGAGACACGGAAATCGATTCTTTGCGAAAACGACAGAAGTTTGGGCGAAAATAAATTGACCACCAAATGCAGCTTAACAAGACGCGTTTGATGCGCCATATTTCATCAAAATCTGTTACGTAATAAGGACACTATAAAAGAATACGTTCTTCGAATCGGTACTTGTTGTTGTTGTTAGTACCACGTGATCATACACCTTGTTGTATATATTTCCTTGTCAACGAGAAATTATTTAGTTTAAGCTAATAAATAGTATTCTATTCTATTCCGTGTGTTGATGGTTCTTAATTCTTTGAACCCGAAAGCCCGCTATAGCGGTTTATGCAAACAGTGCAGATCCAGATGAGCCGGCTCGTAACGAGCCGTCTTATCCGGATCTGCACTTTTTGAAGTAAGTTTCATATTTTTTAAGAACAAAAAATACTAACTTTTCATAAATGGACTAATCTGAAAATCATTTTGTGATGATTGGATTGGCTGCAAAATTGACATATTAAAATCCATTCCAGTTACTTAGGGGTGAAAGGGTTAACCCTATCAACCCCACAAGTATCTCCCTTGTTTATGACATTCTATGATAGTATTGTATTATGACAACGTGTAAGTTGGTCAAATATATCAAGAACATGCGCCATTTTATTTGAATCACGAGATTTCATAAAAACATGTTGTATTCGCACGGATCAGCGAATCTCTATTTCTATGATTCTGGTGTGTGTAAACAAACACATTACAAGTCTGGGACACCATCTGAGACGCGGTGCCTTTAATAGCCATGTACATTGTATAGCATTAGTTTATTTAATGCCGCTTTTAACCGTAATACGTGACGCGCCGTGTCGGCTTGCCCTATATTATTGATAACATACGTAGTTGTGTATTTTATTAAACAATAAACGTTTTGAACCGAAGTAAGTTGTAACAATAGGAGCAGCGATTTGGCCTTGGGTGGTATTTTAATTGTGTGGATTAAGCAAATATGTCAATATACAATCTATGTGGGGAAACGGGGCGTATGCGATTTCTGACCAGTCTAACTCCTGGTGAAATAAAACGCTCATGTAGCCTGATAACGATTTATTCTGAAATGATTTAAAAACGCAAAATGGGGATAAATGTGTTATTTTATTATGAGGATAAATAACAATCATTATCGATCAAAATAACCCGGAATCGATTAACTAAAGCCACGTGGTACAATGCGGTCACCTGTATAATCATATAATATTGGTATGTCCAATGTTAGCCTCCTTGTTGCGTTTTTAAATCGTGTCAGTATATACTGCTTGTTAGACGATGACTGATATGATGTTTCCTTGATAGTATGACGAACAGTGCATGTCCTAATCAGACTGTGCAGATGCAGATGCTGATCTGGATATACACTGGTGGCGAAATCCATAAGCTCAAATTATCCGATCATAGTCACAGTGTACGGTGGATAGTAAACGTCACGCTGACGTCCTATTTAAGTCCGCTGCCTATCTTAACGACGAATCAATTCTTAACAGCGTAACCCTTTCAACACTACATATCTCTATAACGGTGTTTGCAAACAGTGTAGATCCAGATGAGCCGGCTCGTATCGAGCCGTCTCATCAGGATCTGCACTTTTTGCAAGTAATTTCCTTATTTTTGAAAACATAAATAAATGAACTAGTCTGAAAATCATTATGTGACGATTTGGTCTTAAAGTTAACACATTACAAAGGGTGAACATTAACACATATAATGGGCGAAAGGGTTAACGGTGAAGCTTACCGTGGTTCGTATATATAGCGCCCTGCGTTACAGCTTGAACTTTCGGGTTATGCAAATAGATGTTCAGAAACGTTGATAATTTGGGCCGTTGTGTAACAGTTACCGCTGCAATGTGGTAACGTTGCGTTTACATCCAAATACAATACATTAGACACACGTGACGTCGAGCGATGTTGTTGATTGGTCAAAGTTCGGAACATCGCTGTTCCTGGAATTGCGACAAAATGACTTAAAACTATATTATTGTTAATTTTAACACCATATTTGAAACCGTATCATAAATACAGTGTAAATATAAGTAATAAAACCATGAGCTGTCGCGTTTACTTTGGTGAGCAATATACATGCACAGTATATATTCTCTCGAAAAACAAACTACAAGCGTGCAGCAATGCATTAGTTGTAATGATGCCATAATTAAAGGTACATACCCACGCAGCAGGTTACACTGTACTACTACTTTTCATTTTCTGTCATGCCTTATATGAGCCATTTGTCTACCCACTATAACGAGTGTTATTTTTAATTACGGTGCGTGTTAATTGGTGTTAAATCGCATTTTATATGCCGCGACCAGAAAGGGTATTTTCCGATCTCGTGCTATTTTTACCAACACGCGTCACGTGACACGGTCAGTCATATCACATCTTTGACATGCGCAGTGAAGTATCGGAAGTTGAGAAGAAAAATCTCTGTTCGAGTCCAAATCTAAATATCCACGTAGCTCTTTCCTTTTGGTGATCTGGTCGCCAATATTAACCACGCTCTCTCTCTCTGTACTGCCTGTCCCTCAGACATTTCGCCTTTTTTTGGCCGACGCCGTTTCATACAATTTCCGTCCTGGACGTTTCGACATGTTGATATTCTTGTTTACATATTGGGAAGCCTACTGGAGCGCGTAACATACTGCGCATGCGCACCGCAAGCCGTGATGTGGAAGTCGTCGTCCCCGCACATTATCAAAATAGACTGTTACCGCCGCGCGTCGCTAACAGTAAATTGATAATTAATAAATGATTATATTTATATAGCGGCCACTCGTAGTTTTTAGAACTGGTGGAATAGTGACATAATTATACACTTATTTAATTCCTATAAAGAACATTTTGTGCCTTCTGCGTGGGCATGTACCTTTAAGACTTATAGTTCATATATTGACATTTTAATAAATTATAATATTAAATATTTTTTATCTTATTTGTTGCCCCACTCCTTCGCGTGGTTATGTCTGTTTGAATGTAGCCGGCTATAAACGGGCTTTCGAATTGGGATACTTTTACGTTATTGGCGGTTTGACATACAGTAATGGTAGCATTTAATGAATACATTAACTAGATATTGGGAAAATCCTAGTAGTTACTGGCATACATTATTGTATGTGGGAAAATACCCGTCTAAGTGGGCGCTCATTGCTCACCAGATAAATACTATACGCGATTGTCATTGCAAAATGCGGTCGCATTGTGGTGTATGTAGGTGATTAAAGCAACTACTAAGTATATGTTTCTCAATCAATTTTCTGGTACAAATAATGTTTGACTAAATGATTTAGTATAACAAACCATTGTATGTTTCGCGACACCTGTCAACATTGGACTGCTATAGATGTTTATAAACAATACAAAAACACTTTTTTTTATATAATATTATGTACATGTATTATCAAAATTTACGATTGAGCATTAGTTTTATTGTGTGACATTTTTATCAAATATTGCCCTAATTAGGAAAAACAAAAAGAGCTGGGAAAGACCCGGACTATGAATAAAAAAATAAAAAATAATTCAGTCCTGGTTAGATAGCGTAGCAATGATATAACTGACTGGTGCTGCACTCCTCACCGGCGCCAAATGTTTCACGTCGAAAAATGCACCGGTTCCTGAAGAGATGCCGCTATTGCATAAACATATTTCCGTTTAAGTATCCGGCGTAAGACATTTGCGCAGGTTACTGAACGGAAATATGGTTATTCAGTATACTTGTACTAGTATTCGGCATGTAGCTGTATTTCTGTAGCCTATTTCACCAACATTGCAAAGTGTACTTATCTAGCCAAGCATACTTTGATGGAAACATTTTCAATTTAATGATAAATTTATTATTTTTTATTATACTGAATTTATTACATTATCACAGCCAATTTGGCTGTGATAATGTAATAAATTCAGTATAATAAGTCTGCATACTTTTAATCATCACATTATATGCAGTTATTAGTTCTATATGAAATAATGTATTTCAGGAAAAATAAATGATTACTCCCTCAAAGTATACTTTGCTAGAAAAGCATACTTTGCAATGTTGGTGAAATCGGCTACAGGTCGAACAATATTTTCTGACGAGATGTCACTCAGTTCTACATGGAGTCATAGCATAAACGAATGTATCGCCCAATAACCGGCGGTTGCTAGCTGAAAATGTAACTATGTAGTGTCTTCTGCATGTAGCTTAATGGGAATTCGTCAGGAATTGGGCGCCTAGAAACCATTTTACTCCGACGCGGAGTGCAGTGACAGTGTAACTACGAAAACAACTACAGTGTTGATTTGAAATTGGTCCACTATTTCCGAAATGAGAAAAATGTGTTTTGACATTTTCCATGGTAAATTACAATAGACATTAACACATATATTAATTTTCCATAGGGAAAGTGTGGGGCTTTTTTTTTTCTTTCGAAATACACGTAAAATTAACATTTGACAAATACAAATTTCACGAAATAGAAACGAAGCTAATTCTTAAAGGCACATTATCTCAGACGATGTCGCAGAAAGAAAATGTGGCTGTGACTTGAGAAATTGGGCTTATGGGTTTTGCGACCAGTGCAGATCCAGATCAGCATGTGCATCCGCACAGTCTGATCAGGATCTGCACCGTTCACCAATTAATTTATCAGGTTATACGAGTGTGCTGTTTCATCAGGAGCTACACTGGACGCAAATCCAATAAGCCCCATTTCTCCAGTCACAGCTACATATGGCATTTCGCTTCATGCACAGTAAATAGAGAATAGTAGGTTAGTGCCGTGAATGGGAAAAAATATCTGGCAAGGCTCAGGAAACGGGATGGGCGAGGCTCTGCCGAGCACATCACGTTTCCGTGCCGCGCCAGATATTTTTCCCATTTACGGCACTAACCTACAATTCTATTTATCCTGTCAACACCTACAAATCGCTGTAAAATGAAAAAATATAACCCCAGCCACAGCACATATTCATACACAGTGAGTAGGTCGTATTGACAGGATAAACAAAATCTTTCACGGCACCGTGTTTCACGGCACATACGCACTGTGTTGACGGGATAAAAGACATGCCAATCAACCACACCATTTTCATTGATAATAATTTCGACAAACGTCCGTTATAGTAAAGTTCTATCAGAAGCTGTTGTACACAGGGGAGATAATTTTGTTTGACTTAATTTGACATTTTCGCTTTATTTACTGTTGTGAAACAATCATATTATACCACATTTAGCAAGAGGTTTCCATTATAGACTATTGTGTACGGAGCCCGGCAGGGGACGCAGAAATATTTTTTCTTTATTAATTCGAAGGAACAAAATAACAATTCGTTCACTCTATTTAACAATTTGTTCCCACGAATTAACAATTCGTTCCCTCAATTTAACAATTCGTTCCCACGAAATAACAATTCGTTCCCACGGGAACGAATTGTTAATTCGTGGGAACGAATTGCTATATCGTGGGAACGAATTGTTAAATTGAGGGAACGAATTGTTAGTTCGAGGGAACGAATAGTTGAATTGAGGGAACGAATTGTTATTTCGTGGGAAAGAATTGTTATATCGTGGGAACGAATTGTTAAATTGAGGGAACGAATTGTTATTTCGTGGGAACGAATTGTTATATCGTGGGAACGAATTGCTAATTCGAGGGAACGAATTGTTAAATTGAGGGAACGAATTGTCATTTCGTGGGAACGAATTAATACAAAAAATTCCATGTCCCCTGCGCGGCTCCGTACTAGTGTACTTAATTTAAATAAACTAAATTTAATTTAGTAACCATCGATTAAAATAGTGGAAAATAACTAGCATTGCAAACATCGCACGGTCTATTTTCCCAACCGTTTATGTTTATATTAAAGCCCCTATGCGGCTCAAGTTGCCGAATTTGGCCTCCTATTGGGTTTTCCCACACATAAATCCAACAGGTTTCTATTTACACACACTTCGAAACTGTTTGCATTCATTTTGGTACTAAAATGAGTTTGTAGTCAATGAAAATATCAATATTTGTAATAAACAAGCAGCAGGTGCGTGTTTCAAAGCCCGATCGATTTTCCGATAGACGCTCGGGTCAACTCCTCAACTCCGCGATTCAAGGCCGATGAATTCTGATAGACGGAGTTTATCGACTCGCTTCCGAGCCGAAGCCGTTGGGTTACGGAAATGAAATTGTCAATATTGACATTTTGCACTGAGTGGTACACAAAACAAGTTTGTGTTGTCTTCACATTTCGATTAAGATGTAAATCTCAAGACTTCAGATGTATCTATTAGGCAGTATATGTTAGTTTTGTGTACTAAATCAGTTGCCAAACATGTTTTTGTGTTTGAAAAAATCGGAAAATTGTGATACTGAGCCGTTCAGGGCCTTTAAACACTTATACAATTACAATTGTACAGGTATGGAAGGTTATATGAGCCAATTCCCGCCCTTAAATATAAGATAAGCAAACAAACATTACGATCGTATCCGTCACCTTTGCACGTCTGTGATTTGCTTTAAAAATATCACAACATAAAATTATAATACTATTGAACAATTATAATAATATTTAACACTTATAATAATATTTAACACTTATAATAATATTGAAAATACTTCAGTAACCAAGAACCCACTCTTTCAAGAGTGGGTTCTTGGTTACTGAAATATTGTTCAACATATCATATTAATGCGGAAAGCTTGCTTTAATACTATTCCTTTAAACAAATAAAACGAATACACGCCGCGTAAGCTGACATTATATGTATACTATAACCGAATAATTTATAAATAGTTCTACTCCAGTAAGACAAATTCTCCATTCCGTTTTTTTCCACTATTGATAATGTAATTTGAACCCACTGAATGAACGGACAATGATATCGCGCCTACTTGTCTTTAAGGTGCCTCTTACGTGAATGCTATTTTTTAAACACGAGTTCCGCTAAAAGTTTCAGTTTACGGGTATGGAGAAATTGTTTACGTCCTGAGCCAGTTGACCGGAACCGAATGCACATCACAACTGCAGACTTTCATAACTATAATAACATAGGAGTATCGTTTTGTTTGTTTCTTCTTTTGTACATACGTGTATCTAAAACAGTATTGTCACACTTAATTAAGCATGTTATAGAATCAAAACGTTATACAACAAAATGTCTGTTAACCGGTGCAGTCAAAGTGGAATGTATTTCAAATTATTCACCCCGTGTTTGTCACAGTTCATGCCAGTATAAACATGGGTGTTGAATACACCACACACACACTCATGCATTTTAATTAATAGAACGGTATGTTTGATTGAATTGATACATGTTATTCACAGTCTAGAAAGTGAAGCAAAATGCATTGACATGCATTGAATATCTGAGACTTTTTCTGAGACCGAGTACCTTTAAAGGGACTGTGTCGCAGGGGGCCGTTTCACTAAACTTCGTACGACAAAAATGTTCGTAAGTGCAAAGTTATGATAGCCCGTACATTTCACATTAACAATGTTTTCTTGTCAACAATTATTGGATTTACATTTATCGAGCATAGGCTGCATATGCAGCCTATGCTAAATAAATGTAAATCCATCAATTGGAATTTCGAGTCGATCCTAACTAACATACGGAAATTTTACTCGTACGAAGCTTAGTGAAACGGGCCCAAGAGGATGATGGCTCAAATAGTCAATGTGTGCTTTTTGAGCGTAATGCACAGCAAATGATCGATATCAATCAATCGCACAATTTTATTTGATCAAATTCCATAAAACATGTATGTGTATACAAGTGTATGCTATCAGAAACTGCTATAAAAACGTGAGATGTCAGATAATTTGATTCTGCGTTTTCTCTATACACATAAGGTAAGATTTAGTGCATCAAATATAATTATTTGTGTTGCGAAAGGGTAATACTCTACCACATTTAGAATGATGTCACAGTAGATAATACACGTAAAATTCAACTAGTAACCATCGACTGTAGAAGCGTTATTTTTCAGCATTGTAAATGTGTTCTATTAATAAGAAAACAATTTTCTGGCGACTCATATGTACTACATTTATTTTAGATTTGCATTTTATTTTTAAACCCAATTGTACCACAATTAAACCCAATTGTAGTACACTTAAACCCAATTGAATGCAATTAAACCCAATTGCAGTACAAATAAACCCAATTGTAGTACTATTAAACCCAATTGTAGTACAATTGGGTTCATAATTAATAATCTGTCATCACTTTCCGCGCATATCTCCGAGACCCAGTGCCTTTAAAGCCTGTAAACGGTGACCCTTGATTACCAAATGCCAACAACGCCGAAGTCGCCTTAAGTTAAGTTGCCCGTTAATTATAAACAGACGCCTACAACGTGGATTACTTATTGCGCAGACCTCGTTTTAACTGGACTATAATTAAAGTCACATAGGTAAGACTATAGTTATATTTTATTTGTTTTCCTTAAACAAATCACATTATATCTGAATGGTTTAATTGCAAAGATAATATTTCATTAAATATGGGTATTTTTGTATATATATATCGCATTATTTTGTTATTATTAATTAGTACTGTGGAATGAAACATAATAATAATTTGTGTAAATGTGGCTGTGGCTGGAGAAATGGGGTCTATGGGATTTGTGACAGTGACCAGTGTAGCTTCTGATCAAATAACACACTCCTGTAACCTGATGAATAACTATACTGTTAGAAACATGACGTGCGTTTCATTGATGAAATTGAGAACAGTGCAGATCCGGATCAGACTGTGCGGATGCACAGGCTGATCTGGATCTACACTGGTCGCACAATGCATAAGCCCCATTTCTCCAGTCACATCCACAAATGTAATCAATACACGCTTTGGTTAGAATTCAGAGCGCCTCGTCTATTCAAACATCTCCACCATTGACGCTATGTTTCCTCAGAGAAATATTCTACAAAACTGGAATGGGTAACTGCTAGGAAAAATCTGTTGGAAAGTAGAATTTTAATTATTGTATAAATATGCCTTTCGCGGTGCATAGGTGCTACCGTGTATTAAAATCATTACACACTAGTGTAATAAATGTGCATATAATACCGCCATGGAAAACAGTTTGATGATCCGTTCAACTTCAATGCATTCTAGTGTGCTTATGCAATACACATACAGACCGTATTAGATAAACACAATTGTTATAGTATGCAATACACATAATATAAACATTGTGTTTATCTAATACGATCTTTATTTACGAACTGATTTCATAAGAAACTCGGCACAAGATAGAAAATCTGATATTTATGTACCTATATGGGTGAAAATAGAAACAACCCATCAGTCAAATATCGTCATTTATCCCGTCAACACAGTGTGTATGTGCCGTGAAACACGGTGCCGTGAAACATTTTTGATATCCTGTCAATACGACCTAATCACTGCGTATGAATATGTGCGGTGGCTGGGGTTATTTTTTTTGCATTTTAAAGCCATTTGTAGGTGTTGACGGGGTAAATAGAATAGTAGGTGAGTGCCGTGCATGGGGAAATATCTGGCGCGGCACGGAAACGGGATGTGCTCGGCAGAGCCTCGCCCATCCCGTTTCCTAAGCCTTGCCAGATATTTTTCCCATTCACGGCACTCACCTACTATTCTATAAATACCTTCAATTAAAACACTTTTTTTTTCCAAAACATCCCGATGTGACCCTTTAAATCATCACTCGTGTAAGAACCTTCGTATACAATGACATTGGTTTTAGTTCTAATCCTACTTAGATGTGCTATATATATGTACATCTCGCATTGAATTCAGTAGGATTATAGATAAGGCCATACAAAGTACTTTGGTTCTCAGATATCGCCGCGTCAGAAATATCCCTGCGCGTCGAGCATTTTATCGCCATGGAGAAATAAAATCCTGCTGTAAATTCACCACATGATCCATAAAAAACTACCATATGTTAAATCCAATCATGTCTGATGAAAATCTGGCGATGTTTCACGTCTAATGAGGTTATAGTAACTTTATAGAGGACATATGCATATCTGGCAACATGAAAAAAATCAGAGACGAAAATATTTTTTTCTTTGAAAATCCGGTCTCCCGCGTCACATTCCCATTCCGCAACCCCGGTGTGAGAACCAAAGTACTTTTTTATGGCCTAATCTAGTCTTATTTTATGCAATATTAATTCATACTACATAACGTTACTATTTAATCTACGAATTATATTGTTTGCTTATTTCCAATGGGCTACCACAAATAGACGTTATACTCATGTACCTTCTCTGAATAGCCAATATGTTATATCAAAATTCAAATTGACAATGGGGGATCGTAGCTAGTTATTTCCCTTTTAATTTATTTATAGAAATCCGGTCCAAATTGTATATTTTATGACCCGAATGTCGCACGATTTGTTATGAAAAGAAGCCATTATAGAGTTTTAGGCTAATGTTGATCCAGGTTATCCTGCATACCTGCACAGTCTGATCCGGAACTGCATTATTTGCCAGATTCATATTTTCACACTTATTCGTTGTTTTGCAATCAGTGTAGACCCAGATCAGACTGCACATATGTGCAGTCTGATCTGGGTCTACTCTGTTTGCAAAACTCAATTTTCGTGCTATTCAGTAAGAAACAAACGCTGAAATACAGCATAGGGACCGGATTTCTATAAATAGATTTACAAAGGGAGATAATTAGCTACGATCCCTCGTTGCCTATATATTTAACCTCCATATAACACTCACCATTCTACAACAACCATGCAGGTGTGTGTCTTTCTGTGAATGGATGTTGTAGAGAGGTTGCATTTTAATTGTGGTTTCAATGTTTCAAGCAAGTGTGTGACTCACGTGGCTTTTTGTTTGACCAGTAGCCTATTTCACCAACATTGCAAAGCATACTTTTCTAGCAAAGTATACTTTGAGGGAGAAATTTTTAATTTTAGGATAAATTTATTATTTTTTATTATACTGAATTTATTACATTATCACAGCCATTATGGCTGTGATAATGTAATAAATTCAGTATAATAATTCTGCATACTTTTAATCATGAAATACATGCATTTGTTAGTTGTATTTGAAATAATGCATTTCAGGAAAAATAAATTATTACTCCCTCAAAGTATACTTTGCTAGAAAAGTACACTTTGCAATTTGCAATTTTGCAATTTTGATGAAATCGGCTACAGGACATGTATAAGTTAATTGTTCACATATTGTATTTTTAAGGAATTAAATGCGATGTAGCGCTGGCGACCGCAGTATTTAGTTCCTTAACAGTCTAATACGTGAACAACATACTTATACTTAGCGAAGTTTATAATGCAGTCTCCCATCCGAGTATTGATTTTGCATTTTGCTGTCGAATAGTCATTCAATCTGGTAATATGTAGCTTATTGGGGTTACATATTGCAATATGCGATTGGCTTAGAAGCAAGGCGAATTATAAGTACTTATTGTTTACCAGCACACTCTCGAATCTCCGCTCCTAAATGTGATTTCGAATCGCTATACTAGTATGTGATTGGCGGTGTGACACGTAGTGAGCGCGTGTGTGTGCGGTAATATGCTTTGTGTCATGTGAAATGATGGCAACAACGAGTACAATCAGTTCTAAGTATAGCGGCTGAACATTTAATGGCTAATTTAATAGAAGAAGAAGATTGTATTTGACGTAAACTATACAGTTTGTAGTCATGTAAATACGATGTTATTTTTATATAAACATATTAAACGATTCTAATTAATATTCAAACTTATTTGTCATGAAATAATATAACATTGTGTAAGGTGCGCGATTATAAATACTGAAGTCGGGAAGCGAGATCAGCCGATGCTGACATGCTACGCACGACCAATTACCCATATCGACATCGCGTACACGTCCCGAGTACGTGCTCAGAAAGCTCTATAAGCGCGGATCTAGCTCTTCGTGTTCTGTAATTCAAGGTACATGATCACGTGGTTATAACAACAACAACAGTGGCTGAAAGTGTTGAAATCTTGCCCACTCCAAAGTAAGTATTATTTGATATTTTCCTAAATATGAAACGGATTTTGATGAAATTTGGCGCATCAAACGCGTCTTCGTGAGCTGCATTTGGTCGTCCAGGGAGTTCGGCACAGACTTATGTCGTTTTTGCTAAGAATTTGCGAAGAATCGATTTCCGTGTCTACCGACACGGAAATCGATTCTTCGCAAAAACGACAGAAGTTTGGGCCAAAGTACAGAGACCACCAAATGCAGCTTAACAAGACGCGTTTGATGCGCCATATTTCATCAAAATCCGTTGCGTAATAAGGACAATATAAAAGAATACGTACTTTGAATCGAATGGATTCTGGAAGTTTCAGTACTTGTTGTTGTTGTTAGTACCACGTGATCATACACCTTGAAATTAGGATATACTAATATAACATGTTGTATGGCGCGTGATTATAAATATTTCCGCCGAGCACGCCCCTAGTTCTAATGAACGAAGTCGGGAAGCTAGATCAGCCGGTGCTTAGCTGTGCTCAGTCACGACCAATCACTCATCTCGACATCGCGTACACATTCCGAGTACGTGCTCATAAAGCTATATAAGCGTGGGCCTAGCTCTTCGATGTCTGTAATGAGGATAAACTATCTATTCAATGCCATAGTGAGAACATTACGCAAATTAAACGCTTGTTGTAAATATTTGCACAGTCTTGTAACAATATGCTTCCTAAAATCTTGTAGCAGCAATGTCAGTTTGTACACAATAATAGATATTGGCGAAAGTGTAATATATGCGATTAATTGAGACGAAATGTTGTTCTTTCATTTGTCGAGAAACTAGGGTAAACAATTAGCGTGGTTCGTGTTTGGAAAGTGCACATTTATACACCTCTTGTCATAGCCAAATCAAGGTGCATGATCACGTGGTTACAACAACAACAACGTCGCCCACTCCAAAGTAAGTATTATTTGATATTTTCCTTAATATGCAACGGATTTTGATGAAATATGGCTCAACAAGCGCTTCTTCATGGGTTGCATTTGGTGGTCTAGGGAGTTTGGCACAGACTTATGTCGTTTTTGCGAAGAATCGATTTCCGTGTCGGAGACACGGAAATCGATTCTTCGCAAAAACGACAGAAGTTTGAGCGAAAATACAGAGACCACCAAATGCAACTTAACAATACTCATGGTGTCTGCAGGCCATCTCACCAAAATTGCAAAGTATAGTTATCTTGCTAAGTACACTTTGAGGGAGAAATATTTAATTTAAGGATAAATTTAATATTTTTTATTATATCAAATATATGCAGTCGTTTGTTCAATATGAAATCATGTATTTTGTGGAAAATAAATGATTACTCCCTCAAAGTACACTTTGCTAGATAAGTAAGTAATGTTGGTGAAATAGGCTACTGGTATAGAGAAGGTCCACTGTCTGTGAAGTCCTCGAAATAGGCCCAATTTTTGCCGCGCGGGGCATGTGTTCTACATATACAGCCCATCTTGTCTTACAACGTGATGGCGCAATAATTGTACTAACAACATGTTAAAAACAACATGTGAAATTCACACTGCTGATGCTCTACATGGGGTGTGTCGAGTTCCCGTCGTCACCGACACGTGTATGGATGATAATGGTCATTTCGCGTCTTTCCATTTTCAGAACGCTTATAGCGTTGCCACAAAGCAGCAAAACAAAACTTTCGTATCTCTTGGGGGCAAGATGAAAATACGATGTTTCGTGTTTTCTACATGGGGTGTGTCGAGTTCCCGTCGTCACGTCGCCGACACGTGTATGGAGGATAATGATCATGTCGCGTCTTTCCATTTTCAGAATTCTTATAGCGTTGCCACAAAGCAGCAAAAAAAAACTTTCGTATCTCTTGGGGGCAAGATGAAAATACTATGTTTCGTGTTTTCGCGGAAATACCGACGATTTGGACGCTAACTAATATATTACCGTGGCGAAAATGTTAACACGCGACATGGTCATTTCGATGCCATTGACGGACGATAAGGAAGGCCATTTCAGAACCTGGTCCAATTTCGGCAACGCATTTTAACCCTTAAAATGCTGAATTTTCGTCTGTTGTTTATTATTTATTTCACATTTTTTTCATCGAACACATGGTTTTAAAGCATTTTAGAATCATTTCCAATTTGCTTTTTTATTGCAATTGTTATTTTCAATATTTATCAACATAAACTATTTTGTAAAGACATTGACATAACTCCGTGGGAGATGGTTCTTATGTGCTGTCAATACATATTTAAGATGATTAAAATAGTCAGCAGGCGACAGCTCTGCTGTCCCTTCCCGCGTTCTAAGGGTTAAGTGAAATTAGTGGCCCGGTGACGTTTGCGGTTTTTTTGTTGCTGTTGTTGCTGCTATTTTCAATATTTATCAACAAACCATGTTTTGTGAGCACAGTATAATCATCTCCATTAACAAAAAAAAACAGTTTATAAATCGAAAACATTTCATTTCCCGCGTTATAAGGGACGTAAACTTAATGACACGGCGGCTCGTGCGTGGCCACCGACGTCAGATCAGCGTCAGACGTGTCATACAGCCTCATAAATCCTTTAATGAGAGACGTAACCTACGTTTGACAGCATGGATGAGTGACGCGCCATGTGAAATAACATCCCTTAACTCATATTGGCATCCCTTATATAAATGTGCTACCAAAGTATGAATGATTCTAAGAAAACGGCGGCGATCTGTGCCTAAAATATCAAGAGTAAATACGGCAATACACGTAATTGTATTACGTAACTTTCAACGCCATAGCAACTTGATGCTATTAGCATCAAGTTGCTATGGCGTTGAAAGTTACGTGTTTGTATTTGTATGAAATAACTGACTAGCAAAATCGTATATGATTAATAGATAAAGATAAGTGAAAATCAGAGGACACCGAACTTAGTGTCATTTGCGATCAGTGTAGACGCTGAAAAGACTGCGCATCTGCGCAGTCTAATCTGCGTCTACACATCGCCGATCTGTCAATTAAACACCCACTTTCTGCAGAGACGTTCAGTTTGACTCATTATTAGGCAGATCAGGGACCCGTTTCACTAAACTTTGTACGACTAATATGTTTGTAAGTGCAAATTTGGGATCGTCTGGAAACTTGAATTGATGGATTTAGATAGATGTATTGAGCATAGGCTGCATAAGCAGCCTATGCTCAATGAATGTACATCCAACAATTGTTTACAAGAAAACGTTGTTAATGTTGAATTTACAGACTATCATGATTTTGCACTTACGAACATTTTAGTCGTACGAAGTTTAGTGAAGCGGGCCCCTGGATCTACACCTGGTAAAATTGAATAAGCCGTTTTGTTAGAAGGTGGCTAAATTAAGTGACGTCATTTCGGCCGGGACATATTTATACTATTCCGCCCTGAATCCGAGGTGTTGATGACTTGCGTTGTAATGTTCAGTGTCTATAATACATAATCTACCACTTTGGTTACACCGTTACAAACAGACACGGGCTTGTAATAAGTATGGCATCAACACAAAGGTAGGAATCTTATTTATTCTGTTAATGCTGAAAATATTCTAATTTTATTGTTTTCTTAATTCAAATATGCCATTAAGAGATCGAGTTGTTTTCATAATTATTGAATAGAACTTGTGTTAAATATGCATTGTATGACCACGGTGTTTTGTTTGGTTGTAATACACTTGTTGTTGTTTATTTACGTCTCATCAACTGTACATCATAACATACATACCAATAACACAATACACGTACATTATTATTATTATTCTCTTTATTTCCTCTGATAGAGATACATGCTAAATGACATAAAGAAAAATAAACAATAATTACATGTAGTAGGAACAAGCAATGTGTGTCAACAAACAACGTTTTGCATTTGACGTTCGAAAGCTGGGAATGTAAGGTAATGGAGTAACATTGTGGACCTCGATCAGCCAACACAGAAACAAAAGCAAAAACAAAAACAATAAACCAATGCATTTGCCGTTGCCACCGCACTTATCCTGGTTAAAACTATCGGTTGCCACGATAACCGCTGTTGGTTTATATCTTTGTTGCGTCCCGCGTCTCATCTTTGTTGCGTCCCGCTAATCGTGAGCATGGTGACAGCGCAAACGAACCATCACATGATATATTCACATGTCTTAAGAGTATGTTAAAACAGAATGAAATAAACCACAAACGAGTGTCTATATACAAAGGCATCTTATGAAGAAATTGCTTAAACAAATCACGGATATCACCTCAAATCAGATTAGCAGTATATATGCAACCGAGCTTAAAAGGGATAAAAAAACGCCGTTGTAATAATAAATAGTTGCATTATTTACACGTAAACTAATTCACACATTGTACTATAATTGTATTATTTGTACAACAGTGCAGATCTTCGATTTAAAATATAGCAAAGGGTTTTGGCAAAAAATCGTATTTTATTATATACCTACTCATGAAATACATAGTTATACGATGTAAATAAAAGTCATATGTTCTCATCAATGAAATAAACAACTTCCGGTGAAAATACGACTACTTCCGCTATCTATATTCATAACGCGCACCTGAAAGAAAACAGCGCAAATAGGCTGCACATACACATTCATTACCGTATACAGTCTAAAAAACTGTTAATTTCCATGGAGCGGTATATAAATAAATAGAAAATTCATATTTTTATAACGAATATGACATATATGTTCATCACGTGGTGTGAAATGTCCATATTTCACTCGTGCCTAACGGCACTCGTGCAATATGGACATTTCACACCACTCGATGAACATATATGTCATATTCGTTGAACAAATATGAATATCCTCTTTTTATTACAGTTCGAGAAAAGAAAAACAAATTTTGAATCATCAGTCATTTCAGCGAACAGTGGTTCAATAGAACATGTTTTTTTTTGTATAGCGCAATACGTAGGTCGTTGTATATAGGGCAGCTAAACAGTACATGGTACTCATCTTCTACTTGAGTCATACACAAAGGGAAAACCGTATTGCCAATAGATAGTTGTTCATAACGACCAGTTTCCAACCGTAATGAGGCTACGCCGCATCTAAACTTAGCGAAAGCAGATTTGTGTGTTCGAGGAAATACAAGTTTACGGTATGTTTCCACCCCGCCCCCATGTCTGCTTAAACAGTTTCTAACGCCTACGTTTGTTACCACCATATCCCCGTAGACTAGTCATTCTATTCATAGTGGAATACTATTCGGTGCCTATATAACTTTCCATTAGTCGCTTAACAATGTCGCTGACCAATACATTTCTAGAAAGTATATGTACAGTATCAAGAGCCAAACCAAGATTAGCCCACTTACATTGAACAGTGTAGCACCAGTTTGTGCATCTTATGTTGCCTTGTACCGAACCCCATGCAAATAACTTGTACACACTTCTAGGAAATATCAATATGGGTTAGCTGGTACCAGTGAAGTGCAATACATTTCCATTGCTTTACGATAGATGGCTCCCATCCCATGTCACCTGCCACTCCCGCCGAAGGGGTGTATTTACCTGTTCATAGAAAGAATCTCATTGCAAGGTTCTGTACAGCATCGATGCATGAGTATGGTTTAGTACCCCACCTTGCAGCTCCATATGATATAATATAGGAATGAATGGCCTTTTTGTGGAATTTATCGGGGTATAAACTTGGAAAAGTTGCGGGAATACTGGACGAAGCGATAAAAAATTACAATTTTCGAAAAAAAAAAAGAAAAAAAAAAGAATATTTTTTTTTTGGATTTTTTTTCGAAAATTGTATTTTTTTTAAGGCCTCGTCCAGTATTCCCGCGATTTTCCAAGTTTATATCCCCGATAAATTCCACAAAAAGGCCATTCATTCCTTATAATTCCAGCATTTGAAATAAATTCATCAAGAAAATGTGTTTATTTTCCATTTTCTTAAGAATTATTTTAACTGCGCCTCACGGTTACGGAAAGTAGTTCGGCGTGGGAGTTTACTGGGATATAAATTTTGGACAGAGACTTGCTACGGGCCAATCAAATGCTAGGGAATTGTGTAAATATTTTTGTGCTGAAATTATTTTCGAATAAACTCTGTATGGCATTCCACCCATTCTCTTCAACTTTGCAATCAGAAGACCCAAAGACCTACTAGCGTTCTGTGCTACCATTTCAGCGGTGATATTATAATCGAGAAATTTATTCAAAATCAAGCCAAGATATTTGTACTTTAAATTTACGCCGCATTTAAATACTGTCCGCGTTCTGGGTATAGCATTATGTCTAAAATGAACGACATTACTTTTGCTATGATTTATGTTCATATTGTTAGTGCTACACCAACCATTTAACTCGCTTAACATGTATTGTAGATCAACTTCACTATCTGCAATAGTGACAACGTCATCAGCATATACGAACACAGATAGTATTTCATTACCGATAGGTATACCTTTTCCGAGGGCATTAATCTGTATTGCCAAGTCATTGATACATATGTTGAACAGGAGTGGTGATAACGAACAACCCTGACGCAAACCGGAAGTTACACTAAACCACTTACAAACCCATTAACCCGTACGCAGGCTGATACACATGAATATAGAGATTTGACTGCATTAACAATCTTGCCAGTTAAACCAATATTGATCAACTTTTACCATAAAATGTTCCTATCTATACAGTCTTATGCTTTATACATAATATACATGTGCATAGAGAGTTCATTTGTAATTAGAATAATTGTATCAAAGGACAGAACGTCCTGAAATTCTTCGCAGTATGTGTTTGTGGATGACACATAGACTAATAATTAGTCTAGAGTAGAAAGCGATTCACGAAAAAAGGCGCGGGAATTTCACAGCAGCAACAACAACAACAACAATAACAACACGAGTTAAACAAATATTTTTTGGAAAACCGCTATATTGTATTCGTGCACCGAACCATGAATAATCGAGTATGACGATTAATCGTCGCACCATTAGACTATGGAAACATTTGCAATAACAATTTAGCACAACAAAAGCAAACAAAACATTTATCACACTAAAAAGGCGATCAAGCTAAGTTGTTAGAAGTTGTTACCGAAATATTAGCAGCTTTCTGCCTGACACATGACGCCAATGCTGGTCAGCTATATGGCTGTCTAATGTATTATCTCAATATATAATGATTTGACTGGAGAAATTGCGCTTATATGTTTAGCGACTAGTGTAGCCCCAGATCAGCCTGCGCATCCGCGCAGTCTGATCAGGGCATGCCCTGTTCACCATTCAGATAATGAAACACACGTAATGCTTCTAATTTTGATCCGTATCAGGGTACCGATTCACTAAACTTCGTACGACTAAAATGTTCGTAAGTGCAAAATTAATATAGTCTGTAAATTTCACAGTAGCAATGTTTTCTTGTAAACATGTGATGGATTTACATTTATTGAGCATAGGTTGCATATGCAGCCTATGCTCAATAAATGTAAATCCATCAATTGAAATTTCCAGACAAACATAAATTTGCACTTACGAACAGTTTAGGCGTACGAAGTTTAGTGAAACGGACCCCTGGATCCTTGAAGTCGCTTATTGTGATTAGGGTTTACGCGCATCAAACAGCAATATCATAAGTATATTAAAAGTCATGCAGAGCATGATGTTATTAGCCGATCAAATCAGGGTTCAATATATTTCCACATTTTAGTAGTTACAGAATCTCAGGGAAAAGTGAGAGAAATGTTGATTTCCTCCCCAACCAAATTCTCCCAGTTATAGGTAGCTATCATTAATATCTGATCATAGCAATTTTTATGGTAGTAAAATGTAAACAATATTATTCCTGTTGAAAGAATTAACCTTTGAATATAGGTGAAGGCGCTTAGCATTACACAAATATGTAGCAAGTCAACCGAAATCTCATAAATACCCGATTTTTGTCGGCCATCTTGAAAATATGATAATTATATACTGAATATTAGTGTACTTTACATAAATTCTTTAATATATCCATCAGAAATGTGTTTTTAACAACCTACACCAATTTCCAAGTTAAGGACCATGACCTATTGGCTCATACATTGGCAATTTTCGACTTCCGTCAAGCATAAAGTTCAATGACCTTGAAATTACCTTGAACTTGGTTTAAAAAATGGCACCCGGATTTTTTGGAAACCTTATACATTCAAGTTTATAAAAACACCGGGTGCCATAAATTAACACGAGGTGTCGGAATCTTATATATATACCTACAATTGCCCCTGGAATAGAAGGCAAACCGCCTAACTTTAGTTTACCGAACTATTGTAGTTATTTTTAAAACGTTTATTTATAGCCAGTTTACCGAACTCTTGTAGGTAAAACGTTGATTTATAGCCAAATTGTGTTATTTCGCTATATTTAAAGTTTTAAACAGAGGTAATGGCCAAAAATGAAAAATTATCCGGTTGATGTAGTTTGGAAGTGATACCACACATTTCGCGGTTGTAGATTACCGAATATAGGAGAAAAGGGTGGTTACAAACTTTTTCACAAACCAATGGATAACCAATATCTATAAATAGATCGGCTAATAACAAACGGTAATGCACCTGTATGAGAGGACGTAAAACCCAAATCGGTCAATCAAGGAATGAGTACTGGACATCCAGCACTAAAATTACATTAGCAAGTTTCAGCACTAAATACGATGTCCTGGCCGTTGCCAAACACATTTGCTACACATGGTTCCCGTATCACTAAACTTCGTACGATTATGTACAATATGTTCTTGTAAACAAGTATTGGATGCAGCCTATGTTCAATAAATGTAAATCCGTCAATTGAAATTTCCAGACAATCCTACATTTGCACTTACGAATATTTTAGTCGTACGAAGTTCAGTGAAACGGCCCGGCTTCAGGGGCATATTTCATCAACATTGCAAAGTATACTTTGAGGGAGTAATCATTTATTTTTCCTGAAATGCATTATTTCATATAGAACTAACAAATGCATATATTTCATGATTAAAAGTATGCAGAATTATTATACTGAATTTATTACATTATCACAGCCATTAAATGGCTGTGATAATGTAATAAATTCAGTATAATAAAAATTAATAAATTTAAAAAAAAATTGAAAATTTCTCCCTCAAAGTATACTTTGCAATGTTGATGAAATAGGCTACAGAAGTGAGCTAGAAGATTAGCAGTTTGAATAGTTGCGAACGGTAACTCTTAAAATCTACTCCCGTACCGTCCGTAGGCAGAGTTACTATTCCACTCATAGGCCTTCTCTGCAGAATAGCGAATCAGATCTGATTCGCACTTTAGCAATTATTTGTGACATATTTGAGATATTTTCCATCAGAAAAAAATAAATTAGTATTATAAACGTAATACAAACTAATAATTCTGAAACAAATTTTACCGTTGTAGAGGAGTTAGAAAATTATGTTTTGCCTTTACAGAAAACGGACCCCATCTTAACTTTTACATGTTGAATTTCATTGCCACTGACTGGATCCTACGGACGGTACGGGAGCAGATTGCAAGACATACGAGAGGGGTTGGTAGCGTTACCGTCCCTATGGGGGCACTCGGGTAACATGGTCCGTATATGGGGCACTAAAATGGTCCAAATAGGGGCACTTATAAACATGTATTTTAAAGGCTTACATCGATATATAACACTGATAAGTATATACAGGAACCATTGTATGTGCTACAACAGTTGAGAAAAGTATTTTACGACATTTGTCACCATTGTAGTACCAGATCAGCCTGCCTCAAAGTACTAGTGCGACATGCCATGTAAAGGCTCTCATCGAGTGGTATAACACTAAGTAGTATATAAGGGAACCATTGTATGTGTACCAACAATTATGAAGGAAGGACCTGACGGCATTTGTCACCAGCGTAGTCCCAGATCAGCCTACGTAACGGCCAAGTCCAAGACAACTGTATCATATTTATACTGCGTTATATGTGACGCATACTGCTGGCACCTGTTTGTATGATATTTAGATAATTTATAAGATGCGCCGTATAGGGGCACTGAAATGGTCCAAATAGGGGCACTTCTGTACATCTTCTATATCATACAAGATGCGACTGGTGGTAACGTTACTGGGCCAAACAGGCGCACTCGGGTAACATGGTCCGTATAGGGGCACTGAAATGGTCCAAATAGGGGCACTTCTGTACATCTTCTATATCATACAAGATGCGACTGGTGGTAACGTTACTGGGCCAAATAGGCGCACTCGGGTAACATGGTCCGCATAGGGGCACTGAAATGGTCCAAATATGGGCACTTCTGTACATCTTCTGTATCATACAAGATGCGACTGGTGGTAACGTTACTGGGCCAAATAGGCGCACTCGGGTACTGGATGGCCGTATAGGGGCACTGAAATGGTCCAAATAGGGGCACTTCTGTACATCTTCTATATCATACAAGATGCGACTGGTGGTAACGTTACTGGGCCATAAGGGGCACTCGGGTAACATGGTCCGTATAGGGGCACTGAAATGGTCCAAATATGGGCACTTCTGTACATCTTCTGTATCATACAAGATGCGACTGGTGGTAACGTTACTGGGCCAAATAGGCGCACTCGGGTAACATGGTCCGTATAGGGGCACTGAAATGGTCCAAATAGGGGCACTTCTGTACATCTTCTATATCATACAAGATGCGACTGGTGGTAACGTTACTGGGCCAAATAGGCGCACTCGGGTAACATGGTCCGTATAGGGGCACTGAAATGGTCCAAATAGGGGCACTTCTGTACATCTTCTATATCATACAAGATGCGACTGGTGGTAACGTTACTGGTCCGTATGGGGGCACTCGGGTAACATGGTCCGCATAGGGGCACTAAAATGGTCCAAATAGGGGCACTTCTGTACATCTTCTATATCATACAAGATGCGACAAGACGTTACTGGGCCATATAGGGGCAGTCGGGTAACATGGTCTGTATAGGGGCACAAATATGGTCCAAATATTGGCACTTCCATACATATTCTATACGAGACATTATGCGACTGATGGTAACGTTACTGGGCCGATATGCAACTAAGCTATATTTTTTGAATGGATATGTCTTCCCCTGTATGCATGTTTCATGTCAGAGCAAATGCTTGTAATTATTTAGGGAATTTTCCACTTACTTGGAATCAAGGGCTGTCTCTCCGCATGCATGTGGCATGTCGGAGAAAACGTGTGTATCTATTTAATGAATAATCCACATACTTGGGATGGACGGTTGTTCCGCTGTTCAAATGAGCCATGTCAGAGCAAACATAGGTACTAATTTAATGCCTTGTCCACATACTTTGAAAATATGGCTGTTCCCCTGTATGCATGCGTCATGTCGGAACAAACTTGTGTAGTGATGTAATGACATGTCTTCATACTTTGTATGGATAACTGTTTCCCCGTATACATGCGTTATGTCAGAGCGAACTTGCGTAAATATTCAATAACTTTTCCATATAATTAAAATGAATACTTGTTCCCCTGTATGCATGTGTGATGTCCGAGCAAATTTATGTGATTTAATGAATTGTTCACATACTTTGAATGAATGTTCCCCTGTATGAATGTTTCATGTCAGAGCTAATGTTTGTAATTATTGAAAGAATTGTCCACATACTAGGATCCAAGGGCTGTTTCTCTGCATGCATGCGACATGTCGGAGAAAACGTGTGTAACTATTTAATGAATTATCCATATACTTGCAATAGATGGCTGTTCCCCTGTACGCATGAGCCATGTCAGAGCAAACATGTGTACTGATGTAGTGATGTGTCCACATACTTAGAATAGATAGCTGTTCCCCTGTATGTATGCGTCATGTCGGAACAAACGTGTCTAATTATTTAATGACTTGTCCACATGCATGTACTTCGTATGGATAGAGGGCTGTTCCCTTGTACAAATGCGTAATTTCAGATGATATACTCATTGAATGGTGATCCTGTCTATAGGAGCAGATAGACACGAGAAATAAAAGTATCTACATAGGGAATGACATAAATGACGTAGCTCGGTATTTTTACATCACCGACGGTCTATCGGACTCTGGCAATAAATGGAACAATATTTTAAAAACCTATGACATACAGAACTGCAAAGAAATATAGTTTAGTTGTATATCGACCCAGTAACGTTACCACCAGTCGCATCATGTCTCGTATAGAATATGTATGGAAGTGCCACTATTTGGACCATATTTATGCCCCTATACGGACCATGTTACCCGAGTGCCCCTATATGGCCCAGTAACGTTACCACCAGTCGAATCTTGTATGATACAGAAGATGTACAGAAGTGCCCCTACTTGGACCATTTCAGTGCCCCTATACAGACCATGTTACCCGATTGTGCGCCTATTAGGACCCAGTAACGTTACCACCAGTCGCATCTTGTATGATATAGAAGATGTACAGAAGTGCCCCTATTTGGACCATTGCAGTGCCCCTATACGGACCATGTTACCCGAGTGCGCCTATATGGCCCAGTAACGTTACCACCAGTCGCATCTTGTATGATATAGAAGATATACAGAAGTGCCCCTATTTGGACCATTTCAGTGCCCCTATACGGACCATGTTACCCGAGTGCGCCTATTTGGCCCAGTAACATTACCACCAGTCGCATCTTGTATGATATAGAAGATGTACAGAAGTGCCCCTATTTGGACCATTTCAGTGCCCCTATACGGACCATGTTACACGAGTGCCCCTATATGGCCCAGCAACGTTACCACCAGTCGCATCTTATAAAGTATCTAAATATCATACAGACAGGTGCCAGTATGTGTCACATATAACACAGTGTAAATATGATACAGTTGTCTTGGACTGGGCCGTTATGCAGGCTGATCTGGGAGTACGCTGGTGACAAATGCCGTCAGGTCCTTCCTTCATAATTGTTAGTACACATACAATGGTTCCCTTATATACTACTTAGTGTTATACCACTCGATGAGAGCCTTTACATGACATGTCGCACTAGTACTTTGAGGCAGGCTGATCTGGGACTACAATGGTGACAAATGTCGTAATATACTTTTCTCACCTGTTGTAGCACATACAATGGTTCCTGTATATACTTATCAGTGTTATATATCGATGTAAGCCTTTAAAATACATGTTTATAAGTGCCCCTATTTGGACCATTTTAGTGCCCCTATACGGACCATGTTACCCGAGTGCCCCCATAGGGACCGTAACGCTACCAACCCTACTGAGACATACCGTTCGCAACTACAGTTTGAATATCGACAAATACCATAAGCCCCATTTTTACAGTTACAACCACATACAGGTTCACGTTATTTAGTTGCTGTGCATTGGAGAGGTCAATTGGATACGAGATTATTATTTCCTTTGTCAGTCGTTAAATTAATTCGTAACCACATAATAAAATAAAGATGTTTCACCAGATGTGTATAAAGGTAGCTTACATTTCAGTGGCTGAAATCTGCTGAAATCTGAGATGCATGTAGAAACAAAATACCTCTCGCGAGATAACATATCATAGATAACATATCGGCGAAGATGCATGCTGTGCAACACACATTCACAAAATAATCACACATATCTTGCAAATGGAGTACCATACATGATTGATGATTTGTGGCTGTGACTGGAGAAATGGGGCTTATGGGTTTTGCGACCAGTGTAGATCCAGATCATCCGCACAGTCTGAACTGGATCTGCACTGTTCGTTATTATTTCAATGAAACGTTCCTATGTTTCTAACAAGCAATGTAGACCATTATCAGGCTACTGGAGTGTGCTATTTGATCTTGATCTACACTGATCTGATCACAAATCCCATAAGCCTCATTTCTCCAGTCACAACCACAGTTAATGAGCATGATGCAAGTATTTATTAAGCGAGTTCACTAACTTCATGTGAAATTAGGCTACGCTTTTAGTAAATGTCATATTAAATCAAGGCAAGCAATTGTTTTGCATGTATTGCATAAGCACAGCGTCATACAATAAAGCTGCGAAACAGAACCTTCCTTTGCAATAATATGAAATGTAATTCTACTAAGACGTATTACATGCCGCTAATGAGGTTATATTCGAATCGTCGTGCTGAGGCTATTCAAATACAACATCACACCCTTTATCTTTAGAGAATGATTAGGAGCTACTATCTCCTAATTAGGACTTAGTATCTCCTAATTAGAACTAGGACTTAGTATCTCATTATTAGGACTTACTATATCCTAATTAGGAGTTCATATCTCCTAATTAGGGTTTAGTATCTCATAATTAGCACTTACTATCTTCTAATTAGCAATTACTATCTCCTAATTAGGACTTACTATACTTATTTGTATCAAAGAGAGATAAACATACATAGTATAACATTGGCACCAGGACGGCTTCCATAGAATGCATAGCATGATATTTGTTTTCTAAAATATCCAATGTTTCGTTTGACGAACAGTTAGTCGCAAACGCTAGACAAATCGCCAAACATCCGGACCATACTTGTCTTACACGTGGTATCACTCGACCATGTTCGTGCAAGAACACATTTATTAAACTTCACCATCGCTTGTCTGGGTCATGCATAGGTATATGTAAGTAATCGTTGGGATAAAGTCCTTGTGCAATGATCAGTAACGATCTATGCCAGCGCAGTTTAGTCACGGTGAACACTGTATCGCACTGCCAAATATTGTACGTGAATACGTTATTGCCGAAAAAAGAGGGCAATTATACATACAGATACAAATACTGAGTTTAGTCTATGCTGGCGGCAAATCGAATGTATCCGTTTAACTCATATTGTTGAACACGTAATTATGGTGCAGTCGTAATAAAATATGACAGTAAAAAATGTGAAGTTTAGGCAAGTTTAGGCAAAACGTCTTTTCTACATCAACTTTGCGACCAGTGTATGCCCAGATCAGACTGCGCGGATCCGCGCAGTCTGATATGGGGATACACTGGTCGCCAAGCTTAGATACACATAAAAGGATCGTTCGAAAGGAACACGAATAATAATTATGTTTAATCACGTTTTTGGGGTTATCAACAGGGATAAAATGATACGGTAAATTTTATCAAATTATGACCAAATGAGATGTGGTTTGCCGCGGGCTGACAACGTATGACGCTAAACGTCTTTCTCTTGCCTCCATAGACATGTGCAAATAAACATGGCGGATAAAAAGACAAATCGAGGTAAAATATATATTGTTTAATAAACATATTTAAAATGATGTATTTGCTATTAGATTCTTCAGTATCATGTCAGATAAGAATGTTTTTGTTTCCTTGTACATGTGTGCAACATAAAGGTATTAATTCGGATACAGACATGTACACGTACACGTTCAACAACATTTCTGTTGTAAATCGTGCGGTGTCAGTATACATGCACTAAGCTATTTCATGTACTTGCTAATACACTTGGAACCTCTCTAAACCGGACACACATACACCACGTTATTTTTGATGAGTTTCATTTATCTCAGGTGATAATGTTTGTTCGTGATCGCATAACACACAACTATGGCTCAATGGATAAAAACAATATATATCCTCCAAAACCTAATATTGAACTATACAGGTCAACCGTCATCTATTCTGGAGCCAAAATATGGAATAATCTACCAGTGTTTGTTAAAACTGCCAAATCCGTGGTTTTTAAGAGCAAATACATAGTACATGTTCATACAAGTACTCAACATGATTAGCTCTTAATTTAATACTCATGTACGGTTTTCATCATATATATAAGAACATTATACTCATGCGATTTTTACATTGTGACTCATGTTTACATGTACTTGTATCATTGTTATGTGTTAAATATACGTGTACTTGTAGATAGATAGATAGATAATCTCAGGAAAGATTGGCTAGGCCAACTGAGCTTCTTCTATAAATAAAGACGTTACTTACTTACTTACTTACTTACTTTAGAATGATCAAATGCCTGATGAGTGTCCGGTTTAGAGACTGTACATATACGTTCATAAAATTAGGTTAAAGGTACATGCCCACTCAGTAGGTACAAACTGTTCTTTATATCGGAGACATCATCGGAGACATTTTCTGCCAAAATAAACATTCATTCACAATTACCCCGCGTATTGATTGGCATTATTATACATTTTATGTCAGACTTAAATTTCCACACTGATATCAGGGAAGATAAACGTGTTTCCTTAAAATGTTTACGTACATTACTATTTATACTTTGTATTTATTTTTTGATGTGCAATTATCATACTTTATAATCTGTCTGACGCATTTAATTAGTATACATAATTAAAAAATACCATTTGCATATGAAAATAGCCTGATACCAACGCGCGTCACTATCAGTAAAATAAATAAATCTTTAGAACTGGTGGAATAATGACACAATTATACACTTATTTAATTTCTATAAAAAATATTGTGTGCCTACTGAGTGGGCATGTATCTTTAACAATTTTTGTCTCGCCCACGTCAGTGGAAAGTGAGACATAGCGGTCGCAATTCCGGCGGCGGCGGTGTAAAGCGTCAACAATTTTGTACGTACGTCCAAATGATGAATATCACTTGATCCGTTCGTCGGATCATTATCAAACTTCATCAACAGCTTCCTCACATTGATAGCTATCCATCTAGTTTTAATTCTGGTGATCTAGGGCTTCACCTTGGTGGCATTGACCTCGTGTGTGAGACCTTTACGACAGAAGTATCCCCATACCAATTGTACAGATGATCTTACATAGGATTGATTTAATATTATGGTATGTATTAACCCTTTCAACCCTAAATAACTGGAATGGACTGTGATATGCTAATGTTCCGACCAATCCAATGGTCAGAAAATGATTTTCAGATTCGTCCATTTATGAAAAGGGGGTGTTTTTGTTCTCAAAAATATTAGAATTACTTTCAAAAAGTGCAGATCCTGATGAGACGTTTACGAGCCGGCTCATCTGGATCTGCACTTTTTGCATAAACCGAGATAGCGGGATTTCGGGTTCAAAGGGTTAAACAAAATTACTCAATTAATAAGAAACGAGGCTAAGCCGAGTTTATTCTGAAATCAGTCCACGAATAAATATCATATTACAACAACACAAATGTTAGACTCTATCAGTGCCATTGAAAATATTTGATTGAAATATAACTCAATGTGTATGATCACGTGGTACTAACAACAACAACAAGTACTGAAGCTTCCAGAATCCATCTGATTCAAAGTATGTATTATTTTATATTGTCCTTATTACATAGCGGATTTTGATGAAATATGGCGCATCAAATGCGTCGTGTTAATCTGCATTTGGTGGTCTCTGTATTCTCGCCGAAACTTCTGTCGTTTTTGCGCATGGACCACCAAACGCAGCTCTTGAAGCCGCGTTTGCTGCGCCATATATCATCAAAATCCGTTGCATATTAAAGAAAATATCAATTAATACTTACTTTGGAGTGGGCGACGTTGTTGTTGTTGTTACCGCGTGATCATGCACCTTGAAACTTATCTGCGACTACATGTACTTACACCTTCACAATAAATCAGCTGATGTTGGAAGTTTACCGGGTATTTTGCCTGTACATATATATAGTTCGCTATAAATATGTAAAATTTAAATATTACACTTGTTTACCACTATATTTCATTACTAACTCGCAGTTGTGTAAACGAGACGTAAACCGTAATGTATATACCATATCGCACGAGTGTTGTTGACGCACGTAGTTTCTCCGGTATACCATATCCTCGAGCTGATGCACGTTGTGTCTCCGGTACACCATATCGCATGAGTGATGTATTATTTTTTCGACCAATCCAATCGTCACAACATGAAGTTCAGACTAGCCCATTTATAAAAAGGAAATTGATGTTTTCTTTGATCTGAACAAATCTGAAAATTACCTGTAAAAAGTACAGATCCTGGGATCACATCGGGATCTACACTGTTTGCAAACATCAGATGAAGAAACTATTTCAAATTGCCTCTGTAAAGTGGCTTGGTGATAAGTAGGGAGGTTTTCTGGTGGGCTAACGACTGACCCCATCGTGACCCCACCGGTCAATTTTGAAGTAAATATGTCTGTAACTGGAGAAATGGGGCTTATGGGATTTTGCGACCAGTCGAGCTTCAGATCAGCCTGTGCATCCGCACAGTCTAATCAGGATCTGCACAGTTCGCTATTCCATCAATGAAACACCCGCCATGCTTCTAGCAAACACTACGGATCGTTATCTGGCACCGGGCGTATTTTATCAGGAACTACACTGGTCACGAATCCCATTAGCATTTTTGCTCCAGTCACAGTCACAAATCTACCCGTACATGGGTATCGGCAGTGAAGATGCAGCCATGGTATGTGCAGCAAGGAGTTTTGGGCTTATGGTGGAATTTTAATTTTATGAATGACTCACTTTGGGATTTTTTGAAATGACAGTTGGCAAGCTTTAGTGTATTTTGTGTCGTTAACTCAGAAAAACTCTTTGTCGATTTCGACAGGCCGAGTTCCCGATCAGGCAGCGTAGTCTGATCAGGGCATAATTGATGTAAATTTTAAATTAATAAAAAATATTTTTTTGTTAAATTTTGTTTCGAATTCCCAGATGTGAGAATTACACACAAATCATAGTATACATCTGCGTGGATATTAAATCTGCCAGAACTCTTGACACAATGTGAACACACAGTTTTTAATTATCAGATACTAGCTGCGAATTGATCGAATACACCGACGGATAACAATAAGGACTGTCTGGAATATAGAGAATACCAGGCTAGTGTCTTTTAATATCAAGTTTATCAGGCAAGGCTAGGAAACGCGTAGGAATTCCGAGGCTTGCATGGTATTCTATTTATCAGGTAACGTTTTATGCTCGAAAATGACATTAGATGACGTCGTATTCTATGGACAGAACGCGGACTTGTTTACGTTGCGTCATTACACTGACGTCATTCGGTAACGTCAGTTTTCACTTCGTTGTAACCCGGATGTTTATATCAGGGCAATGCCTGATACAACACTATGTTATCAGTCAGTACGTATTCGGTCAATGCAGGGCAGGTTACCTGATAAATATTGTGCCAGTGCCAATTGCTGATGCACGGGCACTATATAAATAAATTACAGACAGTCCGTATTCGAAAACTACGAAAATAACTCAACGTTATACCTAAACTTAAACAAATAAATACTCCGTAATAGAATTTCAGTCAAATATAGTTGATACCGAGTTTATCAGACACGGCTCGGAATTCCTATGCGGTTCCTAACATTGCCTGATAATTCCAGCACAAACATATTTACACAATTCCCTAGCATTTGATTGGCCCGTAGCAAGTCTCTGTCCAAAATGTATATCCCAGTAAACTCCCACGCCGAACTACTTTCCGTAACAGTGAGGCGCAGTTAAAAAAATTCTTAAGAAAACGGAAAATAAACACATTTTCTTGATGAATTTATTTCAAATGCTGGAATTATAAGGAATGAATGGCCTTTTTGTGGAATTTATCGGGGATATAAACTTGGAAAAGTCGCGGGAATACTGGACGAGGCCTTCCGGCCTTCGTCCAGTATTCCCGCGACTTTTCCAAGTTTATACCCCGATAAGTTCTACAAAAAGGCCATTCATTCCTATAATAAAGGTCATATCTAAAGACGATAGCCTGTTATTCTCTATATGGTACATACTCGTATCTGGATACATTACATCAGGTCATAAATGTGCTTAGATGCTATCGTGGTCTTTAAATAAGGCCCTCGTGATTGGGTCATACCGCTGAACAAACTCGGTTCGCTACTTTAACTCGTTTGTTTAGCGTAAGGAACCAATCGCTCGTGCATTACTTCAAGATAGGATGCTCACCTGGTTAAATTAACGATATGTATGCATGCAATTGTTTTTATCTTTCAGGACGTGGTTCGCCTTCACACCGGAAGTTAGTGATTACGTCATCCAGCGCCATTTTTGAAAAAGTTGTCAAAAGCCAATTGTTATGTCGAATCGAGTGAGAAACGTGGATATTAAACCGAAATCGGCCAAGAATACGGCCAACGATACAACTACACAACAGACACGAAAGCCTAAATCCGGTTGTTGTTATTCTTCAAGGATGCAGACGAGTTTAGACGATATCCGGTCGGCCATGTTTTGGAAGGCGGTTTTCGCGGAAGTTTTGGGAACGTTCATACTTTGTCTTATTTCACTGGGTTCCACAGTCCAAAGCTGGCAAACAGACACGCCTGATATTGTACAGATCGCGCTGGCGTTCGGATTCAGTGTCGCTTCCGCCGTTTGGATAATTGGACACATCAGCGGCGGCCATATCAACCCCGCGGTTACAATCGCCATGTTTGCGACTAGGCGGGTAAGCATAATTCGCGGACTTCTGTTCATGGTAGCGCAATGTGGCGGGGCTATCGCCGCTGCGGCCGTGTTGAAAGGGTGTACGCCATCTGCGCACCACGGGACTCTAGGGGCGACAACTCTATCCTTGGGCGTGACAATGGGGATGGGCGTCGGCGTGGAGTTTTGCATAACGTTCTTTCTTGTGCTGACGGTGTTTGCGTCATGTGACAGTAAGAGGACGGACTTGAGTGGTTCGTTTCCACTAGCCATCGGGTTGTCCGTCGCCATGGGCCATTTATGGGCGGTACGTATATGCATATGAAGGGTCTTAATTTAGTGAAATAACAAATATCATGATATTAAATTAATACAACTTTTATATTTTATGTATTGCATGACCACACAATTTACTTTATACAATAAAACATTTCATTTCAAATCTTGGATTCTCTATCACGGTCGATACTATACATAACGAGCATCATTGTCCCGTTTCACTAAACTACGTACGACCAAGAATTTCGTAAGTGGAAATTTAGGATTGTCTGGAAATTTCAATTGATGGATTTACATTTATTGAGCATAGGCTGCATATGCAGCCTATGCTCAATAAATGTAAATCCAATAATTGTGTATTTCACATTGCCACAATATGAATACTAGAATCCTCTATATATTCGCCTTATTTCACACTTGGTCCCCGGCTGACAATAATTGCACACCTTGACCGTCTACTTCGCGGATAGCAAGGAGCCTATTTCATTGATTGCATGACGAACAGTGTATACTCTTATCAAACTTCGCGGATGGACGCGTAGTCTTATCTGGGTCTACGCTGGTCGCAAACGCCGTAATATACATTTTCATAAACGGTGGTCCATTTACATACACTGATAAACAGTCTTTCATCAATGTCGATCAGGCGAATGACAACAATATAGCGTGTATATTGCTCTTGGAGGACCAATCTACCCATAAATGTCATTGTTTTCCTCACCAACTTAAGTTTGTCAAGAACAGCAAATAAACAGTTAGATATGCCTACACAAATTGGGCTTGTGCCGCTTGTAGTCAGTATTGTTCATGACATGTTAGTTAGCGATATACAGTTGTTACATGGCCTATAAATATACTGTCTTGTTCACGTTTTGTTGCCGGTGAACCTTTGGCTATTAAACACATTAAATCTCTTCATCAAAAACAAAAAAGTCACCGTCCCCACGAATTTTTTGGGGCCAGATGACTTTTGTTATTGATGTATGTGTTTAATAGCAAAAACATGGAACAGACAGTAGTTGTGGTGCGGGCAACAGTCCAGAATATACCAGGTCTGCGGTTTTATGTTGCTTTATTACTAGTTACTTTAGACATGTATTTCATGTCAATTTGGTATACAATGGTGTCGGCTAATTCTGCGCACCTAAGGCTTTCCAAACAAATTTATATGTAATTAACGTCCCCATAGTCAGAATTTCCTACGTCTTGCTTGCCAACTTGGTTTCAAGGCGAAAGTGACGGAAATTGAAACTTTTTTTGTATATTTTTTCAGAAATGTCTAAAATTGATAGGATCGACAGCATACCACTATATAGGGTCGGATTGCCCTCACCACAAGACAATTTAGGTCCAACATTCTTATCGATTAAATGACGAGCAGTGTAGACCCTTATCTGTGTATCCCGTGATCGCAAATAAAATACGAAATACGCCATATTTCTTCAGCCATATGCATACATACAGAACAAAGTGAATTGTCTACGGGTAATAACTTCTGTCTGATTACTTGAGTGCTATGTGATATAATTATGTACTTCTTTATTCCCAAAAGAAACGTTACGAGACGATTCTAATGAGGAATTACGACAGGTGGTCCATTAAGCAACGTCTGATCTAGCCAACGAGTTTCGTAATTCAATCGTCTTTATGCTACTTGTAAAGCGGTACATGTACATGTTGCACAGTGAAACCTTTCTAAACTGGTCCCCATGGTTTCCGGTATAGATATGTAAATCAAGCATGTAGCCATGTATGTGATTTGTAATCATGAACATTCCTCATCATCTGAGATAGATGACCAAGCATGATATCGCATGTTTTCTCGGAATCCGGTTCAGAGAGCCTATTTCACCCACATTGAAAAGTGTACTTAGCAAGATAAGGATACATTTATTTATTTTTATTATACTGAATTTATTACATTATCACAACCATTTTGGCTGTGATAATGTAATACATTCAGTATAATAATTCTGCATACTTTTACTTTAAACAATATTTTATTCATCCAATACAAGTGATAAATGATACATGATACATATCCAACTTTCGCGGCCACCTTACCTGTAGAAAGTCTGCATCAGTAGCGGCGAGTTTTATATGTAATTATATAGGAGACTATTATCTTTTCTTACATAACTTTCAAACTACACAACCGATTAAAAATGCATTTGTCACATTTTAAACTTCAATTATTTATGATGATGTTTCGATCGTGTTTTTAAAATAAAAATACTTTGGTCCTTTTTAGCTTTAAACATAGTCGGTAGTTTTTATATGATTTATATAGCAAATTGTGATTTTTCTTCTCGATTATCGTTGGAAAAATTGCAAAATCTCTTTTTATAAGAATAGTGACAACAAATGCACAGGTATTTTCAATTAGCTCATTCAATTTTCTATATATTGATATAAAAAATATGTTTCTTAGTTAATATTATTTTGGTCCTTTTTAGATAATAATAATGACACCATCTGTTTTCATTTTCCAGTTAGCGTATCACGGAAAACTTCGGCAATTTCCGTGATATTCGTTGAAACGGGCACCTGCTTACGGTGCTTTTTTTGCGGCAGTGGGACGATTGTATGTTACCCGAGGCATGACCGTGTTGTCGGTAAAAGTATTTGGGAACAAAGTAACCAAATTAGACTTTGATTTTCACGTACTTTGAAGCTAATAATTGGAGACGAGTGTGTTTGTCACCGAAATATTAATCGTTCATTTTAAACACTGCTGATTATCTAACAAATTACACCGTTAATCCGAACCAATTAAAGGAGATTATGTTGTGGTTGACATTCATCCGGTCTGATCATACTTTAATCTGTACACTAGTAGTACAGACTGTGACAAATTATAGAATAGTGAGTACAGACTAAATAACGTACAGTACAAGCCCTGATCAGATTGTACTGGGACACAGTATTGTATAATTTGTCCCAGGATTCTGCTACCGCCCCACTCGCGCCTGTGCAAGTAGTCAAGACTTCACAGCGAACAGTGCAAACCCTGATCAGACTCGTGTTCATGTACATTACAGAGTAGTATATAGGGAGTCAGTACGTTACCGTGGACGTTCATAAGAGTGGGGGGGGGGGGGGGGGGGGGTGAGGGGGTGTGCTGAGCACTACCAAGGGGGAAAGAAAAGTAAATTTTATACCCTTATAGGAGCGCAAAAAAAGCTTCAGCAACTACGTTTTCGGCAACCGGCATACGAAAGTTTGGGCAACTTCCTTGGTAGAGCTCTATAGTGGTGTACACCTCTACAGACAGAAGTACAGAAGAAAACTAGGAAAAGTATGGTTGCCGAAAGATGCCGAGGTGGAACACATTTTTGCACCGACTAATTTGGGTACAGCAAGAAAAAGAGGTAGAAAAATCGAGCCCCCCGCCAACTGCAAGGCACAACCGCTACCAAAAAGTTGCCGAAAAAAAATAGCAAAAATATTGTGCGCCCAATTGAACATATGTAGATGTATGGATATACGGCAACCAAATTTGCAAAATGGCAATTCGAGCAACCTTCCAAGCGATGGGAATCCGCACGACAAAGAGCGTTTCTAGACATCTGTTTCTGGAAAACGCGTACGAGAACAATCTCGTATCTAGCATAGGGGAAGTAGACTATCTGGAAAACCACGAAGGCCAGACACAATTGCAACCTCTCGAAGGGCTACCCGCATTCGTAGACGATCTGTACGTTTTCGGGTATCTGGACAGGGAAGAGTGTGTGGTAGTGAGAAACAAAACAACTTGCACAACCGGGGAAGAGGGGTCTGCAAAATACTGCGTGGCAAAGATCGCAATAGCAGCTCGGGAAACTTTTGGGAAGGGACAGAAACCACTACACACCGCAATACTGCACACAATTCGACAAGACAAGGGATCCGGGAACAGTTCCATTCGAAACACAATATATCGCATAGAACAAGGCATTGGGTACAAGGCAGCGCGTGGGGAGAAGTGCACGACCACGCGTTCCCATTCGCGGTATTCGTGGCAAAGATAGCCGTGTCCGAAATTCCGATAGAAATATTGGAAGAGCGGCTGCCCGCACTGCAGAAGAGACTGCAAGCCACCGGTATGGACATATACTGTGTGGACTACACGCAAGACTTCTCCGGCGTACTGGACAGACCAGCGCTAGTGGAGCATCTCGAGGTGGAGAAAGAGTTTGTATCGCAGGGGAAATCCGGAGGTTGGGGAGACATAGCGACAGACACGCTGCCAGGCACAATTCTAGACATTACAGACACCGTAGGAAACCACGTTTGCACTTGGGTACAAGCCAAGGACGGGAAAACGACCAGAACAAAACTGTACAACAAGGTGGTATCCAACTTCGAGGCGGGGGAGATACAGGAAAACATAGGGGGGCATCTAGCGGACTACGCGGATTGCACCAACGAACATCTTCGAAAAACCTTCGGGCACCCGGACGTGCAGAAGAGAGGCTGCACGAGAATCGAGGTTTCGATCTACGCCTGCTCCGACCTTTCCAAAGAAAAGACAGAGGAGGTTCTCGCGGAGGCCAGAGAAACTGTTTGTTGTGGGAAAGACATATTCGTGGTACAACCTCCGCACAGACAGTGAGTGGGAAAACATAGCCAAGTACCTGGACAGGTGTTTCGTGCTAGGAGACAAACCCTGTGGGCAGATATTTGTAGCTTGGTACGCGCACACCGGAACCGGTCGCATATCTGGAGTTCGCATACAACCGAGTGCCGCAACGGTTGCAGATCCTGCAAAATGGGGGAGAGCCATGGAGTGGGCCGCTGCAGACTTCGGGTTTCGCGCGTGTCCAATCTTTGTGGCGGATATCCTATCCGCAGACGACGGCGAAATCGAAATGTCTCCGCTGCGCTGCTGCACAAAAGCAAAAGATTCTTCGACAATACTGTGCGGCAGCAAGCATCCGTGCGAAGTTCGTGCTAGAGGTGCGGAAGTAGATCTTGTAGAGATACTGCCACCTACGGACTACGTCTGTTGGAAGTGGAGAACCACAAAATGCCACGCGATAGGAGTGGAGAAATCCATGTACGAGTTGGTAGAAGTTCCGGAGATAGCAGCTGCGAGATATGTATCCACACTATCCCCACGCAATCGAGCAAAGAGGATGGTGCAGCTACAAGACGCGGAACAGGCAGAAAGTTTTGCGGTGTGTAGTGGTTTCTGTCCCTTCCCAATAGTTTCCCGAGCTGCTATTGCGATCTTTGCCACGCAGTATTTTGCAGACCCCTCTTCCCCGGTTGTGCAAGTTGTTTTGTTTCTCACTACCACACACTCTTTCTACCTCTTTTTCTTGCTGTACGCAAAATAGTCGGTGCAAAAATGTGTTCCACCTCGGCATCTTTCGGCAACCATACTTTTCCTCGTTTTCTTCTGTACTTCTGTCTGTAGAGGTGTACACCACTATAGAGCTCTACCAAGGAAGTTGCCTAAACTTTCGTATGCCGGTTGCCGAAAACGTAGTTGCTGAAGCTTTTTTTGCGCTCCTATAAAAATACGACTCCCATCTTTCCCAATTCGGAACGTAATTCCCTAATTTTTGGTGAAGAACTTTGTGGTACCCTCCTCTCTATCTCACCATGGCTTGTGGTAGATAATTTTGGAGCCTTTCTTATAATTTTTTCTGTGGCGTGTGACATTTGTCTTTTCTATATATAGTAATATATCTTTTTCATAAATGAAAAAAACAATTAATTATTACTATCCATGACATTTGTTTAATAGGAATTTTTTAAAAATATATAATTCGCTCATTTTGAATTAATTCATAAATTAATTAATTCAAAATTCATCGACTGTTGTGGGGTTTGGTTTTTGTTAATAGATTAAGGGTATAACATTTACTTTTTTTTCCCCCTTGATATGTGCTCCGCCCCCACCTCTCTTATGAACGTCCGCGGTAACGTACTGACTCCCTATATACTACTTACAGTGATTACAAACAAGCATACATTTTTTGTTGATTTATTACAGCTCATTGTGTACCTTTATGGAGCATAATCAAATATTTTTCGCAATTATGTAATTGTCAATATTGCAGCTAGAAGTAATTTATATAATTTTCACTTGTTATTCTGTTTTCAGTATACAGCTATACATAATTATCGGTAACATGGTCATTATAATTTACTATTTTTGTCTACGTTATAAATGTTGGTCAACTATGCAGTATGAAATTATCTATGCTGGTTGAAAATCTGTATATCGCTCGTTTCTCTTGATAAACTATCCTATATTGTTTTATTACGTTAAATTCAGGGCAATATTAACGGGATTTAAATATATCATATCGGTACTCCTTTAAATAATATTTGTTTATTTTAAATGTTATACTTCAAGATAAACCTCAATATAAACTGGATTATTTAATGTTCTCTCGATTGCGCATGAATATCAGTAAAAACTAATCCAGTTTATCTTGAGGTAAATCACACTTACACATCAGCGTCCAATTTTTGGCCTGTGTGCAGCCTTGTATATTGTCAGCTAAACAAATCAATATTACGCTTCTCCAAATGGGGACAGGTGCACGAGAAAACGTGCCCTGTTTGCAAATCCCACATAAAATATGTTTACCTAATAATGTTTTATTTCAAATTTATTTTAACGTTAAAATTATAATCCTTGGGATACCATCGATGTTGTTAGTCATTTATCCATATATATGTTGATGACATTTAAACATTTCAAACACCGACCAGTATTAGTTAACTGATGGGTGAGGAAGTCAACATGCCAACCATGTTGGTTTTCATGTGCATGCGCTACTTGTTGTCTTGACTGGCTATGTTGGCCACTGGTAAACAAAAGGGGACTTACAACTTTTGGAAGTCAAATTGACTTGCTTGGTATACTTATGTGTCATGTTACTGGGAAAATGGGGCTTATGGTATTTGTGACCATTGTAGATCCTGATCAAATAGCACGATCCTGTAGTCTAATAACGCTTGTTAGAAGTCCCGTTTCTCCAGTATATACATGTATTATAAAAAATACGCACAGTTTTATTGTTGGTATAAAGTGTCTATCAGTTGATAGCTATTTTGATAAAAAATATAAAATTGTGAGAACAAAATTAAAATACAAATATATATTCTCAGTCGAGGTTTGAGACCTGTTCGAGAGATCAATTTTCTACTGTACTTAAAAGTTCGCCAGTCTGAGAATATATAATCTGAGCCGCGCCGTGCGAAAACCGGGCTTAATGACACCATTTTCAGTTTTTACTTTTTCGCGTATTCTGAATTGTACATCTTTTAAAAGCCATATGCCGCCAAAATTATCAATGTATCCCAATTATATTTCATTTTAAAAGTAGTTTTATGACGCGTGGTAAAAACTTATATGACGTTTTAGATCAATGACGTCGAAATTACGACGTTTTTTATCAACGGCGTATACAAGGGGTGGTGATCCGGACAAGTTCTATAGATTTGTCATCTTTTATCGCATGTCAACCAAATTTGGATATCTCGTAGCCTGGTCAAGTGTCTCCCATTAGGTCAAGACAAAGTATCAAAATAATGTTTATGGCTCGTGTTGCAGTTGCTAATGTAACGTCATGTTTTGGATTGCGGCCCAAGTAACGTAATTTCGTATGAATATTTTTCAAATAATGCAGAGTGAGGCGTTTCCCTGTTGTTTGCTGCTGTCTGAAATAATTTTGATGAATAATAGCGACATCATTTAACATTTCGTATGCGACGACACATTTTAAAGTAGGCAGTAGGCCGCTTATAACATTAACTTTTTGACAAAACACGATACCGGGCAGATTTGGTAGCGTGATACCTTATAATTGTCGCCGTGTGTCTTTCTTGAGGATCGCAGTACCATCGCTTGATATACATTATTATGCAGTCAAGTGATAAACTGATGATATGATACTACAAAAGCACTTTCGACTACAAAAGCAAGTTTATGACCATCACATTTCCAATTAATATGTTGATGCATTTATTTTAAATTCAATACAAACCCCGGATATTTATATAGCTGCATGTCTATTAAATGGCATATTAAATGCATTAAATGGCATATCATTCGCTAAGTACTGGATAGAATTGTTCAAAAGTCTCAATTTACCAAGATAATAGATGGTACTATCGTTGGCATACACTAGGTTGTTCATATTTAAGATTATTTAGGAAACAAAGTGCAGTGTAAGCGAAGACTTCGCTGATATGCAGCCATTTAAATAATGCGTTCACCATTTTGAATTCATAAGGACAACCGACGAAAAAGAGTAAAAATGTCAAAGAACGACAGTTAGGCGACAATGTACAGTGCCTGAAGCATTTCTAAGTCATTGATGCTGCGAGGAACTCGTGCAAGTATTCTTGCTATAATATTTTGTCAGGACACCATGGCCATAACGTGAAACATGTATTCACGTTCAATGACGTCACAAGTACGTGACGTCAAGTCATGACGTCATAATATGTATACCGAGGTACAAGGTATCGCGTCTCATATTAGTGAAAGTTTCAGTAAGTTATCATTTTCCGTTTCCTGTTCACACTTAATGTTAACTGACACCAGTAAACGTAAATGGGAGGGCAAACTTTTACGGCGACGCTAGACAATTTGAAGCGTCGTTTTTCCGACGTCGTTTACCGCTTTTCATGACGTTGTCATTAAGCCCGGTTTTCGTATGGCGCGGCCCATATATATAATATGTATGTACAGTAGATATGTGATATTATATTATAACGAGTACATCGGTCATCTGTAATTATTTACGCGATTTAACGATTATTACTGCAAACTAAACTTCCTTGAACTTTATTTGTACAACCAGGGTAGAATCATTTTTTTGCAAACTAAACAGAATTTGTAATTTCAGCATAGACTTTGTGTTTTATTTGATTATCTTTGACATAATTGCAACTTGCAATACTTAATATAATTTCCTCTTTATTTGATATGGTTAGAAACAATATCAAAGTGGTCAATAGTGGAATCGCCACACTACATGTACATGGATTATCGATTTACATATCGATAAAATTAAGTACATCACGTGACACCTGTAGATTTCCGAGAGATTACGGAAAAAAGCCGATATCACGGAAATTACCGACTGACAATCACGTATTGGTCAGCTGAAATTGACCATGTGGTCACTATGGATTTTGTCGAGATACGATGGCCGCGAAAGTTGGATATGAACTAATGGGATTTGACCGAAAGCAGAACTTATCGTGGTCATCTCTCATAATATATGCATACTTTTAATCATCAAATATATGCAGTCGTTAGTTCTATATGAAATAATACATTTCGGGAAAATAAATGATTACACCCTCAAAGTACACTTTGCTAGAAAAGTATGCTTTGCAATGGTGAAATCGGCTACTGATCTTGTTCTACACAAATACCAATGCAGAGTTGTGCATTCTGAGTATTAATTAATGACGACATTTTGGGCGTGCGCCAGCTGAATATTTTGTATTGATCTCATGACATTAAAATTAAATTCTCTTCTTTGTCTCAGTGAAATTGAACATTGCTTTGATTTAACGACGGCACTGGCTCGATGACCTTGCATGACCTTCTCCCGCAGTCTGACGCTCTACCTACTGAGCTAATCCGACAATCTTTGTCTGAAAATGGCTAACCATTATATATGCAAACGATTGAATCCCGTTGACGTGGATACATGGGTGTAATATTATTTGTCACGCTGTTTTGTGACAGCCAATACGTGTACATGTGATGTATGGTGCGTTATCTGTTGTAGGTGGAGTTTACGGGTTCGAGCATGAACCCTGCCAGAACTCTGGGCCCGGCTGTGCTCATGGGAATTTGGGATGACCATTGGGTATGTACCTGTAGTATGGCTGAGCCGGATTACCCTCAGCCCATAATATGTCATATGTGGCTGTGACTGGAGAAATTGGGATTATAGGTTTTGCGACCAGTGTAGATCCAGATCAGATTGTGCGTCCGCACAATCTGATCAGGATCTGCACTGTTAGCCAATCCATCAATGAAACAATTGTCATGCTTCTAAAAAGCGATATATACCGTTATCAGGCTACAGAAGTGTGCTATTTGATCAGGAGCTACACCGGTTACAAATCCGATAATCCCAATTTCCACAGCCATATATAAGGTCCGATTAACCCCTGAATTGTGGATGAGTCCCGCCCATAATATGCCATATAAGGTACCAATTAACCCCGAATGCTGGTTCAGTCACGATACACACCTCCCATAATATGCCATATTAGGTGCCGATAACCTTGAATGATTGTTGTGCTCGGCATAACCTCGTTTCGTATGAAATCAGCAAACTCGTTTAATAAATATCACAGTAAATTATCACTCATGTAAGATCCTCTATTTCCTTTGACGGCCTTTGTCCACGGATCTCAGGGTGTCATCAAGCAGTTTACCATAATGGACATGCAGAATATTTTATCTTACACAAACTTGATGGCAATACAGTGAATAGTATACCGCACCCTCCTTGTCACATAGGCTCGGATTGCTTCTCCATTAGTGTGTGACAAATCATTCAATCAATCAACCAACCAATCAATCGATCAATATCTAAATCAATCAATCAATAAATCAAGCAATGAATCAATCAATCAAGCAATCAATCGATATGAAAAATAAATACATAATTAAATAAATCAATACAATCAAGAAATGTACCAATCAATCACTCAATCAATCGATCAATCAATATATAAATCAATCATTCAACAAACCAAACAACGAATGAATTATAGGAATGAATGGCCTTTTTGTGGAATTTATCGGGGTATAAACTTGGAAAAGTCGCGGGAATACTGGACGAAGGCCGGAAGGTCTCGTCCAGTATTCCCGCGACTTTTCCAAGTTAGGCCTTCGTCCAGTATTCCCGCGACTTTTCCAAGTTTATACCCCGATAAATTCCAAAAAGGCCATTCATTCCTTATACTTCCAGCATTTGAAATACATTCATCAAGAACATGTGTTTATTTTCCGTGTTCTTAATAATTATTTTAACTGCGCCTCACGGTTACGGAAAGTAGTTCGGCGTGGGAGTTTACTGGGATATAAATTTTGGACAGAGAGATACGGGCCAATCAAATGTTAGGGAATTGTGTAAATATATTTGTGCTGGAATTATTAAGAAATAAATCAATCAGGCAGTCAATCGATGTATATAAATCAATCAATCAATCAATCAACCCATACAAATCGTTGCAGGTATACTGGGTGGGGCCGATGTGTGGCGGGTTGGCTGCCGGACTACTATACGACAATTTTCTGGCGTCGAACGCGTCCGTTATCAAGGCCCGCGACTTTCTCATGTCCGCGGAATTCGAAGACGAGAAATACCCGGCCACGAAGGCGAAGCTTAAACTCCTCCAAGACGATGATGACGATTATAAGACGCAAAGTGTTTGAGCGTGATGAATATGTGATGAAATAATTACTGCGGTGACGGATTTCCGCTACCCGCGATAAATACGAAAACACGATATGCTGTATGTCGTGTTTTTTTTAGTAAATTCTGTCATGTTTTCACCAATGCCAAATCGCTAACGCGAAAACACGAACACACGGAATTCTGTATGTATCAAATTCATCAACATGACAAGCCAACTGTAAATGCAAATATAAGCATGGTATGCGTATTTATACGAACACCGTAGCTATTGTAAAACCTACGCACTTTTCCATAATTAACATTGAAATTTCGCGTAAATATCAGAGAAAACACCACACTACAGCGTAAATTAAGTATTGCATGCGTCATGACACATGTTAGGGGCGGATCCAGCATTTGGGGAACGGGGGGTGTCTAGTTGCGAAGGTAACTCTTGTAATCTACTACGAGAGTAATTGCAAGAGTTACCGTTCGCAACTAGGGTATTGTCCTATTTTCGAGCACTTAGAAATGCACTTTCCTGTGTTTTACGGCATTTAAATTCAGACTCCAACTGGTGGTAAACTGTGATCTATGTAAACTCCGTGGCTGAACGGTGGATGCATTAATATTTAGAGACTTGTGTATCGGCTGAAAGAATATTATCAAACGAGTTTCAGCCGACATGAAAAACAAAGCAGAAAATTCATAGTAAAGTAAACAGTTTGAGAAATGAATAGTTAATGTTTATATAATATTATTACTACTTTATACTTTTGACAAAAATAGTATTGTTTAGTGAAATATTTATAATTTATATATATACATATATATATATTGTTTAGTGAAATATTTATAATTTATATATATATATATCCGAGTTTGTTGTATCTGGATATTACGCATGCGATGGGATACACTTACAGAGGCGTCGAAACTGGTCCAGCAGATCTGGCGACTGCCGGACAAATAATTTAAATATAAAAATATTTAGAACTAAACAATACTATTTTTGTCAGAATTATTGGTCCGGCAGTCGCCGGATCTGCCGCACCAGTTTCGACGCCTCTGTAAGTGTGTCCCATCTCATGAGTACTATCGAGAGACAACAAACTCGGATGGTCTTTGACAGCTACAACAAACTTCGATGATGCCTCAGTCCGGTGTATCAGAGGTGTGTGATTGCACTGCAAAAATACGCTTTATAATAGTACGCTAGTGACGTGGTATGTGTATATACGTGGCTGCAACCTGAGAAATGGGGCTTATGGGATTTGTGATCCTGACAAAAAAGCACACTCTTAAACCTGATAATGTTCGTTTCATCGACGGAATGGCGGATGCACAGGCTGATCTGGATCTATACTGGTTGCAAGTGTCATAAGCCCCAGTTCTCCAGTCACAACCACATAATACAGTGTACATAATGAAGATGTTCCATCCTTTTATATTGTATTCCTAATAAATATGTTACTCCGGAGGCAATGTTAGCAATTCCCTTAGTTCTGTTTCCTATTAAAGGTACATGTCCACTCAGTAGTCACAAAATGTGCTTTCTATCAGAGACATCATCTGAGCCATGTTCTGGCAAAATAAACATTTATTCACCATTACACCACGCTTTGATTGGCATTATTATACATTTTATATCAAACTTAAGTTTCCAAACTGATATCAGGGGCGATTACTGCGTTTTCGTAAAATGTTAACGGATAGTACTATTTGTTCTCTGTATTTATTGTTTGATGTGCAATGATCATGCTTTATAACCTGTCGAAAATATTTTTTTCAGGTGCCGCATTTAATTAGTATAAATACATGTAGTAGTATATAGGGAGTCAAAATGATACCACCTACGGTGGTATCATTTTCATCCCTCTACACTACCCCCACCACCCCCGAAAAATCCAAAATTGGTTAACGAGGAAATTGTCCCCCACCACCCCCGAAAAATCCAAAATTGGTGTCATAAATACATCATGTTTTTTTCACGTCCAATTGAACAGATAAATTTCATAGGTTATAATAAAATATTATAACAAAATGGATAATAAAATACGCAGCGAATTGGAATCTTGTAATGTCTTTGTTGAAGAATTTTACGATGTTTCTACAGCATTAAAACATTGTAAAATGACAACACTATGCGATATCGAATACATGAAATATCAGCGTAATTTATTACACTCCGATAAAAACGTTGCATTTACAATATTATACTGGCAATTATGTCGCTGGTACAAGTATCAAATTTGTGTAATGAAGCGACTAAATAGAATCGGAGAAACACTACCGAAACATTATCAAACTAATTTTATAAAACAGTTTAAAATCAACGATTCGTTTACGGATATGCGTTTCTACGATATCACTTTTAACGAAGAAATTGGAAAATTATTATTAGAAATTGGAAATTGAACAGAAAAAAACAACTACCAATATTATTAGAGAAAATGGATAATACAATTCAATTGGAATTGAAAGTTTTTAATGACTGTGTTGAAGACGTTTACGAAGCTTACGGGGGTTATGATCCTGTATATAAATTCTATAAAATGAGAACACTAGGCGATATCGAATACATGAAATATCAGCGTAATTTATTACGCTCCGATAAAAACGTTGCATTTACAATAATATTATACCGACAATTATGTGAAATATACAAGAGGCATATACAAACATTAAGACTGATAATGCGTATCGGATATAAAACTAAGGTGTATTATATAAAATTGTTAAAACCCAACGATTCGTTTACGAATATACATTTCTACGATATCGCTTATAAAGATATTTTGAACAAAAAATAGCAAAAGCCTCCACTCGTGCACAACACCCCCAGCGACAGGGCAGATTTCTTACCGGCACCCAGTGGCTGGGGTGTTGGGACCTTTCTTAAGCCCACGCATCTGTTGGCTCACAATCTGGGTCGCCTTGAACCCCATTGCCAATTCCTCTATTAAGAGAAACCAGCGTAGTAAGGTGAGCCTATGTGTGAATTTGGTTTCCGAAATTGCAAAGCTCTTAGGCAGAAATCTTTTAGGCAGGCACCTTTGAGCTACGCAATTACATCGCCAAATACACACATATGCATAGACTGCTACCATTAAACAGACGAGACGGACGTCATACCGGATCAACAACATGGCATGCACGAGATGAGACAAATTGTTGTAAAGTGAACAAACGTATATATACTCATCAGTTTCCTATACAACATACAAATGGTGTGCAAATTATAATTATTTATTAATACCTATTGGCGAAAGAAAACATGGGATGGTTCGTTATTTTGTTAATTTTATAATTAATTTTGTAAAAAATTTTAATAATTTAAAGCTGAACACCCCCTATTATTACATAGTAATTAATTTAAGTTAATTACACGGGTTATTTATAGCCGAGTAAATTATTAGCCGAGTTTTAAATTTAGAATAACACGAGTTATGTAACCTTGAGTTATTTATAGCCGAATGTTTCAATTACACGAGTTATGTAACTTGATAGCCGAGGTAAACAGACAGTTTCAATTACAGGGCGGGTTATGTAAATTGATAGCCGAGTGTATCAATTTACACAGTCGATTACAGTGTAATCCCCGACTGTGTACATTGTCATTGTGATACACCAGTACAACCAATAGTGATTACGGCGTAATTCTCAGTGAAAAACACATGTTGTATAGGTATGTAAATTTGTTTACTGCCCCAATATATAAGAAAATAATTTTTTTTTTAAAAATTTTTTTTTTTAAAAATTATTTTATAATGGTGCTGTACATTTGCTCCGACTTTATTTTCAAGTTTTACCCTAAATTATCCCAATCAGTACACTCAATTTTGGGCATGGTGGCGCGCGCCTGATTCTTATATCATTTTTTAATTCTTCATATCTCCCCATTTCTTCCACACGGATTCAAACTCTAAATTTGATATTTTCTTATCGGCCAACGCTTTGGACACCATAATGTCGATGCTATTTTTCTTGACCTAGCGAGAACGGATATTCTATCATGTTTTCTACTTTTTTTTCTCGAGTTTTCCACCCGCCGCCCTAATTACCATACAAAGTATTCCAGATAAAACGGTAATTCCACTCAAAACACCTGCAAGTGGAACCGTTACACAATTGTAGATAGCGTTGCAGCAGTCCCGCACCACTTATTACAGATAAACTTGCCAGAACCGTAATAGATGCTTCAGCTATGTTCGCCGCGCGCTTATATTTGTTAGCGTGTCTTTTTCTATTTGCACATTCTCTAAGTAAAATATTCTGCATAGCGACGATATTATTCAACCTAAAATCTGAACTTCTTTCGTTAATTGGATACAGTGTTGATGTAGTGGTAATGAGAGTTGGATACAATGTTGATGGATCGGTATTGACAATTGGAAGCGGTGATTCGTTCATATTTAAATTTTACAAATTTAGTTCAATATATTAATATTTACAAAATAATGAGACAATAGTGGAAGAACTCTCTGGGTCACCGATTTTCGTAACAAAGTTAATAACACTACATTGGGAAAGTCTAATTCGATCATTACCGGCGAACGCAACAATCGTCGAACTATCTCCAGAGATTTTAGTGACTCCAACCCCCCGTTCTTCCCCATCTACTACAATATTTATCGCGACCGCGCCCACAGGTTTACCACTACCATTAACCGAGCAGACCGCCATTCGGACAACTTCACCTGCAGTTGTCATAGTGTATCCCCCACATTTATTACTCGCTTTGGCACCGAACGAATATTCATAGTGCCCCTCAACCAATGGGCCCCGCTTCTCAGCCCAAACTGTTATGACACGTTTTGGCGTTTTCATTGTTCGCACTATTCCGGCAAGCGCACTGTTTGCGTTATATGCCTCAGTACGAATCGTATAAGAGGCCTCCTCAAGAGCTTTGGTCGCTGCTATACGATCATGTTTCAGTTTATCGGAAACTTCGGTTATCTTTCCGTCTAGTTCGGTAAGTGCCGCTTCTCTGCTGAGAGAGTCCTCTAAGCGCAACGCATCATAAGCCTCCGTAATGGTCGCCTGGTGGCCTTCTAGGGCTTTTTCAACACCCAACCGGGCCTCTTTTTGAAATTCGGTTATTTTCCCGTCTAGTTCAGCAACCGCCGCTTCTCTGATGAGAGAGTCCTCTGAGCGCAACACCTCATAAGCCTTCGTAAGGGCTGTCTTGTGGTCTTCTCGGGCTTTCTCAATACCCGTTCGGACCCCCTCAACCCCCAACCGGGTCTCCTTTCGAAATTCTGTTATTTTTTCGTCTAGTTCAGTAAGTGCCGCTTCTCTGTTGAGAGAGTCCTCTGAGCGCAACGCCCCATAAGCCTCCGCAATGGCCTCCTCGTGGTCTTCTCGGACCCCCTCAACCCCAGACCTGGTCTCTTTCAGAAATTCGGCTATTTTTCCGTCTAGTTCAGTAAGTGTCGCTTCTTTGCTGAGAGAGTCCTCTAAGCGCAACGCATCATAAGCCTCCGCAATGGCCTCCGCAAGGTTCGACTGGTGGTCTTCTCGGACTTTATCAATACCCGACCGAGTCTCTTTTCGAAATTTGGTTATTTTTTTTATCTAGTTCGGCAACCGCCGCTTCTCTTATGAGAGAGTCCTCTGAGCGCAACACCTCATAAACCTCCGTAAGGTCCGCCTGGTGGTCTTCTCGGGCTTTCTCAATACCCGACGTGGCCTCTTTTCGAAATTTGGTTATTTTTTTATCTAGTTCGGTAAGTGCCGCTTCTCTGATGAGAGAGTCCTCTAAGCGCAGCGTAAGGGCCGCCTGGCGGTCTTCTCGGACTTTATCAATATCCGACATGCTCTCTTTTCGAAATTTGGTTATTTTTTTACCTAGTTCGTTTAGTTCCGTTTCTCTGATGAGAGAGTCCTCTGAGCGCAACACCTTATAAGCGTCCTGATCTTTCTCAGTTTGTGCAGTCGCCGTCAGCACTTCTACTCTAACATCTGATATACTCCTGTGAATCCCGTTTGTGACCTTCGATATAGTTTTATTGATCAGGGCCTTGGTTTTTTCAGTAGTTAAAAAGTCGCCCTCTGTCGGGATGAATCCACCTGCTGCCGGTTCCAAATTCTTTGTCACCCAATCGAAATTTGTCACCCAATCGGAAGAACTACCTGGCCCGTATATACTCATAATAAAATTAATTATAATATTGGGCACCTATACTCAATTGGAAATTTCGAGAACTACCGAAATCGGGTAATAGTTATTCAACTTTCTCGCTTGATCATCAAGAATAGAGACCGTAAATTCGTGGATATGTCCCGTTTCCAAAACTTTCATCTCGGGGTGTGGGAAGTCTAAGGTCACCGTATCCCCAAAGAAACAGTCGCTGGCTTGCACGGTTTTCAGTAATGTGCTGGGGGATCCGTCTACCGTGTTGTACGACGTGTTCACCCGATCCAGGTGCACCCTGAGAGTTTTCGTGAAGGCGAAGTCCACCGGGTTATCACCGCCGACGTACTCACCCGGGGTAAACACTCCTTTGTTTGAGGAGTATGTCCCTCTAAAACCGAGTTGAATACCCAACCCCGGGGAGACCACTACCTTATTATCAGTGCTGATGGTCATTGTTGCGAGCCCGGTAGCCTTCGATACTGTGAGGTTGATTATACCGTCAAGCTCTGAGTTGACAAAATCTTTGAGCTGTCTTATTTCCCACAGTCCGTGAGGCAGCTTTACACCTAATTGTTGTCCATCCTTCACATAGTAAAACCCTTCGCTCTTCCCCACATTCTGCCATCCATCCGTGAAGGTGATTGATCTGAGGCCCACCCGGCGTTTTCCGCAGCAGTTGTCGATTGATTTTTGAAGTTCACAACTCTCTTTTTGAACATTAGTGATAGTAGCAAACAGAATAATATCTTTCAATGGATACCAAAGCATTTAGCTTTAACTATAATGGAAAGTACGCGGTCGGAGGTAAATACACGCAAAAAGACGTTGTTAACCACCTTGTACACCCAACCGTAACGGTTAGACCGGACAGCGGCTTTGTCACCAATTTCCCTAACACGTTTGAGAAATATAGGCTGCCCAAGATTAATACGATGGAGGCGGTAAACAGGTGGAAAGCAACTCCGATGCAGTTTTGGCAGAACCAAATAAATTTCGCTGTATGGTGCGCAACAGCCGGGTGTGGAGTTTCACATAAAGACCATCTGACATCCAAGAATGTCATGCTCCGAAGTGTCTACAACTTTCACGCGTATTATACTATTAGGAGGATTCTCAAAGAACTAGGTATTTCACTACCTCAAGACGACGCCTGGGATCCCATTTCCAGCGCATACGACCGTATGGCGTTTGAAAGACTGTGTAACGAATTTAGCGTTTCAAAAGACGCCGACTGGAGACAGAAAGCATTTCCTACCAGCACCGGCCTCGGGGACGTTCTCATTCGGGGCCAGTCCGGAAATTGGACGCAGACTGATTTTAGACCCGATCACTCCGGTGACCACATCGTCAGTCGGAACGCCGGGAATTTTGACCACGCGACTTTGACTTTCGGACCGGAAGTGTCTGGAGGTCGGCACTGTGGCGTGTTTTCTTGTAAAATGTTACCTCCGAAACGGGCTCACGTCGATTACATACAGCAGGCTGCTGAGGTTCAGGACGCGTGGGGTACATTTATGTTAGATAAGGGTATAGGGTTCACGCAGGCCGGGGTTACTCGCGTCAACGACTCCATTCGCACATACGTCTGGGCCATCCTCGGCGCACAGAAGCAAACTCGCAGTTCTATACTGGGCACGGGAACAGCGTTTTGATGCACAAAAACAATTCTTGGCACTTGTAGAGGACGCCATCTCAGCTAGGGTGGACCTGGAGAAGGCGATCCAGAATTATCAAGACGTTTTGCAGAATGCCAGCACCCAGTAGACTATGTATTTGGAAAAGGTCTTTATATGGCGCCGAGCAATATGATACTACGAGACGACCCGGTTGACGGTTACAATAATCAGATCGTAATCGCCACCGCCAATCAAAAAATCGGCCACAACGGTAACGTGAACACGGATATCATCAAGCGCACCCCCAACATGATCGGGCGCGGAATTGAAAAAGATTTCATAAAGCCCCCAATTCACGAATTGGCCACCCCATCAAGTTCATTTGAACCCGTTGTTTCACCCACACCCCAATTCACGAATTGAGTTCCCCCAATTCAATCGTCAACAGACCAATCGCGACACCAATCAATCGCAAATTGGGTGAAATTGGAAGCACAACACACGAGGAGGAGAAATTAGGGCTCGTCGTCGCCCTCGTGGCGATAGGACTACTCGCGCTTTGGTTGTAGGAACTTCCAATCTCGATTGGTGGCAGAGAATAGTAGGAGACCGGCGATTGCCACGATTAAAGCCCAAGTATTATTGGCGAGCCATCCGACCGTTTTTGATAATATAGATAACAAGTAAGAAACGATACTTCCGATCAGTCCAGGTAGTGCGGCAGCCGCCTTTCCAGCTAATTTAGCTAAAAGATTGGCGAGGGCTTTTAGTTGTTTTTTTTACCCACTCCTTGGCTCCACCGGATGGCGCGGGTGCTGGTGGTGGTACGGGTGGTGGCGCCGCACCACCAGTGAAAGCTAGAACTATGGTTGATATAGTCATGCCGACAGCTGCGAGGATGCTTGCTATCGTGACGCCCTGCTCTCTGAACAGAGTGCGAAGACGCTCACCGACTGTCGTGTCCTCGTGCAGAACCCTTGATATTGTTTCGCGGATCCGACTTATTTGTGTGCGGAGAGCCTCACTGTGAGCCGAGGCGGCCTCCAAGCGAGCTTCTCTTTCGTCCCGCAAAGACCGCAGTCGTTCGGCGATCCGCTCGGTAGATTCTCTATCATCACCGGCTTCCTCCAGTTTTCTTTCTTCTAGTGCGATATGTTCATCCAGCGCCATGAGTTTGGAGAGGTTAAGGACCAGTTCGCCCCGGACCGTTTGTAGAGCCTTATCGAGTCCACGGAGTTCGCGAAGAGGTAACGGTTGGTCATCGTTGAGTATTTCCCCCAATTGCGATTGGACGCTGAACGTGGTCTCCATCGTGTTAATAACGTCGGTGGCTATTTGAGGGACCTCGCTGAGCTCTACAGTTTCTATCGCGGCGGCCGTCTTCGCCATCGTTTCGTCGGTAGACTGTAGGACCGCTACAGCGCGGGCCGGCATAATTGGTTTACCACGCTTCCAATCTGGAAATCCTAGTTCGCTCCTTATGATTTCGCCACCGCCCTGTTTTCCAGCAATGGTGCTCATTGCTAGGGGTTTTCCGGTCTTCATGTTGACGATCGGGTTATCTGATGCTTTTAGTCGCAACCTACCACGCATATCCAATTCGAACTTGGAGTAGTCTCGACCGACAGATGGTACCAGATCTTTTTCTGCCAAATTGTTGTAGTAGTCGTTTACAGCTCCCTCAAGTAATTCCTGACTTTGACTAACACCGCGGGTAGCGCCACCTATTTCCCCCAATTGCGATTGGATTGGAACTGGAGTCTCTATGAAGGGCGTATCATCGACGTAATCGTTATAATCAGCGTAGTATTATTCTCTGCCGATTTCATCCATTTTAATTTTTTCAAAATTATGTATTAAAGACAAAACCATACGGGTTTAATAGTTTCAATAAAATTAATTATGTCTTCGAGTCAATACGGTCGCAAACTCAATCCATACCGCAGACTGCGTGAGCCCCTCGGGGCAAAAGGCGTGAGACAGAGTGTCGTTATTACGAACAACCCATCGACGATCGACCAGAACCAGCAGCTCTTAGCCCGCTTCCCCAACCTCGGAACTCACGACGTCATTGTGCCGGGTACTGTTCGCCTCGCTTTCAACTATTTCGCTAACGTCGACGGACGCGGACCGAACCGTCGTTCAGAACCTGGGTCGCGCCATAGTCAAGAAGACTATGATAAAGATTTCTGGTAATGAGGTGATGTCGATCGACGACAGCGACGTCTACCATTGCTATCAGGACCTGTGGAAGACGGCACAAGAGCGCGAAAACGCTGTCTATCAGGGTATTATCACCAGCAAAAATAAGAACGTAACCAAACTTAGAATCGGGGCTGCTAACAAGGCAGATAACAACGCGAGTGACAACGCGGTCGCGGGTGCTTACGGCAACCGCTTCTACATCCCGCTCGACTTTGAGTTGCTGGAGAGCCACTTGCCCTACTATCAGAGTGCTTTGGCTGACCGCCTCGAATACGAACTAACGTTCAACGACTACGGCCGAGTTCTCGTAACCACCGACATGTTATCGACGTATACGATCGGCAATGTTTCGCTGGAGTACGACATGGTCACGATGCCCGAACTCGCGCGATTGATCAGAACCCAGTACACCGGGCGCATTGCCATACTTTACGACCGAGTTCTTCGCCACCGCAAGATGAAGAAAGACAAAAGCGACACATTGTGGAATATTAATGTCAACGTCCCCGCCCGCTCGATGAAAGGTATACTGATGTTGTTCGAGGATGCTCGGTTCGCGCTCGGTGCTCGAAAAACCGACAAATTCTATAACCCCAAAATCACGAAGGTAGAGGTGACGATCGAGGGAGTACCCAATCAACTCTACAGCGCGGGTCTTCGCGCGCACCAGCAGTGGGACGAAGTAAGAAAGCAGTTTGCTGCCGGCTCTAAGCGCTCTCCGGAGGTTGCAGCAGTTGCCAAAGACGTGCATCTCTCGGCCGTCTCCCTCGTGGAGTTCCTGAATACCAAATACGCGTTATGGCTAGACATGCGAGCCAGCGACGACGACCAAATACACGGCAGCGGACGCCAAGTTGAGAACGCTAGCGAGGGTGTGACGATCCAGATAACCAAAGAGGCGGATGGAAATGGCGCATTGAACGTGTACTTATATATAATTACAGACGCACAACTCAACATCGAAGATGGTCGATACGTCTCAGCGATCTACTGATTTAATAAAAAAATCATCTAACGATTTATTTAATAATTCTAAAGAATTAATTAGCAATCAATACCAATTCACGATTGGAGATGCTCACTCTGCCATAATATGTGGGCAGACAGGATGTGGAAAAACGGTTTTCATCCTAGACTTGCTAGAGGGCTCCTACCGCGATGCCTTTCGTCATATTGTGATCCTGTGTCCCACTGTGCGGCACAACGATACTTATCAGCGGCGCCCGTGGATATGGACCGACCCTGAGGTATACGTTATTGACCCCTGTGATAGGCTTCACGATTGGCTGCGTGGTTTATACCAAAAATTCCAGGGTGAGCCCACCCTATACGTGATTGATGATCGCTCAGCCAAGGCGGCGATGACCAAAAAGAAGGACATGCTCTCCGAGCTCGCATTTTCTGGCCGCCATGCTAGGCAAAGCGTATGGATATCCACTCAAAAGTACAAACGCCGTCCTCAAGGATCTGCGCGAGCAAACGAAATGGGTCGCCCTCTTTCACTGCAAGGACCGAGACTCATTCGATGACTGTCTTCGAGAGAATGACGTTATCCAAACGCGCGAGGAGCGCCTGGAGGTTCGACAGATGCTTTCGGAAACTAAGCACGCCAAGCTTTTGCTAAAGACTGATCAACCAACTACTTACGAAGTTATCAATTAATTAATAATAATTTTTTTTAAAAAATTAAGAAATTACTTAACGCTTAATTTTAAGAAAATTAGTAACTGCCAAGTAAATGCTTAACAATTAATTTAGCAATTGCTGAACAATGCTGAACAAATGCTGAACAATGCTGAACAAATGCTTAACAAATGTTGAACAAATGCTGAACAATGTTTAACAATGCTAACAATTTGGTGCTCCGCTGCGAGCTTTGTTGCGAGCATAATGGTGATCATAAGTATCGGGTGGTGCGCTTGGCAATATGTTAAAGTGAAGAGAGTTGTTAGAATAGTTAAATTAATTTTAAGAAAAATTAACTGCGACGAACTTCTCGATCAGCTAATAGAAGAAACCTCAATTCCGACTGCCAACAATAATGATCCGACAGAGCAATCGGAATCGGGGGTTGGTATTGGGTTGAGTGCAACGACTCCGAATGAAAATGAAAATGCGGCGCGACGAGAGCGGCTAGCTGCGCTGGTTGCTGGAGGACAATCGGAGCATTATCTCGGTAGGTTTCTCTCAGTTTTTCAGGTGGATAGGATGTCAGATGCGGAGATCGATAAAATGTATGCGCGATACGAATCTAGGTTAGGTGCGGAGATGACAAAAACTCTCGGATCGGCGGCTATTCATTTGTACGCAACCGCCGTTAGTATACTTCTCCCTATACCAAACATCGCGGGGTTGATTGATGATCTAGAGACTGACCCTTTTATATGTCACACTCTTAGAACAGCCTGCTGCTCAATTTATCACAAGTTTGGAATGTACTTAACTCCGCTGACAACCGCGTTGACCACGGGTAAACACTGTCAATTTGGACATATATGCCCACGAACTATAAGCCCTAATTTTGAAAATGATGACACAAGACACACCAGCGAGAGTGACGGAGTTGAACACGATTGCTCCAACCCAATCGAACCCGAGTGTTACTCCGCCACTGGATGACATACCGCATATAAAAAATCCCAAAAGACAGGCAGCTGGGCGGGCGGCGGCTGCCACCTGAAAAGTTAAACAAGATAAAATACTCGCCGAGCTTCGAGAGGCTAAACTCCAATCGAGATTGGGGTTGTAGCCAATTCGTGAATTGATGGGGACGGAGACAGCAAAACATCTGAAGACAGAGTTGAGTACAACAACACCCCAAATTCACGAATTGGAGTTGGAGTTGGGCGAATCCGATTGAACCCATTTTCGTGAATTGGAGTTGGGTTGTTGGTGGTGGTCTGGCAGTTGTTGGTGCCCTGTGCGTGTGGAAATACCCGAAAAAACAACCAGCCAGTGCACAGAAGAAAGTTATGAAACACCAATCGCGATTGGATGCGCCCCATTTAAACATTGATCGTGACCCCTTTTATATGCAATAATCATAATGGCTGAACAAGATGGTAAAATGTTAGTGAATGCGCTTTATCACGCCGTGGTGATATCGGGTTTCAGTATCGGGTATGCTCGACTATCAAAGATGGCCCTAGGAGGAACCGCTCCCAAATTGGACTTTACTGTGAGAAACGTTGGGCTCGCGACCTTAGATGTAGCGGCCGCAGTTTGGACCCGAGATTATCTAGTTAAAGCTGGAATTCTACCAGTCAATATATGGAAATAAATGGCTTCAATCGCAGTAATAGTAGGTGATGCGCTTGTAAACGCATTGGCGTTCAGCGGTAGTAACTTTATATTCTCTAAAATGAAAAGCCCGAACGTGGATGAGGAGCGTAAGCGTCACGATTTAGCTGTATAACAACTCAATAGCGCAAAGGAAGCGTGGTCGAAAAAACGAACAGCCCATCTGGACTGGGTCAATGAAGAGCTTCGCCGCGAAAATCACGCCACGCAAACTTTTCAGAACGTTGAAGAAGCCAACCGCGAGTACGCGCTGGCATATCCGCACAAAAGTCTCGATCCAATGGATCCCGAGCCCCAACTTTCAGATTTCTATGTACCGTCAGAGGCCCAAAAAGACCGCGAGATCGCGTTCATCGTCGTGGGAATGGGTGTGGTGGGTCTCGTCGGCTACTATATTGAACAAATTAATTAATTATTTATTTAAAAATTCTATATATATAGAACGATGTTAGTTGACGAACTTTATGACGCTATGATCGATATAGGCTACACTGCCCAAAAACATCGTATTGCTGGTGTAAAGAGTATGATTCGTCTGGCCCGAGATTCTCTCGAGACGTGGCGCGAGGATGAAAAAGCGGCCACCCTTTTCGCAAAGCGGATGTTAGAATCCTCCACCAATACTGGGGATTGGACTCCTTCATCCAATCTCGATTGGGAGTTGAGGGATAAATTAGATTCCTCCGAGTTCCTTAAGAACTTACCCAATCGCGATTGGAATTGTACTTCCAACAAAAGTTTATTATTAACGACGCAGTTACCGGACGAACTGGCGAGGGCATGTTGGAGATTGTCCGATATATTAGAATACATCGCATACGATGAACACGCGCAAATTTAATACCAAACTATCGGTTCACCTAGCGCGCAAGCTAGCGAACACGTACTATAGCCCCCGCGGGTACTGGAAAGGACTCGTAGCCATCAAGAACCTGGCAGCGGCGACCAAGGTTTCAGAAAACGCTGTCAAGGAATGGCTCAAGAAGCAGGCCATCTGGCAGATCTATTTACCCGCGCCTCACAATATTCCGCGCCCGAAATTCGACGAGCCGGTACCGAACCAAGTTCACCAAGCGGACCTCCTGTTTCTCCCTCACGATCGCGTCGGTCGCAAGACGTACAAGTACGCACTGACAATCGTTGACGTAGCGAGTCGTTATAAGGGGGCTGAGCCGTTGGCCACTAAAGAGTCTAAGGAGGTGGCCGAGGCTCTCTCCCGAATATATAAGAGGAGTCCTCTCAAATGGCGAATCTTCTCCAGGTCGATCCCGGCCGCGAGTTCATGGGCGCGGTCTCTCATCTATTGTCTAAGCACGACGTTTCTATCAGACGCGCCGCGTCAACATCCACGGGACCAGGGGATCGGTGGAGCGCTTCAATCGAACCCTGGCTGAGAGACTGTTCGGACACCAATACGCTAAAGAACTTGTAGACCTCATTCGCGATCGACCGAGTGGGTGGCCAGACTGCCCGCCGTGGTCTCCGCACTGAACGGAGAGGTGACCAGATTGATAGGTAAGAAGCCTGTAGATGCTATCAAGTTTAAAAGGGTGACGAGCAAGCCCTCTGCCGTCTCGCGCGGGCGACCCGTTGGTTTAGAGGAGCAACGGATTCCATCGGATATTGACGTCCGGTACCTCTATCAACTGGGAGAGCTCGAATGTGGCAGCCGCCGCGCGACTGATCCCGTGTGGTCTCTCAATGTATATCATCTAGATCGATCTATTACCAAACCCGATGAGCCCGTGCTCTACTATTTGGATGATGGGCCATCTCGAGGTTTTGTTCGCGAAGAACTTCTTATGGTGCCTTCTGACACCCAGCTACCCCCGGATCGTCAGAGTCTTTAGATTGCTAATTTTCAAAATTATTAATTAAATCGGTTCTGTATGTATTCCGTCTGGTAACACGCGTCTTTTATCGTAGTATGCCGAGAGTCCTAATTTTTGTTGACAGTACGTTTTCATAACGCCGTCTTTCATTTTAAATCCTCTATTTTGTGCTACATCTATAATGTGTTTTCCATATTCTGTAGTTTCACTTAGTACTCATTTATATCTATCCCAATTTAAATTGTTAGTTCTCTTGGACATTCCTTTCGCAGAGTTTTTATTAATAGAATTAATTTTTTCTACAAAATAACACTTACTAGATAACGCTATCGCCCTATCTCCGCTAAATTTCATTTTGAAAAGTCCGGGCTCTCTTTCGCTCCATTTATCCCAAGCCAACCATTTCTTTTTTTCTTTTTCAAACCCGTCTAGTAAGTTAGGTCTAATCAATTCCTCTATCGTTTTTCCACTAACTCCTATATACATACTATCTGTATCCATCGGTTATTAATTCAAAGTCTTCTCTTTTTACGTATTTGTCTAGAAATTCGTATAAAATTCCAAAACATTCTCAATTTAGTAGTTGATAAACCCGCTTATTCCACAATGGAATGGTCTCTTTACCGCACACCTGGGTTTTCTTGAAGATATTTCGTACGCACTCCTATCTCTCCAAATCGTCAAAGAATGCAGATCTTAATGCTTTGTCAACACAGGTTTTCGTTTTGTGTATATGTCGTATTTAAATGTCTCTCCGTTGGGCCTCTATCATTTTTTTCCACAACACGAGTTTCCTAATAATTTCATTATGTCGGCTACTGGTTTCTTATTTGGTTCTGCATCGCCTGTTCGTCTTGCGGCTGTAACTTCTTTTGCGAAGAACCATTCGTAATGTTTTTTTCCGCTAATATAATCTATAACACGATGAACTCCCAGTTATTTCTCTAGCCGTGTTTTAAATACATTTCAACAGTGGCGCGTACAGTAATACTTTATGGCGGTCATAGATCCACCCAATTTTTTTCCATCTCCTCTTGTTCGGGCCAGTATCTTTTAACTATTTTAACATGTGTGTGGGAACTTCATTCAACTCTACTCTCTGTTTATAATATTGGGGACATTTTCAGAAAACTTATCTTTTAAGTTGTGTGGGAACTTCTATATCCACCACCGCAACCCAAACCAGTCTCCAGATAAAATAAAATCTTTTACAAAACCTTTGTTTTAATAAATTTAGGGTTATGTGGGGTATCTATGGTGTATAGTTCTCTCCACACGGCATCTCTTTATTTAACGTAGATAAATATAACGTGTTTGCATCGTACCTCCAAAACAGCCTTGCAAGGTTTGTTAAATTCCTGTGGAATTAGATCTAATATTTGAAACACCAGCTTCTGCATATCGTGTAAATACTATTGATGGACCGCCAACTAGACGTCCTTCATCTTTTTCGTATGTTTCTTCTTTTGTGGCATATAGAGATCCTCCGGTATAGATTTTTGTTCTTTTATGGGTTCCTCTCAATAAATATTGTAGATCTACTCCAGGTAGTGTTACCGCATCTTTGAAAATCCACACCTCTGTGTTTATAAAATTCACACATTTTTTTCCAACCGCTTCTAGGAACGGGTGTACATCTAAATCGTTTATAATATTTCAACCAATCTCTGAAAGTTTTCATATTATTTTCTTCGAAAATTCTACGACATTTTCTAATTCTGTTTCATCTATTAACATTTTCCAGATAGTTTTGGGAATACCAATTCTCTATATCCGGTAGTCCTGGGTAATCCCTTGTTTGTTCCCTGGAGAATCGAACCACTCATAAGGAAAGAAAGATTTCTGTCCCATTTGGGCATTCTTAGGCTTTTATCCAACTATCATAACTTACACCAGGTCCTAGATAAAATATTAATTACATCAAGAAATCTAAACTCTGGAGTAAATAGAAATATTGTTGCGGTTTGCAAGTTTTCCGACCAAATTTACTTTTCTTTGTTGTTGATGCCAGTTCGCCTACTAGTATTTCTTTATTAAGTTTATATCGTACTTACTGCTATTAAAACCTATATCCGGTACTTGCTCTATCCACTGTTCGATCTTGGCGATTTGGTTTTTACGTAAATGTTCTGTATTTAACCTATATCTTGACCACATAACTTCTTCTCTTATAGCTTTTCCCCCTGACTTTCAAATCTTCTACGAATTTTTCTATAGGTTTTGCGGATCTTTATCACAAATATGATTACTGTTCCTGAGAAATTATCTCCTATACTATCGCTACCGGAAACGTGCTCGGCTTTGTACTCTAGATTTTTATTACCGAGAGTTTCAAATTCTTTGGGTTGAGATATGCCTCAAAATCGTGTAACTATCTGATATGGATAAGAGTAGTGTCGCAACCGATCTTTATGTCGTACCCGTTCTTTTGAAATTCGCATTCCCACATATAACTACTAGGTTGAATCCTTTGCTTCTTCTAATAAGTATATCTCTTCTCATAGTGGATGCGCGTTCTTCTTTTCTATGCTTTGCAATGAATCTCACACCCGTGCCAGTAACAGCCGGTGATATATACGGTATTGGTTTCCGTCGTTCAGTATCCATCTACTGGAGCTCCTAAAACCCATCTTTCACCTCCGTGTCCACACTGTTCGTGGGAATGTGAATCCCTCCCGCGCTTTTCCACTGAGTACATCCAATCGATCGCCCCATAACTGTTCGAACATTTTTGGGTAGAAACGCTTCTCGACGAACGAAAACGCGGCGTCTAAATAATTACCATCACATATTTACTTTTGTCTCACCTTTCATACATTTTGGTCCGTGTCTCTTCATATTACTCGCTTTCGTGAATTTCTGCTTGCAATTATCGCAGGCGAAAATTTTAGATAGGTTTTTAAGGTTTTTTATCAGAAATGCGTGATTATTAAACAGTCCTATTGTCATTGGTTTATTACCTATTGCCTTATAAAATTCCTTGTGTCCCCCCGCAATTTCAATGCACCAGATGCCCTTGTAAATTTGTTAGTGCCCAAACTCTTTGTAGACATAAGCAACTACGCTGTCAGGTGGCTACAGGTGAACGTGGTAGACTAGAGTTGGTAGAATTAGTTGCTGATCTACGGAATAAATTAGCTATAGTGGAGGAGGAAAATGCCGTGTTGAAAAATAAATATGAGGTATTTATGACAACGAGACAAAAATAAATCCTTTTTATTAGTATAGTTTTATCTGTTCAATTTGACGTGAAAAAAACATTATGTATTTATGACACCAATTTTGGATTTTTCGGGGGTGGTGGGGGACAATTTCCTCGTTAACCAATTTTTGATTTTTCGGGGGTGGTGGGGGTAGTGTAGAGGGGTGAAAATGATACCACCGTAGGTGGTATCATTTTGACTCCCTATATACTACTCATGTAATGAACAAATTTCATGCCTCATTTGCATATGAAAATAGTCTGATACACAATGCCAACTGTTCTGGAGCTTAGGCATGGTTAAACTCTTGCCACATGCCCGAATATGGCTTCTCGCGGCCAATGGAAATGTCCACAATCGTATAATATTACGGTTTTATCACCTGTGGTTATCTTATTATAGAACGTAGTTGCGAACGGTAACTCTTGCAATCTACTCCAGTACCGTCCGTAGCTACGGACGGTAAGGGAGTAGATTGCAAGAGTTACTGTTCGCAACTAGATAGAACGCACCGCGTGTAAGTAGTCACATTAGTTTTGCACATGTGTGTGTACGCATTCATAATGACCTACTGAACCTGCCGAACTGCATATATTAATACTTGCACCTATAACACATGTTTCACAATACCATTAAATGGTGATAACATTTTAATTTGATGTGATTATTTGACGCAATGCAATCAAGTCACCTAGCAATGTCATTACAATTTTCCCAAATACATGTGCACCTATTACTGTCTTGCCCGCAGGCGGGGATATCAGGGGAGATAGACAGCCAATGCAATTTCAAGGGAATTAGACAGCTAACAAGCAAATTCAAGGACCGGGAATCATCAGACTGTCACACAATTCCCTCCTCAACATCATTAGGAATTAGAAACATATATATTTCTTTTTTACATGGGTATACACGTATGTATAGGGATCGCCTCCGAAAGTTAGCCACTCCCCAAACCCCCCTCGATGCGGTGGTAGGTAGTGATATCTTGGAGTAACCATAACAACAAAATGCATTGTGTTACTCAACGTTTAACTGTCATACGCAACCGCTAAATTAAAATAAAATTTTGTTATGAAAAAAATAACTACTTTGCACTGCACAATATTCACAACGGAGTTCTACGTACAAAAATAGATCAGATTATTTTGTTGCGCGTGATTTGCCCCCATTTGCGGTCATCGCTAAATTTAGTAACAGAGTTAGCTCCCCTCCGAATACTCTCCGAAACAAGCGACGCGTTTAACACACAAACTACATCAAGTTTGACCTTCCGACAGCCTATTTTTAAACTCACCCGACACCTGTGCGAAACAAAACTCGCACGTGTAGGTCTAACTGATGTTTAATCCTCATTCTCTCTCTCTATCGATGGATTTACAGCGGATTTTAGTGAAATTCCCGAATTCGGCCTGATTGACATGTGTCTATGGTGGCCAAATACACGCCAACATGAGTGTCAATTCTACGTTCAGGGAAGGGGTCAATAAGTCAGTATTTAAGGTGATAACTTACAGTCAGGGAACAAATTAATGACAGTATAACACATCCAGCGTATATTAATACCCATATTAATGCAAGTACTGAAATACGACAAGAACAAATCTAACAAGTTTGGGCTTCCATACATTGAAAATTTTGTCAGCGGTTTCCCCAATGACGTCATTTGTATGTTTTAATACACTCGATCCGCGGCCAACTATTTCATTCACAAAACAGAAGTAAACTTGGCGATGTACCGATAAGGCATTTTCAGGCGCGACACCGCTTCTGTGGCGGAATTATTGTAACTATTGCTCTTCAATCAGTTTTCAATATATCTATAATGATCATAGATAATGTATCTGGAATCTGTATACTTGAATTGATGATGTCTTGTATATGTGTTACCGTATCTTTGTGATATTGTAATGCATAATCTGTAATGTTGTTGAATGTTTTGGTACATACTGTAGCAGTGCATACTGTACTTCAAGTTGTGCCATATCAATAGTTTACCCCTTAACCATTAAAACGCTGAAAAATAAAATTGCCGTCTGCTCATTTTGTATATTTTAATCTCTTTAAAAACCTGTTTTGGCAATGCAGTAGAATCGTCTCCGTATGTTTTTGAGGAGAAAATATAAAAATATTTAAAACAGCAGACGACAATTGTCGTTTCCAGCGCTTTAAAGGTACATGCCCACTCAGTAAGCCCAAAATGTCATTTATAGGAATTAAATAAGTGTATAACTGATAGTGACGCGCGGTGGTATCAGGCTATTTTCATATGCAAATGAGGCATGATATTTTTTTAATTATTTATACTAAAGAAATGCGTCACCTGAACAAAATAATATTTTCGACAGATTTTATTGCACATTATAAAATAAATACAGAGATTAAATAGTAATGTCCGTTAACATTTTAAGCAAACACGGTTATCGCCCCTGATATCAGTGTGTAAATTTACGTCTGATATAAAATGTATAATAATGCCAATCAGTACGTGGGATAATGGCGCATGAATGTTTATTTTGCCAGGAAATGTCTCAGATGATGTCTCTGATGTAAATAACATTTTGTACCTACTGAGTAGGGCATGTACCTTTAAGGGTTAATGAAACTGCAACACCAACAATCAATCAATCAATAATCTAGTTTAATCTTGTATTACCCTATGTTCAGTACTTTCAGTACTTTGATTATTTTGTCATTAAAGGGGCATATCAGGATGTTTTGAGAAAAGAAAGCACTATAAAGAATAAAAACGTGTTTTCATCATGGCCCTGTGCAAAGTGGTTTAATTGAAGATCTATGACGATACTAGGACGGCTGGGTTGTTTCAATTTTCACCCCTATATGTACATAAATATCGAATTTCCTATCTTGTTGCGTTGAACAAGATAGAAAATCTGATACTAATATGTACCGATATCGGCCTCTACAAATCAAACAATATGTGTTCATAATTGCAGTCGATGTCACCAGTGGCGGATCCAGCATTTGGGGAACGAGGGGGGGGGGGGGGGGGGGGGGGGTGGGGTGGGGTTTGGGGTTTGGGGGGGTTGTCATAGTTTCGAGCTCCACGGAGTGGAACGAGTATGCTAGGGGTCCGGGTGCATGCCCCCTCGTCAAGATTTTGAAATCTAGATAACCGAAAATGCACTTTTCTGTGCTTACGGCATTTAAATTCAGACTCCAGCTGGTGGTAAATTGTGATTTATGTAAACACCGTGGCTGAACGGGGGGGGGGGGGGGGGGTGGGGGGGGGGGGTGCAACCCTGACCCCCCCTCCAGATCCGCCCCTGCCTGCCCGCCCCTGCCTGCCCGCCCCTGTCTGTCCTGGTGCGAAACTGGGCATATATCTTGAAATCCCCATTTTCTCCAATCGCAGCCACATTTAACGACGTATAGATGACTAAACGAGGAAATGGTGGGGGTTAAGACATCAAACGACCGTCCGTATGCGGAAGTTGGTGCTATTTAATGAAGAAGGTGAGAAGTGTGCATACATGTGGCCAGACCGCTCCACACATGTGGCTGTGACTGGATAAATAGCGCTTATGGTCTTAGCGAACAGTGTTGACCCAGACCAGCCTGCGCATCCGCACAGTCTGGTCCGGGTCTGCACTGCTCGCCATTCGGTCAGCGAACGCAAGCCATGCTTCAAATAGGCGGGCTATATCATTGACATGCTGGAGGAGTCTGCTACCACATTCTGAGATAGCCTGGCCACACAAGCCATAAGCCCCATTTCTTCAGTCACAGCCACTTATCTGCAGGTTATCCAGGTGTTTTGTACCAGCGGCGCTATACAGAATATTCTCACCTCGCCCACACCCAATGGCGTAATATGGAGGACAGGAAACTACGAGAAATCTCGCGAAACCCGGGGGACCGTTTCACTAAACTTCGTATGACTAAAATGTTCGTAAGTGCACAATTATGATGGTCCGTAAATTTCACATAAACACTGTTTTCCATTAAACAATTATTGGATTTACATTTATTGAGCATAGGCTGCATATGCAGCCTATGCTCAATAAATGTAAATCCATCAATTGAAATTTCCAGACGATCCTAAATTTGCACTTACGAAGATTAGTTAAAGTGGGCTCCAGTATGCTCTCGCCGTATTGCATACACTAGCCAGTTTATGTGGGATGGCTTCACATATAAACATCGGAAGAAATGTTCATAATATAAACTTTTAAATACATGTAGTTCCAGTCCATTCAGACTATTCCCCCCCCCCACAATTTTCGTTGTTGGTTTATAATTTAACCTTACAACATTACAGACCTGTACAGTGGTGTTTCCAAACAGTGTACATGCAGATGAGCCGGCTGTTAACGATCTGCCCCTTTTCAAGCAATTTTCATATTTTTTTGAGAAAAAAAACACACCCTTTTTATAAATGGACTAGTCTGAAAATAATTTTGTAACGACTGGATTGGTTGAAATATTGGCACACCAAAATCCATTGCAGTTACTTAGGGATAAAAGGGTTAAGCTTTATAATGCCATTAGTATTTCGATGTTAACCGAGGGCACACCAACTGTTTCCAGTTTATTGAATGTTTATAGAGAGCGTCCAGTTTACAGTGTGCACATACATGTGGATCTATGCCCAACCCAACAACAGCAATCCGCTCTGGAGAATATTCCGTGAATAATTTCTACACCCCCTCATTTCTCTGAAATCGCCAGTCGAAGACCTAGAGAGTCTGATAACCATTGCCGGGAATGCCAGATCCCCATATTAGAGACAAACCATTTACAAACAGACAGTTTCACGAAACCTGCCAAAATGTTACGGCTCTAAACAGGGCAAAACCATATTTCTTTTAACAATATTAAATTTGATAAAAAATTAAGAATGATCCTTCTTTTTATTTCGTTAAAGTTGGTCAAATATTGATTTTAATACGAAACAATTATTTCTTTATAGGAATTTAACATGGGAGCAGCTGGACAAACTGCAGGGAGTCGAAAAACGAAAGAATTTGGAAACTGACACGGAAACCTGGCTAGATCGCTTGGAAATGATTTAACTAAGAAAATAAAAGTTAAAATTTGAAAATCGGTCCATTATTTCTGAAATTAAAAACAAATCCCCATGTTATAAAGATGTATATTAGGACTAAGCCTGGAGACATTGTTTTTCGAAATAAAATCAATATTTGACAAAATTTCACGAAATTAAAGGAAGGTTCATACTTAAATTTTGATAAAATTTAATATTACCAAAAACACTTTTGATTTTACATTGTTTATATAGTCGTGACATTTGGGCAGGTTTCGTGAAACAGACCGTAGGCGCATCCATATTGCTAATAATGATCGGGAAGTGAATATTCTACTCCATGGTCGGAGCCGGGCTCTTAGTATAAATATGAAGCTAGAGACGTTTGATATCGGATCTACACTGATCAGCATTCAGCCAGTGGTCTGCTAACAAACAGTATTGTTCCATATCATACCACATGACCGTGCTAGAAAATCAGGAACTTGCTGGCCATACGTCACGTAAGCCATATTTCTACAGGCATAGCAAAATGTGTAGCTAAGTCTCACAGACTGTCTGCTCGAACAGATGGACAAACCATATTACATGTGTCACTTAGAAACATTCTGTCCAATAGGGAGAGCATACTTGCATATATTTGAAGAATTCAAACAATCTCAAAGCGAAACAGTAATTATATTTTATATAAATTATGCAACAAGAAAATGAAAGACAGCTAGTATTCATAATGTAATGCCATATACAAGTACTTTGGTTTTCAGACACGGGGTATGCGAAATGTGACGTAGGAGGGCGCATTTTTTAAAAAATATATATTGTTTTTTGTTTCAGATGCTCGTCTCTGATGTTTTTCAAGTCGCCAGATGCATATATATATATGTTCTATAAAGTTACTATACCGTCTTTAAACGTGCACAATCACCAGACTTTCGTCAGACAGGATGGGATTTAACACAATTTTGCATAGTAGTGTTTTTTTATTGATCATGTGGCGAATTTACAGTAGGATTTTATTTTTCCATGACGATAACATTATCGACGCACATGGATCATCTGAGAACCAAAGTACTTTTGTACGGCCTAATATACAGTATTTTACTATAATTCGTCTGTTCTCCGGAAATATACCCCAATATCACCAATATGTATTTCGAACATCCGCTATATTTTCTGTAAATGACGTCAAAAGTTGACATACATTTCAGAGCACATGCGTAATTAAATGATTAATGGAATTAGTATCGGCTAGAAAAGAGCGACGTGAATTCGTGTGTTATTCATAAGATATATCAAGCGTAGAATAAAACGTATGTGGCTGTGTCTGGAGAATCGGAGCTTATGGGATGTGTGACCAGTGTAGCTCCTGATAGCACACTCTGGTAGCCTGATAACGGCTTGTATTTCTTGTTAGAAGAAGCATGGCGGTGTTTTATTGATTGAACAGTGCAGATCCTGATCAGACTGTGCGGATGCACAGGCTGATCTGGATCTACACAGGTCGCAACAGCCATGCATCCCATTCTCCAGTTACAGCCACATATGACAATATTGTAAGGGACCTGCAGTCTGGTTTTTGTCAGGATGATTATCCAGATATCGGGTTTGGTAGCTCCGCACCAACAAGGATGTACACTATCAACTAACTATTGGCTGAGAATAGAATACGAGAGCGAATTCAATTTAACAAGTTTAATAAAGTCTTAACTAACATGTAACAACAATTAAAGTATTCTTTACAGCGTAATATTATGTACAGCGGTTATTTTGTCAGGATATCCGATGTGGTACTCTTGTCGATGCCTATAAATGAAAGCGGAGCAATGCCAATCAGGTTCGCGCACGCGTCTCAACTACAACGGATCGCGATGGTATTTGGATGGTATATGTGGTGGGATCTAACCATAGTGAACCAATACTTAATTTAACATGGGAAGTAACAATACTACACAATGCCTTATTCTCTTGTGAAAGTGATTTATGTATTAAACACACCACTAGAAATCACTTGTAAGTGCATAGTCACTGCACTAAAACATAAGGAATTTGCTTGTAGCCACTCCACTAATTCATAAAATATAGTAGTTTGGTGTATTGACGTTTGAGTATTAGCCACTGCGCTAATATAAAGAACGTTGCCAAAACATCAGGGGTTTAAGCACTCCCAACTAGATTCAGTCCTGTTTTGTGTATTAGACACGCCACTGAGCGTTCAGTGTTTATAACTTAGCACGATGTGGATCAACCGTGTCTTTGGTAATAATTAATACAAGGTAATATTGCGTATCTATATTTGACGCTTACAATGAGTTTAATAGAAGCAGGTAAGTGCACAAGTATCAGTATTGGCTCAAATAAAGCTGGTTATTGGTTTTATCGAGTATTGGTTTTCAAAAAGTAGCGCCTATGTAACTATGTAGTAACAACGATTAGATGCTGAAACTGGCCGTGCGCCGTTCTTTTATAGACATCTCAGAGTACCACGTGATGGCTATTAACCAATGAAAACACTGGAAATTTGGATCATTTCCTACGGTTTGCTCATAAAACAGTTAATAGTATTCTAACTAGGAACTCGGGTCGGCTGGACATTCGCTCCTTTTACTCCGCTTCTGACAAAGTGTCAGAAGCAGGAAAAAGGAGGAAACCGGAGTTTCTCATAAAAGCGGAAAATAGGGAAATATACATTATACAGACTGTGGATTTCAGAAAATGACCGTCAACCAACCAGAAGTCTCGAAAGCTGACACACCTCCAGCGACTCGACGAAGACAATCGGGTTTTGTATTTAAACTAGGAACTCCATTTATTTAACTTTGAACTCCTCTTTCTCCGTTCCAAAATCTGAGTCAAAATCTAAAAAGGGGAGTACGCCGTAGTTCGCTGTATTTAAGTAAAACCAAATATAAGATCGCAAAATGGGATCGCGCACTTGCAAAACCAACAAAATGTTCGCTTAGCAACGAAATACTTCGCTTCACAGAAATAGTAAGCTTTCGAGTCTAATTGACTAATCTCCGTTATTCAGTCATTCGCTCCTTTTATAAAGGTACAAGTAAGGATTGTAGTTCAAAAGTGTCAGAGAGGTGGAGTTTGTAACAACAGAGAAAATGGAATAAAACGAGCGAATGAAAGACGCGGATTGATTTGACATTCAACACTATGAATGCCTAAGCACTACACTACATACACGTAGGAAATAATCCACGTTAAACAGGCAATGTTTAACGCGAAAAACAACTATTAATCCTATTAAAACATTATTCCTCGGGAGAAAAACCGGAAGTTAACCAATATATGTGTATTATACTTGGTAGATCTCACAGCTTCCGATAATTTGTCGATACACCGGGCGCACCGGTTCAAAGGTCAAACTCGCGGAAGTGAAAGTTTAGAGAAATGTCTTGATCCAAATATCAGTCAGTTTTAACCAAATATCAGCTAAATTATGACCTGTCATTACTCATGACACCTTCCAATGGGTGTTTGCATATAGACATACTTCAGTTACGCTCGGATGTGCTAAATTCAGACTGAATATCGGATTATGCGGTGCAGAATATGTCTTTTCCACATTGTGGCAGAAATTAACACATGTCAAACAGAGAACACTAATGGGAATCTCAACCTCCAAGTAACCTCTGCAACTAATCAACATGTGTCGGTAAGCTTGGTTAAATATTCAACATGTTCTCATGTTATAGTACATTATAGTTCGCAATGTTTAAAGATGGATGGGGTAACAAGTGACAAAGGGAACATGGCCACAATCCCTGATTCTTACACTCCCCCAACTTAAACATGCATTATTCTCCTGAATATTCAAACAAGTCATAGTATCCAGCCATATAAATCACTGGTATTATCCTAGCAGTGTATAGTTCAATTCCACTTGCAAGTTCAGTATGAAGTCCTTATGAGATGGGTATGTAACAATTCCAAGCTTACCCTGCAGTTCCCGTGTGTTCTTATATTCAACTGAGTGTTACTAAATCCCTAAACAATGGAGCAAAGGCTAAGCATTACGAACATACAGCTGAATATAAAACTAGGAAATGCAACAAAGTACAAAATGTGTTTCTACTGTATTATGTATCGATGTATATAATATTGTAATCATAGTGATAGTTATATTGTCACCACAGGATATCGAACATGTCGAGACGTCGCATGGCTGTCGTGAAGCTGGACCGGATAACAGACACCTCCTAGTCCATATGTCGCAAAAGGGAAGTTGATGTGTGGTGACCTCCAGGTCACGAAACGGAAGTGGGCGAGTGGCGACCTCCATAGGTCGCGAAGTAGAAGTTGAAGGGTGGTGACCTCCAGGTCACGAAACGGAAGTGGACGAGTAGCGACCTCCATAGGTCGCGAAGTAGAAGTTGAAGGGTGGTGACCTCCAGGTCACGAAACGGAAATGGACGAATGGCGACCTCCATAGGTCGCGAAGTAGAACTTGATGGGTGGTGAGCGAGGATGATAATGCGGATGACGTACTGGTGTTGATCAGGAGATAAAGGAGACGGATTTTGATTTAGGAGCTGGTAATTCTGATGGGGATGTCCTTCTTGTGGATCGCTAGCAAAACCTGGCTGCACGTGGCTGGTGTTGTTGCCATGTCTCTGGCTGCTTCCAGCTGTGATATGACATTGTTGACATAGCTGATATCATTCAAGTTTCCCAGCGCTATGTCCCGTAATATCTTGAAATTAAAGAATCTGATGTTATGGGGCGTGCTCTTTAGCTTGGGGTTAGCCGTTCCGGGTAGCGCAAGATAATTGTACTCGTCCAGAACGTCTTCTCTATCGAGTGAGCCCTTTGTATGTGACATGGCCAGTGATGTCGCTGCCGCCTCCCAGATCAGCAGCTTCGAATCGGGGCTGTGTGCCTCCCAGCCTGATGGAGGCCATGTCAACAAGGCAGGTGGAGCCTCTCTCGGCAGGACAATGGTAGTGGCCGAGGTCCAGGCGCGGCGGGCTGTGGCAATCAACCCTTCATGGTTGTGAATGTCTTTCCCTATCCTTGCAGTATTAAAACATTTAATAAAATAATATGGTCCTCGATGGTTCACATCAGCAAACTTCACCGGATATTAAATTTCCACTCTTCAATTGGATCCGGATTGATCAGGTCAGAACCCATGTACCCGAATGGTACTAATAATCAACGTCCAGTGAAATTTATCTAGCGTACAATCTGCGATTGAAACCGATTTTGCTTTTACGAGATGCCGACTTGTCGTTAGTAAGCTGCGACACTGTAATTTATGTCTCAGATGCCGACTTGTCGTTAGCAAGCTGCGACTTTGTAATTTATCTCTCAAGTGCCGACTTGTCGTTAGCAAGCTGCGACTCTGTATAAACAATTTATGCCATGGATTTCTTCATTTTCACAATCCATGGTGACAGGTTACACCCACGATACGGTAATAACCTATCAATGTGAAAAGCTTTCGCCGGTTGTTTCGGCGATCGTTTCACTAAATAAAGTAAGTCGTCCAACTTTCTGGTAACAATATATGGGCCCTTCCACTTGTTGGCCAGTTTATTGCACACACCTACTTTCCTGGCTGGATCGTGTAGCCATACGGCTTCGTTGACTTGCATGTCTCTCAACTTCGCTCGTTTGCCTCGGGTGTCATAGTAGTGTTTACGATATTCCGTATTCTTCTTCAGAGATATCCGCGCTTGATCGTGGGCTCTGGTCAACTTCTTTGTCAGCTTTTCTACGTAGTTGTCTTCGTCGTCATTTTAGTCTGTATTGTTCACCACTGGGGATCCTAACACAGCCTGTAATGGAAGTACCACCTCCCTGCCAAACACCATCATGTTCGGCGATTTACCGGTACTTGCATTGTTGTCCTGTTGACCATACATTGACAACATTGTTGCGAGCGTCTTATTGAAATGCTCCACAACGCCATTAGCCTGCGGCCTTAGGCTTGTTGTCCTGGTCTTCTCGATGTGAAGAAGGTTGCACATTTCGTGGAACATCTTCGATTCAAAATTTCTGCCTTGGTCCGAATGAAGTTGTAGAAGGGTTCCGAACTTGGTCACAAAGTTATCGACAAAGGCTCCAACATAAAATCCTGCCAATCCCAGAAATGCACGTACCTGTTTCTTTGTCGTTGGATGTGGAGCATTCACTATCGCCTGAACCTTGTCTGGTAGCATGCACACACCATTCCGTCCTACTATGTGTCCCAGACATTCAATGTCTCCTGCCCCAATTACGCACTTGGTTGGTCTCGCGGTTAGTTTGTGTTTTCTAAGTCTAGTACATAGTTCTCTCAACGTGTCTATGTGTTCACCCCACGTTTTTGAAAATATCATGATGTCATCAATGAAGTTGTCTACATCCAGCAAGTTATACAACAACTTACGCATCATCATGGAAAACACGGCTGGTGCTGTTACCAATCTAAAACACATGACGGTGAATTGATACAAACCTGTTGGTGTGGTGAAGGCCGTCTTCTGCCAATACCATTTAGACAAGTCTAACTTTGAGAAATATTGTTTACCTGCCTGGCCCATTCTAGAAAATATATTTTCTAAGTCTGGCATCGTTTCAGAGTCAAACACCGTTACCCTATTCACTGCTCTTAAATCGACACATGTTCTAATTCCTCCATCTTTCTTCTTTACCAGAATCAACGGAGAAGCATATGGAGACTCCGACTTTTCAATCACTCCCAAGCGTTCCATCTGTTCGACTTCTGACTCTATCTGCTCTCTAAGATCATAAGGAAATCCTCTACTGCTATGAACTGGCTCTGGTGTTTCCACCTTGATCTCCATCTCAAGTAAATCTGTTCTACCTGGCCTATCTGTCAATACATCCCTAACATCACTGAATAGCTCATGTACCTGCTGTTTCTGCTCTTGTTCAAGGTCTTTCGATATAACTACATCTCTACAGTATTCCTTCTCTACCAATGGAAACAGTACTGGTCATATTTCTTCCTGCCTCTGTTCCATATTTACTCTTACCTCTTCTTGCACATCTTTCTCCGATTCTTCAATGACATTTACAAACACAGCTGCCCACGCTTGCATTTCTTTCTCCTCATCTGTACTTACCATTTCAACAGCTCCTGCTATCACTGTTTCTTGGTCTTCGACGGGTCTCTCGTTGAATATCTTCAACATGTTTGCATGGAATATTTTCGCCTTCCATTCATGTTTACAATGTAATCCATCTCATTCCTTACCTGTTTCAATGGGAACTGTCCTTTCCACTTCATGATTAATTTGTTGTTGTTAGTAGGTAACAATATCAAGACCCGCTGCCCAACTTTTAACTTTCTATCTTTGGCCTTACTGTCAAAATACCTTTTGTAGTACTTAGCAGCATCTCGTAGGTTGTTCTGAGCTAACTGACAAGTGTCTTCCAACCTTTGTTTCAAGTCTATCACGTACTGGTAAGTTGTCTGAACCTCACTATCATCTGATCGTTTTGACCACAGCTCTCTTAACACAGTCATTGGTCCACGAACAGTCCGACCATATAACAACTCAAATGGTGAGAACCCAATACTCTCCTGTGGCACCTCTCTGTACGCGAACAACACTGCCCCTATATACTTATTCCAATCCTTTGGCCTCTCTGCGCTCATCTTACGTAGCATGCTCTTCAATGTCCCGTTAAATTTTCTACTAGACCGCACTGCGGGTGATAAGGGGTTGTTGTTACCGATTGAATGCATAATCATCTATTTACCTCTTTCATCATACCTCCCGTGAACTGTGGACCTCTGTCTGATAGAACCTCCTGGGGAACACCTACCCGACAAATCATATCTACCATTTCCTCTGCGACCCTCTCCGTTTCTGTAGTAGGTAGTGGTACGCCTCTGGATATCTTGTTGCATAATCGACCATAGTCAAAATGAAACGGTTACCTTTCTCTGATGCTGGGATGATGGGTACTATGATATCTACTGCCACTCGCTTGAAGGGAGTGTCCATGAGTGACATCCTTCCTAGCTTTACCTTAGCAATTCTTCCGTTCGGTACTGTTAACTGACACGGCTTACATGACTGACAGAACCTTCTAATGCCAGTTTTACACCCTGGCCAATAAAACTCTGAAATGATCCAATAAGTGGACTTACGTGTTCCCAAGTGACCCGCCATCATTGTCTTGTGACCCAACTTCATTACCCTAGTCCTAAGTGTTTTTGGCACTACAAGCTGATAGTGTTTCTGCCCATCTATACATTGGAACCACCGATACAAAGTGCCTTCTATATATGTCCAGCTGGTTTCACCTAATCTTGTTTGTTTCACGATTTTATTTTTTTCATTTTCTCTACATTTGTCTAACGTTTCATCCTTACCTTGTAACTCTCTAATCTCTTCTGGACTTTAGTTCAGACCTACAATGTCTGGTACTTTCAACTGAGGATATTCCTTCTGCGCCTTAGCGTACTGTCCTCTAGTAACTACAACCTGTGTTACTGCTTCAAATTCATGTATATCTACCTTCTCACCTTTTTCTGGAACTCTACTGGCTGCGACTTTACCCACTATCAAGTCGCAAAGAGGACTATCCATGACCCAAGCATCCACCGTGCCCTGTAAGTATGGTGTATCTATGTGAATTCTAGCAACTGGAACCACAATGCTTTGCCCATTTATCATTCTACATTCCACCTTCTTGTCCAACATCTGATCGTCGTAGTCCCCGTTTCACTACAATGCCAGTACAACCAGTATCTGACAACACATTCGCTAATCTCCCATTGACCAATCCAGGCTTAATCACCAGACCTCCCAAGGTATGGCCACTAGCTATCCCTCCTAAGATACCTCGAGCTAAGATACATGCTCCCATTACACTACCTCGACCTCCTCTTCGACTATGGTCCCGATACTGACCTCTGCCTTGCTGTAATCCATTTTCCCATCCACGACCTCGTGACATTGGCCCATTACCTCTTCCCAGATCTCTTACCGGTGGTTCAAAACTATTCCCACGACCTCTTGATGGCGTTTCGAAATTATCGAATGACTGGTAATACTCACCTACTTCCTGACCCATGGCTGATGCACCACTGTGTCGTCCTGGACAATCTCGTACAATGTGACCGTTACGTCCACAGGCAAAGCATAATATCTCACCCGGCATACCTGTGTTCCGGTTCGTCTGTGATGTCTGACTATCTCTATTTGCACTTACCCTTTGGTTATCGTGACCCCGTGATCCTCCAGACACAACGTTGAAAGCCCCACCTCTGTAATCAGCATATCGGTCCGCCAGTCTCGTCATGTCACCAAAACTTTGTATATCACGTTCTTTTAGAAAAGTTGCTAACTCCTTACCACATGTTTGTAGGAATTGATCCCGTAACAAGAAATCCTGTAATTTGTAAAAACTGTGCTCTACTTTACCCAAGTCTTACCATTTAGTATGGTAGCTCTTCAACCTCTCACCAAACTGCTCAAAAGTCTCCCCTCTCTCTGGTTTACTTTCTTTTACCTTCTTCAGTAATGCGTCCTCGGTCACCTCAAACCTTTTCAGTAGGGCTGCTGTTAAACTGTAATAACTTAGAGACTGTTCTGAGGGAAGCATGGCGTACACCTCAAGTGCCTTACCTTTTAGTAATGAACTCAGTTGTATTCCCCATATATCTCTCTGTTCCACTTCTCCAACTGCATACTTTTCAAACCGATACAGGTACGCATCGATACTATCTTTGGTTTCCTCAAAATATCGAAGCTTAGGAGCCTTAATTCTGCATTTTTCTATCGATATTTGGTTCCCACCCTCAGGTAATCCTATTTCGGCTTTGGCTAATTCTATATCCCTCTTATTGTGTAACTCCTGCATTCTACAGTCATACTGAAACTTTCCCATAGACAACTGCAACTCTATCTTTTCTTTTTCTAATACTCGATCATGTTATTCCTTTTATGCTGTTCTATATATGTTTTCTAACTCTTGTTTCCCCTTGGCTGATTGCATATGTGCCTCTCTGTCAGTTGTATCCTGTTCTAGCTTACATAATCTCTCTAACCGTTCTACATCTCTACACTCTTTATCTATCTCGAACTGCGCTAGCTTCACAACCCGTTCAGCGTCTACTGCAGCTAATCTTACCCTCTCGTCTGCTTCTAACCTTAACTTTTCCTCGTCTAACTTAGCTACTCTCTCCTCCTTCTCTGCCTGTAACTGAGCTAACTTTAACCTTTCTTCTACTTCCCTTGCCTCTTTATCTGCTTCTCTCGTCTCCAATATAATCTGCCTCTCTCTAGCATGTTCCTCTTTAATAAATGTCAGTAGTGCTTCACCTTCCATACCTAATCCTTTACCCACTGCAGACAACTCCTGGATAGACGACATTGTCGCTGGCAACTATTTATATACTAGATTAGATGTCATTTTCAAAAATTGATCACATACTATTATCACGATGACAGAGTTGTGGTGAGAAGAAAAAGCCGTGGTATGCTGTTTCACCGTGACGTGTGATCAGTGACACTGGATATCAGTCCAGTTGTGTGTGTTTATTTAGGCTACGTGACTAGTCAACTTAACTATCTACCCTCAGATTTGACTAGATACCAAACACACCCGAAAGCCCACATGTAACCCGCTACTTATAATAGCCTTGATAGTCGTATCTAACCGAGAACCCCCCACTTCTGACACCAATGTTAGAGACAGGATGCGATAAATACACTTGGTGTTTGTGGACTGCAATCGGAATTATGTCATTTGTAGTTAAACAGTAAATTTGTAAACAGAATTATTCACGGACTTCATATAACAGAATGATGAAGACTATATATATTTCATGAATGAGTTGCGAAGGGAAATAAGTAGTACATAATTACGAAACCATATATCACCTTCTTCTACATTTTCTGAATTCAATTGGATTTATGATATTGAGCCAATGTTTTCTTCTTCATGTATTATGTACAATTATGTTATTTACAGCATGTATTACACAATACAGAATTCACACACACATACACATCATTCATACATATCATACATCCATATCACAGATTATGAATAGTTGCGAACGGTAACTCTTACAATCTACTCCCGTACCGTCCGTAGGCAGAGTTACGATTCCACAGTAGTATATAGGGAGTTAAAATGATACCGCCAACCTACATAGTGTCCCTACACTCCCTTTACAGTCCCACGCCCCTCTAATTTGTGCATAAACTGAATAGACAAAAAGTGCGGACCACCTATAGAATACAGAGTCAAGTTAGACAACTGTGTACTTTCTAAAGTGGGTCGTCCTTGTCAGAGTTGTCTCTCTTATACCATACAGTCGTTTTAAATAATTAATTAATTATTTAAAACTGAACACCCCTATTATTATATAGGGGTATAATAATTAATTAATCAAATAATTAATTAATTAATAATTTATAAAAAATATATTTGCTAACATATATATGGTATTTAATTCAATTCGCGAATTGGGGGTGATGTTATAACTTTTCTCCCCACTTTATCTCCCAATTTTAACCTAAATTTATCCCAATCAGTATTCTCAATCTTGGGAAGGGTGGCGCGCGCCTTAGTTCTAATAGTATTTTTTAAATCCTCATATCGAGAAATCTCTTCCACCACCGACTCAAATTCAGCGTCTGATATATTGTTATCGGCCAACGCTTTGGACACGATAACGTCGATGCTATTTTTCTTAGACCTTGCGAGAACCGATATTCTGTCGTGCTTTCTACTTTTATTTTCGAATTTTCTTCCCACTACTCTGAACGACATACATAACAACCCCGCCCCAGCGGCTACCCCTCTCAAACCCCCCGCAATGGGAATTGCCACGACTGTAGACAATAATGCGGCTGTTCCGGCCCCACACATTATAGAAATTGCTGGCAGCACGGTGCTCACCCCCTCCACTATGTTTGCCGCGCGTCTATATTTTTAGCATTTACCCTCCGAGTTTTCCCCTCTCGTTTTAGAATATCCTGCATCGCGACGATATTGTTCAACATAAAATCTGAACTTCTTTCACCAATATTATCCAATTTCAATTCGTTATCCATTTTACAAATGAAGTTCAATAAACAATGTAACAATAGTGGAAGAACTCACCGGGTCAGTGATTTTCGTAACAAAGTTAATAACACTACCTTCGGAAAGTCTAATTGGATCGTCACCGGCGAACAAAATCACCGCGGAACTATCTCCAGCGAGCTTAGTGACTCCAACCGGTTGTTCTTTTCCCTCCAGTATGAGATTTACGACGACCACGCCCACAGATTTACCAGTAGAATTAACCGAGCAGACCGCCATTCGGACAAGCGTACCTGGAGCTGTCATGGTGTATCCCCCATATGTATTGCTCGCTTTGGCACCGAACGAATATTCATAGAGCCCCTCATTCAATGGGCCCCGCTTCTCAGCCCAAACTGTGATGACACGTTTTTGTGTTTGCAATAACTTAAACTGCTCTACTGATGTGTTCAACAATGAGGCAAGCCCCCCGATGGCGTTATGGACCTCAACACGAACCCTTTCAGAGGTCTCCTCAAGTGCTCTGTTCGCGGCTCTACGAACACGTTTCAGTTTATCGGAAACTTCCAGAAACTCTGTATGGGCTTCTTCCCGAAATTCTGTTATTTTTCCGCCTAGTTCAGTAAGTGCTGCATGATACTCTTCCCCAACTTTTTTCCACCGAGATCCTTACGTCCTGTATGTGCCTCTTCGCGAACTTGTGCAGTCGCCGCCAGGACGTCTACTCTAAGCTGTGGTATACACCTGTGAATCGCGTTTGTGGCCTCCGATATAGTCGTATTGATCAAGGCCTTTGTTTTTTCGGTAGTAAAAAGTCACTCTCTGTCGGTACGAATCCCCCTTCTGCCGGTTCCAAATTCTTTATATATGTCACCCAATCGCGTTCAAGGGAAGAATTACCTGGTCCGTATATACTCATTTTCAATAAAATTGATGATTCTATTACGAACATGAGTTTAATTCTAATTTTCTTAAAATTAATTAATTTGAAATTTCTAGGACGACCGAAATCGGGTAATAGTTCTTCAACTCTCTCGCTTGATCATCAATAATAGAGACCGTAAATTCGTGGATATGTCCCGATTCCAAAACTTTCATCTCGGGGCATGGGAAGTATAAGGTCACAGTATCCCCAAAGAAACAATCACTGGCTTGCACGGTTTTCAGTAATGTGCTGGGAGATCCGTCTAACGTGTTGTACGATGTGTTCACCCGATCTAGGTGCACCCTGAGAGTTTTTTGTAAGCGCAAAATCCACTGGGTTATCACCGACGTACTCACCCGGGGCAAACAAACCTTTATTCGCGGAGTATGTCTCTCTAAACCCGAGACGAATACCCAATGTCGGGGAGATCCTTACCCGGCTGTCTGGGCCGATGGTCATTGTTGCGAGCCCGGTAGCCTTCGATACTGTGAGGTTGGCTTTACCGTCAAGCTCTGAGGTGACAAAATCTTTGACCTGTCTAAAACTCCACAGTCCGGGAGGCAGCTTTACACCTACTGAGCGTCCATCCTTCACACAGCCAAACCCTTCACTCTTCCCCACATTCTCCCACCCAACCGTGAAGGTGATTGATCTGAGGCCTACCCGGCGTTTTCCACAACAGTTGTCGATTGACTTCTGAAGTTCACAACTCTCTTTTTGAACATTAGTGATAGTAGCAAACATAATAATATCTTTCAATGGATACAAAGGCATTTAGCTTTAATTCTAATGCGAAGTACGCGGTCGGAGGTAAATACACGCAAAAAGCTGTCGTTAACCCCCTTGTACACCCAACTATAACAGTTAGATCGGACAGTGCCTTTGCCACCAATTTCCCTAACATGTTTGAACAATATAGGCTGCCCAAGATTACTACCATAGAGTTTGTGAACGGGTGGAAAGTAACACCGATGCAGTTTTGGCAGAATCAGCTAAATTTCGCTGTATGGTGCGCAACAACCGGATGTAGAGTTTCACATCAAGACCATCTGACATCCAAGAATGTCATGCTCCGAAGTGTCTACAACTTTCATGTGTATTACACCATTAGAAAACTTTTAAAGGAACTAGGTACTCCACTACCTCAAGACGACGGGTGGAATCCCATTTCCAACACATACGACTATAGGGCGTTCGAAAGACTGTGTAACGAATTTAACGTTTCAAAAGATTCAGATTGGAGACAGAAAACATTTCCTAACAGCACTGGACTCGGGGACGTTCTCATTCGGGGCCAGTCCGGGAATTGGACGCAGACTGATTTTAGACACGATCATTCCGGCGACCACATTGTCAGTCGGAACGCCGGGCATTTTGACCCCGCGACGATGACTTTCGGGCCGGAAGTGTCTGGAGGTCGGCAATGTGGCATCTCATCCTGCAATTGGTTACTTCCGAAACGAGCTCACGTCGATTACATACAGCAGTATGCTGCGGTCCAGTACGCATGGGGCACATTTATGTTAGATAAAGGTCTGGGGTTTACGCAGGGTGGGGTTACCCGCCTCAACGACTCCATTCGCACATACGTCTGGGCCGTCCTCGGCGCACAAGCGCAAGCGCGCAGTTCTATAATAGGAGACGGGAAGGCGTTTGACGCACAAAAACAGTTCTTGGCAAATGTCGAGGACTCCATCTCATCTCCGGTGGACCTCCCGGATGCGATCAGGCGGTATCAAGACGTTTTGCAGAATGCCAGCACCCCAGTAGACTATGTATTTGGAATAGGTCTTTATATGGCGCCGAGCAATATGATACTACGAGACAACCGGGTTGACGGTTACAATAATCAGATGGTAATCGCCACCGCCAAACAAAAGATCGGCCATAACGGTAACGTGAACACGGATATCATCAAGCACACCACCAAGACGGTCGGGTTCATCCAATCTCGATTGGTGTTGAGGTTGTAAGTGGAACCGATTTCATAAAACCGCAACCACCCACCCCAGTACCCCCAACTGACGAATTGAGTGCACCCCCAATTCACGAATTGGGTTTCACCAGTTCACCAATCCAATCATCAACACACCAATCGTGAGTGGAGAAATTGGAAAAGGAGCGGGAACTACAACCCACGAGGAGGAGAAGGTAGGGCTCGTCGTCACTCTCGTGGTGATCGGACTACTCGCGCTTTGGTTTTAGGAACTCTCGGGCGGAGAATAGTAGAAGACCGACGATCGCCACGATTAAAGCCCAAGTATTTTTGGCGAGCCATCCGGCCGTTTTTGAGAACATAGATAACAAGTAGGAGACGACACTCCCGATCAGCACAGGCAGCGCGGCAGCCGCCTTTCCAGCTAATTTAGCCAGGAGACTGGCGAGGGCTTTTAGGTGCTTTTTTACCCACTCCTTGGCTCCGCCGGATGGCGCGGGTGCTGGCACGGGTGCAGCCGCCGCACCACCAGTGAAAACTAGAACTATGGTCGATATGTTCATGCCGAGAGCCGCGAGGATGCTTGCTATAGTGATACCCTGCTCTCTGAACAGAGTGCGAAGACGCTCACCGAGTGTCGTCTCCTCGTGCAGAACCCTCGAGATTGTTTCGCGGATCCGACTTATTTGTGTGCGGAGAGCCTCACGGCAAGCCGATGCAGCCTCCGAGCGAGCTGCTCTTTCATCCCACAACGAATGCAGGCGTTCGGTGATTCGCTCGGTAGATTCTCTATCGCCACGGGCTTCCTCCAGTTTCCTTTCTTCTAGCGTGATATGTTCATCCAGCGCCGTGAGTTTGGCGAGGTTATGGACCAATTCGCACCGGACTGTTTGCATAGCCTTATCGAGTTCCCGGAGTTCGCGAAGAGGTAACGGTGGGTCATCCATCGTGCTGAGTATTCCATCTATCTCGCTTTCGCTGAGCTCCATTGTGCGAATAGCGTCGGTGGCTACACGAGGTACATCGTTGAGCTCGACAGTTTCTATCGCGGCGGCCGTCTTCACCATCGTTTCGTCGGTAGACTGTAGGGCCTCTACAGCGCGGGCGGGCATAATTGTTTTACCCCTCTTCCAATCTACGAATCCGAGTTCATCTCTTACGATTTCGCCACCGCCCCGGGTTTTTCCGGCAATGGTGCTCAGCGATAGGGGTTCTCCGCTCCTCATGTTGATGATTGGGACATTTGATGCTTTTAGCCGCAACCTACCACGCCGATCCAATTCGAACTTGGAGTAGTCGCGGCCGACAGCCGGGACCACACCTTTTTCTGCCAAACTGTTGTAGTAGTCGTCTATAGCCGACTCGAGTAATTCTCGACTTAGACTAATGGTGTTGGTAGCGCCACCTATTTCCTCGCCGGTTGGCGTCTCCATGAAGGGCGTTTAGTTATCGTCATCGATGTCATCAACGATGTTATCATAGATGTCATCATCATCGAGGTAATCGTCTCGGCCGAATTCGTCCATGCCAATATCGTAACCAGCCATCTTTAACGATGTATTAAAGGAAAAACCATACGGGTTTAATAGAGTATTTAAATATGTCTTCGAGTCAATACGGTCGCAAACTCAATCCATACCGCAGACTGCGGGAGCCCCTTGGGGCGAAAGGCGTGAGACAGAGCGTCGTTATTACGAACAACCCATCGACGATCGACCAGAACCAGCAGCTCTTGGCCCGCTTCCCCAACCTCGGAGCTAACGACGTCATTGTGCCGGGGACTGTTCGCATCGCTTTCACTATTTCGCTGACGTCGACGGACGCGGACCGAACCGTCGTTCAGAACCTGGGTCGCGCCATCGTTAAGAAGACCATGATAAAGATTTCTGGTAATGAGGTGATGTCGATCGACGACAGCGACGTCTACCATTGTTATCAGGACCTGTGGAAGACGGCGCAAGAGCGCGAACATGCGGTCTATCAGGGTATTGACACCAGCCGAAATAAGAACGCTTACGGCCACCGTTTCTACATCCCGCTCGACTTTGAGTTGCTGGAGAGTCACATGCCCTACAATCAGAGCGCTTTGGCTGACCGCCTCGAATACGAACTAACGTTCAACGACTACGGCCGAGTTCTCATAGCCACTGACATGGCATCGACGTATACGATCGACAATGTTTCGCTGGAGAACGACATGGTCACGATGCCCGAACTCGCGCGATTGATCAGAACCCAGTATGCCGGGCGTGTTGCCATACTTTACGACCGAGTTCTTCGCCACCGCAAGATGACGAAAGAGAAAGGCGACACATTGTGGAATATTAATGTCAACGTACCTGCCCGATCGATGAAAGGTATACTGATGCTGTTCGAGGAGGGTCGGTTCGCGCTCGGGGCTAGAAAAACCGGCACATTTTGTAACCCCAAAATCACGAAGGTCGAGCTGACGACCGAGGGAGTCCCCAATCAACTCTACAGCCAGCGCTCACCAGCAGTGGGACGAAGCCAGAAAGCAGTTTGCTGCCGGCTCTAAGCGCTCATCGGAGGTTGCCGCGGTTGCCAAAGACCTGCAGCTCTCGGACGTCTCCCTCGCGGAGTTCCTGACTTCCAAATACGCGTTATGGCTAGACATGCGAGCCAGCGACGACGACCAAATGCACGGTAGCGGACGCCAAGTTGAGAACGCTAGCGAGGGTGTGACGATCCAGATAACCAAAGTGGCGGATGTAGCTGGGCCATTGAACGGGTACTTATATATAATTACAGACGCACAACTCAACATCGAAGATGGCCGATACGTCTCAGCACTCTACTAAATATAAATCTAAAGATTTAAAACCTTCAAACAAAGTTTGTGATGCCCACTCTGCCATAATATGTGGGCAGACAGGATGCGGAAAGACAGTTTTCATCCTGGACTTGCTCGAGGGCTCCTACCGCGGTGCCTTTCGACACATTGTGATCCTGTGTCCCACTGTGCGGCACAACGAGACTTATCAGCGGCGCCCGTGGATATAGACCGACCCTGAGGTATACGTCATTGACCCCGACGATAGGCTTCACGATTGGCTGCGTGGTTTGTACCAAAAATTCCAGGGAGAGCCCACCCTATACGTGATTGACGACTGCTCGGCCAAGGCGGCGATGACCAAAAAGAAGGACATGCTCTCCGAGCTCGCATTTTCTGGCCGCCATGCGGGGCAAAGCATATGGGTCTGCACTCAAAAGTACAACGCCGTCCTCAAGAATCTGCGCGAGCAAACGAAATGGGTCGCCCTCTTTCACTGCAAAGACCGAGACTCACTCGATGACTGTCTTCGAGAGTATGACGTTATCCCAACGCACGAGGAGCGCCTGGTGGTTCGACAGATGCTTTCGGAAACTAAGTACGCCAAGCTTCTGTTAAAGACTGATCAACCCACAAATTATGAAGTTATCAATTAATTACTGAATATTTACTAATATCTACTAATATTTACTAATATCTACTAATATCTACTAATATCTATTAATATCTACCAAATATTACTGAATTATTACTGAATTATTACTGAATTACTGAATTATTTACTAAATAATCTACTAAATATTACTGAATTATTCGCAACTTCAATTCTTCCAATCGCGATTGGATTGATGCTGATACTCATAATTAATTTTATAATTTTCTTAAAATTAATTACAAACAGTTTGATGTTAGACTTATGAGACTAGTCAGAATAGTACTAATTATTAAAAATAAAATAATGAACTGCGACGAACTTCTCGATCAGCTAATGGAAGAAACAGTCGCTCCGACTGCCGGCACGACTACCGACACGGTATCTTTCCTGAAACAGCAATCGGGGATTGCAATGACTGCCGACAAGGGTCTAAAAGATGGTCCGGCTGCCGATACGGTATCTTTCCTGAAAGAAAATGAAAACACGACGCGACGCGAGTGGCTAGCTGCGCTGGTTGCTGGGGGGGGGGGGGGGGGGTGGCAATCGGAGCAGTATTTCGGTAGGCGTCTCTCAGTTTGTCAGGTGGATAAAATGTCAGATGTCAAGGTTGATAAAATGTATGCACGATACGAATCTAAATTGGGGCAGAGATAACGAAAACTCTTGGGGCGGCGGCTATTCATTTGTATGATGATACAAGACGCACCTGCGAGAGTGACGGAACAGCAATCTCAGATTGCACCAACTCCGATTGATCCTTCAACTGCGCTCCCGAGCACGTTGGGGGAACTATCCCCAATTGCACGACACAATAAACCAAAACAGACAGGCAGCTGGGCGGGCAGCGGCTGCCACCCGAAAAGCTAAACAAGATAAAATACTCGCCGATCTTCGAGAGGCCAAACAGTCGTTATCTGTTCCGGCCGCTCCTGAGCTGGAGCCCTAATCGCGATTGGAGTTGGAGGCAGAAACAGCAAAACACCCGATGACAGCTGCGGTTCAATCTCCGCAGGAATCCCCGATTGCTGTAGCTCCTACCCCCTATTACATAGAAATCATCCCGTGTGTTGTTGGTGGTGGTCTGGCAGTTGTGGGCACCCTGTG